>CM055277.1:79463282-80160384 GCA_029237695.1 Conchocele bisecta
CGTTTTTTCCAGTGATGTTATTATGTTCCTAATGTATACTTGGTGGTAGTTCAGCACGACAGTTATTTCGACAGTTATGCACAGTTTTGTTTGTTGTTGTTGTAAATTCATGTACTACGTGTCATTGATGAAATGAAACATGGAAATAAAACAGCACTTTCAATCTGTATTTTTTTGTGGTAGACGTGTTCGACGAATATCATGCTTCTATAACGAACTGGAACTGATGTTGTTTGTTTTTATTTTATTATGTTCAAAATAAACCGAGGCCAATGTTATAATTGTGACTATGTCCCTTTTTATTTTAAACAATAAAGTACACATACATATTTTACCATTTTTATATAAAATATTTGTAACGGCTTGCATCATGTCAAACTTACAGGCATGAACATTTGTGTGTTTACACATTCCTTCTTCGAAAACTATATTTAAAACCTCTCAGACTGCCTGGATACGACATGTCAAATTCCTTTGAGAGACAAAGTAAACACTGGTTAGTTTGATTTGACATGCACGTGGCACTGACTTTATTATTCCAGATTGATTGGAATTTACATTGGAAACCTGTGTATGTTTGAACGTTACAGCTGAGACTGGTCCATGAAAACAATGCCGATTAGCATATTATCTCCAACATACATGTACATACAAGAAATGTTTACATATAGTTCCATATCAACACAGTCCACACAATGTTAAGCTCGCATCAATGCCGTTTAAGGTAGTGTGGCGGCTGTTGAATGCTCTCACCGCTACCCTCCCACCTTCGTGCGTTTCATTCTCCGGTTGTTTTATTAATGGCTGTTCCACGTTTTGCTGCCGACGAACATTTGGCCATTAAACACATTACATCTAAAAAATATTTAAAAGCAAGTACTTTTTCATCAATAACAAAAAAGTCACCCTCCCAAAAAAAGTTTATTTGATGAGATTCCATCAAATATTGATTTTATTGCGAAAACACGATTTTCCTATGGGAATTTAACATGGGGAGTAAATTTCGAAAACTTTTCGTTTGTTGATCGTGAAGGATCAAAAAACTATTTTTTTTTGGAAATTGACTCCGAAACCTGGCGAGATAACTTGAAAATGATGTAACTAAGAAAATAAAGTTAGATTTTGAAAATCTGTCCACAAATAAAAATCAGTACTGAACGTACTGACTGGCGGGAGACAAGTAGCCACTTGTGAATTTGCATACTCAGAAATTCCTTGTTAGAAATATATTCGATGTTGATTATTGGATGTACAATCTGCAAATTTGGAGAACTTGATCAGTTACTGGTGTTTGTAAAATACAGCCTGCTCTAAACACAAATAGGTTGATGAAGCAAAGGTGCTTTATGTCCGACTAATAAACCGTTTTACGAGGTATATTATTGCAGACGTATTTATTGGGGTAGAACCCAGAATTGAAGTGGTGATATACGCCTTTATACGGATATGGTGAGAGGTGCCCTCTGCCAAAAAGTTTGTGCTTCATAAATGTAACTCATCAGATACCTTCCCCATTTTTGTAGTCGATGAAATTTGGTCAAATATTGATTTTAGGGTAATTTTTCGAAAATCGCCCGTAAACCACAATATGAAAAAGAAATGGCCTTCGACGTCGCATTGCGACTGCGTGGTACACGATACGGGGGGCGTCTCAATAACAGCAATTTGTTCTCTTCAAAAGTAAAGTTGGGCATGCCAACTATTTTACACATAATGTTGAGCATTGCCGTTGCTATTAATAACTTGCTTTCAGTTCACTCGCTGACTTTAAATGTCACCCGACTGTTGTTAATTGCGAACGCAAATTGAGCCTATTGAGACGTCCCTCGATGAACATGCGACTGCGTGGTACACAATCCGGGGGGCGTCTCAATAACAGCAATTTATTCTCTTCAAAAGTAAAGTTGGGCATGCCAACTATTTTACACATAATGTTGAGCATTGCCGTTGCTATTAATAACTTGCTTTCAGTTCACTCGCTGACATTAAATGTCACCTGACTGTTGTTAATTGCGAACGCAAAATGAGCCTATTGAGACGTCCCCCGATGAACAGAGAGCCACTTCCGAAAGTAGACCCGTGCAAACGGCCAGAATCACGATCCCAATAGCGTGGAGACAGTATGTCTCCCGCCAATGTTTTAAGTCTCTGAACATCAGTACTTCTCAAATCATTCCTATATGCCTTATAATTAGCAACATTAACACGTGGTCCTTGTTTAACATGTTAATAAGTATATATAAGTATATGTGTTCTCTTTTTATTGGTTCTGTGGCCATTATGAACATTACATCTTTGTCAAGATGTGTCATAGATAATCATGTAAACCTATAATTAATATCTCTGTATTTTCTCTTCTAAGCCCATACATCCCAGGGGCGGATATAGAGGGAGGGTTCCGGGGTTGACGCCACCCCCCCCCCCCCCCCCCCCCCCCCCCCCCCCCCCACCGCGTTCAGCCACGAAGTTTACATAGATCACAGTTTAATTACCACCAGTTGGAGTCTGAATTTAAATGCCGTAAAACACAGGAAAATGCATTTCGAAGAGCTAGAAAATAGGACAACCCACTAGTTGCGGACGGTAACTTTTTCAATTACTCCCGTACCGTCCGTAGCTAGCTACGGACGGTACGGGTATATATTGCAAGAGTTACCTTAGCAACTCGACAACCCCCCCCCCTTCCGTTCCCCAAATGCTGGATCCGCCCCTGCATCCCAGACAGTAGGCACTTGTACATACTTTGAGTAGCATGTTACAGACGTTCTATGTTTTCTTTATCCAAATGGTCGTCTTTCATGGGGAGATCATACACTAGTGTTACATATCCCTGATGTGTACGCACCAGTGATTTACATTACTGGGTAATAATTTCTAAGTCTACATATGTTAATGTCCTGGCGATTACGACAATATTTCTGGTTTCTATAGAGACCGACTTTTTGTATTCTCTAAACTGCAGCTTGTTACTTAGCAACAGTCACAAACCAGTTTGCTGTGCCACTAGTTTAAGTTCCCAGCTAGCACTTCGCTTTTTTAATGAAAATAAATTGTCATTGTCATATACCCATACGTGCATAATTTATGATTGCGTTTTTTTTTATGATTTAGCACCATCTGCCATTTGTCAGACGTCTCCCATTCTTTATCTATGATGTGAGATTCTTTGTGAGATTCCAACGTGTCCTTCTGTACATATTGAGTCTCCATCAAGCAAGTTCATGAGTAAAGACCAATAAAAGTGTAAACCCCAACACACTCCGCTGGGGTACTTCACTAGTGATTGGGACTGCAGGCCCGTACGCAGGGGGTGGGGTTGGGGAGGGGGGGGGGGTACGACGGGTGCATACGCACCCCGCTAAATTCGCCGAGGTCCGCTATTTTTCAAACAGTAATCTCAGGCCATCTAGGTTTTAAAAATATACAGGGGATTATGCCCCCGGACCCCCCTAGCGTACTCGCTCCACTACGTGGGGCTCGCCCCTGACGCACCCCCAATAGAAAATCCTGCGTACGGGCCTGGACTCCGTTATCTTCTGCCACTCTTTTTGTCTATTTATTATGTATAAGTTAGATCACGGTTCGTCCGCATGTACGAGCGGACAAACGTGATCTAACTTATTTATCACATTCGCATGCACATACCTTGCAGACGAGCTGTGTTAATACAGAAACAACACCCGGAAATGTGTCAAAGATGTGATAAATATTTAAAATGCGTTGATAACACATGTGATATTATGATATTATATGATATTTTATCAAATGTTCATGCAAATACAAAGATCATTTTGTCGGTACCTATGTCAATTGCATCTATTCAATATTTTGTGTATTCTAACAGTTGAGATACATATGAAAATGCCGACCTAAAGGTAGTTGGTAATTTATGAGGAATTGTTTCATTTCATGTGTTCTGAGATACTATTCATTATTTTTCCCCGTTGCACCTGTAATTCGTCGTCTTTTGCTTTTCTTTTATTTTCGCTTTATAAATTGGAGGCAAGTCGTTTGCAATTTTCCGCTTTCCCCTCATTCATTTGTAACAAGGTGTATGATCACGTGGTACTAACAACAACAACAAGTACCGAATCAAAGTACGTATTCTTTTATGGTGTCCTTATTACGTAACGGATTTTGATGAAATATGGCGCATCAAACGCTTGTTAAGCTGCATTTGGTGGTCTCTGTATTTTCGCCCAAACTTCTGTGGTTTTTGCGAAGAATCGATTTCCGTGTTGTCTCCGACACGGAAATCGATTCTTCGCAAAAACTACATAAGTCTATGACAAACTCCATAGACCACCAAATGCAGCTCATGAAGACGCGTTTGCTGCGCCATATTTCATCATAATCCGTTGCATATTAAGGAAAATATCAAATAATACTTACTTTGGAGTGGGCGACATTTTTGTTGTTGTAACCACGTGATCATGCACCTTGTATAAATATGTAGTACACTACTATTGCAGTATTATTGCTATTTCTCTGTACATGTTTGGTTGGACGTTGCCTATGACTGTTTATTTGGACAGTTTGTGCTGCTTTATGGGTTAATTTCTCTCATTTGGTGTGTTCTCTACCTGCCTTATTACATTAGAGAACATTTCCTGTTATTACAATGATTGTTTGCTGCCGATTGTCGGTTTTAAAATTCACCATCCCTCAAAGTCGACGACAAGTACATCAGAGAAACAGCTGTAATATATATAATTATTTAAGGTGCATATAATTATATCATTTTCAAAATATATGTTGTTGCACATCCATATTTCTACTAAATATAGTAGTCAATTCCTCATTATCTTGGTTACTCCCTCTTAAAGGTACATGCATACTCAGTAAGCAGAAAATGTTCTTTATAGGAATTAAATAAGTGTATAATTGTCCCACTATTCCACCAGTTCTAAAAATTACAAGTGCCCGGAAAACAGATTTATACCATTGGTTCAAATGATGGCCCGACATACATTGTATACTTCTGAGAGCATAGAAGGAACGTTTTTAAGGATGTTCCACAAACATAAATGGGATATCCTCAGCATTAAAGGTACGTGTCCACTCAGTAGGCACAACATGTTCTTTATATCGGAGATATCAACTGAGACATGTTCTGACATTCATTCACCATTACCCCACATATCGATTGGCATTATTATACATTTTATGTCAGAAGTAAATTTCCACACTGATATCAGGTGCGATAACCTTAAAATATTAACGTACATTACTATTTATTCTCTGTATTTATTTGTCGATGCGCAATGATCACACTTTATAATCTGTCGAAAATATTATTTTGTTCAGGTGATGCATTTAATTAGCATAAATAATTAAAATATATCATACCTCAATTGCATATGAAAATAGCCTAATACCACAGCGCGTCACTATCAGTAAAATAAATATTACTAAATCATTACATCTGTATAGCGGGCATTCGTAATTTTTAGAACTGGTGGAATAGTGACACAATTATACACTTATTTAATTCTTATAAAGAACATGTTGTGCCTACTGAGTGGGCATGTACATACCTTTAAATATGTTAAGCACACACATAGAAGACATACATGACTAAAACGATGAATATTTATCATTTATAGTGCGGCTGTCAGTTCGACAGTTGTGCACATATTGCTTCCAGCTTGGGCATAGCTATGTTTCTTGTAACAGTATAGTTTACTCAATACAGTTCTAGGAAACCTTTGTGTCACACTGTTGTTCAAATGAACAAGTGCACCAAAACTGCAGTTGCAATGTATATATAGACATATGTATTGTTTTGGTAGTAGTCTTAATTGAATTGTATGTCATCATTTGACTTCGTATTCCAGATCGCAGCTCTGTCCTTTATGCATGTGGTGGGCAGGGCCGTACGCAGGAATTATTTTAGGGGGGTGCGTTATCGACGGCGCGAAGGGCTAAACATTGTTTTTGCACATCCACGAACAGATCTCGGTAGATTAACACTTTCACCCCTAAGTAACTGGAATGGATTTTGATTTGTTAATTTTGCAACCAATCTAAATCATCACAAAATGATTTTCAGACCAGTCCATTTATGAACATGGAGTGTTTTTGTTCTCAAAATTATGAAAAATGATTGCAAAAAGTGCAGATCCTGGTGAGACGGCTCGTTACGAGCCGGCTCATCTGGATCTACACTGTTTGCCAATACCACTATACATGCCTGCGGGTTAAGAGTGAAAGGGGTAAGGGGGGTGCGTAAGCATCCGTCGCACCCCTCTGCGTACGGGCATGGACTGGGTGTAACGTATGTCCCTGCTTTTAACCAATCCTGTTGTTGCTTCCTATTTCATACGGGATATTTTAGACATAGTATCGTTTTATGCTACTTCTCCAAACGTTACAAGACTGTCGCAGTCACAAATCGAAATGAAACCAAACATTAGAGCGCAATACTATTCAGTTGGGATATATTATAAATCACAGCTGTGATTTATTATATATCCCAACTGAATAGTATTGTCACTGTATGTCTTTTTACTCGCGCAGCATCGTACGTCATGAAGGCCAGGCGATTGCAGGGCATTTCTACTGAACAAACAGGCGGGCCTTGACCAATCCATACACGGACATACAGCATACCACAGATCGATGGAGTATCTCGTCAGCCATTGTCTTCGATAACGTGAAATAAAACAAATATCGCCTCAACCTGTCAGGCACTGCGCGTCTCGCAGTCAACAGAATGCTAGAGAAAACCCAATCAATATACATTAACTACTATCATCGCATTATAGCAAGCATATAAAGCTGCCATAAAAGTATTATCAACTGGGAGCGATATTGACAAGTTTATATAGATATCTTTGATGGCGTCAATCGAGGAAGGTAGACTCTCATTATCAGATCATTAATTGCATTATTATATCATCATTTATAGCACCTGGGTGCCAATCACGCAGTGTGTGTCGATCGACAAGGGCTGTTGGCGTTGTGTAGATATATATAGCTGTATGTACTACTTTAAACAGCTATGCAGCACCGTGGAGGTCGGTTAATGTCATTCTAATGGGGACTGATGCGGCAATTACGTGATCACCATGCTATTCAAGGTATGTATGAAATGCGTTGTTATCATGCTGCTGTTGTGCGTATTTGTTTTATTCGTATTCGATCACTGTCTTCCATTTCCATCTTCTATGCTGGTCTGTTTGAGGGCATCGTAATAGTGAGGGTGGGCATATATGTATTAGAATGAAAGCACACCAGCAGAATCTCACCTTTTGACTGGATATTAGACGCCCACAAGTATTCCGATTTCGTCATTTCCATGGAAATATGCTGCATATATGGCACGCCGTTTTACTATTTATTCAGAGTAAAAGATATATCTTTGAGTTAATAAGATATCTCTTTCAATCAACAAGATATCTCTTTCTGACAAACATATATCTATTTCAGTCAATAAGATATCTAGCACATGAACAAGATATCTTTATAAGTAACATATATCTTCCTCAGTCAAAGATATATCTTATTGACGGAAGAAGATATCTTATTTACTGAAAGAGATATCTTATTGACTCAAATATATATCTTATTGACTCAAAGAGATATCTTATTGATTGAAAGAGATATCGTATTGTCAAAAAGAGATATTTTGTTGACTCAAAGAGATATATATTTCATCATACTAGATATCTACTTCTCGGAAAGAGATAAGAGATATCTATTAAGCCTTTCAATAAGATATCTGTTTCGTTTCATTTTTTAATTGTATAAATGAATTCTCCTTACCAGGAAAATATTTCCACCATCCCGCTGATGGACCACAAAATCAACTTATTTATTTACTATTTTCTGATTGGACAATAATTATATGACTTGCAGGGAGCAACAGTTACTGTTAAGTAGTCGATCAAACAAATATCTATATGAAAAATTGATTTAACAAGATATCTCTTTCACCATAGAAGATATCTGTTTCATACAACAAGATATCTGTTTGGCTATATAAGATATCTTATTCATATAAGTAGATATCTGTTTCATTGAATTGACTGAAATAGATATCTTATTGACTGAAAAAGATATCTTATTGACTGAAAGAGATATCTGTAACTCTGAAACAGATATCTATATTGTTATTATCATAGAGATATCTATTTCAGAGTTACAGATATCTCTTTGAGTCAATAAGATATATCTTTCATTCAAGAAGATATCTCTTTCAATCAACAAGATATCTCTTTCTGACAAACAGATATCTTACTGACTGAAACAGATATCTGTTTGTCAGAAAGAGATATCTTGTTGATTGAAAGAGATATCGTATTGACTTAAAGAGATATATTTTACTCTGAATAAATAGTAAAACGGCGTGCCATAATATATGCATACACCTTCGGAAATTAAACACAATTTTTATTTTCGGATGAAGGATGAAAAAGCAACCCCGAACCCCCCCCCACCTACCATCCAGATCCGCCCCTGCATATACATGTACATGTATATAATTATGCGGATGTGACTGTAAACATGGTGCTTATGGCATTCTGACCAGGGTAGCTCCTGATCAAATAGCACACTCATGTATCCTGATAGCGGTCTATATTGCATGTTAGCAGCATGGTAGGTGTTTCATTAATGGAATGGCGAACAGTGCAGATCCTGATCAGACTGTGCGGATGCACAGACAGATCTGGATCTACACTGGTCGCAAAACGCATAACGCCCACTTCTCCAATCACAGCCACATATGTAGAATTAGACTTTAGGTATTATATAGAATATCAGGCTAGTACATTTTCATATCACTTTTATCAGGCATCGTTACATGGTTTCCGTTGTTTTGCACATACATGTATGTGCAAACAAATAGCGCGTGCTGTTTGCACATGGCTTTAGGCAATGCTCATTCCGGGGCCGTGCGTAATGGAAGTGCCTTCATGACGTCACTACGCGGAAGTGCCTTTATGACGTCACTACTTCATGACGTTCATGCCGTTCATGACGCGCCCCCGGAATATGCATACCGAAAATTATCTACGTGAATGGGACGATTTTATAAAAGTACTGAAAATACTGAATATAATGCTCAAATTACATCAGTTTTTTGTTGGAAATGTAACAATAACGTTTGATCATGTCCAGCCGTGTACAAACGTTTGCTGTGGCCCTCGGGAACTGTTTAAACCCGCGGCCTGCGGCCTTGGGGTTCAAACAGTTCCCTCGGGCCACATCAAACGTTTGCACACGGCTGGACATGATCAAACCTTATAATGCTATGAAACGCGCATGAATTCAGAGGCTTGTCGAGCAATGCCTACCATTTACGAACCGAGTATGATTAACTGGACATCAACATATTATTGACTGGTATTACATTTATCCGTTAAGGACCCATTGGACACATGCTCGTCATATGATTCAAACATAACTGCTTCCTAAATGTGATGGGATATGCAGTTTCACCTCTTGTGGCGTTTGATACTGAACGGAACATTTGGGAAGCAAATGTGTTTAAATCATGTGATGATCATGTGTCAAACGGCTCCACAACGGTTTATTCTAAGACATAAGCATACAAACTGTTTGTTACAAGGAACTTGGAGTGTCGCGCCATCACACTGACACCATTTGATAACATCACGTGACGTCAGTAGACCAATGACCAAAGCAGCTTTCAGCAGAATGAATATCGATAATATTTTATCAGCGTCAATCACGGATACAACACTTTGTTTATCTGTCAGCTTATGTTTAGTCAGTGTGTAGACAGGTGCTTGATAATTACATAGATTCTCTGATGGACCGTACACTACTAGGTGTAGACATTAATTGTTACGTGTTGAATGTTCTATATACTATATATACTAGTACATCTGAAGCCGCATTATATGTACGGTATATATGTCAATTAACCCTTTTAACACTATAGGCATGCATAGTGGTTTTGGCAAAAAGTGTAGATCCAGATGAGCCGGCTCGTCA
Source organism: Conchocele bisecta (assembly GCA_029237695.1). Classification (NCBI taxonomy): domain Eukaryota; kingdom Metazoa; phylum Mollusca; class Bivalvia; order Lucinida; family Thyasiridae; genus Conchocele; species Conchocele bisecta. Next base: position 79,473,246 of record CM055277.1, read on the forward strand.
TGAGCCGTCTCATAAGGATGTGCACTTTTTTTGCAAGTAATTTTCATATTTTTAAGCACAAAAACACTCCCGTCAGTACATCATTTTGTGACGATTGGATTGGTTGCAAAATGAACATATCAAAATCCATTCCAGAAACTTGGGGGTGAAAGGGTTATTTAATATGTTATACACATATCGATTTATTTCCTGTGGTGACGGACGGCATATAGGAACCAGTCGGCCAATAAATAAGGTGACCGTAAACCAGTCCTGGTACAGCTTAGCAACAATGAGTAAATTCTCACGACAACGGCATTGATTGTTATTATTATGACAAAGAGATAAATAAAATAGATGCTGCAGGAAAGGTATGTCTGTGCCAAACATGTTATTATATTATTTGCATGCTCTACACATGCAGGTTAAATTGTCTGTGTGCTACTTGATCATGTGGGTGTGAGACAGAGATTTCGAAAGTGAAAGTAAACGGTTCCGTCAAAAAACGGGGAAATAACTCGTGGAAATTAACCCGGATGACACCGTGTTTGGCATGGATCTAAAACCGTCATAGGTCACCGACTCCAGGAATGCAAGTAACGGAATTGAGTTTGCGATTGTCATGTTTGTGTGAATGTGGGCCTATGCTATGGGAAATCAATTGCCTGCCTGTTTCCTATAGGATGGATTAGACAGCCAACCGTTTGAGAATTTGACGGCCAAACATTCCAGGGGTGGGAATATTGGATATTCACACATTTGCCCGTATTCTCAAACTTTCTATTGGTAAACCCTCCATATAGTCTCCCACCTATGGAAATTAGACATATATTTCACTTCAGAGGCGTGAATGAATTAGACTTTTTCTCTAATTCATCATAATTATATTGTCACCACCTTCCACGGTCCCGACGATCGGGGAAGACATTTATAATATCTATTATTTACTGGGCTGGAAATCCATCTCTGAGGTTATGGGGAATTTTCACACTGTCGAATATTCAATAAAATAGCTAATATGTGGCTGTGACTGGAGAAATGGGACTCGTGACCATTATGACAAGTCCAAGCCGTATCTGCAAGCATATTCGTACGGCCTGCCTAGGGTCTATACTGTTTGGTAGGAAGGGTAGGGAACTGTTTCGCAGACTGAACGACAAACAGTGCATACACTGATCCGCGCAGGCTGATCAGTGTCTACACTGTTCGTTTATGTCATAAACCTCAATTCTCCAGCCCAGTCCACATTTCATTACGGAAACTCAATCTGAATAGACAGGGCCCGGACAGAAATTAATCAATGTCATTCAACGACGGTCATTTTTCTTAAGCTCTGTGCCGCAGTTAGCCTATAATCCAGAACACACGTGACGGAATACCGTATATTCGGTAAGGTGTCGGCATTAACTATACGTACCGTGTTATTTTTTCTTCTCGTCCTTCTTCTTCTTCCTCTTCTTCTTGTTTGTTTTAATACCATTGCATGGATTTATACAGTAATGCATGCTATGTGTATGGATAGATAACAACCTGGCGTGGGGTCATGTGGTTTCCAAACGGCATGACGTCATGTGTTTTCACTGTGTTCTTTTTTATTCTTCGTCATCATCTTCTTATTTTTTAATACAATTACATGGATTTATACAGTAACGTATGTTATGTCTATGGATAGATACAAACCTGGTGTGGGGTCACGTGGTTTTCAAACGGCGTGACGTCGTGTGTTTTTGTTGTTGTTGTTTTTTTTACAGTAGATTTCCTTTAATATTTTTCTAACGCATTGATGTTTTTTATGAAATCTAGCGCAGCAAATGCGAAGCTGTTCGGAAACGTTTGATACCAATGTAGTACATACACTCATGTGTATTGTGTTTCAGACATCGCCGGACGTACATGCGTGTTATGAACCTGTCATGGGATGTGCCAGTTCGAAAAACGGAATAACAATAAATGGTAAGGCCACTCGCCAGACGAGAAAATAATACATGTTAGAGATGAATACGTGTTGTGGGGCTTTCTATACACATTTCAAGTAGTGTTGCTTTTCCTTTTCAACCCCCCCCCCCCCCCCCCCCCCCCCCCCCGCCCCCTCCGCCTTCCGCACAAATGCTGGATACGCTCCTGTATGCACTTCACGACCAACTGGTTGTGAAGTCTCAGCTAGGGGCTGATCCAGCATTTGGGGAACGGGGGGGGGGTGTGTTTCTATTTTCGAGCTCCAAGGAATGAAGCGAGTATGCTAGGGAGGTCCGGGGGTGGGCATAACGACAACTTTTGAAATCTAAATGTCCAGAAATAATTATTTATACTAATTAAATGCGTCACCTGAACAAATAATATTTTCGACAGTCTATAAAGTATGATTATTGCACATCAAAAAATAAATACAGAGAATAAATAGTAATTTCCGTTAACAGTTTAAGGAAACACGGTTATCGCCCCTGATATCAGTGTGGAAATTTCCGTAAGCTATAAAATAAATGTATACTACTGTCAATCAATACGTGGGGTAATGGTGAATGAATGTTTATGTTGCCAGAAAATGTCTCAGATGATGTCTCTGATATAAAGAACAGTTTGTGCCCACTGAGTGGGTATACACCTTTAAACTAAATAACGTTACGAGTAGGAACACTAGTTTTCGCAAATCAGTGTTTACTTATTTAAATCAAGGTACAGAAAATACTGCCACCGAAACCCGGAATATAATTCCATAAAATACGAAAACAAGTCTTAGTAGAGAAGGGAACACATAGTGGAACTTTAGAATTATCAACTGAATTATCAGAAGTATATGTTGTGACCACTCATTTGAACCGTCTCGCCGAGACGGTTCAAATGAGTGGTCACAACATATACTTTGGTTCAGAAATAAGGAAAATAGATAGAGAATAGTAGGTTAGTGCCGTGAATGGGAAAAAATATATGGCAAGGCTCAGGAAACGGGATGGGCGAGGCTCTGCCGAGCACATCCCGTTTCCGTGCCGCGCCAGATATTGTTTCCCATTCACGGCACTAATCTACTATTCTATTTATCCCGTCAACACCTTCAAATGGCTGTAAAATGCAAAAATAGTATTGACTGGATATCAAAAATGTTTCACGGCACCGTGTTTCACGGCACATACGCACTGTGTTGACGGGATAAATGTGCGTTTTATAACCCGTCATACCAGTTGTTGTGATGTGTGATTAACATTTTGTCAGAAAATTAACGGTGCTTGTCCTGTAGCCAGGGCTCCAGATAAGGAATTAGTAATTGAGTATTGTCACTCCATCATTTCTAAAGCAATTGGGTATTTCAAAATTTTAATTGGGTAAAATAAAATCACACTACTGTTTACAGACCATACTTATTGAATAGTTTGCTTCTAAATTAAAACATGTCTTGGCATTTCATTAGAATTGTCTCCCTGGAGACAATTATAATGAAATACCAAGATGTGTTTTCATGGGAAAATAAGAAAATATGCTAGATCTGTGGTCTGTTTATTGTTTTCTGTAGCATGATAAAGATACCACAAATTTTTCATTGCTTTTTGATACTCACTATACTTCTGATTTCAATTAGGTTTTTGGCAATTTTAATTGGGTATTTAAGCAAATACGCACCTTATCTGGAGCTCTGTCTGTAGCCTTTGTTTGTGGTGGGGGATGCTGGCAGAGGCGGTTATGTCATACGATACATACAATCGCTACATTCACTTAAAATGTACGGAGCCCCGCATTGGACGTGTAATTCTTTTTTTATTAATTCGTTCCCACGAAATAACAATTCGTTCCCTCAATTTAACAATTCGTTGACCGCGGGAATTGTTATTTCGTGGGAACGAATTGTTATATCGTGGGAACGAATTGTTAATTCGAGGGAACGAATTGTTAAATTGAGAGAACGAATTGTTATTTCGTGGGAACGAATTAATAAAAAAAAGTCCATGTCCCCTGCGGGGCTCCGTAGAAATGGTACCTGTTTGTTTTATGTTTATTTTGGGAGACCGTACACCATTAATTATAAAGTGCGCGTCTGTGCCTGTTGAACACTGTGTGTATACATATGTTAGCACGCCTGTTTTGTTATGTTTTAAATAATTAGGATCGAGATTACTCGGACGTTTCGGTCTACCTTGGGCATACTGTTTCTATATATTGAATGGGTAAAATTCACAATGAATGACAGTTTCATAAATGTATTTATGAAAAGTGCACTTTTTCTGTAAATCTGGCAAATAAAAAACTCTGCATTTCAGCCTATTGTTTTAGTTAAACAGTATATGGTCTTAAATGTAACTGTGGCTGGAGAAATTGGGTGTACGGGTTTTGCGGCAAGTGTAGATCCAGATCAGCATGTGCCTCCGCACAGCCATTATATCATTGAAACACCGGCATGCTTCTACCAAACATTATAAATCGTTACCAGATTACAGGTGTTCGCTATTTGATCAGGAGCTACACTGGTTACAAAGTTTATAAACCACATTTATCCAGTCACATCCAGAAATAGTTACATTCTACTAACTGGTGGTGCACTCAGCGCCAGCCAGCGCAAAAGCGCAAACTGTTTCACGTCGAAATATGCGCCAAGGTTTCTGACAAATTCCCATTTAGCTACAGGCAGAAGATACTGCATAAACGCATTTGTATTCTAGTAATCGGCGGAAAACTTGCGCCGGTTACTAGACGAAAACTGCGTTATGCCATATTGCTCTAAGTAGAGCCGAGTTGTATCTCTTCAGAAAACCGGTGGTATTTTCGACGCGAAGCATTTTACGCCGGTGCGGCGTGCAACACCAGTGATACTACTAGTATTTCCATGTGTGTTCCAGTAATCGAGCCCACGAGCATTCTCCAAGAGGTGAGCATCGCGAGTTTCGTCGTCGATACACCAAGTTCCCCACGGGAGACGCTAACCACGCCAGAAAAGGAAAGAAGGAGTCGGGATCACAAGGGAGAGATCGCGACCGCTTCGGGAAATGGAACCTCGTCTGGGAAACATGACAGATAGACAGTGACATATGACGACGTCTTGGATCTGTTATAAAGAAGTGAAAAATCACACGAAAAGAAAACAACAACGGCGAAGACAGTACTATACAGTTATACATCCTCGTGTGAAAACAACGCACCGAAGGCGAGCGAACAAGGATTAAACGACTTGGATCTATCAAGGATTTTAAGTCTCTATGTCTCTGGATCTATTTATCATACAGAAGTTTACACAAACACAACGATGACAGTAATTAATATACAGTTATACATACATGTGTCATGTCAAAAACAGCAGGTAGAAGGCATAGAGTGGTTGACAACTTGGTGCTAGTAAAATAGTAAAAAGAAGATTACAAAACACAGTACATGTACTACAATATAGACAGTACTATATAGTTATGGATATAGTCATACATTCTTGTGTAGTGTGAAAATATCGCAAGTAAAAGGTGGGTGATTGACGACTACTACGATATATTATAAAGAAGTTAACTAAACCACAACGAATACCGTAATATACAGTTGTACATCCATGTGTCAGTGGTTGACGACAGATTGGAGCTAGTATATAGCAGTTAACAAAACCACAACGAATACGTAATATACAAGTATACAGTCCTATGCCATGTGGAAACGTCGCACGTAGAAGTCGAGTGGTTGACGAAGATTTAGATCTAGTACATGTATATATATAAGTTAACAAAACCACAACGAAGATCCAATATAAAGTTGTACAGTCACGTGGCATGTCTAAAACGATCAATCGTGCTATAAAGAAGGATAGTGAAGAAATAAATAACAATGATGAAATGAATAAATAAGTAAAGAAATTTGAAAATTGACCAAACGCCTACTACAGACGCTGCACATAGCTGCAACATACTTTCGTGCAAGTTATTCTTGCAACTACTCGGTCATATTGCTACCATGCATGGAATAGACATTGCAGATCAAAGAACTATAATGACAAGATTAATTACGTCGGGGATCAGAAGGCTTATAATAACGCGTTGTGAAGGTCCGTATCGTGACAGGAACCTATTAAGCACTCTATTAAGCACTCTTAGACGGGCTGACTAGTGTACACCATGCTGGTCGTAAATTAAATAATGTAATGTTTTTAATGTTAAATTGTGTATGTCATTTCCTCAAATCAAGTTAGCAAGTACAAGTAAGCACATGACATATCGGCACGTATAACTGTCTTTAGTATTACATGTATAAACAAATCTTTCCCTACTGTTTGATCCACGTTTTCTTGCCGATCTACTTTTGGTCATTATAAACACATCACATCACAAAACTATTCAAACGTAAATATATTTTAGTAAGTAATACAAAAGTCACCATCCCCACTTTCATTTATTTGAAAGTTCGTCAAATATGGATTTGTATAGGGAAAATACAATTTTTCTTCTATGTGATTTCTATGGGAGCTAAAATAGATTATGTATAATGTGTAGACATAGTTTCAATATATAACTTGTTTTCTTAGTTGCATCATTTCCAAACTATCTAACCAGGGTTTTGGTGTCACCTTCCGAAGATTTATGTTTTTCGACCATCCTCGTCACACTCCAGCTCTTTTGCTCCATGTTTTATTCCCATAGGAAATGTGTTGTTGTTGTTTTTTTAGCAATGTTAAAGTCGATAGTTATCTATCTATCTTCCAATAATATCGAACCCATAGTTGACGGGTATGGTGTCTTTTTCGTTATTAATGAAAACGTACTCAAATTTTCTATTTAGATTATTTAATAGCCAAAAATAGGTTGACAGAAAAACGTGGAAGAAATAGTATTTTTTTTTCTGGATCCTTGCCCGCACCATGAGTTATTGTAGGCCCTGTGTGAGTTGACTATGACCATATTTCTGATTGTGAAGGCTATACATGACGTGTAACAACACACCGATTAATGAGATGGTCATTATTACGTACCTCCCATACTGAACCGCCGCTTTTCGCTAATATTGATTTCGAAAATCAGTCATATGTTCGGTAAAACATGTCGAACATACAGGTTGAAGTAACGGACCAAGGTCGACTGAACAAATCCATTACTTAAGTATGCCTAAACTTACTAGCAATTAAAAACAAATAAAGACTGCTTGTCACTCTCTGTGATACGGGATAATATTTGTCCCAATGTTTTACTTTTTAAATTTTAATTGTGATCAAACGTGATATTCATACGCGTCCAATTCGTCACGAAAGACAATTCAATCGCACAAACATTTTTATAATTCTTCTTTCCTCCGTATACTACTATAAGCTGCCTCTCAATAGGCACACTAAGGCATTCGTATTCGCCTTGTACGCGGCGGGTATAGTACGTCACGGGCACCTGTTATTTGGATGGGGTGCACTGAAAAAGGTAAGAAAAATTCTCCCCTTCATACAATACTTCATTTGATATCTCAGCAACTACTGAAGCGATTTTGACGAGATAACGCGCAGAAATCCCGGGAAATTGAATAGCAGATGATGAAAATAAGGATATATAGGGTGCACTCGGATCCAAAATATGCCCCGAAATCGGTAGAACATCTATCAGGAAACCCGAATATTAAACCCCAGTGCAGGTATTTTTGTAAATGTTATTTATGTAGATATTCAATAGGCACAGTGACCAGTTCGCTGTTAACGTAGAAGGAAAGTATTTTAAGTGTTCTTACTCTGTCAAAATGGCGAAAAAAAGCGATGTGATAATGAAGGAATGAGCAGAGACCTACTCATTTCCAACTGTCACCACAACTGTCCTCTTATATGTCTGATTGTGTTGTATATGGCGTGGTTAACCATGCATAAAATACAAATACATGTAAATAATTTTATATATAGTTGTTCCGTTGTTTTTCCTTATCCACACCAGACTTCCGCTGATGAAGAGTAGACTATTGAGTAAATGTGAAACCGATAAAAACAGGATCTGACAAAAGTTACTGCAGTGTATAAAGAATTGTACCAGCTGACAACGCATGCATGTGGATAAGGCGCAACAGGGACATCAGAAAGTTTGCACCTATGTCAGAGAAAAAGAATGCCATGAAAACGAAAACTGCCACTAAATTGAAGGAATCAATGGAAGAAACTGAGCACCCGTTCAATCCATATTTTCTCTAATAACCTGGGATTTATATGAGCTTTTTGAGTGGCATTCTTTGGGTTGCATGGCTATTTTTACTTTCTCTGACTTTCTTGACCGTTTTACCATCCCTGCTGCACACTATTCGCATGTGGCCGGCAAACATGACTTTACAGGTCATGACAGAAGTAGGATTCGTTAGTGAACAAACTGTGCCTGAAATCATTCAGTCGCCACCCTGAGCAAATTGCAATCGATCTTACCGGTGTCCTATGGACAAAGGTGGTCGCACTGCCGGACGGCGGGTACTACCATTGGCAGCATGCAATCCGTTTCTAAGTGTCTGATCACTGATAGTTACTCACAAAGCCTCAACAAAGTATCTAGTCAATGTTCTGCCGAATCGAACCTCCTTCTTTTCGCCATTAAAACGATACGCCGATCTTCGCTGTCAGTTGTGGCTCGCGGACAGCCACTCTGAGGTCCCCTCACAGAGATGCTAGTCCCTAGATACCGTTGGAAGAGCCGACCGACGACACTTTAACTCACTCCAATCTATGTAGCCACACGATGCTGGGAGGTCACACACAGCAGGAAACCAATGGCGCTGTCCACTTCCGGCTTAGGTAGATGTATCCAGGGCATTGTAACTCAAATATATGCAAACGCAAAAGTGAAACGGTGCCACTTTCTGCCACTTAGCGTTTAGTAGAAACTGATTCATTGTGCCGAAACGTTGGAAGAGTGGGTTCCTGCTTACTGCAGAATTGTTCTGCATGTTTTATTGATAGAATGGCGAACATGAATATCATGATCAGACTGTTTGAATGCACAGGCTGGTCTAGATATACACTGGTCAGAAAACCCATAAATAAGCCCCATTTATCCAGTCGCAGCCACATAAGGACTGCTGGCTGAGAAAATTTACCGTACACAATTTACAACAATTCTAATCCAATCATCTTCCACAGTTAAAGTGTGATTATTGTCTATTAAATTTACTGAAGACAACACATTTACTTGAGCGGCTGGTTGGCGAACAACCTAGATCCAGGTCAGTCTGTGCATGCTGATATGAGGCTATGTTAGATGCAAACTATGTAAGGTACATTTTTAATATCCTTACTCTGATTAATGGAATAATCAAAAAATGATCATTGAACTATGAATGTCAGCTATTTAGGGGTGAAAGAGTTAACTCATACTGCGCGTAAGGGTCCAGAATGGAAGATAACTACTGGTAATTATGGACAACAAGGCCCGAATGGTATACAGTATATTATATGACAGTCTTTGAAGACAGGGCGGGAGAAGTGTTTGAGTGGAACAAAATCTGAGGTTGGGTTATGAACAACAACACACATTAGCAATATGCTATCTATTTTATTACACAGGGTAAGTTGTTACCACTATCAGTATACTATACAGTTTTAGACACAATAGATACTTTCCCTGTCCTGTTGTTACTTCCATCTTCCACTAAGTAGTATATAAGAGTCAAAATGATACCACCACCCTCTGGAAGCCACCGGCTACACGTGGTGCTCCCACCAGGTGGTGCTATAATTAATGACTCTTATATACTACTCAGATTTTCCTCCATTTTTATGAGAATATTTATGAGAATGGGAGTAATTTTAATTTTTCAAAACACGAAGGGGGAGTAGGCATAATTTTAATTTTTCCAAACACAAAGGGGGAGTAAGCATAATTTTTTTTAAAAACACACCTACTGTTCGGCGGGTATGTATGAGAACATATTTTTCACCATATATTTATGACATGAGAAGATACACCCTATTAGAGATAAGAATCCCTATGGTTATACTCAGTATATTACAGCAATCTGTCATACATTTATTACAAATAAACTTACACCCTATTGAAGATAAAAATCTATTGGTTATACTCAGTATAATGCCTACCATAAAACAAATGAGAGAGCAAGCTAAGAGTTGGGGAATTTCCCTAAGAGGTTTGAGACTCAAGAAAGATATAGCAGATAGGATAAGTGACGCGCGAGCCATCGTCTACGAGGAGAGGCTGCGACGTGCGGTTTCGACCGGACGACTGCCCGCTGACCCTGAAAAACACTCCGAGAAATTGGAGAACGAGACGACGGCCAGTCTGCGCAACCCCGCTTACGCGCAGCGTGTAAAAGAAGATCCCAGCGCGCGTAGAAAACCACTATTCAAGGCACACTACAATAAGATTTATCAAGGGTTGGTTGGGAGACCTCCTAAGAGTAGGAGAGATATCGCCAGAGCTTTGGTGGAGGAGGGTCCCAGGATTCTCGCCGAAGAAGCCGAAGTTAGGGAAACTGTTGATAGGGGTAGGAGGAAGATAGTATGGACTTTCGAGAGGGGGGTAGATGGGGAGATCGCTAATCGCATAATGAATAAAATTCGTCCAGAGATGACCACGGCGTGTTATCTGAGGTATTCGTGCTCGTATCGTATTAGGAACATAGAGACCGACGCTACTATGATCTATCACAAACAATCAAAGGGCAGTCCGTGGATAAACGAGATCGCCAAAAGCCGAGAGTTGGATATCCGATAGAGAGAAAGGTCGAATGGACATCGACAAAAGTTGAGAGACCAAACACAAAATGGACCTTCGTTCGTTGGATATCGGGTCGAGGTGAAGATGATCATCGACGCTCAACAACTTCTCATGGGAGCGGGAAAACTCCCAGACTGGTTAAGACAGAAAAGGGAATGTATTCCGTCGACACGTACGACGACTACTTGTGTCTGTTTAGGTGCATAGCCATCCACCGTGGGGAGGGAGACCAGACCGCTGTTGTGAGAATGCACGAACTCTAGCTAACGAATATCTCGGTCACGATAACGGACCGGATAGTAAGGGAATTCCCTTGAAAGATATTAAGAAGGTCGAAGAGCACTTCAAGATGGGCATTCGCGTTTACGAGCCCACCGACGAGGGAGTGTGGTATCTCATGAAGGTTCCGGCAAATTACGATGTGGTTGGGGAGAAGACAATGACGATAGGAATGTTTGGAGGTCACTCTTTCCTCATAACGAACCTCCGCAAGATGACGAACGAGTACGGGTGCTCCGGATGCCAACAACGGTTCACAAAGTCGTGTAACATGCACAGGCACGCGACCACCTGCATGGGTGGGAAGACCGTGGTGACATGTCCAGGTAAGATCGTAGAGAGACCACAGTCTGCATACGAGAAGGCGTTCTATCCCAAGGGGTCAGCGAGCGAGAGATCGATTCAATGGTTAGCAGAGAAGAAGAGAGATTGGGTAAAGCACATACATCACGCGAGATGCGGTCACGGTGGAGAGAGGTGGGTGGCCGGCGATCCTGTCGATGGATATTTGTCACGAGACCAAGACCGTGTTTCAGTTTCACGGATGCTACTGGCACGGGTGTCCGATCATCACGGTAAGACAGCGCTGTATAGTAGGTACAGGAAGACGAAAATTCGAGACGCCAAGATAAGGGAGGCGGGTTACGAGCTGGTGGTGATGTGGGAGTGCGAGTGGTTGAATGATAATTTTGATAAAATTAATACCTACTATCCACAATCACCGCGCGAGGAGGAGACGACTCTGTACCCTCACCAGATAGTCTATGACTTCGAGGCGTATCTCGACAAGTCAAAAACCACTCAACCCACCAAAGACCTGACCTTCGAGGTCGAGCACGTTCCTATATCTGTGTCTTTGGGGGATACGATGCATGAAGGGATAACCCACATCTGCGAACGAGATCCTGACACGCTAGTAGAGAAGTTCGTGACCGAGCTACAGATGAGAGGCAAGGCAATCAGGGAGGGGGTTAGGAAGAAGTATCTGCCGGCCGATATAGATATGCTATCGAAGTCTCAGCAAGCAAAGATTGTCTCTTGGATTGATCAAGTCCCGGTGGTGGGGTTCAACTGTAGCAGGTACGACCTGAACCTCATCAAGCAGTACTTTGTCGAGAAGTTGGCGGCCACCGTGACTAAGGTGATGGTCGGAAAGAGAGCCAGCACGACGATGTTTCTGTTTACCCCGGAGTTTAGATTTCTCGACATCATCCAGTATCTGGGACCCGGTACCTACGTACGACGTGGGTTAAGCGTACGACTGTAAAATGATAAAGTCTCACTTCCCGTACGAGTGGTTCGATAGCGCGGACAAGCTCGACCATCCGGGGCTGCCAGACTATCCCGAGTGGTACTCGAAGTTGAAGGGTGAGTTCCTACTGTCGTTGTCCGAGTGGAAAGAGTGTAAGAAGGTATTTCAAGAAAATGGGATGAAGACGTTCAAGGAATGGTTGCAACACTACAACGACTTGGATGTCGGACCGTTCCTAGAGGCTCTAAACTAAGATGACGGAGTTCTACAGAGGAAGAGGTGTGGATATACTCAAGGATGCTGTGTCTCTGCCGGTGTTTCCCTTCAGTACCTACTTCGTGGGACGATCGATGGGAAGGCGGACACACCCGAGCTGTGGTCACCGAAATCTGAAACTTATGAGATGATAAGCAGGGATTGGTCGGTGGTCCGTCCATAGTGTTCTCCAGATACGCAGAGGCTGGCAGGTCGACGATCAGGGGTCAGGTAGGTAGTCGGGAGGAGAAGATGTGCAAGGCGGTGATGGGGTACGACGCCAATGCACTGTATCTGTCTACCCTGTCGAAAGACATGCCGTGCGGGGAGGAGACGATATGGACGTGTGACGACCCGGAAAGACAGTCGTATATAGACTGTTTCGTGAGGAAGGTCAGGAGTGAAAAGTGGTTCGGATTTGCGGAGTTGGATATAGAGTCCCGGAAACGTTGAGAGACAAGTTCTCGGAAATGTCACCGCTGTTCGTTAATCAAGAAATCGATGAGAACGATGTTCCGCAGCACATGAAGGACTACCTGGCCGGTACCGGAGGAAAAGGGTCGAAGGACAGAGAAAGCTCGTGGGGGCAATGTCCGCCAAGAAGATGATCATATACCCCACTGCTAAATGTGGTATCTGGAGCACGGTCTGATCATCAAGGCGGTGCATAGGGTGATAGACTACACGCCCGGCAAACCGTTTCAGTGGTTCGTGGAAGAGGTCACCGCTGCCAGACGGACGGGGGACGTAGACAAGAGCAAGAAGGTGTTGGCGGAGATATTCAAACTGGTTGGCAACGCGTGTTGTGGCAAGCTAATAGAGGCACAAGAGAGACACCTGAACACCACATATACGAAGGATGAGAAGACTGTCGACCGGGCACTGAGGTCGGCGTGGTTCGAAGACCTGGAGGAGATTGGGGTAGGCTTACGAGATATCGAGCAGGAAGAATCGAGTGGTGATCAACAGACCGTTTCAGTGTGGCATAGCGGTCTACCAGTTGGCCAAGCTCCGGATGCTGGAGTTCTACTACGATTTCTTGGACAAGTACGTGGATCGCGGAGATTTCGAACTGATACAGATGGACACTGACAGCATGTACTTCGCGCTGTCGGAGAAGACGCTGGCGGCGGTGGTGAGAAAGAATATGAAGAGAAAGTTTAATAAGGAGAAGACCGAGTGGTTGGCGTGGGACGCGTGGAGCAACAGAACTCCGGATTGTTCAAGCTGGAATTCGAGGGAGATAGAGCCATCGCTCTGTGTAGCAAGTGTTACTACGTGAGTGGTGATGGAAAATCTAAGCACTCGGCCAAGGGGATGTCGAAGAGATCTAACGATCTGACTTGGGAAAGGTATAAGAGTGCTCTCGAAGGGGGTAGGGATATGGCGGAGAACAGGGGATTCCGAATGATTAACGGGGTGATGAAGACGACTGTCAACAAAAATTAGGACTCTCGGCGTACTACGACAAGAGGAGAGTGATGGAAGACGGGTTGCACACAGAGCCTATAGGATAGGTAAAAAAAAGAACTCTGAAAAAAGGATAGAATACTAAAGACTCTAACGATCCGGGGGTAACTGGGTGTCAGAAGGCACCATAAGAAGTTCTTCGCGAACAAAACCGCGAGATGGACCATCAGTCAAATAATAGAGCACGGGCTCATCAGGTTTGGTAATAGAGCGATCCAGATGATATACATTCATTGACCACACGGGATCAGTCGCGCGGCGGCTGCCACCTTCGAGCTCTCCCGGTTGATAGAGGTACCGGACGTCAATATCTGATGGAAGTCGCTGCTCCTCTAAACCAACTGGTCGCCCAAGCGCGAGACGGCAGAGGGCTTGCTCGTCACCCTTTTAAACTTGATAGCATCTACAGGCTTCTTACCTATCAATCTGGTCACCTCTCCGTTCAGTGTGGAGACCACGGCGGGCAGTCTGGCCACCCACTCGGTCGATCGCGAATGAGGGTCTACAAGTTCTTTAGCGTATTGGTGTCCGAACAGTCTCTCAGCCAGGGTTCGATTGAAGCGTTCCACGATCCCCTGGTCCCGGTGGATGTTGACGCGGCCGCGTCTGATAGAAACTTTATGCTTAGACAATAGATGAGAGACCGCGCCCATGAACTCGCGGCCGGGATCGACCTGGAGAAGATTCGGCCATTTGAGACTCCTCTTATATATTCGGGAAAGAGCCTCGGCCACTTCCTTAGACTCTTTAGTGGCCAACGGCTCAGCCCCCTTATAACGACTCGCTACGTCAACGATTGTCAGTGCGTACTTGTACGTTTTGTGACCGACGCGATCGTGAGGGAGAAAGGAGATCCGCTTGGTGAACTTGGTTCGGCACCGGAACGTCGAATTTTGGCGCGGAATATTGTGAGGCGCGGGTAAATAGATCTGCCAGATGGCCTGCTTCTTGAGCCATTCCTTGACAGCGTTTTCTGAAACCTTGGTCGCCGCCGCGAGGTTCTTGATGGCCGCGAGTCCCTTCCAGTAGCCGCGTGGACTATAGTAGTATTCGACAGCTTGCGCGTTAGTTTGGTATCAAGTTTGCGCGTGTTCATCGTATGCGAAGTATTCTAATATATCGGACAATCTCCAACATGCCCTCGCCAGTTTCGTCCGGTAATAATAAACCTTTGTTGGAAGTACAATTGAGATTGTCGCTGCAGCCCCAATCGCGTTTGGGTTGGAACAGGAGAGGGGAATCTAATTCATCCAATCTCCCAGGATTGGTGGAGGAATCTAACATCCGCTTTGCGAAAAGGGTGGCCGCTTTTTCGTCCTCGAGACAATCTCGGGCCAGACGAATCATACTCTTTGCACCAGGTAAACGATGTTTTTGGGCATGTAGCCTACTACATCATCAGCGTTATAAAGTTCGTCAACTAACATCGTTCTATATATATATATTTATAAAAAAAAAATGTTTTAATTAATTAATTTAAAATCTCGATTGAATATAATAGCCGGCGAGACCCACCACACCATTCCCACGATGATGAACGCGATCTCGCGGTCCTTTTGGGGCTCTGACGGTACATAGAAATCTGAAAGTTGGGGCTCGGGATCCATTGGATCGAGACTTTTGTGCGGATATGCCAGCGCGTACTCGCGGTTGGCTTCTTCAACGTTCTGAAAAGTTTGCGCGGCGTGATTTTCGCGGCGAAGCTCTTCATTGATCCAGTCCAGATGGGCGGTTCGTTTTTTCGACCATGCTTCCTTTGCGCTATTGAGTTGTTCTACAGCTAAATCATGACGCTTACTCTCCTCTCCACGTTCGAGCTTTTCATTTTAGAGAATATAAAGTTGCTACCAGCTGAAACGCCAATGCGTTTACAAGCGCACCACCTACTATTACTGCGATTGAAGCCATTTATTTCCATATATTAACTGGTAGAATTCCAGCTTTAACTAGATAATCTCGGGTCCAAACTGCGGCCGCTACATCTAAGGTCGCGAGCCCTACGTCTCTCACAGTAAAGTCCAATTTGGGAGCGGTTCCTCCTAGGGCCATCTTTGATAGTCGAGCATAACCCGATACTGAAACCCGATATCACCACGGCGTGATAAAGCGCATTCACTAACATTTTACCATCTTGTTCAGCCATTGTTATAATTATTGCATATAAAATGGGTCGCGATCAATGTTTAAATGGGGCGCATCCAAATTCAACATTGTTGATGATTGGTGTTTAGTAACTTTCTTCTGAACACTGGCTGGTTGTTTTTTCTGGTATTTCCACACGCACAGGGCACCAACAACTGCCAGACCACCACCAACAACCCAACTCCAATTCACGAATTTGGGTTCAGCCCAACTCCAATGGTAGTTGGTATTGGGTGACAAATTCTTTGAATTTGAGTGTGCTTCCAATTCGTGAATTGGGGGTGTTGTTGTACTCAACTCTGTATTCAGATGTTTTGATGTCCCCAATCTCGATTGGAGTTTAGCCTCTCGAAGCTCGGCGAGTATTTTATCTTGTTTAACTTTTCGGGTGGCAGCCGCCGCCCGCCCAGCTGCCTGTCTTTTGGGATTTTTTATATGCGGTATGTCATCCAGTGGCGGAGTAACACTCTGGTTCGATTGTGTTGGAGCAATCTGGTTCAACTCCGTCACTCTCGTGGGTGTGTCTTGTGTCATCATTTATAATATTAATATTAGAGCTTATAGTTCGTGGGCATATATGTCCAAATTGACAGTGTTTACCCGTGGTCAACGCGGTTGTTAGTGGAGCTAAGTACATTCCAAACTTGTGATAAATTGAGCAGCATGCCGTTCTAAGAGTGTGTCCTATAAAAGGGTCAGTCTCTAGATCATCAATCAACCTGCAGTGTTTGGTATAGGGAGAAGTCTACTAACGGCGGTAGCGTACAAATGAATAGCCGCCGATCCAAGAGTTTTTGTCATCTCTGCTCCCAATTTGGATTCGTATCGCGCATACATTTTATCGATCTCCGCATCTGACATCTTATCCACCTGAAAAACTGAGAGACGCCTACCGAGATAATGCTCCGATTGTCCCCCAGCAACCAGCGCAGCTAGCCGCTCTCGTCGCGCCGCATTTTCATTTTCATTCGGAGTCGTTGCACTCAACCCCGATTCCGATTGCTCTGTCGGATCATTATTGTTGGCAGTCGGAGTTGAGGTTTCTTCTATTAGCTGATCGAGAAGTTCGTCGCAGTTCATTTTTCTTAATTTTTTCAAAATTAGTAATTTAACTATTCTAACAAGTCTCATCACTTTAACATATTTATTTAATTTTTTCAAAATTATTAAAATAATAAATGCGCACCACCCGATACTTATGATCACCATTATGCTCGCAACAAAGCTCGCAGCGGAGCACCAAATTGTTAACATTGTTAACCATTGTTCAGCATTATTCAGCATTGTTAAGCAATTGCTAAGCATTGTTCAGCATTATTCATCATTTGTTCAGCAATTGCTAAGCATTGTTCAGCAATTGCTAAGCATTGCAATAGCTTATTACTTTGCAATTTTCCTAATTTTTTCAAAATCGTTAGATTTAGTTGATAACTTTATAAGCAGTTGGTTGATCAGTCTTTAGCAGAAGCTTGGCGTGCTTAGTTTTCGAAAGTATCTGTCGAACCTCCAGGCGCTCCTCGCGCGTTGGGATAACGTCATTCTCTCGAAGACAGTCATCGAATGAGTCTCGGTCCTTGCAGTGAAAGAGGGCGACCCATTTCGTTTGCTCGCGCAGATCCTTGAGGACGGCGTTGTATTTTTGAGTGGATATCCATACGCTTTGCCTAGCATGGCGGCCAGAAAATGCGAGCTCGGAGAGCATGTCCTTCTTTTTGGTCATCGCCGCCTTGGCTGAGCAATCGTCAATCACGTATAGGGTGGGCTCGCCCTGAAATATTTGGTATAAACCACGCAACCAATCGTGAAGCCTATCACCGGGTCAATAACGTATACCTCAGGGTCGGTCCATATCCACGGGCACCGCTGATAAGTATCGTTGTGCCGCACAGTGGGACATAGGATCACAATGTGACGAAAGGCATCGCGGTAGGATCCCTCGAGTAAGTTGAGGATGAAAAACCGTTTTTTTCCACATCCTGTCTGCCCACATATTATGGCGGAGTGAGCATCTCCAATCGTGAATTGGTATTGATTGCTAGATTTCTTAATTTTTCAAAATTATGTATTAATAAATCGTTAGAATTAGTAGATCGCTGATACGTATCGACCATCTTCGATGTTGAGTTGTGCGTCTGTAATTATATATAAGTACACGTTCAATGGCCCGGCTCCGTCCGCCTCTTTGGTTATCTGGATCGTCACACACCCTCACTAGCGTTCTCAACTTGGCGTCCGCTACCGTGTATTTGGTCATCGTCGCTGCTCGCATGTCTAGCCATAACGCGTATTTGGTATTCAGGAACTCCGCGAGGGAGACGGCCGAGAGATGCAGGTCTTTAGCAACTGCTGCAACCTCCGGAGAGCGCTTAGATCCGGCAGCAAACTGCTTTCTTACTTCATCCCACTGCTGGTGCGCGCGAAGACCCGCGCTGTAGAGTTGATTGGGACTCCCTCGATCGTCACCTCTACCTTCGTGATTTTGGGGTTATAGAATCTGTCGGTTTTTTCTAGCACCGAACGCGAACCGAGCATCCTCGAACAACATCAGTATACCTTTCATCGAGCGCGGGCGGGTACGTTGACGTTAATATTCCACAATGTGTCGCTTTTGTTTTTCGGCATCTTGCGATGGCGAAGAACTCGGTCGTAAAGTATGGCAACGCGCCCGGCGTACTGGGTTCTGATCAATCGTGCTAGTTCGGGCATCGTGACCATGTCGTACTCCAGCGAAACATTATCGATCGCATACGTCGATAACATGTCGCTGGCTATGATAACTCGGCCGTAGTCGTTGAACGTTAGTTCGTATTCGAGGCGGTCAGCCAAAGCACTCTGATAGTAGGGCATGTGACTCTCCAGCAACTCAAAGTCAAGCAGCGGGATGTAGAAGCGGTTGCCGTAAGCGCCCGCGACCGCGTTGTCACTAGCGTTGTTATCTACCTTGTTAGCAGCCCCGATTCTAAGTTTGGTTACGTTCTTATTTTTGCTGGTGTCAATACCTTGATAGACAGCGTTTTCAAGCTCGTGTGACGTCTTCCACAGGTCCTGATAGCAATGGTAGACGTCGCTGTCGTCGATCGACATCACCTCATTACCAGAAATCTTTATCATGGTCTTCTTGACGATGGCGCGACCCAGGTTCTGAACGACGGTTCGGTCCGCGTCCGTCGACGTTAGCGAAATAGTGAAAGCGAGGCGAACAGTACCCGGCACAATGACGTCGTTAGCTCCGAGGTTGGGGAAGCGGACTAAGAGCTGCTGGTTCTGGTCGATCGTCGATGGGTTGTTCGTAATAACGACACTCTGTCTCACGCCTTTTGCCCCGAGGGGCTCACGCAGTCTGCGGTATGGATTGAGTTTGCGACCGTATTGACTCGAAGACATAATTAATTTTTTCAAAATTATTGAAACTAATTAAACCCGTATGGTTTTGTCTTTAATACATAATTAATTTTAAGAAAATTATAAATATGGCTGATTACGATGTTGAAATGGATGAAATCGGCAAAGACGATTACCATCGATGGTGATGATAATTTCGAGGATTCCCTCGAGACTCCAGTTCCAATCCAATCACAATTGGATGGCGCTACTACTAGTCAAAGTCGGGAATTACTCGAGGGAGCTGTAAACGACTACTACAACAGTTTGGCAGAAAAAGGTCTGGTCCCCTCTGTCGGTCGCGACTACTCCAAGTTCAAATTTGATATGAACGGTAGATTGCGACTAAAAGCAGCATCAAATCTCCCAATAGTCAACACGAGGACCGGTAAACCCCTAGCGATTAGCACCATTGCCGGAACCCCGGGCGGTGGCCGATTCATAAGGGACGAACTAGGATTCACGGATTGGAAGAGGGGTAAAACAATTATACCGGCCCGCGCTGTAGAGGCCCTAAAGTCTACCGACGAAACTATAGCGAAGACGGCCACGCGATAGAAACGGTCGAGCTCAGAGAGGTCCCTCAAATAGCCACCGACGTTATTAACACGATGGAGACCACGTTCAGCGTGCAATCACAATTGGGAAAAATACTCAACGATGACCCACCGTTACCTCTTCGAGAACTCCGTGGACTCGATAAGGCTCTACAAACGGTCCGGGGCGAACTGGTCCTTAACCTCTCCAAACTCACGGCGCTGGATGAACATATCGCGCTAGAAGAAAGAAAACTGGAGGAAGCCGGTGACGATAGAGAATCTACCGAGCGGATCAACAAACTCCTGCGGTCTTTGCGGGATGAAAGAGAAGCTCGCTTGGAGGCCGCCTCGGCTAACCGTGAGGCTCTCCGCACACAAATAAGTCGGATCCGCGAATCAATCTCGAGGGTCCTGCACGAGGAGACGACACTCGGTGAGCGTCTTCGCACTCTGTTCAGAGAGCAGGGCGTCACGATTAGCAAGCATCCTCGTTGCTATCGGCATGACTATATCGACCATAGTTCTAACTTTCACTGGTGGTGCGGCGCTACCACCCGCTCCAGCACCAGCACCAGCACCAGCACCAGCACCCTCTCCATCCGGTGGAGCCAAGGAGTGGATAAAAAAACAACTAAAAGCCCTCGCCAGTCTTCTAGCTAATTAGCTGGAAAGGCGGCTGCCGCACTACCTGGACTGATCGGAAGTATCGTTTCTTACTTGCTATCTATATTATCAAAAACGGCCGGATGGCTAGCCAAAAATACCTGGGCTTTAATCGTGGCAATCGCCGGTCTCCTATTATTCTCTGTCAGAGAGTTCCTACAACCAAAGCGTAAATAATCCGATCGCCACGAGGGCGATGACGAGACCCAATTTCTCCTCCTCGTGTGTTGTGCTTCCAATTTCAACATTGTTGATGATTGGTGTTTCTCCAATCGCGATTGGTCTGTTGATGGAACTCGATGGTGCATCCAATTTACGAATTGGGGGTACTGGGTTCGATTTACGAATTGGGGGAGGTGTATCCATTTTGTGTTTTATGAAATCGGTTCCACTGTTGGGGGTGCGCTTGATGATATCCGTGTTCACGTTACCGTTGTGGCCGATTTTTGATTGGCGGTGGCGATTACGATATGATTATTGTAACCGTCAACCGGTCGTCTCGTAGTATCATATTGCTCGGCGCCATATAAAGACCTATTCCAAATACATAGTCTACTGGGGTGCTGGCATTCTGTAAAACGTCTTGATAATTCTGGATCGCCTTCTCCAGGTCCACCCTAGCTGAGATGGCGTCCTCTACAAGTGCCAAAAATTGTTTTTGGTGCATCAAACGCTGTTCCCATGCCCAGTATAGAACTGCGAGTTTGTTTTTGTGCTCCGAGAATGGCCCAGACGTACGTGCGAATGGAGTCGTTGACGCGAGTAACCCCCCCCGGCCTGCGTGAACCCTAGACCCGTATCTAACATAAATGTACCCCACGCGTTCTGAACCTCAGCAGCCTGCTGTATGTAATCGACGTGAGCCAGTTTCGGAGGTAACATTTTACAAGAAAAACACGCCACAGTGTCGACCTCCAGACACTTCCGTCCCGAAAGTCATAGTCGCGGGGTCAAAATTCCCGGCGTTCCGACTGACGATGTGGTCACCGGAGTGATCGTGTCTAAAATCAGTCTGTGTCCAATTCCCGGACTGGCCGTGAATGAGAACGTCCCCGAGGCCGGTGCTGGTAGGAAATGCTTTCTGTCTCCAGTCCGCGTCTTTTGAAACGTAAAATTCGTTACACAGTCTTTCAAAGGCCATACGGTTATATGTGTTGGAAATGGGATCCCAGGCGTCGTCTTGAGGTAGTGAAATACCTAGTTCTTTGATAATCCTCCTAATAGTATAATACACGTGAAAGTTGTAGACACTTCGGAGCATGACATTCTTGGATGTCAGATGGTCTTTATATGAAACTCCACACCCGGCTGTTGCGCACCATACAGCGAAATTTATTTGGTTCTGCCAAAACTGCATCGGTGTTGCTTTCCAGCCGTTTACCACCTCCATCGTAGTAATCTTGGGCAACCTATATTGTTCAAAGATGTTAGGGAAGTTGGTGGCAAAGCCACTGTCCGGTCTAACCGTTACGGTTGGGTGTACAAGGCGGTTAACAACGTCTTTTTGTGTGTATTTATCCTACCTACGCGTACTTTACATTAGAGTTAAAGCTAAATGCTTTGGTATCCATTGAAAGATATTATTATGTTTGTACTACTAACTAATGTTCAAAAAGGGAGTTGTGAACTTCAAAAATTAATAGACAACTGCTGCGGAAAACGCCGGGTAGGCCTTAGATCAATCACCTTCACGGTTGGATGGCAGAATGTGGGAAAGAGCGAATGGTTTTACTATGTGAAGGATGGACTACAATTAGAAGTAAAGCTGCCTCACGACTGTGGGGAATAAGACAGCTCAAAGATTTTGTCAACTCAGAGCTTGACGGTATAATCAACCTCACAGTATCGAATGCTACCGGGCTCGCAACAATGACCATCAGCAGTGATAATAAGGTAGTGGTCTCCCCGGGGTTGGGTATTCAACTCGGTTTTAGAGAGACATACTCCTCAAACAAAGGAGTGTTTACCCCGGGTGAGTACGTCGGTGATAAACCGGTGGACTTCACCTTCACGAAAACTCTCAGGGTGCACCTGGATCGGGTGTAACACATCGTACAACACGATAGACGGATCCCCCAGCACATTACTGAAAACTGTGCCCGCCAGCGATTGTTTCTATGGCGAGACTGTAACGTTAGACTTCCCACACCCAGAGATGAAAGTTTTGGAATCGGGACACATCCACGAGTTGAAGATTTATATTCTTGATGATAAAGGGCGAGAGTTGAAGAACGATTACCCTGATTTCGGTCGTCCTAGAAATTTCAAATTAATTAATTTTAAGAAAATTAGAATTAAAACGCATGTTCGTAATATATATTATCAACATTATGAGTATATACGGACCAGGTAGTTCTTCCGATTGGGTGACAAATTCAAATAATTTGGAACCTGCAGAAGGGGGATTCATCCCGACAGAGGGCGACTTTTTAACTACCCAAAAAACAAAGGCCTTGATTAATAGAATATATCGAGGGCCACGGACGAGATTCACAAGAGTCTACTATCACAACTTAGAGAATATGCCCTGGCTGTGAATACACAAAGTCGTGAAGAAACGCATACGGAACTAAACGAACTAGGTAAAAAAATAACCAAATTTAGAAAAGAGACCCGGTTGGGGATTGATAAAGTCCGAGAAGACCGTAAGGCTGAAATTACGGAGGTTTATGATGCGTTGCGCTTAGAAGACTCTCTCAGCAAAGAAGCTACACTTGCTGAATTAGACGGGAAAATAATCGATTTTCGAAATGAGCCACGTCGGGTATTGAGAAAGCACGAGAAGACCACCAGGCGGACCTTATGAAGGCTTATGAGGTGTTGCGCTCAGAGGACTCTCTCATCAGAGAAGCGGCACTTACTGAACTAGATAAAAAAATAACCAAATTTCGAAAAGAGACCCGGTCGGGTATTGATAAAGTCCGAGAAGACCACCAGTCTAACCTTGCAGAGGCCATTGCGGAGGCTTATGATGCGTTGCGCTTAGAGAACTCTCACAGTAAAGAATCGACACTTACCGAACTAGATGAAAAAATAGCCGAATTTATAAAAGAGACCAGGTCTGGGGTTTGAGGGGGTCCGTGAAGACCACAAAGAGGCCATTGCGGAGGCTTATGGGGCGTTACGCTCAGAGAACTCTCTCAACAGAGAAGCGGCACTTACTGACCTATATGAAAAAATAACCGAATTTAAAAAAGAGACCCGGTTGGATCTTGATAGAGTCCGAACGGGTATTGAGAAAGCCCGAAAAGACCACCAGGCGGACATTACGGAGGCTTATAGGGTGTTGCGCTCAGAGGACTCTCCCAACGGAGAAGCAGCACTTACTGAACTAGGAGAAAAAATAACAGAATTTCGGGAAGAGACCCGAACGGTTATTGAGAAAGTCCGAGAAGACCACCAGGCGGCCCTTACGGAGGCTTATAGGGTGTTGCGCTCAGAGGATCGGACGGGGATTGCGGGATTAGGAACCCGAGTGGTTGAATCTATCCGCGCCATTGATGAATCACTTGTTGCGGTTGATGATAAAGTAAATCGAGTTCGTACTGAGGCATATAACGCAAACAATGCGCTTGCCGGAATAGTGCGAACAATGAAAACACCAAAACGTGTCATAACAGTTTGGGCTGAGAAGCGGGGCCCATTGGTTGTGGGGCACTATGAATATTCGTTCGGTGCCAAAGCGAGTAATAAATATGGGGGATACACTATGACAGCTGCAGGTGAAGTTATCCAAATGGCGGTCTGCTCGGTTAATGCTAATGGTAAACCTGTGGGCGCGGTCGCGATAAATATTGTAGTAGATGGGAAGAACGGGGGGTTGGAGTCACTAAAATCTCTGGAGATAGTTCGACGGTGGTTTCGTTCTCCGGTGATGATCGAATTAGACTTTCCCAAGGTAGTGTTATTAACTTTGTTACGAAAATCGGTGACTCAGAGAGTTCTTCCACTATTGTCTCATTGTTAATTGAACTTATTGTGTAAATACTAATATATTGAAATAAATTTAACTATGAACGAATCACCGCTTCCAATTGTCAATACCGATCCACCAACACTGTATCCAACTCTCAATACCACTCCACCAACACTGTATTCAACTCCACCAACACTGTATTCAATTAACGAAAAAAGTTAGATTTTAGGTTGAATAATATCGTCGCTATGCAGGATATTTTAGTTAGAGAATGTGCAAATAGAAAAAGACACTAATATATATAGGCGCGCGGCAAACTAGCTGAAGCATCTAGTACGGTTCTGGCAAGTGTTTCTGTGTTGTGTGGGGCGGGACTGCTGCAACGCTATCTACAATTGTAATGATTCCACTTGCAGGGGTTTTGAGTGGAATTACCGTTTATCTAGGAACACTTTGTATGGTAATTAGGGCGGCGGGTGGAAAACTCGAGAAAAAAGTAGAAAACATGATAGAATATCCGTTCTCGCTAGGTCTAAGAAAAATAGCATCGACGTTATGGTGTCCAAAGCGTTGGCCGATAAGAAAATATCAAATTTAGAGTTTGAATCCGTGGTGGAAGAAATGGGGAGATATGAAGAATTAAAAAATGATATAAGGATCAAGGCGCGCGCCACCATGCCAAAAATTGAGTGTACTGATTGGGATAAATTTAGGGTAAAACTTGGAAATAAAGTCGGAGGAAATGTTACAGCACCATTGTGATATTTTATAAAATTAGTTTTTAAAAAATAATTTTATAAAATTAGTTTGATAATGTTTTTTACAGTGTTTTAATGCTGTAGAAACACCGTGACTTATTAGATCGATTCTATCTTTCTAACTGACTTTTCGATTTGAATTATTACTAAACGATAATACTTGCGAGCACGTAATCCCTTGTTAATCATTCGATGAGTAGCCTGAGTGCCACCACATGGTGGACATAGTAATGACTCGGCTTTGGTCCCTACCCACAATGTCGACATGGGCGAGGCGACACGGAACCTCTTCGCATCCATGCACGGTGATGTTTGCAATATTCGTAAATACCGGTACGAAAAACATCTCTCGTGACTACCTGTCTTCAACCACGCACACTTAACTAGAACCATTATGTTATTATATACTGAGTATAACATAGGGATTCTTATCTCTAATAGGGTGTATCTTCTCATGTCATAAATATATGGTGAAAATATGTTCTCATACATACCCGCCGAACAGTAGGTGTGTTTTTTAAAAAAATTATGCTTACTCCCCCCTTTGTGTTTGGAAAAATTAAAATTATGCCTACTCCCCCCTTCGTGTTTTGAAAAATTAAAATTACTCCCATTCTCATAAATATTCTCATAAAAATGGAGGAAAATCTGAGTAGTATATAAGAGTCATTAATTATAGCACCACCTGGTGGGAGGCACCAGTGTGTAGCCGGTGGCTTCCAGAGGGTGGTGGTCTCTTTTCTATTTTGGACTCTTTGTATATACTAATCCACTAGTAGACTACTATCAAATGTACATGGTTTTAAAACTAGCACTTTGTTCAAGTCAAATAAATGTGTACATTTGTCACTTTGTTTTGGCAACTGCACACAAATCTTCATTTATGAAGGAGTGCCATATGGAGAAGAAGAATGAGGACGAGGAGAAGTAGAAGAAATGTTCGATTGTCTCATATCTTTTGCATTTCTTGTACAATCTCTAATACAAAATGGTGAGCCAGACAGTGACACTCCAAGTATGCATGTATTGCATAGCAGTTCTGAGATACTTTTTTCATATTATCTAGTTCGTAGAAACTTTAATGCAAATATATAATTTTAATATTGTAATGTCTTCGATGAATACGGTACCACGAATATCAGCGTGGGGACGTGACAACAACAACATGGCAGCCGTCACTTTATCTTTGGTGTTGCTGTTTTATTGTTGACAACATATCTAGTACGGCCTCCCATACAATCTTCAACAAACCACTCATGAGACTCTGGTGGGTGAGCTCATGTCTGATCGGTGTTATCTGTTCTGTGTAAAATAAAAAGGTTGAGAGCACTTGCTATACGCGCTTTCTCCAGGCACTCTATTTTTTCTTTCACAATAAAAGCAGGTCCCAGCCGCCCTGTTGACTAGGCCAGCATGTTTTTTAGACCAGGTACAGATCAACCGGGTTATGTCGAAAATGCAGTAAAAAAACAATACTCTCACAGTATTTCGTATTAACATTTTCAACCGAAAAGTCAGCGGCTGAAATTCAGATATCGTCTACAACTACAACAACAACAGAAACAAACTAAATTTGTCAATTTTGTGAAAATTGTTCATCACTATTTGAAGTGTCTATTGAAATTCAATACACATGCTCATTGTTGTTTTACAGTTTAAAAAGGTAAATTCAAATTTAACGCAAAATGTAGATAGTGCATTTATTTAAGAATTTCCGTCTTTCTGAGTCATAAATTTGGTACACATGGCAATTCGTACACATAGCACTTCGTTCACATAGCAATTCGTACCCATACCAATTCGTACATAGCAATTCGTACATAGCAATTTGTATCAAGTTTAGTCAATTTGTATGTACTGATATACTGTTGTCTGTAACTATCATACACAAGTTATTGTTTTTTAGACGGAAACCAGTGGCTGCCTAAGGCCGCATGGTTTCATCTACTATTTTCACTTTTTACCTAAGCAGAAGTTCCCCAGTTATCCCGGTCATTACAGTACACTCAGCGCGAATTGTGCCTCTTCCCACTCGACCCCGTGATCGGATGGAGAGTGGGCATAAACATTCCTCCCACCGTGTCGGGTCGCGGTGGAGAGGCAAAAATCACCACCGTGGGAATATTTTAAAGACCGAATCTGCTGCACACCGCGTTCCCCCGTGACCCACCGTATTAGCCCACGGCACATCACCGTGCCAGCGTACAGGTAATGTGGTCAGAGAGGAGTGCATATGTGGCTGACAAAACTTGAAAATCATCTCATATGCACAGTACTGTCAAAACATGTTTTGTTGAGAATACGTTACATTTTCGTTTCAGCTCTCGCGATCACGCTTCGCGATCTCGATCTACGCGCAAGATCATGAAAGGAGACGATTCTCATATGCACAGTACTGTCAAAACATGTTTTGTTGTGAATATGTTAAATTTTCATTTCGTGATCCATCACGCTTCGCGTTTTCGCGATCTCGGCCTATGCGCAAGATCGCGAAAACGCGAAACGTGTTTTGTTGAGAATATGTTTCATTTTTGTTTAGCGAAATTGTAACATATGTACAAATCGTCTTAGGAGACGATTCTCATGTGCTGCCAAAACATGTTTTTACTAAGAAATGGAACAAATGTGGACAAACATCAATATTTCTGACAATAAAAACATGGTTTGACAAAACATGAGACGATTCTGATGTGCTGCCAGTACATATTTATTGAGTAAATAAAGATTCCGTTACCTTTTTTTGAGATTCTACACCTTCTCTCCGACCAATAAAATGGAAGAAATATTTTTATCAAACGCGGTGAAAACCGCTATGCTATAAGAGAGATAAGTTCCATTCCATTAATAAATATGTGTAGAGTAATTGATCGTAGATGTGCTGCTCTTGTGTCGGCGTGTTTCAAAGATCCGATCGACACAACTTAACCTTTAGATGTCATTTTGTAACCTTTGATGTCTCACTTTCCAACACCGACACACGTCCCAGTAGGTCACCGCACGTGCATATAATGATGTATGACGTGATCGGACAAAACCGGGCTTATTGCATATGTGACCAACACGTGTTCACCATCAGTAGATCGTAACATGTCCCTAACAGGACACGTAAATCGTTTTAGGAGACGATTCTCATATGCTGCCAAAATATGTTTATTAGAAAAAATAATATTATTTTTTTGACAAAACATGAGAATTATAATGGTGTTCTGTTATTGTCGTGTAACTCGCATTTACTCGATCTCGACTTCTACACGAGATCGCGAAGACCCTTTCATATGTATCTCACATATTCCCCAATATCCACATTTCTTCTATTTCTTAATTAAAATAATGTTTTACAGCACATGATTATCATTTCCTAAGGCGATTATGATACTACTGTCCTGTTAGGGCCAGTTACATTCTCGCGTTTTCGCGATGTCGATCCATGCGCCAGATCGCGAAAACGCAAAGTGAGATCGCGAGGTGAAAATGGGACATTATATTATATTCAGTCGTGCGTTTACTTGCATGCATGCGCAAAGCGAAATTTCAAGACTTGTCCGTTTTACACACCATGAGCAAACCCTGTATTTACAAAAGCTTCAGCAGGAGGCGATCTCGCGATGCCAAAGCACGAGATGATTCTCATGTGTTTAGGAGACGATTCTCATGTTTTGTTCTTGTTAAGAAATATGTTTGTTTGAAAGGAAAAATGTATATATTTATAAAAAAAAATGAATAAAAAAAACACAAACGTAAGTCAGAATAAGTGTAAATGTTTGGGTACTACGCTATGACTGTACAGGTAAGCCAGCCTGGCGTCCCGGTGGAACGCGGGGTCATATCACGGGGGAACACCGTGGCCGTTTTATGGCTATTGGAAGTTCGTCCAGCTTGGTCTCCGTCTGCGGTGGTAATACAGGTAAAATATATGGTCACCGTGGGAGGCACATAACTCCCACGATGATTTTCCCACTCTGAGAAAATTCCTCCCACCGTGAGAGAGTGGAAAAGGCACAACGCACCCTGAGTGTACTGTATGTAACCGGTGAAACTAGAATATGAAAGGGACTTTTTTTCTGAAAAGGACTTGTGGAAAAGATGCGTCTATTTTTTAGCTTGACTATTCAAAGAATAGTTAGAGCTTATGTAGTCACCCCGGCGTCACCGTCACA
Source organism: Conchocele bisecta (assembly GCA_029237695.1). NCBI lineage: Eukaryota > Metazoa > Mollusca > Bivalvia > Lucinida > Thyasiridae > Conchocele > Conchocele bisecta. The sequence continues at coordinate 79,502,674 of CM055277.1, forward strand.
ACCCCTGACCTATATTTGACCACGCACCTACATCCAAGGTCACAGTTGAAGGTCAAAGGTCAAACCTATCGAAATTCCCTTCCGCTCTATATCTTCTACACCGATGCATGGATTATCAAATGACTTGGCACAAATGTTTCTCATGATGAGAAGGTGTGTCGCGATCAATAACCACGCTCCTACGTCCAAGGTCAAGGTCACAGTTGAAGGTCAAACCTATCGAAATTCCTTTCTGCTCTATATCTTCTACACCGATGCATGGATTATCAAATGGCTTGGCACAAATGTTTCTCATGATGAGAAGGTGCGTCGCGATCAATAACCACGCACCTACGTCCAAGGTCAAGGTCACAGTTGAAGGTCAAAGGTCAAACCTATTGAAATTCCCTTCCGCTCTATATCTTCTACACCGATGCATGGATTATCACACTATGCCCAGGGTCAAGGTCACAGACTTGATGCGTTTGAAACCTTAACGCTCGACTAAATGGCTTATAATCAAAAATGCCTCGTTTTCTTTGGCTGCCAGTGGGGGTATTCGTGTGCCGACAGGCCACATTTCTAGTTTCCCTTGGTTAAGGCTTTTAGTCAACCTTGGTTAAGGTTTTTAGTCAAGCTTGTACAAGGAATACTATTGTGCATACAGACACCATACTTGTACAACCTTTTCTCATAGGGATGTACATCAATAACCCCTGATCAATATGTGACCTTGACCTACATTTCCTCTTGAATTACTTGCTTAATTCCCCTTGGTTAAGGTTTTTAGTCAAGCTTGTAGATGGAATACTCCTGGCCCTACACCAACCATACTTGGACAACTTCAGCTCCTAGTGATGTACATCAACAACCCCTGACCTATATTTGACCTTGACCTACATTTAACCTTGAATTACTTAGTTAATTCCCTTTGGTTAAGGTTTTTAGTCAACCTTGGTTAAGGTTTTTAGTGAAGTTTGTACATGGAATACTATTGTGCATACAGACACCATACTTGGACAACCTTTTCTCATAGGGATGTACATCAATAACCCCTGATCTACATTTGGCCTTGACTACATTTAACCTTGAATTACTTAGTTAATTCCCCTTGGTTAAGGTTTTTAGTCAACATTGGTTAAGGTTTTTGTCGCGCCTGCTTTAGCAGAGGCATGACTATAGTCGTCGTATTTTCCGTCCGCGTTGTTGTCGTCCGGTTTTTTTGTAAGGCAAATGCGTTAAAGTTATTGTTTTTTCACAATATCTCTTTAACCCCTTGCCAGACATTGATAATATTTCACATCAATGTTTGTCTATGGATGATGCTTCATTACGCACACCCCCACATCCAAAGTCTGAAGGTCAAGGTCATTTATTTCCTTGTAATGTTCACCGGTTTTGTAACAGAAATGCGTTAAAGTTATTGTTTTTCACAATATCTCTTTAACCCCTTGCCAGACTTTGATAATATTTCACATCAATGTTTGTCTACGAATAATGCTTCATTACGCACACCCCCACATCCAAATTTTGAAGGTCAAGGTCATTTATTTACTTGTAATGTTCACCGGATTTGTAACAGAAATGCGTTAAAGTTATTGTTTTTTCACAATAGCTCTTTAACCCCTTGCCAGACTTTGATAATATTTCACATCAATGTTTGTCTAGGAATGATGCTTCATTACGCACACCCCCACATCCAAATTTTGAAGGTCAAGGTCATTTATTTCCTTGTAATGTTCACCGGTTTTGTAACAGAAATGCGTTAAAGTTATTGTTTTTTCACAATATCTCTTTAACCCCTTGCCAGACATTGATAATATTTCACATCAATGTTTGTCTAGGGATGATGCTTCATTACGCACACCCCCACATCCAAATTATCAAGGTCAAGGTCATTTATTTACTTGTAATGTTCACCGGTTTTGAAACAGAAATGCATTAAAGTTATTGTTTTTTCACAATATCTCTTAAACCTCTTGCCAGACTTTGATAATATTTCACATCAATGTTTGTCTAGGGATGATGCTTCATTACGCACACCCCCACATCCGAATTCTCAAGGTCAAGGTCATTTATTTACTTGTAATGTTCACCGGTTTTGTAACAGAAATGCGTTAAAGTTATTGTTTTTCACAATATCTCTTTAACCCCTTGCCAGACTTTGATAATATTTCACATCAATGTTTGTCTAGGGATGATGCTTCATTACGCACACCCCCACATCCAAATTCTGAAGGTCAAGGTCATTTATTTACTTATAATGTTCACGGTTTTGTAACAGAAATGCGTTAAAGTTATTGTTTTTTCACAATATCTCTTTAACCCCTTGCCAGACTTTGATAATATTTTTTCACATCAATGTTTGTCTAGGAATGATGCTTCATTACGCACACCCCCACATCCAAATTTTGAAGGTCAAGGTCATTTATTTACTTGTAATGTTCACCGGATTTGTAACAGAAATGCGTTAAAGTTATTGTTTTTTCACAATATCTCTTTAACCCCTTTCCAGACATTGATAATATTTCACATCAATGTTTGTCTAGGAATGATGCTTCATTACGCACACCCCCACATCCAAATTTTGAAGGTCAAGGTCATTTATTTACTTGTAATGTTCACCGGATTTAAACAGAAATGCGTTAAAGTTATTGTTTTTTCACAATATCTCTTTAACCCCTTTCCAGACATTGATAATATTTCACATCAATGTTTGTCTACGGATGATGCTTCATTACACACACCCCCACATCCAAATTCTGAAGGTCAAGGTAATTTATTTACTTGTAATGTTCACGGTCAAATGCCTCGGTAGGCGCGACACCGCTTCCGTGGCAGAATTCTTGTTAGTCAAGCTTGTAGATGGAATACTATTGTGCATACAGACACCATACTTGGAAAACCTTTTCTCATAGGGATGTACACCAATGACCCCTGATATTTGACCTTGACCTACATTTTCTCTTGAATTACTTACTTAATTCCCATTGGTTAAGGTTTTTAGTCAACCTTGGTTAAGGTTTTTAGTCAAGCTTGTAGATGGAATACTATTGTGCATACATACACCATACTTGGATAACTTTTTCTCATAGGGATGTACATCAATAACCCCTGACCTATATTTTACCTTTACCTACATTTAACCTTGGATTACTTACTTATTTCCCCTTGGTTAAGGTTTGTACTCAAACTTGGTTAAGGTTTATAGTCAAGCTTGTATATGGAATACTCCTGTGCCTACTGCAACCATACTTGGACAACTTCATCTCCTAGTGATGCACATCAATAATCCCTGACCTATATTTGACCTTGACCTACTTTTACCCTTGGATTATTTAGTTATTTCCCCTGAGTTAAGTTTTCTAGTCAAGCTTGTATATGGAATACTCCTGGGCCTACAGCAACCATACTTGGAAAACTCCTAGTGATGTACATCAATAACCCCTGACCTATATCTGACATTGACCTACATTTAACCTTGAATTACTTAGTTAATTTCCCTTGGTTAAGGTTTTTCGTCAACCTTGGTTAAGGTTTTTATGCATTTTCATATGCAAATGACGCATGATATTTTTTAATTATTTATTCTACATTAATTAAATGCGTCACCTGAAAAAATGATATTTTCGCCAGATTATTGCACACCAAAAAATAAATACAGAGAATAAATAATCACCCCTGATATCAGTGTGGAAATTTACGTCTGATATGAAATGTATAATAATGCCAATCAATATGTGGGAACATGGTGAATGAATGTTTATTTTGCCAGAAAATGTCTCGGATTATGTCTCTGATATAAAGAACACGTTGTGCCTACGGAGTGGGCATGTACCTTTAAACAGCAGAAGCAAGTTCGTAGTGGTAACACATAGCTACAATAATTCGCCTCCGATATGTTATCTACGGCTACAATTTGACCCATTCAAAAAATATGAGCAACCGAAGTGCATACCCAAACCTGTTGCATGTAGATAAAAATTTAGTTGGTAAGCTGTAAATTTTGTACCTTTAAACAAATAATCTTTGATGTAGAACTAGTAAATTGCCAAAAATAATAGAACAGGGAAACCATTTTCCCATGGAAGCTATCTTTTCTCTAGTTGTTGTTCAACATTCAACATAACGAAATGAAGCTTTCAAATTTACAAGACATACAATGGTTGTCGGCTAATTATGCGCACCTAAGGCTTGCCAAACATATTTATATGGCATTACCATCTCCATATTCAGTCAAACTTTCCTGAATATTCTACGCAGTTCAAAGACGTTTGTGCAGGTAAAATGTCATAACGTTCTGACGTCAGTGACGTAAATTGTGTGATGTATGACATCACATGCGTGTTTGCAACGGCGTATTTGTTTCTGCTAATGCTGCGCATCCGGTAGTGTAAACAAAATGGCGAGCAACATACTGGATCAGCATAGCAAAATTGGAATAAAACAGAACTATCCAGTGACATCATGACAGCAGGGTCCGAGGATTTTACACATTTTGACTATATTCGGAATGACCTTTTACCAAACTATCGGAATGTGATATACTTGTGCCACAGTGTAGCAATTAATCAGCTTGTTTATTCCAAAATCCACATAGTTTATGAGTTTATTATGACATACAGATGACTAACTTTGACGTGAATTGCGCATTGCCGATGCGTAGAATTAGCCGAATTGACAGTACATGTAAATGTCAGATAAACACCTTGACATGGTAAAATAACCAATTTCTGCATGTGTATGTTCTTTATTAATAATTTATTAATACAGCTCTGACAGTTTTATATCGCTAACATAACAAACACGCCGGATAACCGATTGCAAAAATCACTCTTCCATGCGTTACATTAAAGAGATGGGGTTAAATTGCTACCCTCGCGAGAGGTATGGAGCGGGGTAGCAATTTTGTTTCTAGTAATCACACAGTCTTCAAGTGGCACTGAGATTCACTCTAAGACTATGGTCTCTGTGGGACCATAGTCTTAAAGTGAATCTCTGTGCTCCCCCAATAAAACAGATACGCAAGAAATGGGTAACATGTAAAATGACTGCTATGAATACATCATAGAACAGGGATTCCGCTGGGGAACAAAAATTGCCACTTCACTTTTCTTTTATGAAAATTATAATTTTTTATCGCCAATTGTTTATTTTTATCGCCAATTGCAAAAGTGGCGATCGCCAGCGGAATCCCTTCATCAAGTGCCAAAGTGAGTATTATGAAGAGTTGTTATGCTGCCCCAATCCCTATGGAGTTATGCCCCTTTTGCGACTCAGAAACTGCAACTTTATATGTTTGTCTTCTAGTTCAGTTTTCAGCTGATTTACTTTATACTCTGTATACATGTACATAGCAATCAGCTAATAGTGATTATAGTGTACATCTGCAGCGACATACCATTTGACCTTAATGTGTCATTGACCTACTTTTTCCCCTTCATTGACTATGCCTCGACGGGCGTATATTGTGACCTCTGGCACTCTTGTTTATAACAATTTTTGTCGCACCCGCTTGCGGAAAGCGCGATATAGTCGGCACTTTGGCGTACTTACGTGTGTCCGGTTAAAGTTTTTGTCGCGCCCGCTTGCGGACAGCGCGATATAGTCGGCACTTTGGCGTACGTACGTACGTGTGTCCGGTTAAAGTTTTTGATTAAGTTGTTTGGTTAAGTTTTTTGGTTAAAGTTTTTGGTTAAGTTTTTTGGTTAAGTTTTTTAGTTAAAGTTTTTGGTTAAGTTTTTTGGTTAAAGTTTTTCGTTATACTATATCTCTGCAACTGCTTTGCCCATTACCTTGAAACTTCACATGGGTGTTTATCATCATCTATATTTTCATTCTACCCCTCTCCCGTGCGGCCCCTGTGCCCAAGGTCAAATTACTTTGAAGTTTTTGGTTAAGTTTTTGTCGCGCCCGCTTGCGGACAGCGCGATATAGTCGGCACTTTGGCGTACGTACGTGTGTCCGGTTAAAGTTTTTGGTTAAGTTGTTTGGTTAAGTTTTTTGGTTAAAGTTTTTGGTTAAGGTCTTTGGTTAAAGTTTTTGGTTAAAGTTTTTGGTTAAAGTTTTTGGTTAAGTTTTTTGGTTAAAGTTTTTGGTTAAAGTTTTTGGTTAAGTTTTTCGTTATACTGTATCTCTGCAACTGCTTTGCCCATGACCTTGAAACTTCACATGGGTGTTTATCATCATCTATATTTTCATTCTACCCCCCTCCCGTGCGGCCCCTGTGCCCAATGTCAAGATCAAATTACTTTGATGTTTTTGGTTAAGTTTTTTGGTTAAAGTTTTTGGTTAAGTTTTTTGGTTAAAGTTTTTCGTTATACTATATCTCTGCAACTGCTTTGCCCATTACCTTGAAACTTCACATGGGTGTTTATCATCATCTATATTTTCATTCTACCCCCCTCCCGTGCGGCCCCTGTGCCCAACGTCAAGATCAAATTACTTTGATGTTTTTGGTTAAGTTTTTTGGTTAAAGTTTTTGGTTAAGTTTTTTGGTTAAAGTTTTTCATTATACTATATCTCTGCAACTGCTTTGCCCATTACCTTGAAACTTCACATGGGTGTTTATCATCATCTATATTTTCATTCTACCCCCCTCCCGTGCGGCCCCTGTGCCCAATGTCAAGGTCAAATTACTTTGAAGTTTTTGGTTAAGTTCTTTGGTTAAAGTTTTTGGTTAAGTTTTTTGGTTAAAGTTTTTGGTTATGTTTTTTGATTAAGTTTTTTGGTTAAAGTTTTTTGTTATACTATATCTCTGCAACTGCTTTGCCCATTACCTTGAAACTTCACATGGGTGTTTATCATCATCTATATTTTCATTCTACCCCCCTCCCGTGCGGCCCCTGTGCCCAATGTCAAGGTCAAATTACGTTGAACTTTTTGCTTAAACTTTTTGCTTAAACTTTTTTGCTTAAACTTTTTCGTGTGTCCGGTTAAAGTTTTTGGTTAAGTTTTTTGGTGGCTAAGTTTTTGCTTAAAGTTTTTTGCTATACTACATCTCTGCAACTGCTTTTCCCATTACCTTGAAACTTCACATGGGTGTTTATCATCATCTATATTTTCATTCTACGCCCCTCCCGTGTGGCCCCTGTGCCCAATGTCACGGTCTAATTGCTTTGAACTTTTTGGTTAAACTTTTTGGTTAAACTTTTTGTCTCGCCCGCTTGCGGAAAGCGCAATATACGTACGTACGTACGTGTGTCCGGTTAAAGTTTTTGGTTAAAGTTTTTGGTTAAAGTTTTTGGTTAAAGTTTTTGGTTAAAGTTTTTTGGTTAAAGTTTTTCGTTATACTATATCTCTTTTTTTAGTGTCCATGCCTCGTCCCAAGGCGCGACATGCAGGCCGCGGCCATCTAGTATTTACTTTGCACTTCATTATACCCCCCGTGTATGTCAAGGGGTATACATGTATAGTTTTCGTCATTCCATCCGTTCATCCGTCTGTAGAATTTGCGTTAAAGTTTTCGGCTACCCATTATCTCTGCAACCGCAAGTCAGATTGTCTTGAAACTTCTTAATACTTAATACCGGTATGCCAAATGTCAAGGCCAAATGACTTAGAAAAAATAGTTGTTGGTCGGACAAGGCGTCGGCCAGGGGTATCTGTCAGCCCCTGCTCACTTGCTCTAGTTCATTTCAGATTGTACCATGGCAGCGTACCTCGTACACATATTTGTCTCGGTAGACCAAGAAGTTGCTCTGTACAAGTTCTTCTGCAGTAAGGGCTGGAAGTACAGGAAAGCCGGTAATACAGTTTACACATGCTCAACTTTTTTTGACAAAATTCCATTTTAGCCGACTGAAAAATATAGATATTTCTTACTCCTGTTTCGAAGTATATGTTGTCACCACTCATTTGAACCGTGTAAACCGCCTGCGTTAATCTTGCCCAGATGTCAACCTTTCTGAACATCTGTGGTATTTTCAACTCACAATCAAGCAGTTTGATTGGCTGAACCTGAGCTGTAACACAGCTCAGTTTCAGCCAATCAAGCTGCTTAATTGCAAGTACAATATTCAAGTATCAAGTCACTGACAGAACGGTGGACAATGTAAGCCCTGATCAGACTACACAAATGCACAATCTGGTCTGGTGCTTTGCTGGTCACAAGCATTGTAAGGTATCTTTTGGACATCCATATGCCCTTATAGAGAATCCAGTTTGGCCTTCATGTACGTTTTTGGCTTTCTTATATGTGAGACTTAAATCCAGTTACACATGTACCGATTATAAGAGTAGTAAGATTAATGCTAAACCTACTACTTTTAAGGACTGGGGTTCTGTGGTGAGAACCTGGGAACCAGATTAGAATATTCCAAATTCAGGGCTGAATATATGTTTTTGTGTGTAAATATCTGGTTCCGATTTTGGGATCCACACACACATCTGTACAGAGGAAATATGGGATTCTACCCTGTTAACCTGGCATAAAATGACAATAGCCGCTAAACACCATTAAATAAATAAATAGAATCCATCAGGTCAGGTATCACACAGGTACATGTAGTGATGTACACACACATGTCTGAAGGTGAAATTGAGGTTTCTCCATTAACCCTTAATGTAGCATGCGATAATGTGATTTAACGCACTTTCTCTAATTATTTCCATAAAATAATTAATCTTTCCTAGAATAGAAGCCCACATTACATCAATTATGTCTTATTATTGACATTATTTCCAGTGAATTTAATGTTCTTAGTTGATTTCTAGACATTACTCTGCTCCCAAGTCATAATTTGTGGTATATAATTTGATCAAATATCATTGTAAAATTCAAGGTTCCTGTCACTCGATGTTTATTGACACGTTCAACACCACAGGGTGCCGTTTCACTAAACTTTGTACGACTAAAATGTTCGTACGGTAAGTGCAAATTTAGGATCTTTCACTGAGGTACTGATTATAATACAGTGGTTCGGAGCATGTGAATTTTTTTTTCTTCGAAAATTGTAATTTTTTATCGCCAATTGTTTATTTTTATCCTATTGGTTATTCCTTTTTTTTTTTGAAGTGGCAATTTTTTTCCCCCCCCAGCGGAATCCCTGCGAATGGTACATTTAACGATGGGATTCATCCTTACTACAATCACGATATCCCTGGTTTGGCCCTCATGTACATTTTATGTTGAATCTGGTTATACCTATTATAAAAGTAGTAGTATTACTCCAGTAGCCTATTTCACGAACCTCCGTTAGTCGACTAAACTCGGTTTCGACTAACGGCAAAAAAACGCATTTCACGAACACGTTAGTCGACTAAGCAAAGTCTACTTTGCTTAGCCTCCTCGTTAGTCGGCTAAACTTTCGGTTAGTCTACTAAGCAAAATAGCAGACGACGAAATTCCAAGATGGCGGCGCCCACGGTTGTTTTGAACGTGGCTTACAAAATTGTTCGTGAAATGCAAACATGTCAAAAAGTTTAGCAGACTATGGTTAGTCGACTAAACTTAGTTTAGTCTGCTAACAGTTTAGTCGACTAACGGAGGTTCGTGAAATTGTCTACAGGGCTCCAGATAAGGAATTAGTAATTGAGTATTTTCACTCCATCATATCTGAAGCAATTGGGTATTTCAACATTTTAATTGGGTAAAATAAAATCACACTACTGTTTACATCAACAGACAGAAATTATTGAATAGTTTGCCTCAAAATGAAAACATGTCTTTTCATTAGAATTGTCTCCTTGGAGACAATTCTGATGAAATACCAAGATGTGTTTTCATGAAAAATAAGAAAAATATGCTATATTTGTGGTCTGTTTATTGTTTTCTATAGCATGATAAAGGTACCACAAATTTGTTATTGCTTTTTGATACTCGCTACTTCTGATTTCAATTGGTTTTTGGCAATTTTAATTGGGTATTTACGCAAATACGCAGCTTATCTGGAGCTCTGTTACTCCTATTACTTTTAGGGAGTGTGGCTAAGTGACTCTGGTGTGGTGAGGACCTATCACCAGTAGCCTATTTCATCAACATTGCAAAGTATACTTTGGTAGCAAAGTATACTTTGAGGGAGAAATTTTCTATTTTTTAGCCAGGTTTTTGGGAAAAAAATCCAGGCTATTGGATTGGCGAAAGCCGGGCAGGCGGGCGGCGGACGGCATCCACAATCAATGTTTTCGTGTTTGAGTCCATTTCTTTGTTACTGTACCACCTAGGACCACCAAACTTTCACAGCTTCATAATCAAGGGGTGCCCACCACATATCACTATCCAACATGTTACTTTTTTTTTTAACTTGACCCATTTTTTCCACGTAGTCGACTTAGCCATTTTCAATGTTAAGTTTTCGCGTTTACAATGTTAAGTTTTCGTGTTTAAATCCATTTCTTTGGTACTGTACCACCTAGGACCACCAAACTTTCACAGCTTCATAATCAAGGGGTACCCACCACATATCACTATCCAACATGTTACTTTTTTTTTAACTTCACCCATTTTTTCCGCGCAGTCGACTTAGCCATTTTCAATGTTAAGTTTTCGCGTTTACAATGTTAATTTTCGTGTTTAAGTCCATTTCTTTGGTACTGTACCACCTAGGACCACCAAACTTTCACAGCTTCATAACCAAGGGGTGCCTACCACATACAACTATCCAACATGTGACCATTTTTTTACCTTCACCTATTATTTCTACGTAATTGACTTAGCCATTTTCAACGTTAACTTTTTAACGTACGTCTGGTTAAATTTTTTGGTTAAAACTTTTTTGTTATACTATATCTCTGCAACTGCTTCGCCCATTACCTTGAAACTTCACATGGGTGTTTATCATCGTCCATATTTTCACTCTAACCCCCAACTGTGCGGCCCCTGTGCGCAATGTCAAGGTCAAATTACTTTGAATTTATTTGTTAAAGTTTTTTTGTGTACTATATCTCTGCAACTGCTTCACCCATTACCTTGATACTTCACATGGGTGTTTATCATCATTGTCGCACCCGCTTGCGGAAAGCGCGATATCGTCGGCATTTTGGCGTCCGTCCGTCCGTCCGTACGTTGGTGTGTCCGGTTAAAGTTTTTTGGTTTAAGTTTTTCCATCTACTATATCTATTTTTTTAGTGTCCATGCCTCGCCCCAAGGCACGACATGCAGGCCACGGCCATCTAGTCTACAACAAGTGTGTATAATTATGTTATCCAAGTGTCCATGCTTGGAAAAAACCTGGCCTTCGTGGCTTTGCCTCGTTTCTTGTTATTATACTGAATTTATTACATTATCACAGCCATTTAATGGCTGTGATAATGTAATAAATTCAGTATAATAATTCTGCATACTTTTAATCATGAAATATATGCATTTGTTAGTTCTATATGAAATAATGCATTTCAGGAAAAATAAATGATTACTCCCTCAAAGTATACTTTGCTAGTAAAGTATACTTTGCAATGTTGATGAAATAGGCTACTGGTCAGGTTACAAACATCTCTGGGAAATTAACTCTTTGCATGCTGGGTAATTTGTGGGCTATAAATAGTTCAAAAATAGCAGACGACAGTTCATTATATTTTCCGAGGACTCCATTCTAATGAAATTCAAAGACATATTTAGAGAGTGAAATAAGAAACATACTCGCAACTTGTTGGATGTTATTTTCACCGCTAGCATGCAAAGAGTTAAAGGTACATGCCCACGTGTCCGGTTATAATATAGGGAGGCATATTTTTATCGTCCATACATTAGACATAACATTGTTCGGGCAGAATGAACCGTCATGAACCATTTTCGGACGATATAATTGGCATTTTTATACTTCGTATATCACACATGAATTTTCACTGATATCAGGGGCGATAACCATGTTTCCTTAAAATGTTAACTGACATTACTATTTCTTCTCTGTAATTACTTTTTGATGTGCAATGATCATACTTATTAATGTGTCGAAAATATAATTAGTATAAATAATTAAAAAATACCATGCCTCATTTGCATATGAAAATAGCCTGATAACACCGCGCGTCACTATCAGTAAAATAAATATTACTAAATGATTATATCTGTATAGCGGGCACTCATAATTTTTAGAACTGGTGGAATAGTGACACAATTATACACTTATTTAATTCCTGTAAAGAACATGTTGTGCCTACTGCGTGGGCATGTACCTTTAAATCCCATATATACTCTATATATTCACTGAGGTTCTGATTACAATACAGCGGAACCTCTCTAAATCGGACACACGTTCCACTGTAAAGCAAGCAGATGACTACCTCAAGACACGTATGGCTGTGAAACCTATTAAAATTAAACACAACTGACTTTTCTATATGTCCGGTTTAGCAAGGTTTGACTACTTTATCAATGTTGTGTCTCGGGCCAACCCGGGGACATTTTCCCACCTCAAACTGCCCATGTCACTTAAAATATGTGTCTGTGACTGGAGAAACGGGGCGTATGGGTTTTGCGACCAGTGTAGATCCTGTGCATCCGCACAGTCTGATCAGGATCTGCACGGTTCGCCAGTCCGTCAATGAAGCACCTGTCATACTTCTATAAAGCATTTTGGGTCGTTATCTGGCCACAGGAGTGTGCTATTTGATCAGGAGCTACACTGATCTGGTTACAAATCCTGTAAGCCCCATTTCTCCAGTCACAGCTATATATGAAAATCTCCCATTGACATATAAATGAGCAACATGTATACAATGATAAAAGTAGATTTTCCGATACAAGTTGGTTTCATGGAGAAAGCTAGGTTTGCTTAGCTTTCTCCATGAAACCAACTTGTATCAGAAAATCTAATTTTATCATTGTATACATGTTGCTCATTTATATTGTTCATCATAGTTTTATTTTTACCATAATCATTTGATTACCTACCACATCTAACATACTATTTTACTATTAATTTCTTCTTCATCTAAATTGCTTGGCCCTAAATGATACTCTTTTGTGTTGATGGGCCGTTAAGCACCATTCCATTCCATTCTCATTGACATATAATGAGGAAGGGGCCCAAACCCTGAAATTGTCCCCTTGGCAAACACTGTTATATTGTGTCGTGTAAATTGAATTTCAGAATTCAAGGAGGTAGACCCACCCCCGACAGAAGAAGATCTGATATCTGGAGCTGATCATGATGCAGAGCCAATGATGCTAAACCAGAGCGACACAAGTACTGCACTGGATCATTCAACGATACAGGAATTTCCACAGTGTGCGTTCAGGAGACCGGCACTGAATGTGGATATGGCAGGCACGAGTGAAGAATCTGGCGTTCAATCTGAAGTTTTCTTGGAATGTGATAATGTGGACACTAATGCTGAAGAATTTACTGGGGCCAATGAATATATGGTGATCAAACGAGAGATTAGAGATGATGATGATGATGATTATGAGTCTACATTTGAGTGTGGAGATCAGGCTGGGGAATTTATGGAAGAGAAAGAGCCAGACAGTGAGGACATTGTAAGCGAGGTCAGTCAATGTAAAAGGAAGAAACGAAAGCTGACATTATGGGATATCAAACCACAACACCAAATGACTCGGACAAGGAAGAAACTTAAAAAAGCAGAACAAACAATTGATGATAGCACAAATAACAGTCAAACCGCCACTGCAACTAGTGACGACACATGCCCATTGCCAGATGGTCTGTCTGCCACGAACACTGACAGTGAGTCAAATGTACTAGCAGAGACAGATACCAGCCATAACTATTTGGACATGGACGTTGACCATGAAATGGAATCTGCTGATGGCATCAAACTGATGGCTGTTGTTCAGGCGGAGAGGATCGGTGGAGACTTGCCCGACGTGCCAGTGGATGTGGATGAGGACGGGTACAGTGCATCTCTGGGTCTGTACTATTGTCCTGACTGCACATATACATTCGAGCTGCATCGCTGGTACGCGACGCACAAGAGGAACGGCACGTGCTTGTTTGAATGTTCAAAGTGCCAGAAGCAGTACACGTTCCTGAATTACTCCGGGTATAAGCGGCATGTGCTGACATCCCATAAGTAAGTAGTAACCTTTCACCCCTGAATAGGAATGGATATTGGTTAGAACACCCTGACTTCCAATCAAAAATACTTTCATAGTATTTCCATCCCGCTTGTCTGTCGGATGAGATTAAACTGTGGTGACCCTACCTGTTGGTGGGACGTTAAACCCATTCACTTTCACTTGTCACCCCTGAATAACTGGAATGGATTTTGATATGTTATTTTTGAAACCAATCCAATTGTCACAAAAGTGTTAATGAAATTATGAAAAGGGGGGTGTTTTTGTTTTCTAAAAATATGAAAATTTGTTGAAAAAAGTGCAGATCCTGATGAGACGGCTCGTCAGAAGCCGGCTCATCTGGATCTACACGTTTTGCCAATACCACTACAGGCCTGTGGTGTTGAAAGGGTTAACCCTTGCAATTTAATTTGTCGTCTGCTGTGTTTTGTCTCGACCACGTTGGTGGAAAGTGAGACACTGGTCACAATTCCGGCGTTATGCGGCGGCGTAGCACATGTAGGCTTCAACAATTTTGGATGTAAGTCCAGATGTTGAATATCTCCTGATCCATTAGTCGAATCATTACCAAACTTTACCAATAGCTTTGATGGCTATCCACCCATTGTCGTTTGGGTGACATTGACCATGACCATGACCATGACCATGAGACACTCGCCAGCCGTCGCCTTGTTTTCTCTTTCAAATTTTCACTCACCTTCACAAGTTGTCTAATCAGGCTCTGCACTGTTTGTGGATTTTTTATACCCTCCCGCAACGAGTTGTGGGGGGGTATACTGGAGTCAGGTTGTGCGTCCGTGTGTGCGTCTGTGTGTGCGTCCGTCCGTCACTAAACTTAACATCAGAGAAATATGTTATAACTTCTATTTCCTTCATGCTTAATATTTCTCACATGATTCCTGTAAGGCTCTACTACCATGCTGTGCCAAATGCATGACCGTCCAACCCCCGCTGATCCCAAGGTCAAGGTTAAATACTTAGTTTCTTTACAAAACTTAACATCAGAGAAATATGTTATAACTTCTATTTCCTTATATATTTAGGGGCACATGGGCCTACGCGGGGGGAGGGGGGGGTGTATTCCGTAAGCCTCGCTTACTGACAAATCTAGTTTATTCTGGTCTCTCCCACTTTAGTGGACTGTCAGGCAGAATTTCGGCTTCATCACATACAATAACAACTGTGGAGTGTGGACGTATGTACAATGTATGTCCAAATTTAAAAACAGGAAAGATCCGACTAACATACCAGAAGATGTGCAAAATTATTTTGCACATCTTCTGGTCTGTTAGGCAGATCTTTCCCAAATTTCATCGGTAGCCAGGGATTAAACCACACACTTTGGGAAGGGGCCCTTGGTATAGAAAACAGAGTGCGTGAATCGGGTAATTTGGGAAATGTGACATCCTCGCAAATTAGGCAAACAAAATAGTAGGTTGCTCTGAGGCACTTCAAACACTTCCCAAGTGAGTTGTAACTGCATTGAGATTCTTTCTACTGCGTTTTCTTGAGTACATTTTCAAGTTTATGACCAATATATTTGTGATGACACTTTTCACATGGGAATTTATTTTACATTGTGGGGAAAAATAAACGGCCCCTAAGTACGTACGTACGTCCCGAAACCTTAACGCTCGGGTAAATGGCTTATAATTTCCGTTTCCTTTCTCGGATCTGCTTCACATTTCACACACACATTGCTCCAATGCTCCTCTACCGCCCTGTGACAAATCCACATTCGTCCCGCTCCCGCTAAGCCCAGGGTCAAGGTCACAGACTTGGTGCATTCGAAACCTTAACGCTCGGGTAAATGGCTTATAATTTCTGTTTCCTTGCTCCGATCTGCTTCACATTTCACACACGCAGTGTTACAATGGTCCTCTACCGCCCTGTGACAAAACCACATTCGTCCCGCCCCCGCTAAGCCCAGGGTCAAGGTCACAGACTTGGTGCGTTTGAAACCTTAACGCTCGGGTAAATGGCTTATAATCAAATATGCCTCGTTTTCTTTGGCTGCCAGCGGGGGCATTCGTGTGCCGACAGGCCACATTTCTAGTTGTTTTATGTTTTTAGCTCGACTATTCGAAGAATAGTTAGAGTTTATGTTGTCACCCCGGCGTCGGTCGGTGTCGGTCGGCGTCGGTGTCACCGTCACGCCTTGGTTACGGTTTTTAGTCAACCTTGTATATGAAATACTACTGGCCCTACACCCACCATACTGGGACAACTTCATCTCCTAGTGATGTACATCAATAACCCCTGTTCTATATTTGACCTTGACCTACATTTCCTCTTGAATTACTTAGTTAATTCCCCTTGGTTAAGGTTTTTAGTCAACCTTGGTTAAGGTTTTTAGTCGAGCTTGTACATGGAATACTATTGTGCATACAGACACCATACTTGGACAACCTTTTCTCATATGGATGTACATCAATAACCCCTGATCTATATTTGACCTTCACCTATATTTCCTCTTGAATTACTTAGTTAATTCCCCTTGGTTAAGGTTTTTAGTCAAGCTTGTATATGGAATACTACTGGCCCTACACCCACCATACTTGGACAACTTCATCTCCTAGTGATGTACATGTACATCAATAACCCCTGATCTATATTTGACCTTGACCTACATTTCCTCTTGAATTACTTAGTTAATTCCCCTTGGTTAAGGTTTTTAGTCAAGCTTGTAGATGGAATACTCCTGGCCCTACACCAACCATACTTGGACAACTTCATCTCCTAGTGATGTACATCAACAACCCCTGACCTATGTTTGACCTTCACCTACATTTAACCTTGTATTACTTAGTTAATTCCCCTTGGTTAAGGTTTTTAGTCAACCTTTGTTAAGGTTTTTAGTCAAGCTTGTAGATGGAATACTATTGTGCATACAGACATCATACTTGGATAACTTTTTCTCATAGAGATGTACATCAATAACACCTGACCTATATTTTACCTTCACCTACATTTAACCTTGAATTACTTGATTAATGTTTATAGTCAAGCTTGTATATGGAATACTCCTGGGCCTACATCAACCATACTTGGACAACTTCATCTCCTAGTGATGTACATCAATAATCCCTGACCTATATTTGACCTTGACCTACTTTTATCCTTGGATTACTTACTTATTTCCTCCTGGTTAAGGTTTTTAGTCAAGCTTGTATATGGAATACTCCTGGGCCTACAGCAACCATACTTGGAAAACTTCATCTCCTAGTGATGTATATCAATAACCCCTGACCTATATCTGACATTGACCTACATTTAACCTTGAATTACTTAGTTAATTTCCCTTGGTTAATGTTTTTAGTCAACCTTGGTTAAGGTTTTTATGCAGGCCGCAGCCACCTTGTTTGTCAAGCTATGTGTACATCGACAACCCTCGTAGTCGAGCTATGCTGTTCTCCTACAGCTCTTGTTATTAAGGCTGTCAGCGAGGGGATTAGCTTAGTGATAATGATGCCCTTGTTTATGTGTCAGTGCCTTAAAGGTGAAAGTGACAAGGACCTTAGCAGAAAACAAATGTCTGATCGCTACTTGATTTTCAGCAAAAAAGCCTTCATAATGTAATATTCAGATTGTGTTGCATACATGTACATTTGACATACGCGATGCATATATGTGGCTATGAGAAATGGGGCTTATGGGTTATGTGACCAGTGTAGATCTAGATCAGCATGTGCATCAGTGCAGTCTGATCGGGGCCTGCACTGTTCGCCATTCAGTCAATGAAACTCCCATAACGCTTCTAAATTATAGTTTTGATCCTTATCAGGCTTCATGAGATGGCTAGAAGATCAGAAGTTTGAATATCCACAAATGCCATAAGCCTTATTTCTCCAGTCACAGCCACATATTGTTTTCTGGCGACGGTGGTCGTGTTTGCTGTGGGGCATATGATCATGATGATAGGTGACCCAGGTTTTTCACAATCAAAGCTAATTGCCTTCCATCTTGATAAGCCACTGGCAGTGGTTTCCACGTCAGGACGGGCATTCATGCAACAAACAAAATTAACCCATATCTAGTATCTCACAGAGCTGCGACTGTTGGCGACAAATTGCGAACGGTATTCGCGAGGGAGTTTACAAAATGTCTCGAAATGTTCTCAGGGGTTCTCAATTTCTTCGCGTGAGTCGCATGGCCTCGCTCTCGTGTCGCTGGAATTTTGAATATGTTAAAAAATGCGCGACAAATTTTCTCTCAAAATAGTCGTCGCGGGTGTCTCAAACCCGTCTCGAACCCTTCTCAATTTAGTTTCCGTGAGTCAGAAAGTGCGAGAAATGTGAGACAACTTTGTGAGGAGTTGGCGACCTACATGTATGAAACTAAATTGTGATTGATTGGAAACAAAAATGAGAATCTGACATTCCAGGCTCGAAACAGCCGCGAACTGCCCTGGGAGCGCGACAAAATTGCGAATAAATTGCGAACAAATTGCGACATAATTAAGACACTTTGTGACTAAATTGCGACAAAAAGAAATTGCGCGAATGTTCAATTTATTCGCAGTTTGTTCGCAATCAATTACGTCATATGTCCCACGTGACCCGGCAATATATAAAGCTTATCGCAAACCGCTCGCGGCCATTTTCTAGAACTCACGCTGACACAAGTGCGACCGACAGTTTCACCATGTCACCCAAGGGCAAGAAAGGCAAGGTTAGGGGTAGGGGGGCTGCTGCAGCTGATGGGGAGAGGCAGTACCCCTGGAGGGATGGACAGCAAGATACAATGGCGGAATTTTGGCTCAACCACCCAATCTTCTATGACAAGACACAACAGCATTACAAGAACAAAGAAATGAAGATACAACTTATGCAAGAGTTGATTCAGCAAAACCGTGAGGATTGGGAGAAGATCCACAGCCCCCTGCCAACTGGTGAGTAGAAATTGTGCATTTTTATAGCATTTTTATAGCAGAATTTTAGTTTGAAATTAAATTTGGCAAGAAATCAAATCAAATCAAAATCAAAAGAAATCAAATCTGTAGGCTACTAATTTATTTTCTCTATGAGTGTATGGGCATTATTTTGTTTACAATAATTGGCGGGAAAATTTTCCCGCCATTTATTGTAAACAAAATAATTCTCATTTAGTACACTGATATTATCTGTGCAAGATAGGACATGTTTGGCAAAAAGAAAACATGGTATCTGTTACCAAATAATCTGTATCTGTTACAAAATAATTTTGGTGAAAAATACTTAAGTTTCTTTTGTATTCCTTGTATGTTACAGTTACCCAAATGGATGCACATTTGCGTAATATGCGAACCAGATTTGTGAAGTTGCTGAAACGCAAATCTGGCGCCCCTGCGTTGTCATTGTCATACACAGATCAGAAGATCTTGGAGCGGTACCAGTTTCTTCGCCCACACATTCAACGTAACAGGACAACACCAACACACACTGTAAGTATGAAAGAAAATGTAGTGCATTCAGGGCTCCAGATAAGGAATTAGTAATGGAGTATTTTCACTCCCATCAATTCTGAAGCAATTTGGTATTTCAGTATTTTAATTGGGTAAAATAAAATCACACTACTGTTTACACATCACAGACAGCAATTATTGAATAGTTTGCTTAGAAATGAAAACATGTCTTGGCATTTCATTAGAATTGTCTCCTTGGAGACAATTCTAATGAAATACCAAGATGTGTTTTCATGGAAAATAAGAAAAATATGCTATATTTGTGGTCTGTTATTGTTTTCTATAGCATGATAAAGGTACCACAAATTTGTTATTGCTTTTTGATACTCGCTACTTCTGATTTCAATTGGGTTTTTATACGACCGTTTTTAAAAAACGGTACGTATTATGTTTTACCGCTGGGCGGGCGGCTGACAGAAAAAGTGCATAGTTTGCGTACACAACTCCTCCGAAAACGTTCAGTCGATCGATCTGAAACTATACACACATCTTCTACACATATTGAAGATGTGCACCTTGGTGTTTTTATGCCGAAAAAATATTTTGTAACAAAAATATCACCTTTTTAACTTAGCCATTTTTTCTACATTTTTCTATACAATTCTATATACGGTACAGAGTTTGTGTACCCAACTCCTCCGAAACCGTTTACGCAAATACACAGCTTATCTGGAGCTCTGTCCATTGCTTCAGTACATGTGTTCAAAACATTTCATCCAATCCAGTGGATTAGGAAGATCGTCAATACTGAGGGGGCTGAGATCGAATGCCTCGAAAATTAGTGTGTAAAAAAAAGATATTTAATGGAGCTCGGTCAAATTACTGAGGGGGCTCAGCCCCTGCTAGCCCCTCTGCTTCATAAGCCTATGCAATCTTCTTCATTTTTTCTTGCAATATTTTCTTCTTTTTTGCAATGGCTTCAACTTTTCTTTTGTGCTTGCAGGTTCCTGGTGTACAGCCTGGAGGTGACACTGATGATGATGAGGTGGATGATGACGATGGTGATGATGACCAGAGTCTGCATGGCAGTCAGCAGCCCTCCACCTCCCAGACCCAGTCCAAAGGGAAAGGAAAGGGGAAAGACAGAAGACCAGTTGTTTCCTCTACACCATCCACTGTACCAGACAGTGAGGACATGTCTAAGATGGAGGTACATGTAACACATTCTACAAAATTTGCATTTTTCCTCAAGATGAAAACTTTGTAAACATGAGAACAGATTCATCATACTATTTATTTCTTTCTTCCTTCCTCTTCCTTCCTCTTTTCATCTGCATACTTTTGTGCTTGTGTGTTGCAGATATTGCAGCAGGCCAAGAAACTTATCTCCAACACATGGGCCCCAACAAGGAGTGAGCACGAGAGGAGGGTCAGAGACTTCAGCCGGTATATGGAGTCCGAGATGCTTCGAATACCAGAGTCTTCATGGGATGAGTGTAGTTTCACCATAATGAACGTGATCAGAGGGTTCAAGACTGCTCAGCAACAGGGTCACCTGGCCATGTTACAGCAGCAGGCATACTAGCAGGTACAGTATAACACATCAGGGCTCCAGATAAGGAATTAGTAATTGTGTATTTTCACTCCATCATATATGAAGCAATTTGGTATTTAAATATTTTAATAGGGTAAAATAAAATCACACTACTGTTTACTCATCAACAGACAGCAATTATTGAATAGTTTGCTTCAAATTAAAAATATGTCTTGGCATTTCATTAGAATTGTCTCCTTAGAAACAATTCTAATGAAATACCAAGATGTGTTTTCATGGAAAATAAGAAAAAATATGCTATATTTGTGATCTGGTTATTGTTTTCTGCAGCATGATAAAGGTACCACACAATTTGGTATTGCTTTTTGATACTGGCTACTTCTGATTTCAATTTTATTTGGGTATTTACGCAAATACGCAGCTTATCTGGAGCAATGACACATACAAATTTCTTTTGTCAACAATGTATGCATTTTTCAGCAAGATAAGAACTTTGGAAACATGAGAACAGATTCATCATAATATTTATATATGTTTTAATAATTTTAATAAATATTAATTTTTTTCACAGAGTTATGGAGGCCAGTACCAGCAGCAGGGAGGGTATTACTATTACACACAGCAGCTTGGTACCATTCAGCAGCTGAGTGGTACCTTCCAGCAGCCGCAGCAGTCGCAGCAGCCGCCGCAGCAGCCGCAGCAGCGCAGCGCCGCAGCAGCCGCCGCAGCGCCTGGCACCGCAGCAGCCGAGTGGCCAGCAGCAGCCAGCCGCAGCGCAGCCGCAGAGCCGCAGCAGCCGCAGCAGCCGCAGCAGCGCAGCAGCCGCAGCAGCCGACGCCGCAGCGCCGCAGCAGCCTCGCAGCAGCAGCCGACGTCCCAGCACCGCAGTATTCCGCAGCAGCGCAGCAGCACATCAGCTGCACACAGCAGCGAGCCGCCAGCCGCCAGCAGCCGCAGCAGCCGCCAGCAGCCTGGCACCTTTCAGTCGGAGTGGTACCTTCCAGCAGCGCCAGCAGCAGCCGCAGCAGCCGCAGCAGCCGCAGCAGCCGCCGCAGCCAGGCAGCACACGCAGCAGAGTGGTACCTTCCAGCAGCAGCGCAGCAGCAGCCGCAGCAGCCGCAGCAGCCGCAGCAGCCGCAGCAGCCGCAGCAGCCGCCTAGCAGCCGCAGCAGCGCAGCACCTGCAGCAGCAGGCCGACTCCAGCGCGGAGTGGTACTTCCAGCAGCCGCAGCGCCGCGCCGACGCAGCGCCAGCAGCCGCAGCTGCCGCCGCAGCAGCCGCAGAGCCTGGCACCTTTCAGCAGCGGAGTGGTACCTTCCTGCAGCCAGCAGCAGCCGCCAGCATGCCGCAGCAGTGCAGCAGCCGCAGCAGCCAGCAGCAGCCGCAGCAGCCGCCAGCAGCCAGCGCAGCAGCCGCAGCAGCCTGGTACCTTTCCAGCAGCAGCCGAGTGGCCAGCACCAGCAGCCGCAGCAGCCGCAGCACCAGCCGCCGCAGCAGCCGCGCAGCCAGCCGCAGCAGCCTGCACTTTCAGCAGCGGAGTGGTACTTCCCAGCAGCCAGCACCGCAGCAGCAGCCGCAGCGCCGCAGCAGCATACCGCAGCAGCCGCAGCAGCCGCCAGCACCGCCGCGCGCTGGACCTTTCAGCAGCGGAGTGGTTACCTTAGCAGCAGCCGCAGCACCGGCAGCCGCAGCAGCGCAGCAGCCGCAGCCTTGCAGACCGCAGCAGCAGCAGCCGCAGCAGCGCAGCACCGCAGCAGCCTGCACCTTTAGCAGCAGCCTTCCAGCAGCCGCAGCAGCCGCAGCAGCCGCAGCAGCGCCGCAGCCGCAGCAGCCTGCACCTTTCAGCAGCGGAGTGGTACCTTCCAGCAGCAGCAGCAGCAGCAGCGCAGCCAGCTTTCAGCAGCGGAGCAGCCGCTGTTAACCGCAGCCGCCGCAGCAGCCGCAGCGCCGCAGCAGCCGCAGCAGCCGCAGCGCAGCAGCCGCAGCAGCGCAGCCACGCAGCAGCCAGCGCAGCAGCAGCGCAGCAGCCCGCAGCAGCCTGCACCTTTCAGCAGCCGAGTGGTTACCTTCCAGCAGCCGCAGCAGCCGCAGCAGCCGCAGCAGCCTCTTAGCAGCCGCAGCAGCCGCCGCAGCCGCAGCAGCCGCCCGAGCCGCAGCAGCCGCAGCAGCGCAGCGAGCCTGGTACCTATCAGCAGCCTGGTAGCCTGTACCATTCACCTTGCACCGCCAGCGTCTGGCACCTCCACGCAGTACCGTCAGCAGACCTTCCAGCAGGCTGGTACCGTTCAGCAGCAGAGTGGTACCTTCCAGCAGCCGCAGCAGCCTGGCACAATTCAGCAGCAGAGTGGTTCCTTCAGCAGCCGAAGCAGCCTGGCACCTTCCAGCAGCCTGGTACCATTCAGCAGCAGAGTGGTACCTTCCAGCAGCCGCAGCAGCCTGGTACCATTCAGCAGCAGAGTGGTCAAGATGGTGCTCACCCAGCTCACCACGGTCAGCAGTTCAGCGTTGGGCCCAGCGTTGAACACCAGTCTGGGTCTGGACACTAGCTGGAACAACCTCTTGAGTACTTCAATGCCAGTCCAGTCACCAGGAAGAAGGCAGCAGCTGGACACGCCCCGCGTGACGCCCACCTCAACAGCTGCAGCAGCCACCACAGCATCAGTTCCAGTTACACAGAGCGGTGACAAGCCAGGTGGCAGGAGGAGGACTCTGACTAACTTTGTATTTTCTTACTGCTTGTGCAATTTGTAATTTCTTTGTGCTTGTGAACCCATAAGTTATGTAATTCTATGGCTCTAGAGCTGTATTTTTTTGTGGAATTGTCACTTGTTTATTTTGTTGCTACTGTATGAAAACGTATATGTATTTATAACTTGACACTGTATGCAATAAAGAAAAAGTTTTTTTGCTACAAGATGTAGTCAAAGTTTTATACTTTATTAAAAGCTTTTAAAGTTTATTAAATAAAGTAGTAACAAAGACTGGATGCATTCAAACATGAATTATTGGTACAAACTATAAATTGAAGTGTATGCATGAGAACGTCTTTGAACACTCAGAATGTCTTTGAGCACTCAGGCTTGGTCAGCATTGTCTTGTAATCCCACCATCCTGTTCTGCCAGGGCACAGCTCCCACACCATTGTGGTACTCAGTCTCATACTCTCTTACTCATTCCCAACTGCTGTTCCTGTGTTACCTGATTGCCTCTGGATTCCATGAAGATGGTTCTCCTGGGGGCCGTTTCACTAAACTTCGTACAACTAAAATGTTTGTAAGTACACATTTAGGATCGTCTGGAAATTTCAATTAATGGATTTACATTTATTGAGCATATGCAGCCTATGCTCAATAAATGTAAATAATTGGTTAGAAGAAAACGTTGTTCATGTAAAATTTACAGACTATCAGATTTTTGCACTTACGAACATTTTAGTATTACGAAGTTTAGTGAAACGACCACCAGGTCTTGCTGTCTTCATTCCCCTGGTTGCACTTCATGTGTCGTTGGGTCCTCTCTGTCTGCTGCTTGCTGCATTCTGGTAGCATTCTTGTCAGCCTACAAGTTGTGTAGGGCACAGGTTGCCAAGACAATCTTGGTGACAGTCTGAGGTCTGCATCATGCACGAGTGGAAACACCTGGGGGCCGTTTCACTAAACTTTGTACGACTAAAATGTTTGTAAGTGCAAAATTATGATAGTCTGTAAATATCACATTAACAATGTTTTCTTGTAAACAATTATTGGATTTACATTTATTGAGCATAGGCTGCATATGCAGCCTATGCTCAATAAATGTAAATCCATCAATTGCAATTTCCAGACGATTCTAAATTTTGCGGTTACGAACATCTTAGTCGTACGAAGTTTAGTGAAACGAGCCCCAGAACCTGAAAACATAGTAACGTCATTGCATTATTAGAAAATTCTTTGAACGAATATCAATTGAAATTTTAAATTTGAATATAACGAGACAAAGTCAAGAGATCCATGGTAATCGACAACACGACAACCAGAAAAAAATACATTGCAAGTGCGGTGAAGTCACATCAGTGTAAAACTAGAAATGTGTCCATAGGACACAGATGCCCCCACCTGGCATTGTCTGTCACATACAAAATTTGCCAAAAACTGTTATTGTCCATTTTGATATTCAAACTCGTACAGTTTGGTTTGGAAGTGTTCAATATTTGAAATAATATTGTAAAGTTGTCTACATTATACTAATACAATGGTTTGCAGGATTCTTTTATTTTTATAAACCATATAAAATAGTATATTTTACTAACCATAACTGCAACTTCAATTTCAAGTTGTGAAATTAGCTAACTTCAATACACTAAATACATAGATAGGCATGAAAGAAAATCATGACTATTTCTTGATTGTGCATATATCAATACACTAATTCATTAAATTTCACAAGATTTCCCGGCCAACAGACAAAAAATTATCTGAGTCGAGGGCCATAACTAGAAGTACATAGCAGCTATACCCCAGGTGCACAACTACACATGGTAGTTAACATTCCTGTGAAGTTTCATGACTGTAGGTGAAATACTTTTTGAGTTACTCGTGCCACAAAATTTTTGGGACGGACGGACAAGGGCAAATCTAAATGCCCCCCCCCCCCCCACCAAAAGGTGGGGGCATAAACAATTGCAAAGTACAAAAGCATTCTACACAGTCCTATGGGCCCTGGACAACCTGTAGTTGAAGATGCGCTGTGCTGCTGTCATTATTAGCCGATCTATTTATAGATCGGCTAATATATTGGTCATCCATCGAATTCTGAAAAAGTTTGTAGCAACCCTTTTCTCCGCTATTCGGTAATCTACGAACGCGAATTTTGCTGTATCACTTCCAAATTGCATCAACCGATAAAGTTTGCATTTTTTATCAATTATCTCCGTTTAAAACTTTAAATATAGCCAAATAACACAATTTTGAATACGTAATGAGCTGAACGCCGGAAGAGATTGAACCCGGAAGTTGTTGTTGTTGAAGTCCATAGTTGGCTCTAATGGCCATATACGCCAACATACGCCGATTATTGGGCTAATTTAAAGCTTTTATTTATTAAACAGAACAAGTTTCAGCCACGTATAATCGCTTAAAATGTGTTTATTCGGCTAATTTATAATCGACCTCTGCTCAAAATCTCCTCCGACTAGCAACCCCAGCATCTCAGGGTTTATCCCATTGGATCGCGTATGCGCGTCATTTGTTTCTCTCTTGGAGTGTGGCTTCATCATCCAGCTTCTGAGGACAAATACGTCATTACCAACAAGGAAATAGGGGACATCAGTGTCGCCACCTGGCAGGGGTTCACTTGGTGGCAGACCAGCTTCGTCCTGCTCCAGAGCATGATACAGTCCACACTCCCTGAAGATTCCAGCATCAAAGTCAGCACCATAGGCACGTACATCCGCATACATAAATTGTAGTTTCCATCCACCAGGGCAGAACTCCAGTTAAGAGGCGTAATTTGACCAAATATTCGAGGTATTTTTCTTAGTTCTTCACCAAAAATGGCAAGTTGGGAGTTCTTTAGAATCGTCTCAATGAGACGATTCTAAAGCACTCCGAACTTGCCATTTTTGGTGAAGAAATAACAAATTTCTCCCCAAAGTTGATCACCTTAACTGGAGCTCTGCATCAGGTCCAGCATGATGATGGAGTAGAAGCCTTTGTTGTTGTAGTACAGACTGCCAGAGTGAGGTGGAGCTTGCATCCTCACATGCTTGCCATCCATGCAGCCACACCAGTGATGGAAGTTCCACTTGTCTGAGAAGCCCTTTAGCCTATTTCACCAACATTGCAAAGTATACTTATCTAGCAAAGTATACTTTGAAGGAGAAATTGTCAATATAAGGAATAATTTATTAATTGTTATTATACTGAATTTATTACATTATCACAGCCATATATTGCTGTGATAATGTAATAAATTCAGTATAATAATTCTGCATACTTTTAATCATCAAATATATGCAGTCATTAGTTCTATATGATATAATGCATTTCGGGAAAAATAAATGATTACTCCCTCAAAGTATACTTTGCTAGATAAGTATACTTTGCAATTTTGATGAAATCGGCTATTGGGCCACCTCCTTCCACTCCTCTTCTGTTGTGGTTTTCTTCTGAAGCCTAGGGGTCAGGTCTTCCACCATCTGGTTGAACATCTCTGGGTGCATTCTGACATAGTTCCTGAAGGACTTGACATCCCCCTCTCTGAGGTGCTTCATGAGCTTCTCATACATGCCATACTTGTGTCTCTTCAAGAGCCATTCTCCCACCCACACGCTCTTCCTTTTTAGCTCGACTATTCAAAGAATAGTTAGAGCTTATGTAGTCACCCCGGCGTCGGCGTCACCTTGGTTACGGTTTTTGGTCAAGCTTGTATATGGAATACTACTGGCCCTACACCCACCATACTTGGACAACTTCATCTCCTAGTGATGTACATCAATAACACCCGATCTATATTTGTCCTTGACCTACATTTCCTCTTGAATTACTTAGTTAATTCCCCTTGGTTAAGGTTTTTAGTCAACCTTGGTTAGGGTACACAAACGTGTCGTAAGTGAAAAGTGATTCCAAGTGAAAATTGTCACTAATTCGCGTATTTTCTCGCAATTTTGTGTCTCCAACTAGTCGCGAGCTGTCGCAGCCCAGTGAGATACTACCTTTATGCGACCAGTGTAGATCCAGATCAGCCTGCGCATCAGCGCAGTCTGATCAGGGCCTGCACTGTTCGCCATTCAGTCAATGAAACAGCCATAACGCTTCTAAATTATAGTTTTGTTCAGAAGTTTGAATATCCACAAATGCCATTAGCCTCATTTCTCCAGTCACAGCCACATATTGTTTTCTGGCGACGGTGGTCGTGTTTGCTGTGGGGAATATGATCATGATGATAGGTGACCCAGGTTTTTCACAATCAAAGCTTTTGATAAGCAACACATTTGCATGTTGTTGCTGTTATCCAATAATCTTACAATTATAAACAACAACAACAACGTTGTCACGGCTAACATACCATAGTCATTGGCAGTGGTTGCCACGTCTGGGCGGGCATTCATGCAGCAAAAGAATCAAAGTACTGAAAGTACTGACTGGCGGGAGACAAGTAGCCACTTGTGAATTTGCATACTCAGAAATTCCTTGTTAGAAATATATTTGATGTTGATTATTGGATGTACAATCTGCAAATTTGGAGAACTTGATCAGTTACTGGTGTTTGTAAAATACAGCCTGCTCTAAACACAAATAGGTTGATGAAGCAAAGGTGCTTTATGTCCGACTAATAAACCGTTTTACGAGGTATATTGCAGACGTATTTATTGGGGTAGAACCCAGAATTGAAGTGATGATATACGCCTTTATACGGATATGGTGAGAGGTGCCCTCTGCCAAAAAGTTTGTGCTTCATAAATGTAACTCATCAGGTACCCTCCCCATTTTTGTAGTCGATGAAATTTGGTCAAATATTGATTTTAGGGTGAAAAAAACATATTTTCTATTATACATAGATTTTCATCCATGATTTTTGCTTTACTGGACTGATTTTCACACAGGACCATGCCTGTAAAGTTTCATGTCCATAGGCCAAGTGGTTCATGAGAGGAAGAGAATCAAAGTTGCTAATGGAAAGGTGACATTTTGACCTTTCGGCAGCCATCTTGGATGACGTATAACCCATTTTGAAAATAAATACGCCATAGTGATCGGCTCATCAATACCTTCGATTTGATATATGACATGACCAGGTTCGACTAAATATGAAATTTGACCTACATTTGACCCCCTGGACCACGCCCATTTTTGACCCCGGGGTAAATTCCTGAACATGTTTGAAAGTCCACCAGCCAATGATCATTCGTGCAAAATTTTGTCGAAATCCGCTACAGGAGTAGGCTTTTTAAGGATTTTACCTACTTTTCTATGGCGGCCATCTTGGATTATGCAACAACTCCATTTTAACAATTTTGTATTCCCCCTACCTAAGGATAATACGAAAAAACTTTTTATTTTAGAAATTAATCTCGAAACCTGGCGAGATAGCTCGGAAATGATCTAACTAAGAACAAAAAATTATTATGTGAAAGTCGGCCCAGTAAAACAAAAATTATGGAAGAAAATTTATTTATAAATCACATCTCCCATAGAGAATGATGCCCATAAAATCAATATTTGATCGATTTTGTTCAAAAAATATTTTTGGCAGCATAGGTTTTTCGTAATGTGAAGAAAAAAAACGGGGAAATTTTCATATTTTTAGTATGTTTATTTGGCCAAAATCAATCGGCACTTTGCAGAATAGGGATACAAACCGAGTAATCCAAATTGCATACCCAACAGGAACTCTGGAGGTGTGACATAATATTATGTGAAATCCTTTTCAAAATTATGACTGGGCGTAGGCCTACATACGTGTATGCTGCATGAACGGCAAAATGTTTTCATGAATTTTGTTTCACTCACCCAGAGGGTAATTTTTCGAAAATCGCCCGTAAACCACAATATGAAAAAGAAATGGCCTTCGACGTCGCATTGAGACTGCGTGGTACACGATACGGGGGGCGTCTCAATAACAGCAATTTGTTCTCTTCAAAAGTAAAGTTGGGCATGCCAACTATTTTACACATAATGTTGAGCATTGCCGTTGCTATTAATAACTTGCTTTCAGTTCACTCGCTGACTTTAAATGTCACCTGACTGTTGTTAATTGCGAACGCAAATTGAGCCTATTGAGACGTCCCCCGATGAACATGCGACTGCGTGGTACACGATACGGGGGGCGTCTCAATAACAGCAATTTGTTCTCTGCAAAAGTAGTTCTCTTCAAAAGTAAAGTTGGGCATGCCAACTATTTTACACATAATGTTGACCATTGCCGTTGCTATTAATAACTTGCTTTCAGTTCACTCACTGACTTTAAATGTCACCTGACTGTTGTTAATTGCGAACGCAAATTGAGCCTATTGAGATGTCCCCCGATGAACAGAGCGCCACTTCCGAAAGTAGACCCGTACAAACGGCCAGAATCACGATCCCAATAGCGTGGAGACAGTATGTCTCCCGCCAAAAATGAACCCTTAGAATTTCGGGGGACGAAACTTGCTGTCTGCTTTTGCTTTATATTTTTCCTTCTTTTTCAATAACAACATGGTTTGACAACACTTTAAATTGCTGGCAAAGCATGTTTTTGATGAGAAAAATGTAAAAATGAAAATAAACACCAGACAACAAAATTGTATTCAGCAGTGTAAAGGTTAACATCGCCTCTATTTTGAACTGAAACCTAAAGTAGCCGAATTTCCATTTTACACACATGTATATATATGTATTTTAATAACTACAATTTCATTTATACATAAATAGTATTTCTTCAGTTTGCCTACGAGATTTCTAAATTAATTGTAAGCATACCATGCTTTTTGGTGCTAAATGATTGTCGCGTAAACCTGTTGAACCTCCATTACCAAATTAAGCCCTTTATGAAATTGTTGAAACTGTCATCTAGTCTGATTATTTCCTGGGTAAGCATCGCGCTGTATGAACAAAAGAAGTTTGTTGTTTTACTGATCCGGAAGCTGAGTGAACCGAGAAGTGGAAGGTGAGGTTGTTTATCACATGTAGTGTCAGTCACAGTGCTTTCCATCACAGGTGGAAGACTCGGACCTGTGACACACAAAAATTGCCCATTCAAAAAGTTCATTACCCCACCCACCTGGTCTTGTACTGGACTGTGTTACTGATTGTGTGTCACAGGTCCGAGTCTTCCACCTGTGCTTTACATCACAATTACGCTGTTGGTGATTATATGTATGTAAATAGAAACAAGACTTTGTTCGATCATCAAGCACAACATCATTCATTGAAACTACTAATCACTTAATGTGTATTCTTTAATAATTCCAGCACAAAAATATTTACACAATTCCCTAACATTTGATTGGCCCGTAGCAAGTCTCTGTCCAAAATTTATATCCCAGTAAACTCCCACGCCGAACTACTTTCCGTAACCGTGAGGCGCAGTTAAAATAATTCTTAAGAAATCGGAAAATAAACACATTTTCTTGATGAATTTATTTCAAATGCTGGAATTATAAGGAATGAATGGCCTTTTTGTGGAACTTATCGGGGATATAAACTTGGAAAAGTCGCGGGAATACTGGACGAGGCCTTCCGGCCTTCGTCCAGTATTCCCGTGACTTTTCTAAGTTTATACCCCGATAAATTCCATAAAAAGGCCATTCATTCCTATAGTAGTCTCATTTGCATATTTATTATCTCCTCGCTGACATGTAAGAGGGGATATAGTGCATGTAGGTACGTACGTACGTACATTAGTAACGCCTTTCATTTTTGTCGTGCCCGCTTGCGGACAGCGCAATATAGTCGGCACATGGGCATACGTATGTACATGTCCGGGTTCAAGTTTTTGGTTAAAAGTTTTTCGGTATACTATCGAAGCCTCGGCGGGCACGACATGCGGGCTGCGGCCATCTAGTTCAATAACTTATGAACCACTCACCAATTTTTATAATATTTGGCCACAATGTGTGTCTAGGGATGGTGTATGTTTTGCATACGACCCACTTCCGACTGCCCAAGGTCAAGGTCACTGAGGACTTGTGTTCACCTTGTGATGTGGTGGTTGGGAGCATGTGATTGGTAATTTAACGATCTGGATAGGGATGGTAAAATGTATACAATTCACCTACACGTATTTATGTTTGGAAACAATCAAAGTCAGAAAAATACACCTACTAGGCTAGCTCAGAAAACTGAAAAAACATCACTAAACAGGGCTCCAGATAAGGAATTAGTAATTGAGTATTGTCACTCCATCATTTCTTAAGCAATTGGGTATTTCAAAATTTTAATTGGGTAAATTAAAATCACACTGCTGTTTACACATCCACAGACAGCAATTATTGAATAGTTTGCTTCGAAATGAAAACAAGTCTTGGCATTTCATTAGAATTGTCCTTGGAGACAATTCTAATGAAATACCAAGATGTGATTTCTTAGAAAATAAGAAAAATATGCTATATTTCTGGTCTGTTTATTGTTTTCTGCAGCATGATAAAGGTACCATAAAATTTGTATTGCTTTTGATACTCGCTACTTCTGATTTCAATTGGGTTTTTGGCAATTTTAATTGGGTATTTACGCACATATGCAGCTTATCTGGAGCTCTGACTAAATGCCATTTATAGAAGAAAGAGTTATTGACCAGTGGAAGACAGTACCACACAGTGAGGAATATATTTGACAGATGTTCTATTTTAATTTTATACTCCCGGTTGCTCTAAACCTATGTTAAGCTAACAGAAGCTTTGAGCAACCGGGCCCTGGCTGTGGCTGTGAGTGGAGAAATGGGATTTGTGACCAGTGTAGCGGCTGATCAAATAGCACAATCCTGTAGCCTGATAATGAAACTCTATTGAATCAATTGGCGTTGGGACCATACACCAGTGGAATGCTCATGTGTGCAATGTTGAAGGCTCATTGACCAAATTTGTCTGTGTTCCGCGGTACTTTGGTCAAATGCACTACCATTGAGGCTTTTATCTCAGCCTCGTTGGTGGAATGTGAAACATAGCCGTCACAATTCCGGCGTCGCCATCGTAGGCTAGCCACGTTGTATCATTCAGGTGACCATGATCTTTTCATGGGTGAGACACTCCCGGCGATCGCCTTTTATTTTTGTAGCCTATTTGGTGTTATGTCTATATTTTACCACATGGTTTATACGTAATAGTTATAGTTCACATATTGAATTTTTAATAAATTCATTTTGTAGCGAGCGCTAGCAAGCGAGAAATTAATTTATTAAAAATTCAATATGTGAACTACAACTAACTTATTGTGTGCCACGCTCCATCACTTGCTCCTGTTGAACGGAGCCCCGCCCCCTACACACTTGCAAATCCCGATACTATTACATGAATGGTTTTACAACAAATCAATCATGTACACGCTGTGACTTGATGCGCGTCACAGGAAATTACGTCAACAAGGCGGAATCTCTGGCTCTAAATATAGCTTTGCAAATATTGCAATATTTAATGATTAATTTAATAGATATTGACGAATGCGTCACAATATGCGATTAATTGAGACAAAATTGGTCGAGAAACTGGGGCAAACAATAAATGCCATGAACAATTTTATTTTTCAGTAGGGCCATGACAAATGCTGAGAGGCAGAAGAAATGGCGGGAAAAACAGAAAGAGAAAAAACGGCAGAGCTATCTAGAGAAAGACAGAGCAAGAAAATGTTCTACTTACGTTCCATATGGAGAACTTTCTATGTCACCTTTGAGGAAAGCTCGGCTAAAAGTGCAGAAAAGTTTTCGTAAATACTATTAAGAAGAAGAGGAAAATGGAAACTTCATGTACGCAATTTGAGATCAAGATCGAGCGAGCATCCAGTGGATCAGAATAAGGACATGTATCAGGGAGAAATTAAAGCCACTATAAGGCTCTTAATCCCACTATAAGGCTCTTAATCCCATTTTCAGATGCAAAAACTTGTTTGTCTAAATATATTGGCGATATGAGGCAACTGCCAAGTCGTGTGAATTCTACCTGAAGATGCGCGATATCTCATGAAAAATATTTACCAAATTTATGATATTGTCTGTAAATGATGTCGAAAGTGAATGAAGTGTTCAGCGAAAATGCGGACTAGATTTCCGAATTTGCTATGACACTTTTATCAACTTTTTACGTCATTTACACAAAAGATGACAGTTTCTGTAAATATTTTTCATGAAAAAATTTCACATCTCCTTAGGTAGAAAATCACATAGGCTTGTCTGATATGTCAAACCCCGGTGCATTGAAAAAAAGTTTGTACAAGTTTCTTTATCATTGTTTAACATTAATGGACTTACTTGATGGATTGCTTCAATATTTGGACACTTGATACATGTAAGCATTTGGAACACACAAGTTTCTTCATAATGATATAATTCCAGCACAAAAATATTTACACAATTCCCTAACATTTGATTGGTCCGTAGCAAGTCTCTGTCCAAAATTTATATCCCAGTAAACTCCATGCCGAACTACTTTCTGTAACTGTCAGGCGCAGTTAAAATAATTCTTAAGAAAATGGAAAATAAACACATTTTCTTGATGAATTTATTGGAATTATAAGGAATGAATGGCCTTTTTGTGGAAATAATCGGGGGTTTAAACTTGGAAAAGTCGCGGGAATACTGGACGAGGTCTTCCGGCCTTCGTCCAGTATTCCCGCGACTTTTCCAAGTTTATACCCCGATAAATTCCACAAAAAGGCCATTCATTCCTATAATAACTTTAATATTACTTGACAGACAATACAGGCTGGTGTCTTCTCAGAGCTCCAGTTAACGTGCGTAATTTGATCAACTTTGGGGGGAATTTTGTTATTTCTTCAACAAAAATGGCAAGTTGGAAGTGCTTTAGAATCGTCTACAGAACTCCCAACTTACTATTTTTGGTGAAGAACTAAGAAAAATACCTCAATATTTGATTTAATTACGCATCCAATATGGAGCTCTGTCTTCTGATATAAAGTTTATTGCACAATGCTAGGAAATGGTAGAAATTCCGAGAAATTTGTCTCACCCACAATAGTGGAAAGTGAGACATAGCGGTCACAATTCCGGCGGCATCGGTGTCGTCAACAATTTGGGACATAAATTTTGGACGTAGCCAAATTTCCTGAATCTCTTGATCCGTTAGTCGGATCATTAGCAAACTTCATCTAGAGCTTTCTCACTTTGGTAGCTATCCATCCAGTGTCATGTGGGTGACCTTCACCTTCAAATGCTTCACCTTTGGTGACCTTTGCCTTTGTGAGACGTAAATGCTGGACGTAGGCAAATTTCCCATATCTTGATCCATAAGTCGGATTGTTACAAGCTTCATCAATAGCTTCCTCACATTGACAGCTATCCATCCAGTGTCATTTAGATGACCTTGAACTTCACCTTGGTGACCTTAACCTTTGTGGGACGTAAATTTTGGACGTAGCCAAATTTCCCATATCTCTTGATACGTTAGTCGGATCATTACCAAATTTCATCAATAGCTTCTCACCTTGATGGCTATCCACCCACTGTCATTCGGGTGACCTTGACCTTCACATTGGTGACCTGAACCTTTGTGTCAATAATTTTGTACATACAATGTACATCTAAAAGTTGAAAACCTCCTGATCCGTTAGTCGGATCCTTTACCAAACATTATCAATAGCTTCCTCACATTGATGGCTATCCATTAACCCTTAGACCGCTACACACAACAATTTTCGTCTGCTGTTGCTTTTATATCTTGCCTTATTTCTCAATAAAAACATGGTTTGATAGCACTTCAGAATCATTTCCAATGGAAATGATTCTGAAGTGCTGACAAAGCATGTTGTAAATTATTCTAAAGTGCTGTCAAAGCATGTTTTTGATGATAAAAGTGGAAATAGAAAATAAACAGCAGACCATATTTTCCAGGTATTTCAAACCGGTGTCATGGGTGGCAGGTGGGAGCATATGGGTAATTTAACGATCGGGGTTCATCCATACCGGAATCCCGACTGGAGACCTGGTTTGGCCCTCACATACGTCTTTGGCATTTTGTATGTGACCGTTTAATCTGGTTATACCCCTTATAAGAGTAATCCTACCGGTATTATTTTTTAATTGGGGAAGGGGCCAAGTGACTTTGGTGCGGTGTGGACCTGGCACCTGGTCAGGTTATTCTAATTTCAGGGCTGAATATATTTTTTCTTGATGTAAATATTCCGTTCCGATTCTGGAATTTTCCCCCCCAATGCAGCTGGTTAAATGCGGGATCGAACCCGTTGGCCCGGCCTTACATGACCTTAGCTGTTGATAGGCCGTTAAACACCAATAAACAAACAAACAAACCAATTAACCATTGCTATGATCCTAGTATGGGCTGCCGGCTGGTAAAATTCGCAATAATTGAAGGGATCAGTGGAAGAAGGGAGCTAACTCCACGAGGGAGTTAGCTCCCGATCAGTGGAAGAAGGGAGCTAACTCCACGAGGGAGTTAGCTCCCTTCTTCCACTGACCCCTTTAATTGTAGATTGTGATGATCATAATGCAGTCCGAGTGATCTAATATATGTATTGACATCAGTGTGGATACTGTGACTGAATTGCCTACAGCACAAGTCCTGATCAGACTGCATTACTGATGCAAGCAAGCAGCTGGCCTGGACTACACTGTTATCAAGTGGTGTAAGGTCCCTTTTGTCAGGAGGTGGCCCAATTAACCAATGTGACTGTAAATTGTGTTCCAGACTCAGTTTGCCTGTTTTCTCTACTCAAATGTGCAGCCAATGATCAATCAGCAATTCCAGTACATGTATATATGTGTATGTGATCTGGGACTACACTGCTTGCAAATATTGTGAGATAGTGTTTAAAGTAAATAAAATTAAAAACACAAATTGACTTTCTTTGGATATTCAAAATAAATATGTGTTGACCTTTTAAATTTGGATGAAGTTGCTGTCACTTTTCACAATTGTGCATTGGTGTATTGGAGTGACTGGCAGGTGGGAGCACGTGACGGGTAATTCAACGATCAGGGTTCAACCTTAATGGAATTCCGACTGGAGACCTGGTTTGGCCCTCACATACGTCTTTGGCATTTTGTATGTGACAGTTGAATCTGGTTATGCCCCTTATTTTGGGATTTACCCCCATCACAACAGGTGAAATATTGGATTTGACCCTGTTAACCTTGCCTATAATGACCTTAGCTGTTGACAGGTCATTAAACACCACTATCTTAATTTGTTTGTCATCTGCTGTTTATTTTCTATTTTCCATTTTTATCATCAAAAACATGCTTTGACAGCACTTTAGAATAATTTACAACATGCTTTGACAGCATTTCAGAATCATTTCCATTGGAAATGATTCTGAAGTGCTGTCAAACCATGTTTTTATTGAGAAATAAGGCAAGATATAAAAGCAACAGCAGACGACAATTGTTGTGAGTAGCGGTCTAAGGGTTAAATTAAATCAAATCCCGCATTCTAATGGTTGCATCTGAGTTTGTAATTTAACCTTAGTTACCAGTGTAAACCCAGATAAGCATCCACATCCACACACTCTGATCAGGTCGGTGCTGTTTGCCATTTAGTTAATGCTGACACACCCATTGTGCTTGCAACAAACAGTATAGATCCTTATCTGGTTGCATGAGTGTGCTAGTGGATCAACAGTTAGGCTGCTCACAAATGGCATAAGTCACTGTGTCCCGTTTCACTAAACTGCGTACGACTTAGACGTTTGTAAGTGCAAAACTATAAATGACAGCAATATTAGTATTACTAGCCGATTTGTGAAAATCTTTGGTACAATGGTTCAGACTTGATGACCTAAATAATTATGTAGTTGGAAAAAAGGTAGCATTAATGAATCCCATTAATGTGTGATGTAAATTTATAGAAATGTTCATACTTACATTCTTGGCTTACAAAGTTTAGTGAAACGGGCCCCAGTTCTCTGGTTGACCAGAAATCCAATGGATCTGGAGATTTCAGAGAAATGTGACTGTAACTGGAGAAATTGGGTTATGAGTTATGCAACCAGTGTAGCCCCAGATCAGCCTGTGCATCTGCACAGTCTGATCAGGGTATGCACTGTTCGCTATTCCATCAATGAAAAACCAGAAAAAAAAAAGAAAAAAGAAACCATTGATGCTTCTAACAAGCAGTATAGGTCGTTATCAGGCTGCACGAGTGCTGTTTGATCAGGAGTTTCACTGGTCACAAATCTCATAAGCCACATTTCTCCAGTCACTGCCAGAAATGGCTACTCTCTGTTGTTAATTTGATTCTCAACACATTGTGACCTGTGCGCATACACAGTATGCAACTTTAACCCATTTCATGCTGAGGATATGCCATTGTGATGGCGAAAATCATAAATATTTTCTTTAAATGTGCTTAGAGGTATATGTCGCGACCAGCATTTGAACCGTCAAATGAGTAGTCGCAACATATTCTTTCATACAAAAATAAAAATAAAATAAAATATTAAAAAGGACTGTATTCCTCATGTATAATGGATAATAGATAACCCTTAGACCGATATCTTAATTTTTTTGTCGTCTGCTGTTTATTTTCCATTTTTATCATCAAAAACATGCTTTGTCAGCACGTTAGAACAATTTACAACATGCTTTGACAGCACTTCATAATCATTTCCATTGGAAACGATTCTGAAGTGCATGTCAAACCATGTTTTTATTGAGAAATAAGGCAAGATATAAAAGCAACAGCAGACGGCACTTGTTGTGAGTAGCGGTCTAAGGGTTAATAGAACTAGAAACACAAATATTTTACTGGGATTAAACCTAGAGTCGAGTGATCCATAACGGATCACTCGACTCTAGGTGTAAATCCCAGTAAAATAAGTAAAGTAAGGGTGCCTGGCACCAAATCAGGACAGTGTCATCTAGCGCTGAAATGTTTGTGGTCTCGTCCATTATAGTGGAAAGTAAGACATAGTGGTCACAATTCCGCGTTGTTTTGATCTACACTGATCGCATAAGCCAGGCCTCGACAAATCCACTCATCCGCTTGTATTGGAGTGGTAATTGGCATAAACATTTCAAGTGGGTGGAAGGTGGGTAATTTAACTCTTTGTATGCTGGGAAATTTGTGGGCTATAAATAGTTCAAAAATAGCAGATGACAATTCATTATATTTTCTTTTATTTCTTCTTATAAATGTCATGAATATGTCTTGGAGGACACAATTCTAATGAAATTTCAAGACATATTTACATAGAGAAATAAAACATATACTCCTATTTCGTTTGGCGGATATTTTCACGCTAGCATGCAAAGAGTTAACGATCGGGGTTCATCCTTACCGGAATCCCGACTCGAGACCTGGTTTGGCCCTCACATATGTCTTTTTGTATGTGACATTTTAAAGCCATTAGTAGGTGTTGACAGGATAAATAGAATAGTAGGTCAGTGCCGTGAATGGGAAAAATATCTGGCGCGGCTCGGAAACTGGATGTGCTCGGCAGAGCCTCGCCCATCCCGTTTCCTATTCCTTGCCAGATATTTGTTCCCATTCACAGCACTAACCTACTATTCTCTATGTAAATCCCTGCTATTGGTAAAATTTCAGAACAAAGAGAGGAGCACAAAAGTTATATGACCTTGACGCAATGGTGGAAGCCGTGATGGCCGTCCAGGAAGGTAAGATGTCTCTAGGAGCCGCGGCTACAATGTACGGCGTCCCTAAAAGCACGCTGCAAGACAAGGTGAACCGACGGACATCGATCGGCTGTAACAACGGGAGAAGACCTCTGGACGGACTGGACAACCAGATAGTACAGTGGATGCTACTACAGCAATCACAGCTGGGGAAATCTCCAAGGAAGAGTGCAATCATCCAATACATGAAGCAGCTCTGTTCTCAGTATCCAGAGTATAATCAGCCACAGAAGGGATTTAAGACTTGGGTTACATATTTTCTTGCTAGAAATAGTTGGATTTTAAATCAGTGAAACGTTGTACATTTGATGCTATTGCAAAGAACATGCGTGTATTAATGTCAGATGTATTACTGTATACAACATTTATTGTGGGTGGTTGGTCGGGAGCATGGACGGGTAATTCAACGATCGGGGTTCATCCTTACCGGAATTCCGACTGGAGACCTGGTTTGGCCCTCATATAAGTCTTTGGCATTTTTATATGTGTCAGTTATACTAATTGTACCCCTTATGTGAGTATTACTATTCATAATCCTATTTTACGGGAAGGGGCCAAGTGACTTGGGTGTGGTATGGACCTGAAACCAGGTTAGGTTATTCTAATTTCAGGGCTGAATATATTTTTTCTCGATGTAAATATTCTATTCTAATTTTGGGATGTTAAAGGTCAAGGTCAAACGACTTTGTCTTATAATGTTACTCACATCAGCGAAATTAAGGACACGCTTCATACCTGATCATCCTTTGATTAAAAGATAATTGCTTCGTAAATGTGATGGAATTCACATGTATGTTATACATGTATTCCATCACATTTACAAAGCAATTATCGTTGAATCAAATGATGATCAGGTATAGAACGAGTGTCCCTGTGCATTTTTCCAGTGATGTTGTTTGTTGCTGTGACTGAAAAAATGCGACCAGTGTAGATCCAGATCAGCCTGTGCATCCGCAGTCTGATCAGCAGGGCTCCAGATAAGGAATTAGTAATTGAGTATTGTCACTCCATCATTTCTGAAGCAATTGGGTATTTCAAAATTTTAATTGTGTAAAATAGAATCACACAACTGTTTACACATCAGCAGACCACACTCATTGAATAGTTTGCTTCTAAATGAAAACATATCTTGGTATTTCATTAGAATTGTCTCCTTGGAGACAATTCTAATGAAATACCAAGATGTTTTTTCATGGAAAAATAAGAAAATATGCTATATTTGTGGTCTGTTTATTGTTTTCTGTAGCATGATAAAGATACCACAAATTTTTCATTGCTATTTAGCTCGACTATTCGAAGAATAAGTAGAGCTTATGTTGTCACCCCGGCGTCGGCGTTGGCGTCGGCGTCGGCGTCACCGTCACGCCTTGGTTAAGGTTTTTAGTCAACCTTGTATATGGAATACTACTGGCCCTACACCCACCATACTTGGACAACTTCATCTCCTAGTGATGTACATCAATAACCCCTGATCTATATTTGACCTTGACCTACATTTCCTCTTGAATTACTTAGTTAATTCCCCTTGGTTAAGGTTTTTAGTCAACCTTGGTTAAGGTTTTTAGTCAAGCTTGTACATGGAATACTATTGTGCATACAGACAACATACTTGGACAACCTTTTCTCATAGGGATGTACATTAATAACCCCTGGTCTATATTTGACCTTGACCTACATTTCCTCTTCAATTACTTAGTTAATTCCCCTTGGTTAAGGTTTTTAGTCAAGCTTGTATATGGAATACTCCTGGCCCTACACCCACCATACTTGGACAACTTCATCTCCTAGGGATGTACATCAGTAACCCCTGATCTATATTTGACCTTCACCTACATTTCCTCTTGAATTACTTAGTTAATTCTCTTTGGTTAAGGTTTTTAGTCAACCTTGTAGATTGAATACTCCTGGCCCTACACCCACCATACTTGGACAACTTCATCTCCTAGGGATGTACATCAATAACCCTTGATCTATATTTGACCTTGACCTACATTTGACCTTTACCTACATTTCCTCTTGAATTACTTAGTTAATTCTCGTTCGTTAAGGTTTTTAGTCAAGCTTGTAGATGGAATACTCCTGGCCCTACACCAACCATACTTGGACAACTTTATCTCCTAGTGATGTACATCAACAACCCCTGACCTATATTTGACTTTGACCTACATTTAACCTTGAATTACTTAGTTAATTCCCCTTGGTTAAGGTTTTTAGTCAACCTTGGTTAAGGTTTTTAGTCAAGCTTTCTACATGGAATACTATTGTGCATACAGACACCATACTTGGACAACCTTTTCTCATACCGATGTACATCAATAACCCCTGATCTATATTTGGCCTTGACCTACATTTCCTCTTGAATTACTTAGTTAATTCCCCCTTGGTTAAGGTTTTTAGTCAAGCTTGTATATGGAATACTACTGGCCCTACACCCACCATACTTGGACAACTTCATCTCCTAGTGATGTACATCAACAAACCCCGATATATATTTCACCTTGACCTATATTTCCTCTTCAATTACTTACTTAAGTCACCTTGGTTTAACGTTTTTACTCAACCTTGGTTAAGGTTTTTACTCGAGCTTGTACGTGGAATACTATTGTGTATACAGACACCATACTTGGACAACCTTTTCTCATAGGGATGTACATCAATAACCCCTGATCTATATTTGACCTTGACCTACATTTCCACTTCAATTACTTAGTTAATTCTCTTTGGTTAAGGTTTTTAGTCAACCTTGTAGATGGAATACTCCTGGCCCTACACCAACCATACTTGGACAACTTCATCTCCTATTGATGTACATCAACAACCCCTGACCTATATTTCACCTTGACCTACATTTAACCTTGACCTTAACATTACCTTGAATTAATTATTAACCCCCTTGGTTAAGGTTTTTAGTCAACCTTGGTTAAGGTTTTTAGTCAAGCTTGTATATGGAATACTATTGTGCATACAGACACCATACTTGGATAACTTTTTCTCATAGGGATGTACATCAATAACCCCTGACCTATATTTTACCTTCACCTACATTTAACCTTGAATTACTTGGTTAATGTTTATAGTCAAGCTTGTATATGGAATACTCCTGGGCCTACATCAACCATACTTGGACAACTTCATCTCCTAGTGATGTACATCAATAATCCCTGACCTATATTTGACCTTGACCTACTTTTATCCTTGGATTACTTAGTTATTTCCCCTTG
Organism: Conchocele bisecta; assembly: GCA_029237695.1. NCBI lineage: Eukaryota > Metazoa > Mollusca > Bivalvia > Lucinida > Thyasiridae > Conchocele > Conchocele bisecta. Next base: position 79,545,063 of record CM055277.1, read on the forward strand.
GTTAAGGTTTTTAGTCAAGCTTATATATGGAATACTCCTGGGCCTACAGCAACCATACTTGGAAAACTTCATCTCCTAGTGATGTACATCAATAACCCCTGACCTATATCTGTCATTGACCTACATTTAACCTTCAATTACTTACTTAATTTCCCTTGGTTAAGTTTTTTAGTCAACCTTGGTTAAGGTTTTTATGCAGGCCGCAGCCACCTTGTTTGTCAAGCTATGTGTACATCGACAACCCTCGTAGTCGAGCTATGCTGTTCTCCTACAGCTCTTGTTGATACTCCCTACTACTGATTTCAATTGGGTTTTTGGCAATTTTAATTGGGTATTTACGCAAATACACACCTTATCTGGAGCTCTGGATCAGTATCTGCACTGTTTGCCATTCCATCGATGAGACACCTGTCGTGCTTCTAACAACTAAAATAGATCATTATCATGCTATATGAGTGTGCTATTTCATCAGGAGCTACACTGGTCACACTTTACAATGGTGAATAAACATATGTGACAAATCCAGATAAAATGTCCCAAAACGCTTAAGCCCCATTTCTCCAGTCACACCCAAAAGTTTATTGTTAGCTTGTCTCGCTGTTTTCGAAGAGAATATCATAGTCAGATCTAATGTCGCCAAGTTTCTGGTCGCATCATTTTCCCAACAGCCACTAAGTTTAGCCGATGTTAACGATTCGTGACAACATGCCCCTTACTTCACTTCATGTCGTTGACTTCTCTTTGTTACGGTTTCCTGATACACCACTTTCTTTATTTCAAAATACTTGAATATTGTATTTGAAATCAAACTGCTTGATTTGCTGATCCTGAGCTATGCTACAGCTCAGGCTCCGAAATCAAATTGCGCGTTGGCAGTGCCAGTAGATGATCAGTAGCCTATTTCACCAACTTTGCAAAGTCTACTTTCTAGCAAAGTATACTTTGAGGGAGAAATTTTCAATTTTAGGATAAATGTATTAATTTTTATTATACTGAATTTATTACATTATCACAGCCATTTGGCTGTGATAATGTAATACATTCAGTATAATAATTCTGCTTACCGGTACTTTTAATCATCAAATATATGCAGTCGTTAGTTCTGTATGAAATAATGCATTTCGGGAAAAATAAACGATTACTCCCTCAAAGTATACTTTGCTAGAAAAGTATACTTTGCAATGTTGGTGAAATAGGCTACAGAAGCGTTGATAATCTGGGCAAGATTAACACAGGTGGTTGTGTAGCATGTTAAAAATGTGCTCAGTTTTTGTCGGCTCATCCATACATCCTCCCATCCAAAACCGGCATTGAAGTTGTTAAATTTGTTATATCTCTGCAACCATAAGTTGCAATGAATTGCATAAGTTATACAAACATGTTAACATTCATAACATCCAGCAAAATCAGAACTTTGGCAGGGCCTCAAAATAGCAGCTTTTACCAGTAGGTCCGGGACCGAACGAAAAAGTGAAACGTCCGAGGAATTTTTTGGAAGGTCCGAGGGGATAGTTGCTAGAAAAACGGTAGAAATCTGTGTCTGTTTCATGCGAAATGACTCGTCACACCATTTGTAAATCCTCAGCTGTTACCATAAATTATCTTATAAGACAATAATCAGAACAGATTTAGCATCGCCACTGAATCATGATCGCAATTTCAATTGATCACAGGTCCGGCGGACTTATTGCTTGTAAAATACAAAGGTCTGACATTAAAATTTGCAGGTCCAGGACCTCGGACCAGTGCTATTTTCAGGCCCTGCTTTGGGTCGGGTTTTCGGCATTTAGATTGGATTGTTATTTACCATTTGATATACATTGTATATGTTTTCTTGTAAACTACTGTACAAAACTTACATGTATGTAAATGTTTTTCCTGCTTTGAATATATGTTTGGTGTTGAATAATATTGCAATGTTGTATGTAATAGTTATAGTTCACATATTGAATTTTTAATAAATTTGTTTATTAAAAATTCAATATGTGAACTATAACATACTTATTGTTTACCCAGCCCAGTCGCGATGCTCCGCCCCTAAACGTAATTTCGAATCGCTATACTAGTTTGTGATTGACACTGACACAAAGTGAGCGCGTGTGTGTGTGCGGTCATATGCTTTGTGTCTCGGGAACTGATGACAACACGGCGTAAAATCAGTTCTAAATATAGCGCTGAACATTTAATTTAATTTAATAGATCTTTGCGAAAGCGTCGCAATAGGCGATTAATCGAGACAAAATGCTGTTTTCTCATTGGTCAAGAAACTGGGGTAAACAATAAGAATTGTGTGCATTTGTATTTGCCTTTTGATTACATGTGGATGTATTCCCATATTCTAGGGCAATATTAGGAATTTTGTAGTCATAGATATACTATCGTTTGTTATTATAAATGTTATATACCGTAATAGCTGTAGATACTAGTTCATTATTACATGTATGTATAGTGGGTGGTGGTCGGGCATCGGCCGGGCGTATCCGGGAGCCCCTGCTCATTTCCTCTAGTTTAATGAGGGATGATAGTATGCTACATGTATTTTGAATATTATAATAGGAGATAATAGTTTGTACTGATAATGCAAATAATCTAGGTGATCGGTGTGTAAACATTATTGAAGTAGAAGTAGTGTGACTTCAATGTTTTCTTGAATTGTATTTTTGTTGATCGATCCCGCTTGTGGAAGGCGAGACATAGTGATCAAAATGTCTGCAACCATGAGTCGAATGACTTGAAATATTATATGCTTGTTTATCATCATCCATATTTTCCATTTGGTCCGCATGCCTAAGGTCAATGTCAGATGTGGTCGTGACTTGAGAAATGGGGCTTATGAGTTTTGCAACCAGTGTAGATCCAGATCAGCCTGTGCATCCGCAGTCTGATCTGGATCTGCACTGTTCGCCATTCCATAAATTAAACAGCCATCATGCTTAAAACAAGCAAAATAGATCGTTGTCAGACTACAGGTGTGTACTATATGATCAGGTGCAAATACAATAAGGCCCATTTCTTCAGTCACAGCCACAAGTTTTTGCACTTTGACTATCAAATACTTAGGTGGGCTCGGCATGCAACCTAGTTCTGTCTAACCATCATGATAACCAAATATGGCCTGGACATCACTTAGTTTAAAGGTGCATGCCCACTCAGTCAGCACAACATGTTCTTATAGGAATTAAATAAGTGTATACTTGTGTCACTGTTCCACCAGTTCTAAAAATTGCGAGTGCCCGCTATACAGATATAATCATTTAGTAATATATATTTTACTGATAGTGACTCACTGTGGTATCAGGCTATTTTCATATGCAAATGAGGCATGATATTTTTTAATTATTTATACTAATTAAATGTGTCACCTGAAAAAATAACATTTTCGACTGATTATAAAGTATGATCATGGCACATCGAAAAATAAATACAGAGAATAAATAGCAATGCCCACTAACATTTTAAGGAAACACGGTTATCGCCCCGGATATCAATGTGGAAATTTACGTCTGATATAAAATGTAAAATAATGTCAATCAATACATGGGGTAATGGTGAATGTGTATTTATTTTGTCAGAAAATGTCTCGGATGATGTCTCTGATATAAAGAACATTTTGTGTCTACTGAGTGGGCATGTACCTTTAAAGGTGCATGCCCACTCAGTAGGCACAAAATGTCTCAGATGATGTCTCTGATATAAAGAACATGTTGTGCCTCCTGAGTGGGTATGTACCTTTAACGGTGAATCTTACTGGGATTCACAACTAGGGCCGAGTGATCCGTTGTAGTATTGCAGATCTGGTGCCCATTTCACTAAACTTTGTACGATCAAAATGTTTGTACCATTTCACTAAACTTTGTACGATAAAAATCTTTGTATGAAGATTTTTTAATTTTACTTAGCCCTTACAATGCTGAATTAAATTGCGTCGTCTGCTGTTTATTTTTTAATTACCAGTTTTCTCAAGAAAAACATGGTTTGGCAGCAATTTAGAATCAATTTCATTGGAAATGATTCTAAAATGCTGTCAATCCATGTTTTTCTTGAGAAAAAAGAGAAAATATGACACAACAGCAGAAGACAATTTTCGGTTCCTGCCTTTTAAGGGTTAAAACATCAATGTGGCTCACTACTGCTATCATAAACTACTAACATATAGGGGTCATTGAATCTGAACAAATTCACCAAAGATTTCTCAGAATTGACTGCTAATGCAAATTTTATTGTCAATTTTATTTTTTCACTTCTTAGTCATACGAAGTTTAGTGAAATGGGCCCTGGGATATTGTCTTTCACTACTGGGAGCTTTCATTGTAATTTCAGTGCTGAACGTATGGTTCATTCCCGCCTGTATATAACCTTGCTGTTGAACGGCCTTTTATCAGCCCCATTTACTCAATCAATCAATGACAAACAGTCAGTCAATCTTGGTGTTTTGTTAAAATTTCTCTGAAATTTTAACAAAACCGCTCCATCCTGAAAACAGATGTTTTCTTGAGAAAATAAAATTGTTTTTGTCCGTATTTGAGTAATGTAGAAATTTAGTTGAGTAGTCCCGTGTCAAGAACCAACTGGTTATCATGTAAAAAGCTACAGTTGCAACTGCATGTGACATGGTACAGACATCTGAACATATTCTTCTATTTCATGTTTCCATTTGTAATTAAATCTGCTAGAGAAAAATAAATTACTTTAATAGTTTAATGTATTGGCGTGTTCTAGTCCTTTTCCTTACCTTCCTTCCAGTCGGTTGTTGTAAGTAGATGAGGGTTCCAGGCGCGGATTTGGAGGGGGTTCCAGGGTTGCAACCACGTTCAGCCACAGAGTTTACATAGATCACAGTTTACCACCAGTTGGAGTCTTAAATTTAAATGCCGTAAAACACAGGCAAGTGCATTTCGAAGAGCTTAAAAATAGGACAACCCCCTAGTTGCGAACAGTAACTATTGCAATTACTCCCGTACCGTCCGTAGCTAGCTATGGACGGTACAGGAGTAGATTGCAAGAGTTACCTTCACAACTTGACAATTTTGGAATTTACCCACCATCACAACATATGGATTCAACCCTGTTAACCTGGCATAAAATTACCTAAGCTGTTAACCAGTAAATACATAAATAAATAAATGTTCATAGACAGTCAACTGAAGGGGCACCCCTAAAAGATCATAAAGTTCAACCTTCAGGAAATTGCAAATTTCCTATTCACTGTTTTTATAGGGGAAGGGGCAAGTGACTTTGATGTGGTATGGACCACCCCCCCCACCCCCCCCCCCCCCCCCCCCCCCCCCCACCCCCCCCATTCTGAGTTCTGAGTTCTGAGTTGTTTTGTGTCGTATCATATAACACTATTGAGCATTCCGGTGGCAATCTGTGATACCAAATAGTTTCCACAGTGTCAGTCTCCATCGTCCATCAACTGCTTGTGCTACTAACAAAAATACAATGTATATAGTTTTTGATTGTCGGTCTTGTCTTTTCATCTGACATTTCTATTAAATTTTTTTGTCTCACCCACGTTAGTGGATCTATATCAAACTTCACCAATAGCTTCATCACATTGTTGGATATACATCCTATGTCATTCAGGTGACCTTGACCTTTGTGTGTGAGACACTCGCCGGCGATCATCTTGTGTATCTCCACAATGTATGTTCTAATGACTTGAAACATTCTATGCTTCTGTTTGGGTGGCTGTGTTGGGGCACTGCAGTAAAATACATAATTTGAATATCCTTTGGAATATTTTCATAAAACTTCACACATGTATAGACCACGAACCAAGGTTGTGTCTCTTGCAATAATGCAGCTCTTGCCTCACTAATTTTCAAATTATCTCCCTTTGATTTGTAGTAGACTAATTTCATGTCCAGAGCGTAACTGGAATACCATTTGGAATATATTCATGAAACTTCACACATGCATAGACCACAACCAAATTTGTGTCATGCACAAGAATGACAACTCATATAATAACATATTAGTTTTCTCCCTCTGTTGGTATTCTCTTGTTGACTGTGTAGGCGGGAATGGGGTTACACCGGCACTTGAGGACAGGCTCAATTTCTAGTTTAGATAATAAGTCCCATTGTTGTTGTGGCTGGTAAGAATTATAGCAAATCAGATTGCCATGTGAAGTACATGTATTTTTATGCTATATCTCTGTGACTGCTTGGGATATCAACTTGAAACTTCATAATATGATATACCCATTGATCACCATTAATATTTTCATTGTATACCATACCCATGCTGCCCAGGAGCCCAGGAGTTTTTCATATTGCTATATCTATGTGACTGCTTGGGATATCAACTTGAACATTCATATACACATTGATCACCATCCATATTTTCATTGTATACCCTACCCATGCTGCCCAGGAGCCCAAGGTCAAATGACTTAGAATTTTGTTTGTTAAATGTTAAAGTTTTTTCAAATTGCTATATGTGACCGCTTGCGATATCACATTGAAACATACACATTTATCGCCATTTATTGTGATTAATAAGCATACTGCACCAATACCCAGGGTCAAGGACTTTGAATTTCTATCCAGGCGTCATCGGGGAGCATTTGTCGGTTGTACCGACCATCTAGTTAGACCAGCTACTGCTGAGTTGAAAATACTTGTCCAGTCTGAAAGTTTGGAGAGGAATAGTGCCGAAAATTCAGCGACTGTATGTCACTGGCATTCGTATGTCAACATCAGCGTGGTAGCATTCACTTTGCTGTTGTTCTTGGAAGCGTGTAGGTCGAGTGCATACCAATAATAAATATGCCGTGTGTTGAAACACTAAATCTACTCTGCCATGACTAAGTAGGTTAGCCAAAGAGATAGCAGATGGAATTCACAGAACAACTACAACAACTTTTGCTGTGTTTTTTCTCCGGGCACTCTAAATTTACTCCACATTAAAAACAGGCCACGGCTGCCCGGCTGACTCTGTGCCAGCATGCTGGTCGTGTGCACCTAGTAATCCCTGTTTTTTATGCCCCCAGTCTCGGTCTTTGGACTGTGTGCTTGTGTGTCCGTCCGTGTGTCCGGCACATTAAGAAGTTTGCCAGAGTTTCTCAAGTATGTCATAACTTCTATATCCCTTAAATGATTGCTTAAATATCTCAACACAGCATACATGTGGGAAAATTCCACACATGTATGCTGCTATTAATATGACCTTGACATATTGACCTTGACCTTTTGACCTACACAACTTTGAACTTTTTCACATATTAAGAAGTTCGCCGGAGTTTCTCAATTCTGTCATAACGTATATATCCCTTGATAGATTACTTCAATATTTCAATACATCATACTTGTGGACAAATATCACTCGCCCATGCTGCCCATCTTGACCTTTTGACCTTCACAACATTGAACTTTTTTATTCACCAGAAATTGAGGCGAAAAATAAGTGCCTGAATTACAAACATACAACAACAACAACAACAACAATTTGTAAACAAATTGCAATTTCAGCTAGTTTGTTGTTTGTTGTTGCAACGCTTCAAGATAACATATTATAGGATTTTCAGACGAAAATAATGTCTAAAAAGGACATGCTTGTTACATATGCATACAAGAAGACGAAAAATCACAGCATCGCAGGAGAAAAGTCGAAGGTTGTTACCAATGTTGGTAAGTATAATCTAGTCCCTAGAAACAAAATTGCTACCCCGCTCCATAACTCTCGCGAGGGTAGCAATTTAACCCCATCTCTTTAATGTAACGCAAGAAGAGTAATTTTTGCAATCGGTTATCCGGTGTGTTTGATATGTTAGCGATATAAAACTGTCAAAGCTGTATCAATATATTATTAATAAAGAACATACATGATACACATGCATTTACCGTGTCAAGGTGTTTATCTGACATTTACATGTATATCTTGTAAATTTGAAAGCTTCATTTCATTATGTTGAATAACAACAAGAGAAAAGATGGCTTCCATGGTGAAATAATTTCCCTGTTGTATTATTTTTGGCAATTTACTAGTTCTACATCAAAGATTATTTGTTTAAAGGTATAAAATATACAGTTTACTAAATTTTGACATGACATCAACCGGTTTAGGTATGCACTTTGGTTGCTCACATTTTTTGAATGGTTCAAATTGTAGCCGTAGATAACATCGGAGGCGAATTATTGTAGTTTAGTGTAATCCAGTTAGTATATTTTAAACTAAAGATTTGATCATTTGGCTTCATTAGATACATGATGTAGGTGATGCATGTCTTCACAAAACTTCCGCCATCCCAGGTAGGCTCACATGAAACTGTACTTATTAAATGACGTAAAACTTCACATGCACACTGATACACACACTACAGTACCCATTTATTGTTGTTCGTGGAGTTGTTTTATTCACCATTACTTTTACAGCCGTAATGTGTTGTCAACTGTATAATTATGTGCATTCTAATGCGCAATCTACATAGTTGCTAACCTTGAGTACTCTACTGTCTGTTCAACGTAAAATCCGCCAATGGGTTTTGGCCAATTAAAAGAAAAAAATATGATTTAATTGACACCATGTCCGGTTATTCTAATTTTAGGGCTTAAGATTTTTTTCAATAAAAATAAATATTCCGTTCTGATTTTGGGATTTCCCCCCAATGCAGCAGGTTAAATACAGGATCAAACCTGTTGGCCCGGTCTTAAATGACCTTCAAATCGCATCACAAATGATCACTGTTCAGAGTTTGATAAATAATTTATAGTCTGCCTGTACAGAATACAGTTGATAACAACCACAATATTGCACCCACAATACAGATATACTGTATATAACCTTAAATAATGGAAAATTCATAAATTAAATATGAATCTTTCAAAAAATAGATACAGTACAAAGACAATCATTTGCAAATTCTATACATATGTTACCTACTGACCCACCTCTAGACCTGGGTATTATGAGGTAAAAATATTATTGCCGGCCCTACATCATCGATATGTATGTTTGTGCCATTCCGACCTTGTGTGTGCTCATGTCACTGTGTGTGTGCATGTGTTTGTTGGTTGCCAAGGATTCCGCTGGGGAAAATAAAAAAATTGCCACTTCAAAAAACAACAACAACAAAAAAACAACAAAAAAACAACAAAAAAACATTTATTTATTTTTCCCGAAAATTGTAATTTTTTATCGCCAATTGTTTATTTTTATCGCCAATTGCGAAAGTGGCGATCGCCAGCGGAATCCCTGAGTTACATGTATAACAATCTTTCTTCGTACTATTTGTAGATGTGTTGCCATCATCCAGCAAGCCCTACACTGACAAGAATCTCGAGGTACTGAAGGCATTTGATCTCAATCTTGAGTACGGACCGTGTGTGGGTAAGCAAGATCTTAACCCTTTCACCCCTAAGTAACTGGAATTGACTGTGATATGCTAATTTTCCGACCAATCCAATCGTCACAAAATGATTTTCAGATTAGTCCATTTATGAAAATGGGGGTGTTTTTCTTCTAACAAATATGAAAATTACTTGCAAAAGTGCAGATCCTGATGAGACGGCTCGTTACGAGCCGGCTCATCTGGATCTGCATTGTTTGCATAAACCGCTATAGCGGGATTTCGGGTTCAACGGGTCAATCTTGAGTACGGACCGTGTGTGGGTAAGCAAGGCAATAGAGAATACCATACTAGTGTCCTTTGACATCACCATCACCAAAGATTTTTCCTATATAAACTAACCAATTACAATTTTGCTATTCTCTGCTACTTTCATTTTTCGTATGGATGTTGTCGGACATTATTAGGTTTAATTATTGTTAAGAAAGATAAATTAAATCTGTGACCACCCTAGTGGTGGCGCAAAAAGTCAGCGGCTGGAATTGAAACCGCCTCACTGGACAAACATGCTCCGACTTACAAAATAATCCCAAAGCATATGCTTGAAACTGATGTTAATGGTAAACTAACATGTCTATGAAGTAGATTAGTGCATCAATTGACTGGTTTCTGCAAGCAAAGAGTGTCTGTCTATGGTCTCATGGGACAGTGGGCAGCTAGCTTTAAAAAGGGGGTGGACGATTTTCTATATACTTCACTACCGACCCTGCAAGTTACACCAGTGTGTCTAGAAAAATAGGTTTATGGATATTTCTTGAATTTGGGAGGCTTGACTAGGTGTATTTTTTAGAGTATTTCATAATTCTACGAAACTGAATGTTAGCTCCGGTTGATTTTGACATCTTGGAAAATGTCGCCTGCTATGCTGTCTCGTCGGTACGGTTTCGCATCAGAATTTAAGGTATTTTTCAGGCATTTGTAGCGAAAATTTGAGCTGGTTATGACCCCGCTTTGAAATCATTTTCAGAAAAAGGTGTGGTGTTACAAGTGATAGAACAAGACATAACAAAGTATCTGTGCCTCATATTTTCATGAAAACCATTCCGATAAATTCAGCCGTGTTGAAATTTCTGGCCAAAAATAGGTGGGTGGGGTAACTTTGAAAAAAATTAATTGAACACATCTGATGCGGTTACTGAATTTTTATTGTGGCGCGCGATTTGTACTTCATTTGTGAGTATTTTTCAATACTTGTCTCAAGAGCCTCCTTAACTGATTGTGAGAGGCGGTTATTTTTATAAGTCACCCGCCGCCCTCAGAAAAGCAGTAAATTTTAGCTATTTTCAACCGTCCCGTGATGCCTATGGCATAACAAATAACTTATCTTTTTTTTAACATACTACTTTTGAATACACCGCGAATGAATATCTGATGATTTAGTGTGGTTAAACCTATCAGGCAAGGCTAGAAAACATTTTGGAATTCTGACGTCCGCCGAGGAATACCAACGACGGTTTCTGAGCCAAGTCCGATATATTTGACATCAAAAGACACTAGTCTGGTACTCTATATAGCCGGGAACATTTTATGGATGTAGTCTGTAGAGGTATATCTCCTGATAAACTACCAGTAAAACATGTTTTTTTCAAAGCCATCAGGAATATTTCCCATGTTCGATAGCGAGCAAAATACACCCTCTGCAGACTTTAACCCTTAGACCGCTACTCACAACAATTGTCGTCTGCTGTGGCTTTTATATCTTGCCTTATTTCTCAATAAAAACATGGTTTGACAGCACTTCAGAATCATTTCCAATGGAAATGATTCTGAAGTGCTGTCAAAGCATGTTGTAAATTATTCTAAAGTGCTGTTAAAGCATGTTTTTGATGATAAAAATGGAAAATAGAAAATAAACAGCAGACGACAAAAAAAATAAGATAGCTGTCTAAGGGTAAATGGACGGCATGACCTGATCACAAACTTTCTGTCCTGGCGGGTCTCGTACTTTGCGGAGAGGATCGTCCATGAGTGATGCGATTTAATATGGTATTTATTAAACAAGCTACCGTATGTTAAATTTCTTATGCAATCAGTCGTCCAGTTGAATAAATATATATTCAATCAAGACAAATGTTTGATTCTATTTATTGCATAAGTACAACAGCATACATTGAAGCCATACTGATATTTTCTGGAGTGGTCTCATTTGCATATTTATTACAGTAATGATGCCCAGTGTTTGCTATGCTGCAAAAGCCCAATTAATAAATGTATATGTGCATTGTGCAGGTATAACGCGGCTGGAGCGATGGGAGAGGGCCCACAAACACCAGTTGAACCCTGACCCCAACATCAAACAGCTGCTGTTGGCACACGATGGGGATGACCGTTACACACTCTGGTAGGTACCGCAGCACAACGTTGGGCTTCACCAGCATATTGTAAGAGGATGGGAGGATGAAGTTAGCCCCCTTCTTCCACTGACCTATTATGTAAGAATGGAAGTAACATTCCTATGAACCCATCCTTAAGGGTACATATATTGCTGGAAGATGGAAGGTATATTATATGTTTCGTAATGATCCCAGTGACTCATGCTGGGATTCACACATGAGGTGATCTGGTGTAGAAAGGGTGACTGGCACCAGATCAGGACACTGTATTTTAGTGCGGAAAGTTTTTACAATGACTTCCGTGCTGAATATATGGTACTCCCCCACCCCCATACCTGTGCATGCCTGTCTGTATATGTAGCTGTGACTGGATAAAAGGGGCTTATGGGATTTGTGACCAGCGTAGATCCTGATCAAACAGTGCACACCTACAGCCTGATAACGATCTATATTGCTTGTTAGATGCATGACAAGTGTTTCATTGATGGAATGGCGACCAGTGCTGATCCTGAGATGATCTGGATCTACACTGGTTGTAAAACCCATAAGCCCCATTGCTTCAGTCACAGCCACATATGACCTCGCTGTTTGAATAGATGTAAAACCCCAATCAATCAAATTCACCTCTTCAACCGTTATTAGCGACAGCGTAAATTAACGGTAGAGATTCCTCCTTATAGGAATCACGATTTGCCTGATTTGGCCCTCCGGTACGTTTTTATCTTTGGCTCTTTTGTTACCTGGGAGTTGAATTGGGTTATTGCCCATTATAAAAGTAGTAAGATTATTACTGACCCTACTGCTTTTGGGAGGGGCCAAGTGATTCTGGTGTGGCGAGGACCTGGCATCAGATCAGGATTATTCTGATTTCAGGGCTGAATATATAGTTTTTTTATTGTAAATATTCAGTTCTGACTTGGGGATCTTCCCCTCATTTGTACATGTACTTGAACATGTACATGTGCAGGTAATATATGGGATTTATTACTAAACCCATTGACCGGGCCTTAAGTGACCTTAGCTGTTGATAGGCCGTTAAACCCCAACAAACAAATAAAACATCAACTGTTATTCAGGACTGTGACTGGAGAAATTGGGCTAGTGGGTTCTGCAACAGTGTAGATCCAGATCAGCCTGTGCATCCGCACAGTCTGATCAGGATCTGCACTGTTCGCTATTCCAGCACCCGTCATGCGTTTAACAAACAATGTAGACGGTATCAGGCTACAGGGGTGTGCTATTTGATCAGGAGCTACAGTGGTTACAAATCCCATAAGCCCCATTTCTCCAGTCACAGCCACATATGTGTTTTCAGTTTATGGAACAACTACAAGAACATCATTTGACACCACGACCTACGACCTACGTCTGAAGCAAATCTGGGAGTCGGCCATTATTATGAGACATTCTGAGCAGAGCTCCAGTTAAGGTGCATAATTGGACCAAATTTTCCGGGTATTTTTCTTATTTATTCACGAAAAATGGCAAGTTGAGATTCCTTTATAATCGTCTAAAGCACTCCACAAACTTGCCAATTTTGGCAAAGAAATAACGAAAGTCTCCCCAAGGTTGATCAAATTACGCACCTTAACTGGAGCTCTGATTCTGAGCCTGTACTCAATCCTCGGTCTCAAAATCAACAGGTTTGATTTGTTGAGGTTGAGCTGTGTACAACAAAGGGTTGCTATACAACTGTTTGAAAAAATATCTGACGATAATTTGTTTGTGATTTTAAAAGAAATTTACATGTTGTTTTTATAGAAGGCTAAATGACATGGGAGCTTCTCTAAACCAGACACCCTGGGAACCTCGCATGGTATCCGTAGCCTATTTCACAAACATTGCAAAGTATACTTTTCTAGCAAAGTATTCTTTGAGGGAGTAATCATTTATTTTCCCCGAAATGCATTATGTCATATAGAACTAACGACTGCATATATTTGATGATTAAAAGTATGCAGAATTATTATACTGAATTTATTACATTATCACAGCCAAAATGGCTGTGATAATGTAATAAATTCAGTATAATAAAAATTAATAAATTTATCCTAAAAATGAAAATTTCTCTCTCAAAGTATACTTTGTTAGATAAGTATACTTTGCAATGTTGGTGAAATAGGCTACTGCTGGTGTAGAGGTTCCACTGGGGACCTCCCAGGGAGTCTGGTTTAGCAAGGTTCCACTGGAGATTCAACATAAATGTGTATGCATATACACTGTCAGTGGCGTAGCCAGGCATACGCACGTACGCACGTGCGTACCAGAAAAAATAAAAGAATTAAAAAAAAAAAGGCTTATTTTTCGAAATATGCAATAAAATCTTGGGGGTGGTGGGGGGGGGATTGCTATTGAGTCTGGAACAGAACGCATTTTGTATCAAACGTACATGTCGATTACAAAAAAATGGTGCCGTAAATAATGCAGGAAAACGCGTTAGATAGGATCTCCGTTTCAAAAAAAATACGAGGGGGCATTCCCCCGGACCCCCCTAGCACTCTCCCTCACTTCGCTAGGTCCACGAGTGAGCCTTGCTCACCAAATGTTCTACCATTTGATATGTGTGCGTATCAGAAATTTGTCCCTGGCTACGCCCCTGACTGTACAAGAAAGCAGATAATGTGTAAAACTCACAATGTTGATTGCCACGTTGTATTGTTGTAAGACCCGGTTTTGTTATATTGATTGTTTGTTTAAATAATAGTTTTACATTTTATTTTAAGTTAATGTACATGTATATAGTTTTATATACGGTACTTTTTATAGTGTATGTATTTGATAAAAATATTTTTAATTTTCCCGGAAGAGAGATTGAGTTAACTCTTTGCATGCTGGGAAATTTGTGGGCTATAAATAGTTCAAAAATAGCAGATGACAATTCATTATATTTTCTTTTATTTCTCCTTATAAATGTCATGAATATGTCTTGGAATTTCATTAGAATTGTGTCCGGAGGACACAATTCTAATGAAATTCCAAGACATATTTACAGAGAGAAATAAAACATATACTCCTAATTCGTTTGGCGGATATTTTCGCCGCTAGCATGCAAAGAGTTAATTATCAAGGTGTGTGATCACATGGTTTCCGAACGGCGTGATGTCATGTTTTTAGTTAGCATTTGAATTTAAGAAATACATGATACATGTACTTGATTCTTTGTGAAAATTATATGGTTTCGTGTAGAACTTTTAGTGCCATCATAAAACACATAAGTCAGCCATATATCATCAAAATCTGTTGGGAAGATTTTTTAAGAAAATCTACTGTAAAACTGGGCCGGTTGCTCAAAGCTTCTGTTTGTTTAACAGACTGTTAAGCTAGCAGAGGTTTTCAGCAACCGGGCCCTGGTGTCAAAGATTACATCACGTCGGAAAATGTCAGTCTGAAACATTTGGAGACCATGTGATGCATGTGACCCTGATTATTGCTACATGGACCAGTAGCCTATTTCACCAACATTGCAAATTATACTTTTCTAGCAAAGTATACTTTGAGGGAGTAATAATTTATTTTTCCTGAAATGCATTATTTCGTATAGAACTAACGACTGCATATATTTGATGATTAAAAGCATGCAGAATTATTATAATGAATTTATTACATTATCACAGCCAATTTGGTTAATAAAATTAACCAGATAATAAAAATTAATAAATTTATCCTAAAAATGAAAATTTCTCCCTCAAAGCATACTTTGCTAGAAAAGTATACTTTGCAATGTTGGTGAAATAGGCCCCAGGATAGATGCATGTCTATTGGTAATGTATGTAATTACTGTCTGTTTTGTGAAACCTGCCCAAATTTTACGGCCATATAAACAACGCAAAAACAATTATTTTTTTCGATATTAAATTTTATCCCCCTGAAATTTGGTCAAATATTGATTTTATTACGAAAAATTGATTTCTCTATGGGAATTTAACATGGGGGGGGGGGGGGGGTTAAAGGAGGTAGAGGAGCTGTGGGAGGAGTAAAGATTACTCATTTAACATGGGAAAATTGTTTTTTCGTAATAAAATAAATATTGGACCAATTTTCACAAAATAAAAAGAAGGCTCATTCTTAAATTTTGATAAAAGTTAGCATTATCAAAATAAATATTGTTTTTGCATAGTTTATGTAGCTGTAAAATTTGGGCAGCTTTCGTGAAACAGACAGTAGGTACATAAGTATGTGGCTGTGACTGGAGAAATGGAAATTATGTGTTTCTGTGCATCCGCACAGTCTGCGCAGGATCTGCACTTTTTGCCAATCTATCAATAAAACACCTGTCATGCTTCTAACAAGCAATATAAATTGTTATCATGCTACATGAGTGTGCAATTTGATCATGAGCTACACAGGTCACGAATCATAAGCCAAATTTCTCCCGTCACGACCACATATGTGTTTTAATAAATATGATCCCCTCACCGATAAGCAAGAGGGGATATCGCGTTAGTCTGTGTACGTACGCATGCGTGCGCATATACGTTAGTAAGATCTTTCATTTTTCAAAAACTTAGAACTGCTTAACCAATTTAAGGATGGTGCTTAGTTTTGCATAAGACCCATCTGTGACCACCCAAGGTCACTGAGGACTTGTGTTCACCTTGTTTGTAAGGCAAAAAATGTTGTTGTTTTTTATCAAGGGTGCCAGCGAGGGGATTAGCCTCGTAATAACGATGCCCTTGTTTTATAAGTCTGGCTGAACGCGTAGATTTATCCATTTTATGCTGTTTATTTTTTTATATATTTATAGATCAGACAGATCCTAAGACTTATTTTGTATTTTTTGTCTCACCCACGTTAGTGGAAAGTAAGATATAGCAGTCACAATTCCAGAGTAGGTATTGTAGTTATCGTCTCACCCACGTCAGCTTTCAACCTTACCGGAATTCCGACTGGGGACCTGGGGCCCGTTTCACTAAACTTCTTACGACTAAAATGTTCGTAAGTACAAATTTAAGATCGTCTAGAAATTTCAGTTTATGGGTTTACATTTATTGAGCATAGGCTGCATATGCCTATGCTCAATAAATATAAATCCAATAATTATTTACAAGAAAACATTGTTACGGTAATGAGACATTTACAGACTATCATAATTTTGCACTTACGAACATTTTAGTCGTACGAAGTTTAGTGAAACGGGCCCCTGGTTTGGCTCTCACATGCGTCTTTGGCATTTTGTATGTGACAGTTGAATCCGGTTATACCCCTTAAGTGAGTATTACGACTACTCGTAATCCTACTTGAAGGGAAGGGGCCAAGTGACTTTGGTGTGGTATGGACCTGGCACCATGTCAGGTTATTCTAATTTCAGGGCTGAATATATTTTTTCTCAATGTAAATATTCCGTTCTGATTTTGGGATTTTCCCCCAAATGCAGCAGGTTAAAACGGGATCGAACCCGTTTGCCCGGCCTTACTTGACCGTTGCTGTTGATAGGCCGTTAAACACCAATAAACAAACAAACAAACAAACAAACTCACCCACGTCTATGAAAAGTAAGACATAGCAGTCACAATTCCAGTGTAGATGTTGTAGTAGGCATCAAAAATTTTGGACATGCGTCAAAATAATTGCATAACTCCGGATATGTTGGTCAGATCTTTACCAAAGTTTATCAATAGCTTCCTTACAGTGGTGGCTAGCCACGTTGTGTCGTTTGGGTGACCTTGACCTTTGTGGGTGAGACTCATTTTAAATTCAGGATAATTATGGCTAAGTTGGGAAAAAAACATCCGACAAATATTAATAGAAAAACTGAAATAAATTATAAATAAATTATCAACAATAAATTATCAAATTGTGGATTAAGTTTTAAAAAATGTTCGAATTTGTTTTATTACATTATTTCTTATGCGACAACATATTTTAATATCAAAGCCGTTATATTTGTTCATTTCTTAACTTTTATATAGTTGCTTTACTCGTCTATTTCTTGATATGAACTCTAAATATGTATTTGAACATCTGTGTTAGTTGTCTTTTCTTGTATTTTGTACCTTTTGATAAATTTATTGCACAATATATACACCTGTTCTATATGTTACGCAAGTGAGCAGAGGCCACAGATACCCACAGCTATCGCCTGGACGGACAGAAATTTTCCCCCCAATGCAGCAGGCCTTAAATGACCTTGGCTGTTGGAAGACCGTTAAACACCAATAAATCCACACAAGCTTGTTTACTCTAGATGTGGCATTGACTGGAGAAATGGGGCGTATGGGTTTTGCGACCAGTGTAGATCCATATGTGCATCCGCAGTCTGATCAAGATCTGTTCAGTTCGCCATTACAGGAGTGAGCTATGTGATCTTGAACCACAACCCGCACAAGAAAACAGGAAAATAGAAAATTATCACTATTTCTTGTGCTGGGCCGTTTCACTAAACTTCGTACAACTAAAATGTTCGTACGGGCAAAATTATGATAATCTGTAAGTTTCACATTAACAATGTTTTCTTGTAAACAATTAGTGGATTTACATTTATTGAGCATAGGCTGCATATGCAGCCTATGCTCAATAAATGTAAATCCATCAATTGAAATTTCCAGACGAATTTGCACTTACAAACATTTTATTTGTACAAATTTTAGTGACACGGGGCCCCGCTGTCTAACATTGAAATGTAACAAACAAAAAAACACACATATATGCTTGTGTGTTTTAATATACCACTATATTTAATGTACCACTAATAGCAGCTGCATGAAATGATTGATTGACTGGAGGTTTACATTCATTCATTCAACAGTGTTGTCGTATACAGATGGTGGGTGGCAGGTGGGAGAATGTGATGGGTAATTTAACGATCGGGGTTCATCCTAACCGGAATTCCGACTGGAGACCTGGTTTGGCACTCACATACGTCTTTGGCATTTTGTATGTGACAGTTGAATCTGGTTATACCCCTTAAGTGAGTATTACGATTATTCGTAATGCTATTTTAGGGGAAGGGGCCAAGTGACTTTGGTGTGGTATGGACCTGGCACCAGGTCGGGTTATTCTAATTTCAGGGCTGAATATATTTGGCAAACAGCCTCGTCTGGATCTGCACTTTTTGCATGTAATTTCCATATTTTTCAACAGAATTGTATAGTGGAATTGGCACACAGTGTAGATCCAGATGAGTCTCATCTGGATCTGCACTGTTTGGATGTAATTTTCATATTTTTTAGAGAGAAAAAAACACCCTCTTGTCATAAATGGACTAGTCTGAAAATCATTTTACGACAGTTGGATTGGTTGCAAAATTAACATATCAGTTAATTTATAGGGGTAAAATGGTTAGATGTGAATCCTTTGTGATAGATTCATTCTTAACCCTTACACCGCTATCTTATTTTTTTGTCGTCTGCTGTTTATTTTCTATTTTCATTTTTATCATCCAAAACATGCTTTGACAGCACTTTAGAATAATTTACAACATGCTTTGACAGCACTTTAGAATCATTTCCATTGGAAATGATTATGAAATGCTGTCAAACCATGTTTTTATCGAGAAATAAGGCAAGATATAAAAGCAACAGCAGACGACAATTGTTGTGTGTAGCGGTCTAAGGGTTAAGATGCGCATACCCTCCAATCCTCCACTGCAATAAAATCAATATTGGAACACATTTCATGAAATAAAAAGAAATCTCATTCTTAAATTTTACTAATATTTAATATTATCAAAGAAAATGTTATTTTTACATTATGAATATATACATGTATATCCGTAAAATTTGGGCAGGTTTCGTGAAACAGACAGTAGTTAAATAAATATGCAAATGAGACTGCTACAGAGAATATTGTATCCCGTCAACACAGTGCGTATGTGCTGTGAAACACGGTGCCGTGAGACATTTTTGATATCCAGTCAATACTATTTTTGCATTATACAGCCATTTGTAGGTGTTGACGGGATAAACAGAATAGTAGGTTAGTGCCGTGAATGGGAAAAAATATCTGGCGCGGCACAGAAACCATTCACGGCACTAACCTACTATTCTCTATCTATTTTCCTTATTTCTGAACCAAAGTATATGTTGTGACCACTCATTTGAACCGTCTCGGCGAGACGGTTCAAATGAGTGGTCACAACATATACTTCTGATGAGAAATAAAGAAATTCTTGAGCCTCGCCGGATATTTTTTCCCATTCAATCAATACAGCTTCAGTGCATGATGATGTGCTTATGCAATACACAGAATATAACGTATGTGTACATTTTATCTATTCACAGTACTAAATATATCTGTCTCGTGTCTCTGAATTCTTGCGCATTCTTTACGAGATCTAGTATCTTTAAATATGGAGTTACCGGTATACGACATGTATATACAATAAATATCACAGAATTATGAGAAAACATAAGTATGTACATGTACATAAATATCACATAACGGACCTAAACATATAATGTACAATCTGGGGCCCGTTTCACTAAACTTCGTGCGACTAAAATGTTCGTAAGTGTAAATTTAAAATTGTCTGTAAATTTCAATTGATGGATTTACATTTATTGAGCATAGGCTGCTAGTGCAGCATATGCTCAATAAATGTAAATCCAATAATGGTTAACAAGAAAACATTGTTAATGTGAGATTTACAGTCTATCATAATTTTGCACTTACGAACATTTTAGTCGTACGAAGTTTAGTGAAACGGCCTCCAGGTCCATAAGAGGTACTCTAGTCTACTCTCGCTCTGTCATTATCCATTGCATTGGACCATGAACTAACTGTTGTATTCCATACACGTTACCACATGTATCAGGTCAGGATTTAGATTGGACCAATTTTGTGTTGACACACCAACTGTGTGATATGGGGAACCCCATATTACACAGTTGGTGTGTCAACACACAATTGGTCCAATCTAAATCCTGACCAGTATAACTCCTGCTCAGCTAACCAATGCAGCCCACTAAGGATGCACATTTACTGCAATCAAATATTCAAAGAGAAATTAGCAATATTTCTAAACTTCCATGTATACAGTAGTTGCGAATGACAGACTAACCAACCATTTTCATGCAGGATACTGATTTGCAGTCAGGATAATTTCTAGACAGATTTTTGTATGCCTCTGGTCTCAGTAGAGCAGGGAGGCATATAGAGAATAGTAGGTTAGTGCCGTGAATGGGAAAAAATATCTGGCAAGGCTTAGGAAACAGGATGAGCGAGGCTCTGCCGAGCACATCCCGTTTCCGTGCCGCACCAGATATTTTTCCCATTCACGGTACTAACCTACTATTCTATTTATCCCAACAACACCTACAAATGGCTTTAAAATGCAAACAAATAACCCCAGTCACCACACATATTCATACGCAGTGATTAGGTCGTATTGACAGGATATCAAAAATGTTTCACGGCACATATGCTCTGTGTTGACGGGATAAATAGTGTTTGAAATGTGTTTTGACTCTGTGTCTTCGTCCATGTGTGTGTCCGTGGTCCGGATAAGAAGTCTGCCGGAGTTTCTCTAATCTGCCACCGGGGCATTTGTGTGCGGACAGGCCACATTTTCTTCTGTCAATTTTTATCCACACATAAGTAAATACTGCGACATACCACTCACATTAACTGTCTCAATAAGGCAGTTCAAATGAGAGTGGCAACATACACTTATTTGTCGATAAAAGACAAAAAAAATGTGTATGCTCAGCATCTCTCTTTCACCCTAAAGTACAATGTAACTAGAATCAACACTCCAACGTTATTTTTTCTGGCTATTCCATTTTATATCAGTAAGGGGTATTGTTTTTAGAAATAAGAAAATACCGCAAATGGTGCAGATCCTGATGAGATGGCTCATTACGAGCCGGCTCATCTGAATCTACACGGTTTGAAAACATTATGATAGAGGTCTTTAGTGTTGAAACGGTTAAGGCTATTAAAAACATTAAATTAAAAATACATTTAAATGAAAAACTTCCATCAGTAGTTTATTCAATGAAATAATTAACAGAACATGATGCACCTTTAACAATTTAATAATTAAAATAAACCATTGACTAACATAAAACCTCAGTAATGTCTGAATAGCAGCATTCAATGGTACACTATACGCCATCAATCTGCTAACGGTATAAACACCAGACAACGGTAAGAGCAAATATAAAATACAACAGCAGGTTCTGTCCGACGAGCATTCAGTATCGGGGGTCGGTGATGTCCGTCTTCACGCTGCCGTGTATAGCCTTCTCCCACTGAGATAACTGAGTAATAAAACCGCGGTTCGGCCGAATTGTGCTGCAGCAGCTCTTCACATGGGAATACGCCTCCTGGAACAATTGATTGATTTATTGATCAATGATTGGCATTTTATGTCCATTCAACAGCAAGATGATGTGCTACATTGGCAGGAATGCACATGAATGGGGTTGATTGGGGGTTTACGTCCGTAAGGTCATATACAGGTGTGAATGCAGCTGTATGACAATGATCTGGTTGATTGATTGGGTTGTAAATACATTATGCCATATACAGCAGATAGGTCAAACAAAGACAGGAATGCATCTACATGTATATGGGTGAGCACTGAACATTCAACATTAAAAAACAGTGTCCTGATCTGATGCCTTACTGCACTGGATTGCTTTGTCCCAGTAGCCAATTTCATCAAAATTGCTAAGTATATTTGTCTAGCAAAGTATACGTTGAGAAAGTAATCATTTATTTTTCCCAAAATGTATTATTTTATATAGAACTAACCACTGCATATGGTTGATGATTACAAGTGTGCAGAATTATTATACTGAATTTATTACATTATCACAGCCAAAATAAATTCAGTATAATAACAAGAAACGAGGCAAAGCCACGAAGGCCAGGTTTTTTCCAAGCATAGACACTTGGATAACATAATTATACCCACTTTTTGTAGACTAGATGGCCGTGGCCTGCATGTCGCGCCTTGGGGTGAGGCATGGACACTAAAAAAATAGATATAGTAGATGGAAAAACTTTAACAAAAAAACTTTAACCGGACACACGGACGTACGGACGGACGTATGCCAAAATGCCGACAATATCGCGCTTTCTGCAAGCGGGTGCGACAATGATGATAAACACCCATGTGAAGTATGAAGGAAATGGGTGAAGCAGTTGCAGAGACATAGTACACAAAAAAACTTTAACAAAAAAATTCAAAGTAATTTGACCTTCACATTGGGCACAGGGGCCGCACGGTTGGGGGGTAGAATCAAAATATGGATGATGATAAACACCCATGTGAAGTTTCAAGGTAATGGGCAAAGCGGTTGCAGAGATATAGTATAACAAAAAAAATTTAACCAAAAAACTTTAACCAGATGTACGTTAAAAGTTAACGTTGAAAATGGCTAAGTCAATTACGTAGAAATAATAGATAGTTTTATGTGGTAGGCACCCTTGATTATGAAGCTGTGAAAGTTTGGTGGTCCTAGGTGGTACAGTACCAAAGAAATGGACTTAAACACGAAAACTTAACATTGTAAACGCGAAAAGTTGACATTGAAAATGGCTAAGTCGACTGCGCGGAAAAAATTGGTCAAGTTAAAAAAAAAGTAACATGTTGGATAGTAATATGTGGTGGGCACCCCTTGATTATGAAGCTGTGAAAGTTTGGTGGTCCCAGGTGGTACAGTAACAAAGAAATGGACTCGAACACGAAAACTTAACATTGTAAACGCGAAAACTTAACATTGAAAATGGCTAAGTCGACTGCGCGGAAAAAATGGGTCAAGTTAAAAAAAAAGTAACATGTTGGATAGTAATATGTGGTGGGCACCCCTTGATTATGAAGCTGTGAAAGTTTGGTGGTCCTAGGTGGTACAGTAACAAAGAAATGGACTCAAACACGAAAACTTAACATTGATTGTGGAAGCCGCCCGCTGCCCGCCCGCCCGCCGCCCGGCTTTCGCCAATCCAATAGCCTGGATTTTTTTTCTCAAAAAACCTGGCTAAAAATTAATAAATGAATCCTTAAATTGAAAATTTCTCCCTCAAAATATACTTTGCGAGATAAGTATACTTTGCAATGTTGGTGAAATAGGTTACAGGTGCGAATCCCAGTAAGATTCACCTTTAAAATATGAATCCTGAAGGATGGATTAATCGTTAAGATGCAAATACCCTCCCACTCCTGGAAATAAAGGCACATATTTATGTACATACATGATCACACAGCCCTGAGGTGATAAAGCTTTTATGAGCATGTTTTCCACCAAGTTGAGCATGGCTGGGGTGAGTATGGGGAACCTTTTACACCACCGTGCCAGTCCCATCACAGCATTTATTATACATTCATTCTGCAGTAATAGAATTTGTTATTTTTTCACTTTTTGAATATTTCACCAACTTGGAAAATGTGATCCGACTTGGTCATAAGAATATATGTATTTGTAGGTTATCTCATGTAAACCCTTTTAACACCACAGGCCTGAATAGTGGTATTGGCAAACAGTGTAGATCCAGATACGAGCCGGCTCATCAGGATCTGCACCTTTTGCAAGTAATTTTCATATTTTTGAGAACAAAAACACCCACCCCTTTTCATTGATGGACCGACCGTCTGAAAATCATTTTGTGACAATTGGATTGGTTGCAAAATTAACATATCAAATTCCATTCCAGTTATTTAGGGGTGAAAGGGTTAAAGTCTCATAGGATCATCATTTTTTCGTATTACTAAAATCATCAACTAAAAAAAGAGATGACCTCGTCAACATTAAAGTAAAAAAATAACAATTACCAAAACATATCATTTTTGCTATGTGTAGATAACTATAAAAGTTGTACAGTATTACATAAATCCAAGGTTGTGTTCTAGATACAGAGCTCCAGTTAAGGTGCGTAATCTTACCAACTTGGGTGAATTTTTTTTATTTCTTCATCAAAAATGGCAAGTTGGGAGTGCTTTAGAATCGTCTCATTGAGACGATTCTAAAGCACTCCCAACTTGCCATTTTTGATGGAGAAATAAGAAATTTACCTCCAAATTACGCACCTTCACTGGAGCTCTGTAGATACCTATAATCTGAACAACAATATCACATCATTTATTCTGGTTGTGTTGTATATACCTGTAACGTCCACCACTTGTGTCGCATGAGGTAGGCAATGACGATGGTGGCACTGCGGCTGATGCCGAGGTTGGAGAACACCAGCACCATCTCGTTTTTCTTCTTGTGGTTGTCTGTAATGAGGAGAGGTAGCTTAACTTGTTGCATGTTGGGAAATTTGTGGGCTATAAATAGTTCAAAAATAGCAGACGGCAATTCATTACGTTTTCTTTTATTTCTCCCTGTAAATATCACAAATATGTCTTGGAATTTCATTAGAATTGAGCCCGGAGGACACAATTCTAATGAAATTTCAAGACATATTTACTGGTAGGCTACCCATTTTTCGTCCGTACCCATTTTCCCGGACACCCTCGTAAACGCTTAATTCTGCATTTTCACACAAGATTTTTGTTCCTGGTCATTAATGTAGTAATTTCCAGTTGTCAGATGCGAAGATTTCCAAGAAAAATGAGTAAAACTATTAAATTGAACTGTTTTCATACCTGCCAACTTCTGTTGACACCTGTATGACGTGGGGAAAACCCCATGTCGGTGCGCATGCGCGTGGGACATATATATATCTGAGGCGCTTATGGGGGGGAATTTGTTAAATCGTCTGATGGAATACACAGACAAACAAAATAAAATAAGCATTGAAGCACAACATGTTAATAAACGTTACAAATACTAGACAAGAATTCCGCCACGGAAGCGGTGTCGCGCCTGCCGAGGCATTTGCAAAAAAAACAGACGACGACGACGACGGAAAAAGCGCCGACTATAGTCGCGCCTCTGCTAAAGCAGGCGCGACAAAAAATCAAATGAACTATGAGTTATTCACTGAAAATAGCTTAAAACGCGAAGTAAGAAAAAATAGATTTTCCCGGGGAACCTATCACAAGTTTTTTCTAATCCAAGCGAGACAGTCACTTCGAAGTAATACATGCAATAATTGCTATCATTTGATCAATACCATACAGTATTAATTATTTTCACTGTAATTTTGCAGTGTTAGCTTAACAAAAAGTAAATATCGCGGAAAATCCTAGTGTCCGGAAAAATGGGTCTCCTCCTGTATTTTAATTGGCCTTTTAATTACCCCTTTTCGGGCCCCATTGTCAGCAGTTACCTCCCACTATACTAATTAATTTTATGTTATTCTATGTAAGGCGAGACGACGTATTTGTTAATGTGAGAAAAATCACGGTCAGATGTAAACTTTTAAAATCATTGCGAAAAATGGGTCGCCTACCAGTACAGAGAGAAATAATAACTAGAGGTTGGCAATGACGGCGGTGGCACTGCGCCTGATTCCAAGGTTGGAGAACACCAGCACCAACTGGTTTCTCACCTTCTGGTTGTCTGCAGTGATATCTTAACTCTTTGCATGCTGGGAAATGTATGGGCTATAAATAGTTAAAAAATATCAGATGGTAATTCATTATACAAACTGTATATTCTTTCATTTTTTCCCGTAAAAATCATGAATATAGAGGTGGGATGCCAGCTGAGGAGAGGTATCTTAGCTCTTTGCATGCTGGGAAATTTGAGCACAAAAAATAGTTCAAAAATAGCAGATGACAATTCATTATATTTTCTTTTATTTCTCCTTATAAATGTCATGAATATGTCTTGGAATTTCATTAGAATTGTGACACAATTCTAATGAAATTTCAAGACATATTTATAAAGAGAAATAAAACATATACTCCTAATTATTTTGTTGTAGACTTGAGTTGTTTTGTTGTGGCGATTCACGACTGCTTACCTATAAATTTACAGACAATTTCAAACTTGGTGTAAAGATCTGCGTCGTTGTTGTCGTCTGCCTGCAGGTGTAACAGGTGTGGGCCCGCCTCTTGGTAACTGCAGTAGCATACACAATATATTCAATGGAAATGATTCTAAAATACTGCCAAACTATGTTTTTACTAAGAAAAGAGACAAAATGATTACTAAGAAAAGAGACAAAATGTGGAACAGCAGCAGACGAGAAATTTTGTTTCCTGCAGTCGAAGGGTTAAGGGAATGTATAACAGGCAACAATTGAAATGAGTCTGGTCAAATGTTTGAAGCTACAATGTTTACTGGAGTGTATTTTTTTATTAGATTTACAAACAACACTGCAAACTGTAGTATCCCTTTCCACCCTAAATAACTGGAATGGTTGTGACAATCCAATTGTCACAACATGCTTTTCTGACTAGTTCATTTAAAAGAAGGGTGTGTGCTTTTTTTCTTCTAAAAATCATGAAATTACACATACCGTAAATATTCTAATAGACGCCCATGCTCTAATAGACGCCCACCCCCCACTTTTTACGTTGAAAATGACACATTTTTTGGCCGATTTTCACGAAATTAGTGCCTCTAATAAACGCCCAGTACCAACTTGAAACAAAATCGGAGCTAATTGTCCAATTAGATTTTTTTTCTTTCCATTATTTCGAAAGCAACTTCCTTTAAAATCGGGGAAGAAACATAATTGCTACTTTCACTTTCAAAAGCGGAAGCGAAATTCGACTGTTTCCGGTGTCACAGTAAATTCCTCATCAGCAGTAGCTATTTGCACGGACACAGGGTGATCAGAATTTACACGGTTACGGAGACGCCATTTTCAAAGCATCTCAAACCCGACAGATCCGAAACGCTGACGCTGACGAAACGTCTGTAGGCGTAAATCTGATAATAATGACCAGAGTGGGCCGAAAAGTCTTGGCCCAAATGTTTATAAACTGACAGACAGTACAATCAAGTCTGGCGTTTGAGAGTAACGTCCCTTCGTTATGTTTTTGTTCAGATAGCAGAACATCGTATATTTTTTTATCATTTTCCCTTTGCTGAATAACACTTTCCTCTATTAAACGCCCACCCTGGACTTCGGAGCCAGTGGTGATTCTAATAGACGCCCGGGCGTCTATTAGAATCTTTACGGTACTTGCAAAAAGTGCAGATCCTGATGAGACAGCTCACTAGCAGCAGACTCATCTGGGATCTACACAGTTTGCAAACACTAAATATGTTTGCTAAATAGGTCTGTATTTCTGAAATTGTTAACTTACAAGGTCTCTGCTTCCACACAGCAGTTGATATGACCTTTGACCTTGAGGTCCTTTTGTATATACGGGGCGTTGCCTTGGCGCCAGTTGCCTAGATACAGGAAGCCGGGAAGCATCTCTGTCGGGTACGTCTTAATATTGTCCATCTCCTGTAATTCATTCACATAGACGGTCAGCATTTCACTTGTGACTAGAGAAATGCGGCTTATAGGTTTTGCGACCAGTGTAGATCCAGATCAGCCTGTGCATCCGCACAGTCTGATCAGGATCTGCACTGTTTGCCATTCCATCAATGAAACACTTGCCATGCTTCTGGCAAGCAATATAGATCGTTATCAGGCTACATGAGTGTGCTATTTGATTATGATATACACTGGTCATAAATCGCATAAGCCAATTTCTGCAGTCACAGCCACAATTCAATTATCACATCGGAAGCTAGGACTACACACACACATGTCTGTAAATGCGCCTCGTGAGAAATGGGATTGTGCCCTCTGCAACCAATGAGGAGTATAGGTGCAAAAAGACTGATAAGTCAGTGTCTGTACCTATTTACATACAGTGAATGAAACAAAAGTCCTGCTTCTAACACAGAATACAGAAAATATCAGGCTGATGTCCTTTGTTATCAACCGCTGTCAGGTGAGGCTAGGACTGTAATATATTACCAGGTTAGTGACTTGATTTCACTTTGTCAGGCTCTAAAACTGTAGGCTCCCTTTTGTAGGAATGTATAGCCTAGCATATTATGCTAGGCTATACATTCCTACAAAAAGGAGCCTACAGTTTTAGAGCCTGACAAAGTGAAATCAAGTCACTAACCTGGTAATATATTTATCAGGTAACATTTTTATGCCAGGAAATGCACAAGAGGAGGTGAAGTATTCTCCATCCGTTTTCATATAGAGCTGATAGGATGTGGCAGACTTCTAATATCTCGACATCTAGTATATTTGAGGTTGCAACCCCTGAAACACCCACCTCCAGATCCGCCCCTGGTAGCATGTAATGGACAAGCGAACATACCTGTGGCATAAACATGATCTTCTGTGTCCGGAGGAACGGGTATAAAGCAGAGAAGGCCTCGTAGCCACCTGTAACCAAGGAAACAGAGCTGAATAATCATCATACAAGTTGGTTAGGGTATACACTGTTCACCATTAAATCAGAATGAATGCAAGTATTCAGCATACAGTGTGATCTGGACATATTCTGGTCTCCATTCAGTCAGAATGAATGCAAGTAGTCACCGAACAAATGTTGCAAAAGCTTTAACATAAAGTTTTGTTTTAAGTCATTTTACCTTGAAATGTGCACCTCATGGATGGGCTGTAGAATAAAACTAGGGATGATGATAAACAAGCATATACACTTTCAAGTCAGCCTGACTAACGATTGCAGAGATAGAACATCCTTAAAAACTTTAATGCAGCCTGTAAAACCTGATGAGCATGTTCTCAGAATTCGTACTCAAAATCAGGCAGTTTGATTGGCAGAGCCTGAGCATAGCTCGGCCTCAACCAATCAAACTAATCCTAATCTCGAGCTTGAGAAGAAAGTGCATGCTCAGAAAGCATTACATGTCTAACCATGTGCAGGGTTGAGCGTACCGTCAAGTATTTTGATTGCGCTGCGACTTCCCATCTCCCACAGTTTGGTACCGCAGGTCGTGGCGTCAGCTGGAACACATGAGAATTAAAGAAATGTAGACTATATTTGATCATTTCTTATAACACAAGGATCAACACTATTAGATGGTTTGTTTATTGGTTATCAACAGCTAAGGTCATGTAAGGCCGGGCAAACGGGTTCGATCCTGTTTTAACCTGCTGCATTGGGGGGAAAATTCCAAAATCAGAGCGGAATATTTACATCGAGAAACAATATATTCAGCCCTGAAATTAGAATAACCTGACCTCCTGACCTGGTGGCAGGTCCATACCACACCAAAGTCATTTGGCCCCTTCCCCTAAAATAGGATTACGAATAATCGTAATACTCACATAAGGGGTATAACCAGATTATTCAACTGTCACATACAAAATGCCAAAGACGTATGTGAGGGCCAAACCAGGTCTCCAGTCGGAATTCCGGTAAGGATGAACCCCGATCGTTAAATTACCCATCGCCTGCTCCCACCTTCCACCCACACTATTAGATGGTATGTGACAACCAGATTTTCAGAAAGAATATCTGAATTTCATAGCTGGCTGTGACAATGTGTCCTTTGGACATCCATTATCCCATTTTAATTTATATATATTAACTCTTTGCATGCTGGGAAATTTGTGGGCTATAAATAGTTCAAAAATAGCAGATGACGATTCATTATATTTTCTTTTATTTCTCCTTATAAATGTCATGAATATGTCTTGGAATTTCATTAGAATTGTGTCCGGAGGACACAATTCTAATGAAATTTCAAGACATATTTACAGAGAGAAATAAAACATATAATCCTAATTCGTTTGGCGGATTTTTCACCGCTAGCATGCAAAGAGTTAACATGATTAAGGATGTACAATTTCATAGTTTGAAAATTCTAAATATTTTTTTCTTGTCAGATGTATGTGTTGTAGCCACCATTTGATCCATATCACCAAGATGGAGTGGTCACAGCACATACTTCTGTTTGAGAGAAATAAGGAAAATAAGAAAGAATATATTTTAAAATGTTCATACACCTAAAAGCTAAATGTGTTATTCTTGAATAATGTCTATGCAAGGACAATAAGCCCCACTTCTTTAGTCACATTAAGACAACGGAATGTTGAATATATACAAACTATTATCATTCAGGTTTGTCGTGTTGCTATCGTAGACGACCACATTCTGTTTGCACTCCAGTTCTGCATCAAATGGCACAAAGAATTCCCCATCTTTGTTCTGTGAAAGAAATAGCAATGAGATACACCGTTAATCCACAGGTGGTCGGCTTGGAAATAGGTTTGATTTGATTTATCTCTGTTTAACAGCCTATCAACAGCTAAGGTCATTTAAAGCCGGGGCAAACGGGTTCGATCCTGCATGTAACATGCTGCATTGGGGAGAAAATCCCAAAATCAGAACGGAAAATTTATGTCGAAATAAATATATATTCAGCTCTGAAATTAGAATAACCTGACCTGGTGCCAGGTCCATACCACACCAAAGTCACTTGGCCCCTTACCCTAAAAGTAATAGGATTAGGAATAATCATAAGGGGTATAACCAGATTCAACCCTCACATACAAGAATTCCAAAGACGTACATGACTGGGCCAAACCAGGTCTCCGGTCGGGATACCGGTAAGGATGAATCCCCATCATTAAATTACCCATCGCATGCTCCCACCTGCCACCCACATTTATGTTTGAATCAAATGATGATCTGGGATCGGATCCATAACCCATTCCTTCCGGAATACATCTTTACAGGTGTGAAATTTATTAAATATAAATTTTAATTTTTGTTATATCTCAATGAAAGTATATGTTCTGACCACTCATTTGAACCATCTCGACTCAACGGTTCAAATGATGGTCGCAACATATACTTCTGAGTGCATACCATAGGAAAATATTTGCGTATCCTCATCATAAAAAGGGTTAACAAGATGTCTATTTTAATAAATATGTATTTTTAATCAGTCTATGCATCTGTTTCACTATTCTACAGACATGTATCTTATTGAGTGATCATGTTTCATGAATATATACCAGTAGTAAACTGCCATGCTACAGTGTTTATGGTTCCGAGTCACACCTTTTTCTAATATTTATCAGACTAAAGCACCCATGTGGATCTAGATCTCATAGATGCATGATGTGACAAATAACATTTTACCCTTGGTGCCTTTTTTGCTGTAACAACATGGCTTTCGTTGTAATCATTCTTCTTGCGTGCATCTAATAAGAAGAAAACAAGATGTTCAATTAAACAACACAGTCAACAGAAATAATTGAAAGAAAATATGGATGATGAAGGAGCTGTTATTGTGACAAAAATTGACATAGCAGGTTTCTCAGCTATAAGAAACCTATGGTGGCATATATTTACCATTGAGATGATCAACAGCTTATGATGACATAATTTGTCGCAATAAGTCGACTTCAATATCACGACATATCGATATGAAACTATGTTGACATGTTGAGATAAATTATGTTGACATGTTGTGTTAAACCATCACGTTATTTTGGCATGTTCATTATGTTAAACCATCACACTATGTCGACATGTTGAGATAAAATATCACAGTATGTCGACATTTTGTGTTAAACTATCATGTTATGTCGACATGTTTTGTTAATTTACCACGCTATGTCGACATGGTGTGTTCGACTATCACATTATGTTGACTTGTCACGATAACATATCACGTTATATCGGAAGTGGAGCGCCGTGGCGTAATGGTTAGTGTGTCGGACTACTGATCCAAGGGTCGTGGGTTCGAGCCTGACTAGCGGCGTGCGTTGTGTCCTTGAGCAAGACACTTTATCCACACTGCTCCAGTTCACCCAGCTGTAAATGGGTACCGATAATTCGTAGTTGCTCTGTAAATACGAATTACCGGCTTCTCTCAAAAAGTCTCTACCTCCGTTCATTCTCCCATTCTTGGGAGACGGCATGCAAGGTCCTAGAGCCAGTGCCGCCGTTAAATATAAGCAAAAAAAAAACAACGTTATATCGACGTGTTATATTAACTTATCACAATTATGATGTCAAAATGTTGTGTTAAACTGTCACATTATGTCAACTTGTCGGGAGAACTTATCACATTATTTTGAAAAGTTGTGTTTACTTTTCATATTATGTCGACATGTTGAGATAATTATCACATAATTTTGACATCTTATGTTGAACTATCACATTATGTCGACTTGTCGCGTTGACTTATCTGTTATCACATTAAGTCAACATGTTGAATGTGACTTGCTTGCATACCCGCTTTCGCATAAAGTTTAATGTCATCGGCAAATATTTTTATGAATCCGTCAGATAAGTCAAATAGTTAGTTAACAGCACGTGGGGAAATTTAAGGTGGCCGAAATACGTCTCGAGTACGGCTCGACAATTTCCGACCCCCTAACTTTCCCTCATGGGCTGTTAACTAAACCTTATTTGACTGGAATACATTATCTAACTTATACTTAACCCTTTCATCACCACAGGCCTGTATAGTGGCATTGGACAATAATGTAGATCCAGATGAGCCGGCTCGTGACGAGCCGTCTCATCGGGATCTGCACTTTTTGCAAGTAATTTTCATACGGGCGAAGAAGTAGCCCGCTTTATGTTACGCGTACATGAAAATTTACCATTCAGTGAAACTAGGTCGAACATATGATTGAAAGTGTAAACATTTTTTAACGCAAACCAAGCAGGAGTTTTTTTTTACGACACGTGGTATTACTAATACGGGCGAACGAATAATTTGGCCCGAAATGCTTCTAAAACAAAATGTAGATAACATTGCAAAGTATATAGAATATAGCTTACTGCAAAATATTTGTGTTGTCGTTGAAGACTAAATATGCTTTTATCACAACGCTGAAGAGAGTCCCCAAGGGCAATAATACACGAATACATGAACAGCTTCGGAATTATACATACACAGATAAATAATAAGTTTCTATTTTTATAAACAGTATATATTAACTAGCCGACATCGGTTTTCAAATAAATATCTTTTTTGGGGGGAGTTATTTAATAATAATAATACAAAATTAGACACAATTTTACCGAACCATCTTCTGAATTCTCCGCTGTTCAGCAGCCGACAAAGCGCGGAACTGTGCGAATGGGCCGAATGCAGCGAAATTAACGGAAGGCAGAAACAGTCGTGGTATCTGGGCTATTTTAGTTTTTAGCCCGATCTATGCTACGTCAGAAAACATACTGAATATAGCAGGCGAACTATTCTAGTTATTAAATTCAACAATAGTTTGTGTTGTCTGTCTCTGTCTCCCTCTGTCTTGCTGTATGCCTGTCTCTCTCTCTCTATGTCTGTCTGACTCTCTCTTTCTGTCATTCTCTCTCTCTATCTTTCTGTCTCTCTCTCTATGTCTGTCTGTCTCTCTGTCTCTATCATTACATAGAAACCACAATATATCCCCCCCATGTCTCTCTCTCCTCTCTCTCTCTCAAATATCATTAGATAGAAACCATAATATTTCTCTCTCTATCTTTCAACATCATTAGATAGAAGGACAATATATCTCTCTCAACATCATTAGATAGAATACCGCACCTGTTGTGATTTTGTTTACAAGACATAGTCAAGCGATCCATGATACTCTGTGGACATGACTAACAGAAACAAGTATACATTGCAAGTTTGTAACTGCTGTTTTATTGCGCCTGTTCGGTTGTGTCACGGCCTGTGCTGTATTCACAGTCCATGACACAAGTACCTCTTACCAACAGCTGAAGTGAAGCTATACTGAGCAAAACTAGAAACGTCCCTCCATGTTTAAGGAAAGATTCATCAAAAACCAAAAGGGTTACTTTTAAAAATCAAAATGGAAAAACAAGTTCATTCATTTCTGTATCAAAGCCAATAAATTGCATTTGGATATCTTGTTAAATATTCGAGAGATAACCGGCCAAGGGCGGTAGGGGTCAAAATCACAGGCGATTCTAGCGTGTCTTGGATGGTCAATTATTGTTTGTATATACATAAAACACTTTTCTAAACAATGTACAAAACAATTCAAAAGTGCCCGGGTGTAAATATAATAATACTTAGATCTAAGTATTATTATATTTACACCCGGGCACTTTTGAATTGTTTTGTACATTGTTTAGAAAGGTGTTTTATGTATATACAAACAATAATTGACCATCCAAGACACGCTAGAATCGCCTGTGGTCAAAATCAAAAATCACAAAAACTCAGAAATGTGTTATTTAATGTTTAGAGATGGAATTTCAATAAGTAATGTGGCAAATTCAGTAAATCTCGTTAGTACTGAGTGTGGCCACCATTTGCATGAATGCATGCAATGATCCTACGCCGCATCGACGTGACGTAACGCAATACCAGTGCGTTGGGCAAATTCCTCCATTCCCGTTGTAACGCCCGTGTAAGATCGCGAACATTGTCAATCTGATGGTTAGCTCGTGCTTTGCGGCCCAGCTCATCCCATATGTGCTCAATGGGATTGAGATCAGGGGAGACCGCGGGCCATGGCATGACGTCGACGTTGTTTTGCTGTAAGTATTGAGTGGTGACCCTGGCTACGTGAGGGCGGGCATTGCCGTGCATCAATGTCACACCAGGACCATGCTGACGGATAAATGGTAAGGCATGTGCATTTAGCACATCTGCAACATAACGTTGTGCATTGATGTTGCCCTGTACAACAACCAAATCTGTCTTCCGGTTTCCCATGATCCCACCCCAGACCATTACGCTCCCTCCCCCAAACCTGTTCTTCTCAACAATGCAACAATCGGTGAATCTTTCATTTTTACGCCTGTATACCCGTAATCTTCCGTCAGCATGACTAACTGTGAACCGAGATTCATCGGTGAACAAAACTCGGTTCCAGTCAGCCCTTCTCCAGTTCAGATGACGTCGCGCCCATAACAGTCTGGCAGCACGGTGACGTTGGGTCATTATCTGACCAGTGTACGGGCGCGTGCCCGGATTGGTTGGGCGTTACGACGTAACCGGTTGCGAATGGTCTGCCCTGAGACACCGTATCGCCTAGCAGTGACTGTGGCTGCCAATCGACGTTGACGTAAGTGCGTCAACGTAATGTAACGATCGGCTCTAGCCGTCGTTACACGAGGCCTACCAGGTCGCTGCCGGTCGTGAACAGCCCCAGTCTGCTGGTACCGGGCTGCAAGACGATCAATCGTCTTCCGACAGCAACCAAACCGAGGTGCGACCGCCCTGGCGGCCATCCCACCGCAAGCATCCCAATTGCCTGATTTCGCTCGTTTTCGGAAAGCCGTGGCATATCGAAAACAGTGAAAAATTAAAAAAGTTTTTTAATTTTCCGAATAGCCCCTATCGCATGAATGGTACGACATTAACTGAATCACCTTATCGATGACAAGTATAGCGTGCACGTGCAAAAAGTGGAAATCAACGTTCCGGTCACTGGCCGCTATGTAAACCGTGTGTATCGGCTAAACTCTACACGATCGTATTCTGAACATCGCCACGGTTTAAAATACATGTACTTTGAACATGTGGTACATACATAGACAGAGCTACACCGGCTATAAAACAGGGACGTTTCTAGTTTTGTTGAGTATATATGTAACAAGAGCTGTAGGAGAACAGCATAGCTCGACTACGAGAGTTGTCGATGTACACATAGCTTGACAAAGAAGGTGGCTGCGGCCTGCATAAAAACCTTAACCAAGGTTGACTAAAAACATTAACCAAGGGAAATTAAGTAAGTCATTCAAGGTTAAATGTAGGTGAATGTCAGATATAGGTCAGGGGTTATTGATGTACATCACTAGGAGATAAAGTATTCCAAGTA
The DNA here is from genome assembly GCA_029237695.1 of Conchocele bisecta. Taxonomy (NCBI): domain Eukaryota; kingdom Metazoa; phylum Mollusca; class Bivalvia; order Lucinida; family Thyasiridae; genus Conchocele; species Conchocele bisecta. The sequence continues at coordinate 79,581,321 of CM055277.1, forward strand.
TGGTTGCTGTAGGCCCAGGAGTATTCCATATACAAGCTTGAGTAAAAACTGTAACCAAGGGGAGATAACTAAGTAATCCAAGGATAAAAGTAGGTCAAGGTCAAATATAGGTCAGGGATTATTGATGTACATCACTAGGAGATGAAGTTGTCCAAGTATGGTTGATGTAGGCCCAGAAGTATTCCATATACAAGCTTGACTATAAACATTAACCAAGTAATTCAAGGTCAAATGTAGGTGAAGGTAAAATAAAGGTCAGGGGTTATTGATGTACATCCCTATGAGAAAAAGTTATCCAAGTATGGTGTCTGTATGCACAATAGTATTCCATCTACAAGCTTGACTAAAAACCTTAACCAAGGTTGAGTAAAAACCTTAACCAAGGGGAATTAAGTAAGTAATTTAAGGTTAAATGTAGGTCAAGGTCAAATATAGGTCAGGGGTTATTGATGTACATCACTATGAGAAAAGGTTGTCCAAGTATGGTGTCTGTATGCACAATAGTATTCCATGTACAAGCTTGAGTAAAAAGCTTAACCAAGGTCGAGTAAAAACCTTAACCAAGGGGAATTAAGTAAGTAATTCAAGGTTAAATGTAGGTCAAGGTCAAATATAGGTCAGGGGTTGTTGATGTACATCACTAGGAGATGAAGTTGTCCAAGTATGGTTGGTGTAGGGCCATGAGTATTCCATCTACAAGCTTGACTAAAAACATTAACCAAGGGGAATTAAGTAAGTAATTCAAGAGGAAATGTAGGTCAAGGTCAAATATAGATCATGGGCTGTTGATGTACATCACTAGGAGATGAAGTTGTCCAAGTATGGTGGGTGTAGGGCCAGTAGTATTCCATATAGAAGGTTGACTAAAAACCTTAACCAAAAGGAATTAAGTAAGTAATTGAAGAGGAAATGTAGGTCAATGTCAAATATAGATCAGGGGTTATTGATGTACATACCTATGAGAAAAGGGTTGTCAAAGTATGTGTTCCCTGGATTCACCAATAGTAATTCAATGTACAAGCTGAAAAAAAAACCTTAACCAAGGTTGACTACAAACCTAAACCAAGTGGAATTAAGTAATAATTCAAGAGGAAAATGTCGTCAAGGTCGAATATAGATCAGGGGTTATGATGTGCATCACTAGGAGATGAAGTTGTCCAAGTATGGTGGGTGTAGGGTGGCCAGTAGTATTGCATGTACAAGCTTTACTAAAAACCTTAACCAAGGTTGACTAAAAACCTTAACCAAGTAATTCAAGAGGAAATGTAGGTCAAGGTCAAATATAGATCAGGGGTTATTGATGTACATCACTAGGAGATGAAGTTGTCCAAGTATGGTGGGTGTAGGGCCAGTAGTATTCCATATACAAGCTTGACTAAAAACCTTAACCTTAAGGCTACGGTGACGTGACGACGTGACAACATAAGCTCTACTTATTCTTCGAATAGTCGAGCTAAAAAGGACACAACTAATATGAACAAGAAATGCGTCTGTCGAACGCGGATGCCACCTGCAGCATATTTGAGAAACTGTGACAAAGTGGTTAACCGAAAAGTGTGACGGACAGACGGACGGACAGACGGTCCAAACACTATATGCCACCCGTTTCTTCGAAACCCGGTGGCATAAAAATAGTCAAAATGTGCTCAAAGACCACCAGGGATCGAGAAAATAATAGCTTCACTGCAAGGACACACCTGGAGAATTTCTATAGCCGCCATGCTGCACTTAACTTCGCTGATGTGTGTTTAAAAATACAAGACATAATCAAGCGATCCGGGATAATTGGGGAACACGACTACCAGAACAAAGTATACAATTGCAAGTGTGAGTCTAGTGCACCTGTTGCTGTAGTCCAGGAGGATTCAGGAGGTTCCGTCAACTGGAGGTTTCGTCAATTAGGGAAAATAGAGTGAAAAGTCGAGTGGTTCCGTCAACTGGTTACCGGTTCGTCAATTAGGCGATTATAGTTGAATGGTATTTATCACAAATCGGCTAATTGACTTTCGCACTTTCATCAAGTAAAAAGATATGCTAACGTATGTCTTCTATTCAACAGCAGGCCCGTAGCGGTGTGTAAAATAATGCCACGGCAGCCTTTTTAGCTGGAAAAATTTCACTTAGACCCTCAAAATTGGATGTTCAACGTATGAAGCTGACGAAAAATAAACAGGCAAAAATAATGCCACGGCAGCGCCGTGCTGTCGTGGTGGCCGCTACGGCCCTGAACAGATTATGTATCTGGTGATGGCTGACAAATGATGGCACAAATGCTGCAGAAGCGGGTGATTATACAAATACACAAAATATACATCTAAAGATACTTTAAAATGTTATTAAAATATATGCCATTAAATGCCCATATACAACTAAACATACTTTGAAATATCAACTAGAAAAAGTCGATGGCGCGCCATCGCAATATACCCACTTTCCCCAAATGCTAAGTCCGAAAGGGGGAGATAATCCATGATGGAAGGTCCGATCAAAAATCGGAATTCACTTTGCACATCATAACGAAGCTACATATCAAATATCAGAAATGTAGGTATTAAGGTGAGAAAGTTTTTCGACTTACAATGAAAAATAGGGAAATTCTGAGTCCGAAAGGGGGAGATAATCCATGATGGAGGGTCGGATCAAAAATCCGAATTCACTTTGCGCATCTGCACATGATAACGAAGCTACATACCAAATATCAGGCGCGTAGGTATGAAGGTGAAAAAGTTTTTCGAGTTACAAGAAACGTGACGGACGTACGGACGGACGTACGGACGGACAGACACCCGTGACAAAAACAATATACCCGTTTTTTTTTACAAAAAAGTGGGTATAACTAAACATACTTTGAAATATCAACAAATATTTGCCATTAAATGCCCATATACAACTAAACCTACTTTAAAATTGTAACAAATATCTGTCATTAATGTCCACTTAATGACCATCAATTATCTGATCAATTGTATGGCACGTGCCGGTCATTATCAAGTTTTACTCTTAATTGCCTAATTGACGAACCGGACGCCGAGTTGACGAAACCTCTCAGTTGACGAAACCTCCAGTTGACGGAACCTCTGACACCCGTCCAGGATACAAACATTTCTGACACAGCACTGGGTTAATAAAAAGTAAATGTAAACACAACTGATACCAACAATGGGCAAAATGTGTATAGCTCTCGAAGTGACAGTCGTGCTCAATGACGACTGAGATTGCGACCATTGGGAATAATATCAAAGAAAATGCTTAGCCTTGTTATTTTTTCTTAAAATATCGTAAATGTACTAATACAGTTTATATAATGCCTATTGCCTAGGCTATTAATGTACTATATATGAAAAGGAAATATCTAAATTGTATCACTGATTTAATAAGAGAAGTGCGCCAATGACACCATTTAATTATAATAGAGAAGCTGTAACACCGTGGTAGTTGAGAATAAAAACACCCCCTTTTCATAAATGGACTAGTGAAAATATTTTTTTGACGGTTGGATTGGTTGCAAAATTAACATATCAAAATCCATTCCAGTTACTTAGGGGTGAAAGTGTTAAAGCTACAAATTGTACAATAGTCAATACTCAATCAGCTGAATTTTGGACAGCTTACCAATTAGTAAAAGGTAATTATTGTCGCTTAGATTTGAGAAAAGTGTCGCCTGCTGAAGCATGTTATACAGGTCTGTCGGCTTTAATAAAACCAGTCCATCCATGTTTACTTATTTCCTTACTGTCAACAGTAAACAATAGTATTGAAAAATCTGAAAACTGACATGTGTGTACTCGGACGGTTCACATATTATGTATACAATGTGTTAATACGCCTAATAAATAGTTCGACAATACATGAATAATTATCTGGTTACAAAGTAGTTTAATCCAGATAATTAACGAGATGTTTTACTATAGTTTCTACTAAGGTTTTTGTAGTACAAATAGTTAGTGATTTTAATTCGAATACTTGTGAATGTAGTTCCAGATGTTGTCAAGAGCGCACGAATATGACATTTGCAATATTTTCAACGCGCATGACTGAAATTCATTTCCTGTTTGGTGGCCATTTTCATCTGAGTTGACAGAACATCCATAAATATGTTTTCCCGTGTTTCTAGACCAGCAACGTGCTTATTTTCAAGGGCATTCTCAACCACACAACAGGTAAAATATATTTAGTAATTATCAACTATTATCGAATTGTACTTTTAATGATTTATCTTAGTCCTTGATTCTACTCGAATCTTGAACTTGAAGGGCACATAAAACAGCCACGAAATCACATAACAATGTGAAACAACTGTGCTAAAATGTTAGATTGCCATTTTTATGATGCTTTCTTATATAGCAATTATGTTAAATATCAAGTTTCTCTCATTATGTGTTTAAAATGTATTTATTAATGTGATTCTGATGCGAAAATGCGATTTTAATTTTGTATTTTTGTTGTTGTTGTTAGCCGGTATATTTTCCCAGCCGCAGCTTTCACAACCCTACAGCAAAGTTCAAGGTCATATTCTAACTTTAACTTAACCCTGTATATTTTTCCTGCAATAAAACCTAACAAAAATATTTTAAATGATAAATGTGTATATTTATAACTCTCTAACTTCAGCTCTAACTTCAGCCTTCAAACCAAAGTGTTTTTAGTATGTCTTGAGTGTTCAATTATTGTTTGTAGTCACTGTTCTCATGGATTCATGCCCCTAAGCACATACATTCATAGTGTGTGTTATATTCTGATTAATTCCTGAAAATGTATACATCAACATAAAGTTCAAACACTTGCAGTGCTTGACACTCGCCAAATCGGCATGGTAGCCCAAATAAACATATTTGGGATAGTAAAAATTTTGGAATCCCATATTTCACTAGCCCAAATGAAAAGTTGGTAGCCCAAAAAAAGGTATGACTCAATTTAGTGAAATATGCGATTAGGGGCGTATCTACATTGGCAGAGATGGACGGGTGACACAAAATTAAATGTACAATTTAATATGTTTATATTTATAATAGTCCACGGTGATGTGATCCTCTGTTGTGAGCTCCAGCCAGGGCCAGTCCCTCTTCCAATTCACCATTACTCCCCTGTTACCCCTGTTCTCCTCATACCTAAAACAATAGACTGAATACTTAAGATAGAAAGTGGTATATACCCAAAGGAGATCAGAGAGCCAGGAAAAACCAGAAACCGAACACTTTGCATCAAATACATGGCATGCGTACAGCGGTGGTCTCAGAGCCTTTAAAAGCGTGAAAACATGCACTCCCCGACCAGCAGTGTACGATCACCAAGAGAACGCAATAAACACTACAAGAAAAGTGAAAATACAAAAAAAGCCCCACAAAACACAACCCACAATAGTGAATTACCAACAAACACACTACAGTATTTTCGTGCTAAATAATTCTACAAAATTACCCCTCCCCCCCCTCCCCCAAACCGGTATTATTCAGGGCTCGCAGGCATCTCAAATTAGTACGGGAAATCCGGAAAATTCCAGACAGTTGGTCGCCCTAGGTTTCAAAACCAAAGTGAAACCGAAAGTGCGAAAACAATCGATCACTTCCTGCTTTAATCGGCATACCTCGGATGTGTACATTGCACACTGTGAGATTATGTCATGGAGAAAACAACCTTACTATTCTGGCTTCGTAATTTAACGTGTTCCACTAATAAAAAAAAAATATACAACTACTTACTTGGCCCATTTACACTTCTTCTTTACTGTCTTTCGCATCATGAAATCCCACTCATTTTTGGGAGCCGGCACAGCTTCAAGGTCGATAGCCAAGTCGTCGACTTTCTCCTCGTCCGCCATTATTATCGCGACGAACAAAACCGAACGTTCCGAATGATACCTATTTCGCCCAAGTCGGTTCCTACATTTTCAAAATCGCGCTTGATAGTTTTGTCACTATTTCGTTTATTAATTCCGCGAAAGAGTATCGATTCATAGATAATTTGAAAGGTAATCAGTATTGCTATGCAGCTACATTCAATGCATTTCTGCGCTTAATTAACATGCGACAAGTTGTTTTTATAGAATGCAGAGATTGGGTCCGAAAACAAATGAGGACGAAATAAGCAAGGTGCGATTTCGAACGCCGGGTAACATCCGCCATTTTCATTGGATAATTTACACAGTCAAGAGGAAAAGTATGCCTACCCAATCAGCAACGTAACACGCGTGTTTAACAAAGGTCAAGGATTGTTTTTATTAAAAATAACCCAGGATTTGTTTACAATCGTCAGAAACAGCAAATGTTTTGAGTTTGGTAAGAAAGACGAACATCTTCCAAAATATGTGTGGTCGCCCAAAAGAAAATATTTGGGCGAGTGTGAAGTACGTGGCGGGTAAAATCTGTTCGCCCAAGATGAAATTCACTCGCATTGGCGAGCGCCCATATCGAGCACTGCACTTGACTATGAATACACATAAGAAATTTGCCAAAATTGTTGTTTATGCAAGTCTTAGCGAGTCCCTAAAAATAACCGATTTACAGAGGTTTCTCGACCTCCGCGTTTGCACCTCATACGTTTTTGCAGCTAGAGGTTTCGCTACCACAGGTTAATTACCCCAATTAACAAGTCCCCTGGTTTGCGGGTCCAGATAACCTGCTAATACAGGTACATTAAGTTATTAACATAGGGTCGCGAATTCTCTTGTCGTGACACTCGTGACAGCTTAAGATGTGTGATGGTGCTTATTCTCAATACGTTGACTATGAATGAAAGTGTACCAATGTTAGCTTATTTTGCACATCTTTGACAAGTGATGCATATATCAATATTAAAAGCATTAAATACATCAGCGTTTCTATGCACCATCATTGAAGATGTTTCATATATAACTGATTCTGGGTCATTGTGAATGTGTGAAAATATTGATTGACGAGGATTGAGACTAATTGTGACGCTGCGATCGCAATTAACTTTTGAGAACTGAGCTACTAATTGAGTTGACTAATTAACCAATGTAACATATTGATTGATTGGAATCTTTGCAATGGCCGCATATCGCAGTAATTAATGTTTTATTGTTGAGTCTGAAGTTTCTAAACACTGTACAAAACAATGCAAATACACTCGCTTGTTTTGACAATCTACATGGTCAAAATCTCCCATTCACCGCAGTTGTACTATAATTTTTGCCACATGATCGCGTAAATTCTGTTATACTGAATGTTTACAGTGTGCAGAAACCAGGTGGGTGGGTTATAAATATTACATTAAGCAAATCATTAGCTTAAATTTCAAAATGTCCAGAACAAATGCTGAATACTACTTCACATTTGCTTTGAAAATTTCAAGTTTCTGTATATAATTTTAATGAAAAATCACACATTTTCTTAGGTACAAAATCATATCGATGGTCCAGTAACATAAGGTCGTAAGTGCTATGCTTTAGCATAGCACTTACGACCTTATGTTACTAGACCATCGATATGACATTTCGTGTCACTATGCTTCAAAGCACCATGTGTCACATTGTTTCAGCAACATGCGAAGGTTGCTCTCCTTGGTGCGAGTGGTGGCATTGGGCAGCCACTGGCCCTGTTACTAAAATTGTCGCCAAACATCAGTAAACTGAACCTGTACGATATCGCACACACACCTGGCGTAGCCGCGGACCTCAGCCACATCTCCACGAAGGCCCAGGTGAAGGGGTTTATGGGCCCCGACCAGCTACACGCCTGTCTGAAGGGCGCTGACTTGGTCCTCATACCCGCTGGGGTTCCCAGGAAGCCAGGTATGATCAGTTATTGTGTACAGCCAAGCCTCCATCCATAAAAGGCCACCACCTCCATACACCACCTTTCTCGTAACAGCCAATCATTTAGCTACATGTGTATTAACAGAGAGGTTGCTCTGTACAGCACTTTATTTTAACCATTTCAATGGTTGGTTGGGAGCATTCGATGGTTAATTTAACAATCAGAATTCATCCTTACCGGAATCCGACTGGTACGTCTTTGACTTTCTTGTATATGAGAGTTTAATCTGGTTGTAATATCCCTTATAAGAGTAATCCTACTTTTAGGGTAAGTTGCCAAGTGTCTTTGGTGTGGTATGGACCTGGCACCAGGTCAGGTTATTATTTCAGGGCTGAATATGTATTTTTTCCGATGTAGATTTTGGGATTCCCCCAATGTGGGATTGAACCCATTGGCCCGGCCTTAAATGACCTTAGCTGTTGATAGGCCGTTAAACACCAATAAATTAAATCTATAGTATAATAGTAATTTCCAATAACCTCCAAAGGGAAGCATAAAAAGAGTGACTTTAAAACAATGTGTATATTTATGCCCCCGCTATCGAAAGGTACGGGGGCATATAGTGTTACCAGCGTACGTCCGTCCCGTCCGTACGTCCCGATATTATATTCTTTAGTAACTTCTACATGGCTTCACATATTATGTCAATATTTATACACGTGATACATATGAACATCCCTTACACACTCCACCCCCCAGTACTTCGACCTTGACCTTTGACCTTGACCTTTTCCACTTCAAATGTTTGCTTGACACTTTGGGACAAATCTACGTGCGCGTTTCTCAATCCTACACTAACTTCTCAATACTTTTGCCAATCGCTTAAATATATATACATATGACATGTTCCTACACACTCCTACACACCAAGTACTTTTGTCGACCTTGACCTCCCACCTGTCTAGACCTTTGACCTTCACCTTTTCTACTTTAAATGTTTACTTGGCACTTTGGGACAAATCTACGTGCACGTTTCTCAATCCTACAATAACTTCTCAATACTTTTGCCAATCCCTTAAATATTTATACACATTATACATATGAACATGCCCTACACACTCCACCACCCAGTACTTCGACCTTCACCTTTGACCTTCACCTTTTCTACTTTAAATGTTTACTTAGCACTTTGGGACAAATCTACGTGCGCATTTCTCAATCCTACAATAACTTCTCAATACTTTTGCCAATCCCTTAAATATTTATACACATGATACATATGAACATGCCCTACACACTCCACCACCCAGTACTTCGACCTTGACCTTTGACCTTCACCTTTTCTACTTTAAATGTTTACTTAGCACTTTGGGACAAATCTACGTGCACGTTTCTCAATCCTACAATAACTTCTCAATACTTTTGCCAATCGCTTAAATATTTATACACATGATACATATGAACATGCCCTACACACTCCACCACCCAGTACTTCGACCTTCACCATTGACCTTCACCTTTTCTACTTTAAATGTTTACTTAGCACTTTGTTACAAATCTACGTGCACGTTTCTCAATCCTACAATAACTTCTCAATACTTTTGCCAATCCCTTAAATATTTATACACATGATACATATGAACATGCCCTACACACTCCACCACCCAGTACTTCGACCTTCACCTTTTACCTTCACCTTTTCTACTTTAAATGTTTACTTAGCACTTTGGGACAAATCTACGTGCACGTTTATCAATCCTACAATAACTTTGACCTTCACCTTTTTATGCCCCCGCAACTGAATGGTGAGTGGGGCATATAGTGTTGCCGGCGTCCGTCCGTACTCGGGTAAATGGCTTGTAATCAAATATGCCTCGTTTTCTTTGGCTGCCAGCGGGGGCATTTGTGTGCCGACAGGCCACATTTCTAGTATAATATTTGTTGCAAACATGTGGAAAGGTTACCATGTCACCACTTTATAACTGGCATGGATTAATAACTGGCATGGACTATCATTTTAATATTCTATTATTTAAAAGTACCAACGAATGGTGCAGATCCTGCTGTGACAGTTCATTCTAAACCAGTTCATATGTATCTACACTGCTTGCAAACCGAGGCCTGTAGTGTTAAACGGTTGAATATATACGCCTATGCCATCAGGTTGCATTTAAAGTGTGCTAGTCAGGTACTACACTGGTCAAATAATCAACATATCTCCTTTTGTCATTGCGCGTCACAGATTGTAAAGGAGTTGTATAATACTCTGTCCTACATTTCGATCTGTTAATATCCCTCAATAGTATGGGCGATTGTTGCCACAGTAAACAAGATCACAAAGGCTATAAAACCTCCGTTGCGTCAGTCATTCCATCCTGTTTGTTGTAGGTATGACAAGAGATGATCTGTTCAACACAAATGCGGGAATCGTGCGTGACCTGGCTGCTGCGTGTGCGGAGGTCTGTCCGAAGGCGATGTTGGGTATTATCACCAACCCGGTACGTACTGCTCCACTCGACAAACAGTGAATTGGCCTTGTATAGTAATGTACAATACAACTACATGTAGATTGCTTATTTCATGAGATTACCGTAACAACCCTAAATATTTGGACACAATTTATTTGGGGAAACATACAATATATGGTTTCCCCACAACAGTGAGCGTGCTAATATTTAGGGTTAGTATGACAGTGGTCTAATCACAATAACAGAGTATATGGATATAATTTGTTTTGGTAGAGATTTCTCAAAGCCAATTTTGTCCGAATATTTAGCAGTACACACGGCTAATATAACGACGAAGTTCTTGACGAGCCTCAGAATTATTACACTTTCTTAGCGGTTAGCCATGCCTAATGAACTTGATATCAAAAGGCATTAACCTGGTATTCTATATTTATACCCCCCGCAACGAGTTGTGGGGGGTATACTGGAGTCAGGTTGTCCGTCCGTCCGGGTAAACTTAACATCAGAGAAATATTGTTATAACTTCTATTTCCTTCATCTAAAATGCTTAATATTTCACACATGCATTCCTGTAAGGCTCTACTACCATGATGTGCCAAATCCACGACCATCCAACCCCCGCTGATACCAAGGTCAAGGTCAAATACTTAGTCTCTTTACAAAACTTAACATCAGAGAAATATTGTTATAACTTCTATTTCCTTCATCTAAAATGCTTGATATTTCACACATGCATTCCTGTAAGGCTCTACTACCATGCTGTGCCAAATCCATGACCGTCCAACCCCCGCAGATCCCAAGGTCAAGGTCATATACTTAGTCCGTAAACTTAACATCAGAGAAATATTGTTATAACTTCTATTTCCTCCATCTAAAATGCTTAATATTTCACACATGCATTCCTGTAAGGCTCTACTACCATGCTGTGCCAAATCCACGACCGTCCAACCCCCGCAGATCCCAAGGTCAAGGTCAAATACTTAGTCTCTTTACAAAACTTAACTTCAGAGAAATATTGTTATAACTTCTATTTCCTTCATCTAAAATGCTTAATATTTCACACATGCATTCCTGTAAGGCTCTACTACCATGCTGTGCCAAATCCACGACCGTCCAACCCCCGCAGCATCCCAGTCAAGGTCATCATACTTAGTCTCTTTACAAAACTTAACATCAGAGAAATATGTTATAACTTCTATTTCTTTCATTGAAAATACTTAATATTTCATATGCTGTGACAAATCCCCGCTGATCTCGAGGTCAACGTCACATACATACCATATAACCTCGACTTAACGCCCCCCTCCTAATAAACGCCCCCCCCCCCCAAAAAATAACCAATGACCGCCAATTCCAAACACAAATAATCTTTAAATCCTTATTATACCCACTTTTTTTGTAAAAAAAAACGGGTATATTGTTTTCGTCACGGGTGTCCGTCCGTCCGTCCGTACGTCCGTCCGTCCGTCCGTACGTCCGTCACGTTTCTTGTAACTCGAAAAACTTTTTCACCTTCATACCTACGCGCCTCATATTTGCTATGTAGCTTCGTTATCATGTGCAGATGCGCAAAGTGAATTTGGATTTTTCATCCGACCCTCCATCATGGATTATCTCCCCCTTTCGGACTCAGAATTTCCCATTTTTTTCCTTGTAACTCGAAAAACTTTTTCACCTTCATACCTACGCGCCTCATATTTGGTATGTACCTTCGTTATCATGTGCAGATGCGCAAAGTGAATTTGGATTTTTCATCTGACCCTCCATCATGGATTATCTCTTTCTTTCGGACTCAGAATTTCCCATTTTTTCCTCGTAACTCGAAAAACTTTTTCACCTTCATACCTACGCGCCTCATATTTGGTATGTAGCTTCGTTATCATGTGCAGATGCGCAAAGTGAATTCGGATTTTTGATCCGACCCTCCATCATGGATTATCTCCCCCTTTCGGACTCAGAATTTCCCATTTTTTCCTTGTAACTCGAAAAACTTGTTCACCTTCATACCTACGCGCCTGATATTTGGTATGTAGCTTCGTTATCATGTGCAGATGCGCAAAGTGAATTCGGATTTTTCATCCGACCCTCCATCATGGATTATCTCCCCCTTTCGGACTCAGAATTTCCCAGTTTTTCCTCGTAACTCGAAAAACTTTTTCACCTTCATACCTACGCGCCTGATATTTGGTATGTAGCTTCGTTATCATGTGCAGATGCGCAAAGTGAATTTGGATTTTTGATCCGACCCTCCATCATGGATTATCTCCCCCTTTCGGACTCAGAATTTCCCATTTTTTCCTCGTAACTCGAAAAACTTTTTCATCTTCATACCTACGCGCCTGATATTTGGTATGTAGCTTCGTTATGATGTGCGGATGCGCATAGTGAATTCGGATTTTTGATCCGACCCTCCATCATGGATTACTCCCCCTTTCGGACTCAGAATTTCCCTATTTTTCATTGTAAGTCGAAAAACTTTCTCACCTTAATACCTACATTTCTGATATTTGATATGTAGCTTCGTTATGATGCGCAAAGTGAATTCCGATTTTTGATCGGACCTTCCATCATGGATTATCTCCCCCTTTCGGACTTAGAATTTCACTATTTTTCCTCGTAGGTCGAAAAACTTTTTCACCTTAATACCTACGCGTCTGATATTTGGTTCGTAGCTTCTTTTGATGTGCTGATGCGCAAAGTGAATTCGGATTTTTTATCCGACCCTCCATCATGGATTACCTCCCCCTTTCGGACTTAGCATTTGGGGAAAGTGGGTATATTGCGATGGCGCGCCATCGACTTTTTCTAGTTTGTGTTTGAAATTGGTGGTCCTTGGTAAAAAAAAATTGGTTCTTTTTTTTTTACTGGGTAATAAACGCCCCCCCCCCCCCCCCCCCCCCCCCACCCCAAATAAAAAAAAACAACAAAATAAAATATTTTTTACCAATGACCGCCAATTTCAAACACAAATAAGGATTTAAGGAAATTGGCGGTCCTTGGTAATTTTTTCTTTTTTACTGGCTAATAAACGCCCCCACACCCCTCACACAAAAAAAAATAAAATAAAAATAAATAATTTTACCAATGACCGAATAATCAAACAATCCTTATTTGTGTTTGAAATTGGCGGTCCTTGGTAAATTTTTTTTTTTTTTTTTTACTGGCTAATAAACGCCCCCCTCCCCCCTTTTGTAAAATGTAACGCCTCCGGGGGCGTTAATTCGAGGTTATACGGTAGTCTCTTTACAAAACTTAACATCAGAGAAATCGGTTATAACTTCTATTTCCTTGCTCGGATCTGCTTCACATTTCACACACGCATTGCTCCAATGGACCTCTACCACCCTGTGACAAATTCACGTTCATGCCGCTCACGCTAATCCCAGAGTCAAGGTCACAAGCCCACACACTTGGAAATTTTTACATATTTTAGGGGTACCTGGGCCCACGCGGGGGGTATTCCGTAAGCCTCGCTTACTGACCAATCTAGTTATGGCTGGGACCGGAGTTCTAGGGCTTATGTTGTTTGTGACCAGTGTGGCTCCTGATTAAATAGCACACTCCTGTAGCCTGAAAATTATCTATATTTCTACATCACATGTGTTTTATTATTATCCTCTCGCCGATAGGCAAGAAGGGATATTGCATTAATTCATGTACATACGTGAGTACGTATGTTAATGACACCTTTCATTATTCAATAACTGATGTACTCTTCACCGATTTGGATAATATTTGGCCACAATGTGTGTCTATGGATGCTGCTTTGTTTTACATACGACCCACGTCCGACCGCCTTGTTTGTGTGGGTGGTTTTTCGGCGAACGCGATGGCATAAATTAACGGTAGGGGTTCGTCCTTTTGTACAGATAATATGGGATGTATCACTAAACCCATTGACCCGGCCTTAAATGACCTTAGCTGTTGATAGGCCGTTAAACCCCAGCAAACAAACACCTTGTTTGTAAGGCAAAAATGGTAATTTCTTTTTTCAGTAACTCGTGAACCACTTCACCGATTTTGATAATATTTGACCACAATGTGTGTATGTATGCTGCTTTGTTTTACATACGACCCACCGCCCAAGGTCACGGAGGACTTTATATATTTTTTATTATGCCACCAGGTTTCGAAGAAACGGGTGGCATATAGTGTTTGGACCGTCCGTCCGTCTGTCCGTCCGTCACACTTTTCTGTTAACCACTTTGTCACAGTTTCTCAAACTGGCCATAGCATCTACATAAGTTGCTTAATCGCTTCAATACTTCAACACTTCATTCATTGGTATGTGTGCCACACCTGCCTTTTCATAATTTATATGACCTTCGCCTTTTCGCCTTCACCATGTTACTTAAATGACTTAACAATTTTGGTTAACCAGTTCGTCACAGTTTCTCAAAATGGCCATATCATCTACATAAGTTGCTTAATCGCTTCAATACTTCAACACTTCATTCATTGGTATGTGTGCCACACCTTCCTTTTCATAATTTATATGACCTTTGCCTTTTCACCTTCACCAGGTTACTTAAATGACTTAACAATTTTGGTTAACCAGTTCGTCACAGTTTCTCAAAATGGCCATATCATCTACATAAGTTGCTTAATCGCTTCAATACTTCAACATTTCATTCATTGGTATGTGTGCCACACCTGCCTTTTCATAATTTATATGACCTTCGCCTTTTCACCTTCACCAGGTTACTTAAATGACTTAACCACTTTGTCACAGTTTCTCAAATATGCTGCAGGTGGCATCCGCGTTCGACAGACGCAGTTCTTGTTAATGCTGCCAGTGAGGGGATTAACATCGTTTAACGATGCCAGTTCTTTTTGGAATGGCGAACAGTGCAGATGCACCGACTGATCTGGATCTTCACTTGTCGCAAAACCCATAAGCCCCATTTCTCCCGTCACAGCCACATTTATGCACATACGCATGTGTAAGTTGTGTTTTAGGAGACTCATACACCAACAATATATTTCATATATCATTTTCAGGTTAATTCTACAGTACCAATTGCATCTGAAATATTCAAGAAGAAAGGTGTATACGATCCAAGGCGTATATTTGGTATTACCACATTAGATTCAGTCAGATCAAAAACATTCATCGCAGAGGCAAAGGTATGTATTTGTCATCTGTAGCCTACTTCACCAACATTATAGGAATGAAAGTCGCGGGAATACTGGATAAATTCCACAAAAAGGCCATTCATTCCTTATAATTCCAGCATTTGAAATAAATTCATCAAGAAAATGTGTTTATTTTCCGTTTTCTGAAGAATTATTTTAACTGCGCCTCACGGTTACGGAAAGTAGTTTGGCGTGGGGGTTTACTGGGATATAAATTTTGGACAGAGACTTGCTACGGGCCAATCAAATGTTAGGGAATTGTGTAAATAGTTTTGTGCTGGAATAATTGCAAAGTATACTTATCTAGCAAAGTATACTTTGAGGGAGAAATTTTCAATTTTAGGATAAATTTATTATTTTTTATTATACTGAATTTATTACATTATCACAGCCATTTTGGCTGTGATAATGTAATAAATTCAGTATAATAATTCTGCATACTTTTAATTATCAAATATATGCAGTGGTTAGTTCTATATGAAATAAAGCATTTCAGGAAAAATAAATGATTACTCCCTCAAAGTATACTTTGCTAGAAAAGTATACTTTGCAATGTTCGTGAAATCGGCTACTGGTTAACATCTACAGTTGTAACTTGGTGTCGTGAGCTGGGTGGTTAAAGGGTTCGACTTCGTACCTGGCGGACCCTGTTCAGATCTCGCCGGAAACATTGACTAGCCATAGTCCTTTCAGTGTATCAGATTTAAAATGATAATCATGTTTAAGCTGAAGATACAATTTTTATCTAAATAGTATTACACCCTCATATTTCATTCAGTTTACAAATGGTGGTTGGTTGGTCAGGTGAGCGAGATGGCGTAAATTAATGGTAGGGGTTCCTCCTTACAGGAATCACGATTTGTCTGGTTTGGCCCTCAGGTACATTTTTATCATTGGCTCTTTTGTTTAATACCTGGGAGTTTAGTTGAATTATAAAAGTAGTAAGATTATTACTGATCCTACTGCTCCTGGGAGGGGGCAAGTGATTCTGGTGTGGCGAGGACCTGGCATCAGATCAAGATTATTCAGATTTCAGGGCTGAATATATAGTTGTTTTTTTATTGTAAATATTCAAATCTGATTTTGGGATTTTTCCCCTATTTGTACATGTACTTGAACATATACTTGTACAGGTAATATATGGGATTAGTACTAAACCCATTGATCCGGCCTTAAATGACCTTAGCTGTTGATAGGTCATTAAACCCCAACAAACAAAACAAACTTTTAAAAATGTATTATTGATTTTCTTCTGTATTAAAGGAACAAATGATAAAAAAATAAACAAATTAAAAAATACCCTTATTTAACTCTTTGCATGCTGGGAAACTTGTGGGCTATAAATAGTTCAAAACTAACGGACAAAAATTCATCATATTTTCTTGTATTTTTCCCCGTAAATATCATGAATATGTCTTGGAATTTCATTAGAATTGAGTCCTCATCATGACTCAATTCTAATGAAATTCCAAGACATATTTATACAGAGAAATAAAACGTATACTCCTAATTCGTTTGGCCGATATTTTCACCGCTAGCATGCAAAGAGTTAAGCTGCAAAGCAAACACTGCCGATGTAAGTAAATCCATCTAGATAACAACTGGGTCATGTTTTGTATTACAGGACCTGCCAGTATCCAAAGTGAACATCCCAATTATCGGTGGCCACAGTGGAGTGACCATCATCCCCCTCATATCACAGACAAACCCACCCGTCTCCTTCCCACAGGTAACAGTGAAACCTCTCTAAACCGGACACCCTGGAAGGTTCCCCAGAGAGGTTTCACTGTAAATCAGGCATTTAATCATTATGAGCGATAGTTGTGTGCCATGCGATCACTGACAGACATTATCACCTGAGATAAATTACCAAGGACGATCGTATGTGTTTTCTTGGTGTCCGGTTTAGAGAGGCTTCACCGTAACACATTGGCTCTGCCACGAGAATACAAGCCTACACCACATGTAAATCAGATGCCATCTGATTTACATGTGGCGTAGGTTTGTATTCTAGTGGCAGAGAGCACTGGACTTCAAATCCTTAAATACCTGTAGCCTATTTCATCAACATTGCAAAGTATACTTTAGTAGCAAAGTATACTTTGAGGGAGAAATTTTCAATTTTTTGAAAAATTTATTAATTTTTATTATACTGAATTTATTACATTATCACAGCCATTTAATGGCTGTGATAATGTAATCAATTCAGTATAATAATTCTGCATACTTTTAATCATGAAATATATGCATTTGTTAGTTCTATATGAAATAATGCATTTCATGAAAAATAAATGATTACTCTCTCAAAGTATACTTTGCTAGTAAAGTATACTTTGCAATGTTGATGAAATAGGCCCCTGAGCTGTTGATAGGCCATTAAACACCAATAAATCAAATCCGAAGGTTGTGTGTTCTATCCCCAACATAGGCATAAAAACAAATCATTGTATTTTCCTTTTGATCGAGACGTGAAACCAAGAACCTGTCTCTATCAACATTAGACGTTAAATCTGTTCACATTTCAGGCTGCTAAAAGGTTATGGCCTACGGGTTGGAACACCTGACTTCCAATCCGGAGGTTGTGGGGTTCAAACCTCGTATTGGGTATCAAAAATACTTCCACAGTATATCCATCCCACTTTTCTTTCGGATGGGACTTGAAACCGAGGTCCCGTCCCTAAATGACCGTAGCTGTTGCTGGTACATTAAACCCATTCACTTTTCACTGTTTCATGCTGCTATCGCGTATTTATCAGGTAATGAACATTGCATTGGTCTAATGCATACTGACTGATGGCAATTGATATGGCGAGATACGCATATCCAGATGATGTAGGTGTAATGACGCAACATAAACAAGATGAGAGATCCATGAAATTGTCATACAGGGCCATAAAATATACGTTGACATCGGTTTTATTGTCTCGCCCACGATAGTGGAATGTGAGACATAGCGGTCACAATTCCGGCGTTGGCGTCGTCGTCGTCATCGACAATTTGGGACATAGCCATATTTACATACATGTAATTCTTGATCCGTTAGTCGGATCATTACCAAGCTTCATTGATAGCTATCCAGCCAGTGTCATTTGGGTGACCTTGACCTTCACGTTGGTGGCCTTAACCTTTGTGGGACGTAAATTTTGGACTTAGTCCAACTTTCGCACATCTCTTGATCTGTTGACCTTGGTGGCCTTGATGTTTGTGTCAGTAATTTTGGATGCATGTCCACATGTTGAATACCTCCTATTAAATCCGTTAGTCGGATCCTTACCAAACTTCATCAATAGCTTCCTCACATCGATGGCTATCCATCCAGTGTCATTTGGGTGACCTTCACCTTGGTGACTTTTAACCTTTGTGTCAATAATTGAATGTTGAATACCTCCCGATTTATTAGTCGGATACTTGCCAAACTGCATCAATAGCTATATCTATCCAGTATCAGGGTGAACTTGACCTTGGTGACCTTAACCTTTGTCAATAACCTTGTGGCAATAGCCTCGTTTAGTGGGTGAGATACTCCCCGGCGATTGCCTTGTTGTACTTGTTCTTCTGTCACAGTCCACGACACAAGAGCCTCCTTGAATGGCTTTGGGCACATCTGATATATTGTGGTTTCTGTGCTGAATTCAGAGCTCCAGATAAGCTGCGTATTTGCTTAAATACCCAATTAAAATTGCCAAAAACCCAATTGAAATCAGAAGTACGGTAAAGAGTATAAAAAAGCAATAAAAAAATTGTGGTACCTTTTATCATTCTGTAGAAAACAACAGACCACAAATATAGCATATTTTTCTTATTTTCCATGAAAACACATCTTGGTATTTCGTAAGAATTGTCTCTAAGGAGACAATTCTAATGAAATGCCAAGACATGTTTTCATTTCGAAGCAAACTATTCAACAATTGCTGTATATTGATGTGTGATTTTATTTGACCTAATTACAATTTTTAAATACCCAATTGCTTCAGAAATGATGGAGTGACAATACTCAATTACTAATTCCTTATCTGGAAACCTGTCACTATGATCACAGCTCAGCCTCGCCAATTCAAACTTGCTGCACTTGAATCCGGCCGTTGGCAGTTAAAATTGGACAATCAAACTTAACGTTTTTGAGTGTGAGCACCAAGTACAATCTCAGTGAAGCCGTTGTAGGAAGTTGGTTACTTACGATTTTCTAAATTCTGTAATCTATTTAGTGATTCGTCACCTAATTATTTAAAACTGTTTATTTAAGTATCTCTCTACCTGTTTCTATATGACTTTACCTGTTGCTGGGATTTTAAACACAATCACTTTTGTAAGTATCTCTCACTGTTATGCCCCAAAATGGTCTCTACTATTTATAACTCTGATCTATAGTGTTGTAGGACTTTAGGTTGCTTATGGTTTTCTGTGTTCTGTAACATATAATTTATACCGCTGGTCTATACTGTTTGTAGGATGTGCGGGAGAAGATGACGGTGCGGATACAAAACGCCGGCACGGAGGTGGTGGAGGCCAAGGCTGGCGCGGTATGTCCTTGCAGACACACTACATTGCCTGCGTGCATTACATTCTCACAGTGTTGCACCTATAGAGTCCAGGGGGGGGGGGGGGGGGGGGGGGGGGGGGGGGGGGGGGGGGGGGGGGGGGGGGGGGGGGGGGGGGTGGGGGGGGGGGGGGGGGGGGGGGAGAGGTTTTCCAACCTCAAACTGCCCATATCCTCAAACTATGAGAATCTCCCATTGACTTGAATTATATTGAGGAAGGATACACACACAAAATCTGGCCAGGGCATATGCTTTTCACTGTAGTCACTGAAGTATGCTTACACCCTAATCGTACTGAGTGAATGGGCAAGAGGTAAATAACATTTAACCAGGTGAGTTTATTATTGTGAAATAATGCACAACTGATTGCAGAGCTCCAGATAAACTGCGTATATGCTTAAATACCCAATTAAAATTGCCGAAAACCCAATTGAAATCAGAAGTAGCGAGTATTAAAAAGCAGTACATATTTTGTGGTACCTTTTTCATGCTGCAGAAAACAATAAACATACCACAAATATAGCATATTTCTTTTATTTTCTAAGAAAACACATCTTGGTATTTCATTAGAATTGTCTCCAAGGAGACAGACAATTCTAATGAAATGCCAAGACTTGTTTTCATTTCGAAGCAAATTATTCAACAATTGCTTTCTGTTGATGTGTAAATAGCAGTGTGATATTATTTTACCCAGTTAAAATTTTGAAATACCCAATTGCTTAAGACATGCTGGAGTGACAATACCCAATTACTAATTCCTTATCTGGAGCCCTGTTATTGTGTCCTTTCGCTCTACAAACAAGGGAGCATAGCGAACCAAGTTTGTTGAGTGGTAGGACCCGATCACGAGGGCATTATTTCAACATAATCAGCTTGCCTAGTTAAATAAACATATTCACGCATGATCTTTTTATAAAATCAGAGCGTAGAATTTGGACAATTGTTGTGCGGTTTTAATTTCTGTAGGCAGGTCCTAGTGAAGGCCAGTGTCTCGCGATTCAGAGTGTGTCCGAGACTATGATTGGAGTGGTCAACTGGTCATTGCAACGTTACTTATGTCATTTCACCATATATGGAACTCACGAGAGTGGTTTAAACTACTGCCACTCTACAAAACCTAGTGGTGTCGTTCACTGTTATAGTTGTGTAAACTACATGTTGAAATGTAAGAAAGATCTATAATTATTATACCCCCTGCAACGAGTTGTGGGGGGTATACTGGAGTCCGGTTGTCTGTCCGTCCGTCCGTAAACTTAACATCAGAGAAATATTGTTATAACTTCTATTTCCTTCATCTAAAATGCTTAATATTTCACACATGCATTCCTGTAAGGCTCCACTATCATGCTGTGCCAAATCCACGACCGTCCAACCCCCGCAGATCCCAAGGTCAAGGTTAAATACTTTGTCTCTTTACAAAACTTAACATCAGAGAAATATTGTTATAACTTCTATTTCCTTCATCCAAAATGCTTAATATTTCACACATGCATTCCTGTAAGGCTCTACTACCATGCTGTACCAAATCCACGACCGTCCAACCCCCGCTGATCCCAAGGTCCAATACTTAGTCTCTTTACAGAACTTAACATCAGAGAAATGAGTTATAACTCCTATTTCCTTCATTTTAAATTCTTAATATTTCACTTGTGCATTCCTCTAAGGTTGTACTATCATGCTGTGACAAATCTACGACCGTCTAACCCCCCCCTGATCCCAAGGTCAAGGTCACATACATAGTCTCTTTATAAAACTTAACATCAGAGAAATATGTTATAACTTCTATTTCTTTCATCGAAAATTCTTAATATTTCATGCATGCATTCCTCTAAGGCTCTACTATCATGCTGTGACAAATTC
Source organism: Conchocele bisecta (assembly GCA_029237695.1). Classification (NCBI taxonomy): domain Eukaryota; kingdom Metazoa; phylum Mollusca; class Bivalvia; order Lucinida; family Thyasiridae; genus Conchocele; species Conchocele bisecta. Next base: position 79,603,038 of record CM055277.1, read on the forward strand.
CCGCTGATCTCGAGGTCAAGGTCACATACTTAGTCTCTTTACAAAACTTAACATCAGAGAAATCTGTTATAACTATTTTCTTGCTCGGATCTGCTTCACATTTCACACACTCCAATGGACCTATACCACCCTGTGATAAATTCACGTTCATGCCGCTCCCGCTAAGCCCAGAGTCAAGGTCACAAGCCCACACACTTGGAAATTTTTACATATTTTAGGGGTACCTGGGCCCACGCGGGGGAGGGGGTATTCCGTAAGCCTTGCTTACTGACCAATCTAGTTGTAAATGTCATTAAATGTTTCATTATGCCCCACCACGATAGTAGATGCGCAAAGTTTATTTCGATTCTTGATCCGACCCCCCCCCCCCCCCTGACCCCCGGGTCATGGATTATCTCTCCCTTTTCGACTTAGAAATCGACAATTTTGCCTCGTTTATTTGTCGGACTCCGAGGCATGTATTATCTCCCGTTAGAATTTTGCCTTATTTACTATCAAAGCGGTATGTATGTGGGGCATCCATGTTCTATGAACACATTTTATTATCAATGCTGCCAGTGAGGTGGTTAACTTGCATTCTAATGCACTCTATAAATATCACGCAATCTGATTGGCTGATGGTCATACATTACAGGTATATCATTGTTGATGAACGGTCACAAATTATTTCACTATGTATTCCTACGCCAGTAATAAAGGAGTGCATTAGAAATAGGTTAACCGAATGGTAATTTTGAAATTTGTGGCGTATATCAGAAAATGATAGGTCGGAAAACGTGTTTAATGGCAAGGCGCTTTTCCGACCTATCATTTTCTGATATGCGTGGCAAATTTGAAAATTACAATACAGTTAGCCCTATAGATTAGATTAACTAGCATCAAATTCTTGTTATATTGGTATTTGCAGGGATCTGCCACCTTATCGATGGCGTACGCTGCTGCAACATTCGCCGATAACTTGTTGGAGGCTATGGATGGGGCCGAGGGGAAAATCGAATGTGCATATATTAAATCTGAAGAAACTGAGGCAGAATACTTCGCTGCACCAATCCTTCTTGGGGTAAGTAATGCCATGAAACCATAGATGTAACAAGCCATGTGATTTTGTACCTTAGAAGATTTTTCATGAAAAAATATCTACAAAGACTTTGTACCTTAGAAGATTTTTCATGAAAAAATATCTACAAAGACTGATATTTTTTGTAAATGTTGATGACATTTTCATAGCAAATGCTGAATTCTTGCATTTGCTCTGAAAATTTCATCAACATTTGACGTATGGAAAATATAAATTTGGTAAACATTTTTCATGAACTATCACATGCCATTAATGGAACAAAATGACATAGCTCGTCTTCTGTGCGAGACAATTGGATAAATTGGGCTTATGGCCAGTTTTTTAAAACGGGACGTATTATGTATTCATCTTGTACGGGCGGGCAGGCGGGCACAGCTTGTCCACGCAATAACTAGAGTTCTACTTGACGGATTGTAACCAAATTTGGTATACATGTTTATCACGGCAAGCCGAAGAAGCCTATTGATTTTAAAAAATGTCCCATGACTTATCTCCCCTTGGCGGCCATTTTTATTTTTCGCATTGTATCCTTGTCCACGCAATAACTCAAGTCTCCTTCACCGATCGAAACCAAATTCGGTATACATGTTTACATGTTCAGTCGATCGATCTGAAACTATGCACACGTCTTCTACACATATTGAAGATGTGCACCTTGGTGTTTGTATGGCGAAAACATATTTTTTAACAAAAATATCACCTTTTTAACTTAGCCATTTTTTCTGCATGTTTCTATACAATTCTATATAGGGTACAGAGTTTGTGTACACAACTCCTCCGAAACCGTGTAGTCGATCGTTCTGAAACTATACACACATCTTCTACACATATTGAAGATGTGCACCTTGGTGTTTTTATGCCGAAAACCTATTTTTTAACAAAAATATCACCTTTTTAACTTAGCCATTTTTTCTACATTATTGTATCCAATTCCCTATCATTTCTACTTTACACTCTACTTTTCTATCTCTGCCTAAATTAGTATACATGTTTAGCACAACGAGATGAAGAAATAATGCTATAGACTTTCAAATTCTTATTAATGTTTCTTGCCTTGGCGACAGCTTCACATTTCTGCATCTTCGCTGTCTGGCCCATATTCGACGGGCGTATTTTGTGACTTGCGGCACTCTTGTTGGCAATTTTAATTGGGTAGTTAAGCAAATACACAGCTTATCTGGAGCTCTGGATGCTGATCAGTGTTCCGACTGCTTAGCTCAATAAAGTTTGCTACAGACTTTAAAGCTAGAGAGCATACTGAACCAGTTTGAGAACTTGTGTGTGACCTGTCAGTGCTCCCAGTAGCCAGTTTATGCCAGAAGTCATTTGAAGGCAAATTTCATGTGATAAAAAGATTAGCTGATAAATAACCTTTTCAGCATTGTTATCAAATAAAATTGTCAAACCTAAAAGCAAATGCAATTTTCAAGTGAATGACAGTCAAAATGACGGCGTAAATTAACGGTAGGGTTCCTCCTTATAGGAATCAGGATTTGCCTGGTTTGGCCCACATGTACATTTTTATCTTTGGCTGTTTTGTTACCTGGGAGTTGAATTGGGTTATTGCCCATTATAAAAGTAGTATTACTGATCCTACTGCTTTTGAGAGGGGGCCCCCAAGTTATTCTGGTGTGGCGAGGCGAGGGCCTGGCATCAAATGAATCAGGATTATTCTGATTTCGGGGCTGAATATATAGTTTTTTGTCGGCGCTTTTTCCGTCGTCTGCGTTGTCCGTTTTTTTTGTAAGGCAATTGCGTTAAAGTTTTTTGACAACACGGTCAAATGCCTCGGCAGGCGCGACACCGCTTCCGTGGCGGAATTCTTGTTTATTATAAATATTCAGTTCTGATTTTGGGATTTTCCCCCATTTGTACATGTACTTGTACAGGCAATATATGGGATTTAGTACTAAACCCATTGACACAGCCTTAAATGACCGTAGCTGTTAATAGGTCGTTAAACCCAAACAAACAAAAAAACAAATTGAGTTTACGAGTCAATTCTTAAAATTTTGAGTATTTGACTTCAGTTGACAGTCATGATATCACATTCATCAGGCAAGGCTATTATAATTAAAGAATTCCGAGGTTGACCAAGGAATTCCTACTGTTTCAGAACCAAGTCTGATGCTATTCTATTTGTCAGGTAACGTTTTATGCTGCTACAAGATGAGTAAATACATGTATATGATGGTTCTCGTTGAAAAGAACTTGCGACTTGTTTACATTACGTCATTGCACTGATGTTATTCACTAACGTCATATAACCAATGAAACGTCAGCTAAAGTAGTTTTGAATTTGTTTTTACCCGTATTTGCGAATGTTGTCAATGCAGGATACAATAGTTATACAATGTACTCTAATCATGCAGTTTGATTGTCCGATATGCGCCTGTTCTCGATTTGGAGTACATGCCCAACAAGTATTATAATCACCGATGATGGTTTGTATTGCAGAAGAATGGTGTGGAGAAAGACCTTGGTATTGGCAACATGAACGAGTATGAGAAAAAACTCATCAACGCCGCCATGCCAGAACTCCTCGCCAATATCAAGAAAGGAAACGAGTTCGCGAAAAACTCGTGAAGAGCTTATGATAGTGGACATTTATTCAAAGTTAACCTGAAGGTGTCCATACGCTAGATTTCGTCTCGGGCGACACATAGTTGCAGGCTGTCACTTGATTTAATTGACGTGTCGCTTGGTTTAATTGTAGGTGTCCGGTTACAGACACTTTTAATTAACCCATTCATCACTAAGTAACTGGAATGGACACTGTGCCATGTTAACGTTCCGACCAATCCATTCATCACCAAATGATTATCAGACTGGTTCATTTATTAAAATGGGTGTTTTTTTCTTCTCTAAAAAAATATGAAAATTACTTGCAAGAAATGCAGATTCTGATGAAACGGCTCGTCACAAGCCTGCTCATCTGGATCTACAGTATTTGCCAATACCACTATACCGGTCTAGTGTTGAAAGGGTTAAATAAAATGATATATGTTCGTATTCACAGAGAGAACAAAAACGTCTGTGTTAGTTTAGTAACATACCCCCTGTAACAATTCTAGCTCCCACTTACAGCTGTAACTGCAACCTGCCATTATTTGATTCTAAATGGACATAGGGTGCTACTGTTACCTTATGGGTTCTGAATGATTACGTTCATGCTTGAAACTGAATAATCAGTGCTGAAACAGTACACCATTTATTTTGTTAACCCTTTCAATGCCGAATTAAAATGTGTCGTCTGCTGTTTATTTTCCATTTTTCTCATCAAAACCATGTTTTGACAACACTTTCCAATGGAAATGATTCTAAAGTGTTGCCAAAACATGTTTCTATTGAGAAAGAAGACGAAAACATAAATCGACATCGGACGACAATTTACGTTTTCCGCATTTTAAGGGTTAACTTGTATTGTTATTGTGCATGTACATGTACATGTTTTACAGTACCTTCACTCGGACGTACACCTAGCATAGATACCGGAGCCTTGGTTTCCCTACAACTGTGTTTGCCTGCGTGTGTCATTGCTTACTCCAAACATTGCAGCAATATATTAGTGATACCCATGCATACGTGTTTGTGGTTTCCCAGGTCAGATGTGTACTTTGTTAACTAGACCCGACCCTGTGAAAATGTTGTCTTGAAAACTGGACAACCAGTCAACGTTTCCTCCATAACAATTTGCCATGTTCATATTCTTGTGGAGGATTCGTCATTTTCCTTACAGAAAATTCTAAGCATCATCTGTACATCCCAATAAACTGCCGAGACTGTAACGAATCAATTATATTTGATTTGAAAGTTCCACAATACATAGACATGAAACAGATTTTCACAGGGCCAGCTATCTTGATGTTATCAATCTTGCTTCCAGGATCTGACACTTAGCCATCCATGTAAGTCATACAGCAAAGCATAACATTAGCTTGTATGGCATTGACCAGCTTTCAGTCCCAAACCATTCTGTACATAGTATAACTGTTAATTTGTGAAGTCTCAAAATGTGCTAATAAATATTTATGGTAATATTTGCCTCGTCGTATATAAATCCGAGCTCCAGATAAGTTTTGTATCTAAAGAGTATTATATCCCCATATTTGAAATTCAATGCATATTTTACTTTTACAAATGTATTATTGATTTTCTTCCTTTAAATATTAGAGAGAAAAAAGCAAACACTGTATTTTCACATTGCTGCGAATATTTTGTACTCCCAACTTTTACTAATCATTGCTTATTTGCTAAAATAAGTGCGTAAAATACGCCAATACGCACCTTATCTGGAGCTCTGATAAATAAATGCAAAATAGTGGTAGAATAATGTTACACGTGTAACATTTGTACACGTCAGGTGCCATGAAATGTACCAGAAACTGTCAATAGAGAATGCATGTTGTATAGGCAGACTAGTCTTTGATCTATTGTTTGCCGATGTCTGAAATATGACAACAGATTAGAGTCCGTTACAAATGTGAACAGAATGCTATTTGATCTGGTTTGTATGTCATTGATTAAAATGTTGTAGGTATGAAAATACATGTGATTGTTAGATATATTTATGTTGTACCAACATTGAGATTGGTTATAGATACTCTGGTTTAAGTCGTTAACCCTTTCACCCCTTGGTAACTGAAATGGAGTTTGATATGTTCATTTTCAAGCAATCCGTCACAAAATGATTTTCAGACTAGTCTATTTAAGAAAAGGGCGTGCTTTTGTTTTCAAAAATGTGAAAATTACTTGCAAAAAGTGCAGATCCTGATGAGACGGCTCGTTACGAGCCGGCTCATCTGCGATCTACAGTTTGCATGAACCGCTATAGCGGGCTTCGGCTTCAAAGGGTTAAGTACATGTGCTGTAGAATACATTGTATGTTTAATGACAGACCCATAAACAAAGCAATATTTTTTGATGCAGCTGGTTTGTCGACAAAATGGTTGCGGATTCATTTCAAAATTGTTTCCAATTTCATTTTAAGGAGAAATACAAAACAAATACTGCCAATACAAGATCTAGATCGAATATTCTGCTGTAATAAATGTCACGTGGTCGATATATATTAGTAATTTATCATTGTTTAATATGTGGCTACTGGAGAAACAGGGCTAGTAGGTTTTGAATCTGCACAGTATGATCAGGATCTGCATTGTTCGCCATTCTATCAATGAAACACCCATCGTGCATCAAACAATGTAGATTGCTATCAAGCTACACGAGTGTGCTATTTGATCAGGAGCTTCATTGGTTGCAAATCCCATTTCTCTAGACGCGGCCACAAATGAGGCCAGTTCTGGTATTACCAACCTTTATATCGCATCTCGCATTTTTCATCGCTATTGAATGGACAATATTTTCCGTGAATGCCGACGTAAAATTCTGGGGCCCGTTTCACTAAACTTCCTACGACTAAAATGTTCGTAAGTGCAAATTTAGAATCGTCTGGAAATTTGAATTGATGGATTAACATTTATTGAGCATAGGCTGCATATGCAGCCTATGCTCAATAAATGTAAATCCAATAATTGTTTACAAGAAAACAATGTTCATGTGAAATTTACAGACTATCATAATTTTGCACTTACGAACATTTTAATCGTACGAAGCTTAGTGTAATGGTCCCCAGGACTCTAAATTTCGTTGTCAATTGTCGAAAATTTAGCGAAAAACAACCGATTTTCAAGCTCGATATCAGCAAAAGAGCTGCAATTAGGGATGTACTACCAGGGCTCGTATATCAGTTACCTACCTGCACGCTGTATTAGTAGATCCGTTCAGATACATGCACACCACTATCCTCCCACTATATTCTGTATCTATAGGAAATGGATTCGACTTCAAGCTTTAGATCCAATATATGCACCCTGTATCTATTATTAGCCCCATTACTTCTATGTACTGCACACACCGATTCAGTTAGCACGAATCCCTATCTAAACATATCCATTACATTGTAATTTTGCAAAACTAGGGGCTTATTACATCTACAACCAGTGGAGGCACACACAAACATGAAATCATCCTCGCAGTCATTCACACAGGTGGAAGACTTGGACCTGTGACATAAAAAAAATACCCATTAAAAAATCACATTACCCCACCAAACTGGATTTGTGATGTACACTGCATTTATAAACGTAATGTACAATACGAATCCAGGTCCTGGAAAAAAAATGCAAGATTGGTGGGTGTCGCATAATTTCATGAGTGTAACATTCATTAAGCTGCAGCAGACAGTGTGGACTATTTATTACCTGGTTGATCAGATTCTACACTGATTGTACATGAAATAAAGCTCCCGTTTTGTAAAGTCATGACCTAGACGTTATAACCAGCCATATCTATTCTGGTATCCCTTCAGTTTATGTTATGTTCATGCAATGGAACTCTGTTCTACTAACCCAGGGCTAGAACATTTCTGGTCTACACAGGTTCTCGTTATTATTAGTTGCTATTTTACATTTTGTTTATGCTTTTTGTATTGTGTTCCCCCGGTGATGTCCTTGTAGTGCGACCCTTCTGCCATATATGTATTGTGCATAGTGGACACTGATGGAACTCCTCGCAGTGTCGTGATGTATTTTGACCGCCAGCCGACTGAAAATGACCTTGCAGCAACTGGCCTAGTCTGATCAGACTGGCGCCAGGTCAGGTTATTGCCTAAAATGACCTTGGCTGTTGACATCCTTTAAAAAACCTATGAAATAAATAGATAGTCTGATCAGGGCCCATACTCTTCTTCATCGTTCTTGTGAGGAGTGGAGGACACATAAGGAGCGAGATTCATGAATGTTGTAAGGGGCCTTTTTTTATGATGTAAGGTGGCTTTAGATACAAAACTTATCTGTGGCTCACGGGCTTGAAATGATAAAATAAAGCTTGCTGCAGTGTAGCTTCTGATCAGTGCATGCTGATCTGAGACTACATTGGTAGCAAAAGCATTAACCCTTCCTACGCTGTTGACGGAAATTGCCGTCTGCTGTTTTTCATTTTTGCTTTAATTCTTAACAAAAAACTGGTTTTGACAGCACATGAGAATCATCTCCACTGGAGACGATTCTCATGTGCTGTCAAAACCAGCTTTTTGTTGACAAATATTGAAAATAAAAAAATTCCAGCAGACGACATTTAATTACATTGCGACATCTGCATCATTTTCATGGTTTCTTATGTTATTATTTAATGGTAGTTCTCCGCATTATTTTCCATAGAAAATTCCATATTCTGCAATTGGTCATACATTTAAAAATTATATTCTTTACAAAAGTATACAACTGGCACCACATTTGAATTGTCTTGCAATGAAAGTAAGAATTTATGGGGGCAAATATTATTTTCTTTAATAACTTTCTCTCATAATTCACTTATGACATATCGATGGTCTAGTAACAGAAGGTCGTAACTGCTATGCTAAAGCATAGCAGTTACAACCTTATGTTACTAGACCATCGATATGTGACCAGCATAGCCCCTGATCAGGCTGTGCACCATTCAGTAACTGACGTAGGCTGAATACCATCAGCAAAACAATGAGATTCTACTCTTACCAACGATTGTACAGGCACCAATATCTCCAATTGTTACAGATGTCCTAAAGTATCTTTCCTCAGTTGGCGGCCCGTATTTTACCCTCAAAGACGGCCCGTAGTACACAAATGGTCAACTGCTTTGTTGTAGTTCGCTGTAACTGGGGCATTTTATTATCAAATGCTGCCATAGAAAACCAGAATGTGCAAACAATGTACATATTATTGTTATGCTAGAATAAAATGTTTTAGTTGCACACCTATTAATACGTTTTATCCTTAACCATACCCCTGTACAGTAGAACTTCTCTAACCGGACACTATAAATCAATGTGTGCAGGGATGGGTTGTTACTAGGAGTATAACATTGGACTTCAGTACCTGTGGTGCTTGTATTGCATCACTGGTGGTTGGATTAACTGAAACGGGCAGTAACTCAACCAGAGCGCACCCCCAGATTATGAGATACAAATACAAGATAATAAGGCGCTTGTTGTCATGACAACTTGATATGCAAATGTTCGAAAGTCATGTTTGTCTCAGCTGGCGTAAATAACAGGGGGCTGTTTCACTAAACTTTGTACGACTAAAATATTCATTTACATTAACACTGTTTTCTTGTAAACACTTATTGGATTTGCAATTATTGAGCATAGGCTGCAAATGTAATTCCATAAATTGAAATTTTCAGACGATCCTAAATTTACACTTACAAACATTTTAGTTGTACGAAGTTTAGTGAAACGGGCACCAGGGACCTGCCATCATAACACTGTCCCGACTGCCTTGCCGTTAAACCCCATCGCAATGTCCAGTAAGCTGCGACCTTCCAACTGTCGGCTTCCTTCGCCCAGAAACTCTGGCGACAGCTCACGCAGTGTTACGGCAATTCGCCGACTTGTAATATCCGACCTGTGGATGCCATGTTTCCACTCAGTTCTCGCTGCGCTGTAAACGACAGCCAAAGACCTTTGTCTCTCCCTCACACACACCTCGACATTCGGCAAGGAATCATTTGTGAAGTATAATACAGTGTCCGCGAGCAGGTTAACTGTGATCAATCGGTCCCCCCACAACCAGAAGTCATCGAAGTGTGGGTCTATAGCAGAGCCTCGTTCTGGCATATACTCCAGGTGGCACTGTTCGACAGGCAGGAAGTCGCGGAGAAGGTCAATACCAACCAGCCGCTCGTACAACAATTGACTAAAGGGGGGTAAACCTGTAAACACGTCCGACTTGATTTTCTTCTTCTTGAAGTTTACCTTTGGGCCAAAGTCCTGTTAATAAATAAATGAAGGGGTCAGTGGAAGAAAGGTTCTCTTCCCACGGAACCCTTCAAATAATACAAAATAAATGGGCAGGGATCGAGCTATGCTAGATACATGTACTAATGATTAAATGAATATGTTCATACTTCAAATTCTAAAGTGTTGCCAAACCATATTTTATTGATTGAGAGTAAAATGGATGTACAGTCTAACCTCTACAACAGCCACCCATGGGAAAACTGGCTGTTGTAGGGAGGTTAATGCTGAATTAAATTTTGTTGTCCACTGTTTCATAATTCTCATCAAAAACATGCTTTGGCAACATTTTAGAATCATTTCCAATGGAAATGATTCTAAAATGTTGACAAAACATGTTTTTATTGAGAACGAAAGCAAAAACAACAGCCGACGACAATTTTCATGCTCCGGAGTCTAAGGGTTAGATACAAGGGAAATCATCCATTTGGGAGGTTCGACTGTACAAAAATAACAAGGCGATCATTGGGGAGTACCTCACTACGAATGGGTCAAGGTTACTCGAATGACCGTATCGGGAGATGTGGAAAATATTGAAATGTGTCAAAGCTTTGATGGAACTGACCAATATTTCAAGGAAAGAAGGTAAAGGTCACCTGAATGACACGGAATGGTTATTCATCAATTTAAGCAAGCTACTGATGAAGATTGGCGAAGATACAACTAAAAAAGTAGGTCATGTTCACCGAATGACCCAGGGTGGTTAACTATCAACGTAAGTTAGCTAGTAATAATGTTTGGTGACCATCCAACTAACTTGTGAGGAGAAATGCGCCTTTTGGACGTACATCCAAAGTTTGAAGGACATGACCGGTTTTGAAAAAGTAGGCCAAGATCATTTGAATTACCCAGGGTGGTTAGGTACCATTGTAATGAAGAAACTGATGAGGTTTTGCGAGCCTCCTACTAGATTATCAGGAGATGTACGAAATTTGGACATACAATTTTGACAGACGCGATCGCCTTGTTTAGTGGGTGAGACAACTCTGTCAAAATTTGTATGTCCAAATTTCGTACATCTCGTGCTAAGCTAGTAGGAGGCTCACAAAACCTCATCACCCAAGGTCCAGGTCACAATATGAGGAAGTCCAAAATTATTGATACAAAGGTCACGGTCACCAGGGTCAAGGTCACACAAATGACACTGGGTGGATTGCCATAAAAGTGAGGAAGCTAGTATTGGTGAAGTTTGGTAATGATCTGACCAAATGATCAGGAGATATCCAACATTTGGACGTACATCCAAAATTATTGACACAAGTCATCGTCACCAAGGTGACCGTCAACATCACCGGAATGACACAGGATGGATAGCTATAAATGTGATTCCTGATTTTTTCCTTAGCTGTTGCTAGGCCGTTATACACCAACAAACAAACATCAACATTTGGATGGATGTCCAAAATTGTTGACACCACAAGGTAAAGGTCACCAAGGTGAAGGTCAGTCGAATTACACTGGTAGATATCCACCAATGTGAAGAAGCTATTGATGAAGTTTGCAGATGCTCCGAGTAACGGATCAAGAGACATTCACCGTTTACATGTACGTCTAAAATTATTGACATGAAGGTCATGGTCACCTGAATCACACTGGATGGATAGCCAGCAATGTGAGGAAGCTATTGATGAAGTTTCATAGGGTCCGCAGGGTTTCCACTGGAGAAAAAAAAAATTGGCACTTTTTTTTTTGTAAAGTGTGCGCGAAAATTTTTCAAATTTTAATATATATTTTTGCGTGCACTTCATGTACAGTGTATCTACAAAGAACCATAAAACATGGTATCATTATGGTTTTTTTTCGCACATTCATAAGATTTGACACATTGTGATAAATGATAAATAAAATTAAATACATGTCATTTGACATAATACAGCATTATTTTCAACTTTCATTCAACAAGTTTCACTATAACTTCACTTTCATACATTTGTGGTAGAATTCAATTTTTGTCTCGTCTGAACTAATTCGGGAACGAAGTCGGAATTTAGCAGAGACAAATTCTCACTAAATAAGTACCTGTTTCTGCTATTGTTGGTGTTAGCAGAAGCATTAAAGTCTATATTCTGTAAAACCATCGATATTTATCGATGACATTGACCTTTTATGAGGTTTAAACACTGTTTTCTATTGTAAACCCGTGGTTTTACCAAGCCAAATAAACACAGTATAGACAGTCCGGAGATCCGGACTTGAATGAATCTGATTGGATGAAATTTAACGGATCAAATCACAACATGACATCACCGCTGCACGTGACCCGTACACACAATGTTTCACAATAAAATACACACAATGTTTCACAATAAAATACACACAATGTTTCACAATAGAATACACACAATGTTTCACAATAAAATACACACAATGTTTGACACGTTTATGATGTACAAAATTATTGACACAAAGGTTAAGGTGACGCAGAGCTCCAGTTAAGGTGCGTAATTTGACCAACTTGGGGTGAAATTTTGTTATTTCTTCATCAAAAGTGGCAAGTTTGGAGTCCTTTAGAATCGTCTCATTGAGACGATTCTAAAGCACTCCCAACTTGCTATTTTTGATGGAGAAACAAGAAATTTACCTCCAAATTACGCACCATAACTGGAGCTCTGTGACGGTCAAGGTCACCTGAATGACAGTGGGTGGATAGCCACCAATGTGAGAAGGCCATTGTGAGAGTACAAATTTTACGTCCCACAAAGGTTAAGGTCCCCGAGGTGAAGGTCAAGGGCACCCAAATGACATTGGATGGATAGCTATCAATGTGAGGAAGCTATTGATGAAGTTTGGGTGACTGCTACATGTATGTCTCACTTTTCACTAATGTGGGTGAGACAAACAGCTGACCAGAGCTCCAGATAAGGTGCATGTTGGCATATTTTATGCACTTATTTTTGCAGAATACACATTTATGAATATCAAAACTTAAAGAGGGAGTACAAACTACTCACAGAAATGTGAAAATACGCATTGATTTTCAAATTGAGTAGTGAAAATGCTGTAGTAAAGTTCAAAATTTACTTAGTTGAGCTGCAAAAAAGCAAACACTGTTTGCAGCTCAAATAAGTTGAATTTTTAAATTTGTTCTGTTTTTGTTATCATTTCTTCCCTATTTAATGAGGAAGAAAATCAATACTACATTTGTAAAAGTAAAATACGCATTGAATTTGAAATCGGGGGATATAATACTCTTTAGATATAAAACTTATCTGGAGCACTGGCAGACGACAAACTTCAATTCAGTATTGTGGAAGCACTCGGGGCCCCAGTAGAGGCGTACCTGTTTACGCCGACCAGATTGTGAGTCCACAAACGGTGTTTTATAGATCTCTTCCACTATAGCCTTCTCCTCGTCTGCAGACAGAAATTCCTCAACAATAAATATTCCAGGAAAGTCGAGGCTGTTGCCATGGTGATCAGGGTGTTGGACGGCACCAGTCCACGCCTTCTGACACGCCGAACAATACGTGTACACAACACGGGGATCCTACAAACATATTTCAGTGTCATTTCATGCATATTTTGTCGCAGGTGCTATAACGTGTCTTGGGTGGTCAATTATTGTTTGTATATAGATAATAGATTAAACACCTATAGATCTAAATAAACAATGTACCAACTAGAGCAAGTGAGCGGGGGCTCGTGAATACCCCTGGCGGCTGCTTGGACCAACAAACAATTTTTTTATGCAAATTTCAAAATGGTATGTTTTTGTGTTCATGACGGACGACTGGACGGAATGGCGAAAACTATATACCCTTTGGCATACTTAGTAAGCTTGGGGCATAAACAATTCATATGCAAAACACCGGTAATAGTGTCATTAACGGGACTTGCGCGTCGGCACATCGCAGAATGATGAGAATCAACCAATCACATTGGCACACTTGGCACACAATGTTAACAAAAGATGAAAATTTCAGCACAAGTCTAATATATATAAATACTGGTTGCGGTTACATTGTGGTGAAGGAGCATTTCTACTCTGCAAAGAAGTTACTCAAGTTTCAAACTTGTGAATCGAAAATCGAGTGCTGTCGATTACCGGGTGTTCGACTATACATTCGATTTGTCTTCAAAACAATAAGTGGCGAAATCTAGTCACCTGTGGTGCATTAAAAGATGTTCTATCTTTAGTTTCACATATTAAGCATGTTCTGATTCCTTTACAAGCACAGCTGTTTGCATTTCCTGATGCCATGATCTGTTTGTGTTGTTGTTGTATGTCGCCTTGATTCCGGTATGGCTATAATACGACAAGGAGTAAAATAGTGGCTCCTCCACCACGGCCATATATGGCCCAAAATCCGCACCTTTGCACACCAGTGTCCATTTGTAACCGCTATATGGCTTATGTGCACAGGTGCGGATTTTGGGACCTATCTAACCACGGCTGTACACGTGTCATGTGATTATCCACTGGCTCTTTCTGGTATGAACGACAACCTGCCGTGATACTTATAGCACACCAATTTTCTCTGATATAAAAGAAATAGTTTAATATCGGAGTAAATGGAATATTATTTAAAGGAGGGTTTTGATCGGCTGCTGAGGTTTAGTTTGACAGTGCATGCTATAACTAAGTATCACGGCGGATTTTCGTTCATACCACATAGGAGTGCATGTGCCTTTACCATATTATATTGCGTTAGTTTCATCTTTACATGGATTTATGGGTCTCTTGTCTCTATTTTACACAAATTAGCCTTCAACAGGCACCGATGTGCACTATAAGAATATGCGTGTACTGTGTCCCAACAAAACAAACACATAAGATATAAGTAACGTTTAAACTGAATACAACGAATGTGTAATAGAACACAAACGCCAACCGGAAGCCGCAAACAAATAAAATCGCAAGAGATGAAAAATAAATATATTAAATGACGATACACGCATACTTATGGCGGCAAGTGTACCAACTGGGAGCGGTCAGTGGCGCAAAACTGTCTACAGGTGGGTTAAACCAGTTTACATGGTACCATTACAATCCTGCTTGCCATCATGTTGCACCGAGGCACGTACATAATATAACGTAAAATACAAATAGACTTGAAATGCTGAAAATGAACAACGATATATATGTTTATTACCACGAGGTCTTAATAATCTACTTTCTAGAAAAGACATACCACGAGGTCATGTTAATTAATGTACGTGTACTTTCTCGGAAAGACATACTATTATAAGAACTGATGGCAATAATTTCAATAAAGCTAAGTCTGATTGAATCACCAAACTGTATATGTGATGTCAGAGAAGCCAACACCCATTTGTATAATCAGCTACTGCTCTATATCAGACACTGACATGTAACGCAACCTTCATATGACATTGACCTATATAACTAAATAGCTTATATAGCTCCCTATGTCGCTTTGTGTGTTTAACTCCATTCTTCTGCCAGTCAGCCGAATATAACTGCAGTGGAATATACTAGTATGTAATAAATATATACAACAAATGTAATATTCTTATATATAGTCAAACACATTGCGATGAACATATAGATGAGTTGGAAAATGCAACTCTCCACAGTCTCGATTTTGAGTGAAAGAACAAGTGAACTTATTCATGTATTATTGTATTTTTTATTTCGGTATGGTTTATTAGTTTAAATACAAATTAACTGTATTAGCGCATGATTAGACTTGATGGATACTTGATTAAGTATAATTACTGTATATTGGAGTGGGTGGCAGGTGGGAGCATGAGCTGGGTAACTTAACGATCGGGGTTCATCCTTACCGGAATTCCAACTGGATACCTGGTTTGGCCCTGACATACTTCTTGACATTTTGTATGTGACAGTTGAATCTGGTTATACCCCTCACGTGAGTACTTTATGATTATTCGTAATCCTATTTTAGGGAAAGGGGCCAAGTGACTTTGGTGTGGTATGGACCTGGCACCAGGTCAGGTTATTCTAATTTCAGAGCTGAATATATTTTTTTATGTAAATATTCCGTTCTGTTTTTGAAATATTCCCACTGCATAATGCAGCAGGTTAAAACGGGATATCTTGTGATGTTTCTTTGCCGTCACTAATATACATGACGTTCATCGTCATTGTCAAGGACGTCACGCTATGTACATCGCTATTCTATGTATTGGATAAAATGACGTAAAACAAGATTCCTATGTTTATGCCGTACTTTACTGTAGTTTGGAAAACACGACAGTTTGTATGTTTAAACAGACAGTGCATTTGTATTTCTCTATGACGAGAAAATGATTGACGCGCAGGGATTATTCTGACGTGGCGCTATCTGAGAACCAAAGTACTTTTTTTATGGCCGGAAATCGGAATATTATACCCAGAGGAACCCACTTAACCACTCAACCACCATACCATGCTACATTGAGGATCGAAGCCGGATTACATTGATGAGAAGCATAATATATCAGTAATGAGTCTATTTGTCTAGTCCGTCCGTCCTTAATACTGTTTCACACCTTATTTTGAACAGGAGTCATTCCAATAACTTTTCAGTATCGGAAATTCCTTCAGACTTTTTTCTTCAAAAGTCCTTTTTCAGAATCAGAAAATCATTTCCAATACAAATGTCCTTTTCTTAAAAAAAGTTAGATTCGTATTCTAGTCATACGGCACTCAAGCAATCAAGTTAGGCCTTCAACCAACTAGCGCGAAATTTGCATTTGTTTTTCTTATTTTGGTAAGTTATTGCTGATAATTTGCACATATTTTTCAAACTGTAAGCATTCTATTTAAATAAAAAACATATATATTTTATCCCCGTGTTCTTATTTTCTTCCATTGATCTGTAAATTGTATTCTAGACATCGGACTTCGTCCAATTCGCGCACTTGCAGGTTATAATTATCTCCCCTGTCGAGGAGAGCTGGGGGGAAATCTGACCCGTTTTGCTCATGGGCTTTTGTGGTATGAACGACAACCCACCGTGATATCCAAATCAACTCTGAATTAATATTTACACTAAGGTGTGACGACATCCATCTTTTAACCGACGGGAGTGACATGATTTACAATGGTGTCTGCTAATTCTGCGCACCTAAGGCTTTCCAAACAAATTTATGTCATTAACATCCCCATATTCTGTAAAAAAATTCCTGAATATTCAACGCAGTTATATAACGTACGCAAGGCTAAATTTGACATGAATTGCGCATTAGCCGATGCGCAGAATTAGCCGAAATGACTACCTTGAGCCCGGCTCGCTGATTGTAAGTTTCCAATGTGTGTGAAGGCCTTGAACCCTGTTGTTTGTGCATGGTTCTCTGCCTTCAAGCAGATTAGTAACTTGCAATTAGCGAGCCGGTCAAAGGTAAATCACGTCATTCTCGGTGGTTGAAAAGATGGCTGCCGTCACACTTTAGTGTAAATATTATATTGGAGTGAATTTGGATATCGCGGTGGGTCGTCGTTCATATGTGGTTTTGCTATATAATGTAATCGTTTTTGAATGCTTCAAACAACTAAATTTCAATTGCTAAATCAAATTTAATGCAGATTTATAATGTTAAATGGTCATCAAAAATATTCTTAATCACAATTTAGTATTTTCGTAGTTCTAAATGTGAAATATTCTGGCATGAAAATGATGTATTTTAGAGTAAATTGTATTAAGTGACCCTCAAACATATCGGGTCACGTGACTAGTGATATGTCACGCCGACTTCCAGAATAGTTGGTATAGATATACCGCCAAGACTCGCTAGAACAATTTGATTCCATTGTCAGATAAATAAATTACTTTATATTAAATTTTTTGGTATGAACGCCAAAGCCATCTGTAGTGTCCGTGTGTGGTGGTGAGACATGATCGCCCTGTTAGCTCAGTGGGTAAGAGCGCCGTGCTTGTGTTACGGGGGTCATGGGTTCAAACCCCACATCGGGCGACACTTTTTCCCCTTAGAAATACTTCACATCTTTGTCATGTTCGTAATTTATTTTATATCATGTGACATAGATAAACAGTAAATTCTTGGTGACGTGCTATCTATCTCTAGTTATCTATAGATACTGCTTTCACGCCCCTTGTGTTTGGTGCCTACTAGGAAATAAAGTGATAGTTTGATAGTATAGCATGAAAAAGATAAAAGCAACTGGTTATGGACTCCTAGCAATGGGTCTGCAGAAATCGAGAAAAAGGAAAATTTGTAGTAATCAGCAGTGGTGTGAATTTTTCTGATGGTGAAAGGGTGCATGTGTCTTGCAGTGCTCCAGATAAGCTTTGTGTCTAAAGCATACTATACACCCTGATTTCAAAATCATTGCGTATTTTACTTTTATAAATGGATTATTATTTTTTTCATTACTAAATAGGGAACAAATGATAAAAAAATATATAAAATTTAAACATTCACTTATTTGAGCTGCAAAAAGCAAACACTTTTTTGCAGCTCAACTAAGTGAATTTTCAACTTTATTACAGTATTTTCACTACTCAATTTGAAAATCAGTGCGTCTTTTCACATTGATGTGCGTATGTCGTACTCCCACTTTTGATACTCCATGCGTATTCTGCTAAAATAAGTGCGTAAAATATGCCAATACGCACCTTATCTGGAGCGCTGGTCTTGTCAGTCTCATGGGCTGCTTGCTGCTGGTATGGGTATGGGGGCTAATGGAGACTAATCATTAGAATGGAGAATGGCGTCACGTCTCCAGTAACCAACCAAAGTACTGTGTGTCGCGTAAGTTAATATCTTGAAGATGGCGGCTAATATTTATTGATAATCAGGAAGTGAATGTGTTTTATTTTAAGGTTCTGTCGAAATACATACATGTAGATCCTAAACTATAGCACAACCACTAAGCGTATCTCCTAACACATAGATACAAACCTATAGTACAACCGCTAAGGGAAATGATGAGAAGTGTTTCACCCTGTCTTTGTGAACTTTTCCAGATCCGTGTGTGTGTACAGCTGGCTGGAGACATGAAGGGCCAGAGACAGACAGAGGCTCGCCTGCTGGAAGTCAGCAGTTGTCGCCGACTCGAGGACATCATAGAGCTTGAGTATGTTGGGTGACATTTAACAGTTATATGTCGTCCATTATTTCATAAATGGGTTCACGCAAACTAATAACAAAGTGCATTAACCCTTTCAACACTGCAGACAGCTTTCCCAATGTTTGCAAACAATGTAAATGATCCAGATGATCCGGCTCGTAATGAGGCCGTCTCGGATTTTGCAGACTAATAACAAATAGCAAAGTGCATCAACATTTGTAACACTACAGACCGCTTTGCCAATGTTTTCAAACAGTGTAGATCCAGATGATCCGGCTCGTAATGAGCTGTCTTAGGTTTTGAAGACTAATAACGAAAGTGTATAAACCTTTTTAACACTACAGACCGATTTGCCAATGTTTTCAAACAGTGTAGATCCAAATGATCCGACTCGTAACAAGCCGTCTCATAAGGATCCATAATTTCTGATTTGTGACTAAAGCGCCTCTTTTCTGATTAATCAAGTAGTTTAAAGGTATATATAGAGAGCTGCAGATAAGCTTTGTGTCTAAAGCGTACTATACCCCCTGATTTAAAAATCATTGCATATTTTACTTTTACGAATGGGTTATTGATTTTCTTCATTACTAAATAGGGAACAAATGATAAAAAATATAACAAATTTAAACATTCACTTATTTGAGCTGCAAAAAGCTTTTTGCAGCTCAAATGAGTGAATTTTCAACTTTATGACAGTATTTTCACTACTCAATTTGAAAATCAATGCGTATTTTCACATTGCTGTGCACCCACTTGTGATAATCAATGTGTATTGAATACTATTCAGCTAAAAAACTGCGTAAAATATGCCAATAAGCACCTTATCTGGAGCTCTGTATATATGCACACAGAAGAGTCCATACCAGTTTAAGGTGAATGGGTTGGTGTATACAGTACTCTAGTATAATATACATGTGAATCTGCCTTAGAAAACATGTTGCTTCAGTGTATGGTGCTATGTACAGTGGAACATCTCTAAACCGGACACCCTGGGAGGTCCCCAGGGTGTCCGGTTTAGAGAGGTTCCACTGTAAAACGGACAGACACTTCAAGTCACACATGGGTGCTTTGCAATCACGAACAGTTATTATCATCAGAGATAATTGGCAATTAACCCGATCAAAATTAAGCAGAACTAACATTTCCCCGTGTCTGGTTTAGAGAGGTTCGACTGTATATGCAATACGTAGAAACTAACATTTGTGATTTAATCCGATATTTATAAACTTGTTCGTAAGAAACTTGACATGGCCTTGTTTCTTACAAAACAGTAAAAAAACGTGTTTGATAAATATCTTGGGTGGTTGGTTGGGAGCATGTGAAGGGTAAATTTAACGATGGGATTCATCCTTACTGGTTTGTCCCTCGTGTACATTTTATTTTTGGCTTTCTTGTTACTTGACAGTTGAATTGGGTTATACCCTTTATACAAGTAGTAAGATTAACTAGTACTAATGGTATTGCTTTTAGGGAGTGGGGCTAAGTGATTCTGGTGTGGTGATGAATTTATGTGGGATTCGTACCTGTTAAACACCATTAAATAAAAATAAATAAATTATGTTCTAGCCTGACAGACTGTGGCATGGATAACCTGGATACAGATGTGTTCAACAAGCTCACATCCCTCCGCTCGCTGTATGTGTCGTGTAACCAGATCCGGGCCATCCCGCCAGACCTGCAGCTCGACTCCCTCGAAGTCCTCGATATATCCCATAATGCCCTGCAGTCTGTGGAGGGTGTGGAGAAATTCCCCATGCTACGAGAGCTCTGTATCGACGGCAACAAGGGCATTTCCGTAAGTAACTGTAAATTCATCGCCTGCAAGTGTTTTCACATATACGAGAGTTGTCCTGCACATATGTAGTCTTTTGCCATAACATTTGTGTTTAATTGTTTGTAATGAACAATTCATATTTTGTACATCATCAATTGTGAACAGCATGCTAGCCAATATTTTAATGTGGATAAACAATTAACAGTAGCAACAAATGTCGTCAATAGCCGAACAGTCTAAATTCGTAATTTTAGTGCTTTGTAGTTTTGTATATGGTGGTGCAACATTAGTGCACTTTTATCCCGTCAACACAGTGCGTATGTGCCGTGAAACACGGTGCCGTGAAACATTTTTGATATCTAGTCAATACAATTTTTGCATTTTACAGCCATTTGTAGGTGTTGACGGGATAAATAGAATAGTAGGTTAGTGCCGTGAATGGGAAAAAATATCTGGCGCGGCCCGGAAATGGGATGTGCTCGGCAGAGCCTCGCCCATCCCGTTTCCTGAGCCTTGCCAGATATTATTTCCCATTCACGGCACTAATCTACTATTCTCTATTTCTCAACCTCTCGTAATGTTGTAGAGAGTATACAGAGCTCCAGACAAGTTTTGTATCTACAGCGTATTATACCCCCATATTTCAAATTCAATGTGTATTTTAATTTTACAAATGTATTATTGATTTTCTTCCTGATTAAATAGGGAACAAATGATAAAAAATAAAAATAAAAATTCTCTTATTTGAGTTGCAAAAAGCAAACAGTGAATTTTCAAATTTATTATAGTATTTTCACTACTCAATTTGAAAATCAACGCGTATTTTCGCATTGCTGAGAGTATTTTGTACTCCTACTTTTGATAATCAATGCGTATTCTGCTAAAATATAATAAGTGTGTAAAATTTCCAATAGCTTATCTGGAGCACTGAGTATATACACTTCGCAGCCTCATATGTTCATTTACCTTGTATTCCAGGTGGATGATTCGTACATTGCCCTGGTGCTGTGTCCCGAGCTCGAGTCTCTAGACGGAGGGACGGAGCTCGAGTGTTTCCACTCTGGAATACACATCTTCACGGAGCAGCTCCGCGATCCGGTAACATTTCCCACTCTCTATTGTGACCTAGATCAACAATAGTTCTAGTATACGGCTTCAGTCAGTTAAGCAGTTTTATACGGATCTGTAGCCTATTTCACCCACAGGTTGAAGTAACGGACCGAGGTCTATAAATACATTTAATATACCTAAAAGCATTAAAAAAAAAAAAATTTATGAGGGAGTAAAGAATTTTTTTTTTTAACTATTTTTCACTTATTAATGGTTTTAGGTATATTTAATGTATTTATAGACCTTGGTCCGTTACTTCAACCTGTGATTTCACTAACATTGCAAAGTATACTTATCTAGCAAAGTATACTTTGAGGGAGAAATTTTCAATTTAAGGATGAATTTATTACATTATCACAGCCATTTTGGCTGCGATCAGGTAATAAATTCAGTATAATAATTCTGCATAATTTTAGTCATCAAATATATGCAGCGGTTAGTTCTATATGAAATAATGCATTTTGGGAAAAATAAATGATTGCTCCCTCAAAATATACTTTGCTAGATATAAAGTATACTTTACTACAATTTTGATGAAATCTGCTACAGACACAATTCTCATCAAGACAATGGTTATTTTTCTTAGTATTCGCTAAAAGTATATGTTGTTACCACTCGGTTGAACCGTCTCGACGAGTGGTAACTACATGTACATGTATTCTTATTTAGAAATAAGGAACATTTTGATACCTGCTGCTTAGAGTTGAAGCTATTTGTGGTCGGTTGTTGTACATATCAATATAAATTGAATGAGTAATTTATGTTGTATATAGAGGATATTCCTATTTTTGCAACGAATATGACATATATGTTCATCGAGTGGTGTGAAATATGGACATTTCACACCACAAGATGAACATATATGTCATATTCATTGCAAAAATATGAACATTCTATTTATTATATGGAAATTAGCAGTTTTTTAGACCGTATACGGCAGGGCTTCTAAAATTTCAGAATGCCAATCGGTCCATCGGCCATTGTCGGAGCCCCCCCCCCCCCCCCCCCGTATTAAAAACTTTAACTGAGATTTCGAAGTTCAAACAAAGTACTAGAAATAATGGGAT
Source organism: Conchocele bisecta (assembly GCA_029237695.1). Classification (NCBI taxonomy): domain Eukaryota; kingdom Metazoa; phylum Mollusca; class Bivalvia; order Lucinida; family Thyasiridae; genus Conchocele; species Conchocele bisecta. Next base: position 79,625,904 of record CM055277.1, read on the forward strand.
AAATGTTGTATTGGGATAAATAAATCGTGTTTATAAACAACAAAAGTGGACAAAATTGTGTATGCACCGGGTCACATGGTGTGCCTAAATGCGAAACGACAGAGACGAATCGTGATGCCGATTGATGCAGGTAAATTTTCGGTAGACTAAAATAAATTAAAATTTTACAAGTCTGTGTATTGTTTCGTTTGTTATTTATTCCTCTCTGCCGGGTTGCCAAGCCGGTAAGTTGTCTTTGTGAATAATGACAAAATAGTTTGTTGTGCCATTTCAATAATAATCGAATGACGGACAACAGAAAAAAAATGCGTTACATACCCACTTGTAATTCATTGCTAATTATGCTATTATCACTGTTCACACAGATTTCAAAATTAATTGTCGGCCTGTACAATTTAATTAATTTCTTTAACCCTCAGATTGAGTTCAAAGTACATCGGCGGTGTGATTTAGCACTTCAATTGATCCCTAATCCCTGATCCCTAATGAGTCACGCTTTTAACACGACAGACGTACCTTGTCGTTTATCAAAATGTTTGCGAATTGTAGATCACGTGAGCCGGCTCATCAGGATCTGCGGCATTCCTACGTACATGTACATTTTATATACAAAATAATTACCCCTAATACAGCGTAATGTAACAGTTCCTAACTTAATATGGAATAGCCCGGGCCGATAGTCCGTGTCAGTTACTTGGGGTTAAATATTATGAACACAGATAAACACAGTGCATGGTTTCTTTATTTTATTTTAACATCATCAGAAATGGCGAGTCTAGGAACTCTCGTATCTTTACGCTGAAGCCAGTCTATTATAAGTCACTAATCTGCTATACACCTGTCCCACGCGTGTGTTAAGAAAAATCGATACTAGGAGAAACTGAATACACAGCGAGCTGCACACTGGTTTAACATGGATATGGCCAGCGGATATGTGTCAATTAAATGGACATTACTTGGTGGTCAAAACCGGTAAATTTACAAGGTTTATAGCGAAATAGCAGCCGACTGGCAATTTTTTTCGGACCGATTTTTAAGACTAGTTTTCAAATCTCAATTGGTCTGAGAGTTCAAAAATCGGTCCACAACCGGAAAAGTGAAAATTTTAGAAGCCCTGGTATACGGTAATAAATGTGTATTTGCCGCCTATTTGTAGTCCGGCACTGCAGATGTGCGTTATGAATATAGATAGCGGAAGTAGTCGTATTTTCACTGGAAGTTGTTTATTTCATCGATGAGAACATATGACTTTTATTTACATCGTATAACTGTATTTTATGGGTAGGTATATAATAAATACCGGTAGCTTGTAGCATTTGCATTTCCCGCCATGAAAAAAAAAAAAAAAAAAAAAAAATAAAAAAAATTAAAAAATTATTTCAAACATACATGTAATCATTTATTATGCCACAACCACACACAAATAACTTTTTCGGGATGGAATTGTCTCCTAGGACTTCCTGACCCATAGCGAAGTCCCTCGACTCGGTTTTATGGGTGGGCTCGTATAACAGGCCCAGTAAAGCGATTGGCAATATGATGGGGCGCGGATCCGAGAAATCAAAATGGACTGATTTTTGGAGCTGAAATATGTCTCAAATAAATATAATATTTTCCACGAATGCGGAAATCCGCATCTACTCTGAAATTGTGTCTACTTGTGACATCTATGATGAAAAATATTCATGAAAGCTTTCAGTGCCATAAGAGAAATTTGGGGCCCGGTTCACTCAAGTATGACTAAAACGTTTGTAAGTGCAAAATGATGATAGTCTGTGTAAATTTCACAGTAACCATGTTTTCTTGTAAATAATTATTGGATTTACATTTATTGAGCATATGCTGCATATGCTCAATAAATGTCGATCAATCAATTGAAATTTCCAGACGACCATAAATTTGCACTTACAAACATTTATTCGGACACAGTTTAGTGAAATGGGCCCCAGTGTCATAAGAATGCCATAAGAGAGATTATTCCAATCGTTCAGCAATTTAGGCTGTATGACGAATATTGTCCGCAGATGAGGTCGGTGTGGGATGCGATGTTTGCCGAGGTTTACGGTGAGGGAGTGCCGGACGAGGAGATAGACACGCTACACAAGGAGTTTGTCCACACCGTACAGACGGCCAGCATTGTCGGGGCAAACCTCTCCATGGCCAAGTTCCGCAGATTCATGGTAATGTTACAGGGGGGAGAAACATGCGTATCCGGCCACGGGACTCGAACCCGGGACTTCTGGTTTATGGCCCACTTAGAAGCTGGTTAAGTGATTTGCTACCCATATTTGCCATGATGAGATGTGTTGCGTTCAATACCCACACACCCAAGGTCAATGATGCTGACATTTAATGTGAAATTGTAGTGAATTATTGTGCATATTCACAGAGCTCCAGATAAGGTGTGTATTGGCGTATTTTGCGCACTTATTTTAGCAGAAGACGTATTGATTATCAAAAGGGGAGTACAAAATACTCACAGCAATGTGAAATTACGCATTTAATTTTAAATTGAATATTGTAATAAATTTGAAAATTGACTTGATTGAGCTGCAAAATGCAAACAGTAAATTTGTTTATGTTTTATCATTTTTTCCCTAATTAATAAGGAAGAAGATCAATAATGCATTTGTAAAAGTAAAATACGCATTGAATTTGAAATATGGGGATACAAAACTTATCTGTAGCTCTGTATACATATACATAATTCCAGCACAAAAATATTTACACAATTCCCTAACATTTGATTGGTCCGTAGCAAGTCTCTGTCCAGAATTTATATCCCAGTAAACTCAATGCCAAACTACTTTCCATAACCGTGAGGCGCAGTTAAAATAATTCTTAAGAAAACGGAAACTAAACACATTTTCTTGATGAATTTATTTAAAATGCTGGAATTATAAGGAATGAATGGCCTTTTTGTTGAATTTATCGGGGATATAAACTTGGAAAAGTCACGGGAATACTGGACGAGGCCTTCCGGCCTTCGTCCAGTATTCCCGCGACTTTTCCAAGTTTATACCCCGATAAATTCCACAAAAAGCCCATTCATTCCAATAATAGTTTTTGAGATTCGACAATTTGAACCGGAGGTTGTGGGTTCAAACTCGCCGAGGGCATCAAAAATAGTTTGATATTATTTCAATCCCACTGGTCTGTCGGGCGAGACTTTAAACTGTGGTACTGTCTCTATATGACCTTAGTTGTTGCTGGGACATTAAACCCATTCACTTTCACTTACTTATTAATTTTGTACCAATCCGCCATTAGTCCAAGCATGAGAGAATATTCAGCTGATTTCAGCTGATTTTGTCATAATTTGCTTTTTGGTATGCTCAAATTTGATACTTTTGCAAGTGGGGTGAGGAGGTTTCAGTGGATTTGCAGATGTTTTGGCGACAGCCATTCTCATACCTCCCATTACAGATCCAGCGGCTTGCCTACCAGCTGATCAGTGACGTCAATGACGGCGTTGTCGGGCAAGAATCGCGCCGTACGAAGCGTACCCCGGTACCTGCCACTGACAGCCAGTCTAAGTACAGCACACGGACGTCCCGTGGCTCCCGACCTGCCATGGACTACAGGTACTGCCATGCCCAACACATCCAGCAGTAATGGTGGAGTAATGTAAACAATGTGCACCCTCAGCAGACATATAATTAAATACATGCTGATCGATAAAGTGCTGTATCAGGCATTGACTCTGATAATATATAAGGTTCGACCATGTCCAGCCGTGGGTACGTTTGCCGTGCCACGAGGGAACTGTTTACCCCTAAGCCGTAGGCCGCAGGTTCAATATCCGCATCACCGTTTTTCGCTGATTTTCAAAAACAATATCTGTTAATGGTACATTCCCACTCCGTAGGCACAAAATGTTCGTTATAGAAATTAAATAAGTGTATAATTGTGTCGCTATTCCACCAGTTCTAAACATTGTGAGTGCCCGCTATACACCATTACCGCACATATTGATTGGCATTATTATACATTTTGTATCAGACGTAAATGTCCACACTGATATCAGGGGTAATAACCGTGTTTCGTTAAAATGTTAACATTAATACTATTTATTCTCTGTATTTATATTTTGATGTGCAATTATCATACTTGACTTTATAGTCTGTCGAAAATATTTTTCATTTAATTAGTATAAATAATTAAAAAACATCATACCTCATTTGCATATGAAAATAGCCTGATACCACCGCGCGTCACTATCAGTAAAATAAATATGATTAAATGATTATATCTGTATAGCGGGCACTCGTAATTTTTAGAACTGGTGGAATAGTGACACAATTATACACTTATTTAATTCCTATAAAGAACATATTGTGCCTACTGAGTGGGCATGTACCTTGATTGATGTATTGTTGTTTGACATTCGCAATTACTGGTCAACTGGAAAACCAAAAGGAATTTCTCACTGCTGCAAACATTCTCATGTCTAACCTAACAGCGTAGGCAAACTATTCAATTATGAAAACAGGTCCAATGTGTTCCACATTGCAGGTCCAATTTGTTTCACATTACAGGTCCAATGTGTTTCACATTGCAGGTCCAATTTGTTTCACATTACAGGACCAATGTGTTCCACATTGCAGGTCCAATTTGTTTCACATTACATGTCCAATGTGTTTCACATTACAGGTCCAATTTGTTTCACATGACAGGACCAATGTGTTCCACATTGCAGGTCCAATTTGTTTCACATTACAGGTCCAATGTGTTCACAACTGTATCGTTTTGCAGAAAGATGAGAATGTGCCCAGGACAAACAATGCCAGCATGAGATAGGCATTTCGCAGTTGTTGGCATTCCAGTCTCTGGTCCAACAAACAGTGGTCAAACACTGACAAACATTTTGCAAAATCTACACATCTCAAGTCTCTCCTAGTTGCCATTGATTGGCAGTTAGTCTGTAAAACAGGATTTCAGTTTGTGCTAAAATAAAACAATTTTCAAACACCGTCAAATATTTGCCATTGATTGGCAGTTAGTCTGTAAAACAGGATTTCAGTTTGTGCTAAAATAAAACAATTTTCAAACACCGTCAAATATTTGCCATTGATTGGCAGTTAGTCTGTAAAACATGATTTCAGTTTTTGCAAAAACAAAACAAGTGTATACAAAACACTGTAAACTGTAACACTGTGACAAAGTCTACATATTTCAGCAGTCTGTCCTAGCTGCCATTGTTGTCCATTTATTTAGTCGTCAAACATACCTGTTTATTATAGCACTGTGTTAATATTTAATGGTTTACATGAGAATGTTAAATGAATTAAGAGTACACTTTAAAAAGTTAAACTTCTCAGTTTTGCCAAATTGTGCCTCAGCTGTAGTGTCTCCAATAATGCGGACAGTAATGTCTTAGAAGCATCAGAAGTCAGTGCTAACTATCCAGTGATCATTATCATCTAGTGATAATCAATTATCACCATGGGAACTATGGATATGGATAGGTATGTTTCCTAATGTAAGGTGTGACAATGTCCAGCCGTGGGGAACTTTTTGAACCCCAAGGCTGTGGGCCGCGGGTTCAAACAGTTCCCTCGTGCCACGGCAAACGTTTAGCCACGTCAGGACATGGTCGAACGTTATTGTTACATTTCCGTCAGCAATATCATGTGATTTGAGCACATATGTAGTACTTTCGGTATGTTGATAACCTGTTATTCAAACAGCTGATTTACACATACATATTCCGGGACCGCAGTACAGATCGCGTGATGCAGTTGCATCAATTTCAAAATTTCAGTGTAACCATTGTGAACTGGTCTGGTGACATAATGGCGCGTTCTAGTAACATCATGCATTACGTAGGTGTTTGCTTGGCCCTGAAATGAGCATTGTCAAACAGCACGCGCTGTATGTTTGAACATGGCTGTGAGCTGTGTTGAACAACCGCAGTCCTGTGACAATCATGATTCCCCATCATCCCATGGGATTGTGAGCATTGGCATTACAATAATTAGGCTGTCGGCTGGCAGGAGGGTGCATCAGTCATTCGTAGTAGCCAGTGTAATCCCTGATCATCATGTGTACATGTGAGCCTGATATTGAGCAGGGATTGACTACAACTGCTATACAGAGGCATAAACACCGTGGCCATCTTGTTGGTGAATATTAATACAGATCATTCTTTGTGTACGTACAGTTGGAGATTCGAGATTAACCATTTCAACACCACAGGCCTTTATAGTGATATTGACAAACGGTGTAGATCCAGATGAGCCAGCTCCTGATGAGCCGTCTCATCAGGATCTGCACTTTTTGCAAGTAATTTTCATATTTTGGAGCACAAAAACACCTCCTTTTCATAAATGGACTTGTCTGAAAGTCATTTTGTGACGATTGGATTGGTAGCAAAATTAACATCGAAATTCATTGCAGTTACTAGGGGTAAACTGGTTAAGAGCATAATATACACATAGTATTTAGGAAATGTAAAATTTATCCTGTGCATGTCTATATTTTTACCCTTGTCCGTCCGTCCGTCTGTCCGTCACCAACCTTGTAAGTCGTAAAACTTTTAAACCGTAATAGTTACAGACCTGTAACTTGGTATGTACCTTCCTTATGATGAGTAGATGCGCACAGTTTATTTTGATTCAACAATTTTGATGGATTATCTCCCCCTTTTCGACTTAGAATTTGGCAATTTTGGATTGTAAGTCGTAAAAAATGTAAACCCTAATAGCTAAGCCCTAAAAGTCGTAAAACTTTTACACTGTACTAGCTACAGACCTGAAACTTGGTATGTAGCTTCCTTATGATGGATAGATGCGCAAAGTTTATTTCAACTTTTGATTTGACCCCCCGGGTCATGGATTATCTCCCACTTTTCGACTTAGAATTTTCCAATTTTGGATTGTAAGTCGTAAAAAATGTAAACCCTAATAGCTACACACCTGAAACTTGGTATCTAGCTTCCTTATGATGAGTAGATGCGCAAAGTTTAGTTTGATTTTTTATTCGAAACCCGGGTCATGGATTATCTGCTGGACTTGGAATTTTGCCTCGTTTATTATCAAAGCGATATGTGGGGCATCCGTGTTCTATGAACACATTTTCTAGTTTACTAGAAAACAAGGCTTTCCAAGCGAGCCTCGGAATTACCAAAAGCCTGGTATTCTCTATATTCACAGCTCGGGTACCCCGGTTAAGAGAGAACATACAGACACACCCACAAAGAATGACTCAGAAACGTCATCAAGGAAACGGAAACGGGCTGACTTGTCACCAGAGACACCTACCCATTCCGGCAGTAAGAGGCAACGTGATACAACCCCTGTCACTCACAAACAAGGAAACTCTTCAAAAAGAACTCCCAAAAGCACAGACTCATCAAAAACTGCTCCAATACACAGTAATTCATCCAAAAATACTCCAAAACACACAAATTCATCAAAATCTACTCCAAAACAGACAAATTCATCAAAAAATACTCCAAAACACACAAATTCATCAAAATCTACACCAAAACACACAAATTCATCAAAAAATACTCAAAAACACACAAATTCATCAAAATCTACTCCCAAGCGCCCCAGTGTATCATCAACTACTGAAAGTGCGGGTTCGTCGTCAAAGCATCGTACCAAGACATCAGGGAAGACATCAGGCAATGAAGGGAAGAGAAAGGTTGCCTCTGCCCTGGATTTCACGGAACTGAAGGAGAAACTGCAGTTGGAGGAGCGGTCACTGTTGGTAGGTCACCACTGCTTTTATACAATGTCATGTGCCTAGGGCGGGCCTTAGTGTCGGTTTCTTTCCACCACAAAGGTAGTTAGATAGCTGATATTTATAGTGCCTACAACAAGTTGTGGTGGGATATACTGGAGTCAAGATTTCCGTGCGTCCGTCCATCACAAAACCGTCCATGAGTGATACCCGGTTTTAAGTAGTTAGTTTGTGGGTCTACGGGTGGCAGGTGGGAGCATGCAATGGGTAATTTAACGATCGGGAATCATCCTTACCGGTATCCCCAACAGAGAACTGGTTTGGCGCTCAAGTACGCCTTTGGCATTCTTGTATGTGAGGGTTGAATCTGGTTTTACCCCTTAATGAGTAATACGATTTTCAGCTCGACTATTCGAAGAACTATTCGAAGAATAGTGAGAGTGAGAGCTTATGTAGTCACCCCGGCATTGGCGTCGGTGTCACCGTCACGCCTTGGTTAAGGTTTTTAGTCGAGCTTATATATGGAATACTCCTGGCCCTACACCCACCATACTTGGACAACTTCATCTCCTAGTGATGTACATCAACAACCCCTGACCTATATTTGACCTTGACCTACATTTAACCTTGAATTACTTAGTTAATAATTCCCCTTGGTTAAAGTTTTTAGTCAACCTTGGTTAAGGTTTTTAGTCAAGCTTGTAGATGGAATACTATTGTGCATACAGACACCATACTTGGACAACCTTTTCTCATAGGGATGTACAGTCGAACCTGTGTTAACGACCACCTGTGAATAGCGACCACCTGTCCACAACGGCCAGTTAAAACCCTCCCGTCCAATTTGTTCTTTAAAATACCTTGGAATAACGACCACCTCCGAACAACGACCAGCGACCGGCGATTTTCGTTCCCATGCGGCATTTTTGACTGCAAACAGCGACCATTAGCGACCATTAGCGACCATTAGCGACCAAGTCATGTTTTGTCGGGGAAAAAAAAACATCGCAATCGCCGATTTTCCTTTCAGCAAAATATTGCATAACTCCATCAACGGTAATTCCCGATATGTATTCCGTGTCGTGTATTCCAATAGGCATAATGCAATTCCGCGCAAGTCATAAAACTCGATCATTAGCTGGCAAACTGTGTTTACACGATGCTGATTCATCTACAGTGACAAAACTAAGACTTCAAACACACCGCGCGTGTCAAGTGTAAATTTCACACCGCAGGGCACAAAGCCATATCAAAGATCAATACACGCGGTTGCTGACACCAGTCACGTAGTCCACACTAGACTGGTACCCTGTCAGATGCGCAGCATAGCGTTATTCCTAGCGACCGGGAACCAGTCTAAAGTGACACGACAAACGTGTTTATATGAATTGGGTCTCGATCTCCGACAAATCCCGGCTTATTGCATTAGCGACCAGACCAGGCAGTGGATTCGCGTAGTCTGCCCATGGTTTACATGGTTTACAATGCTCGCGAATCTCTAATTAAAAACATCAGTAATTACGTCAGCGGACATTGCCAATTCGTCATAGGCTGCTTAAATATTCGGGCTTGACCAGGATAGTATACAGTACATTGGACAGAAAGCAAATAAGCCTGGTGTTCTCTCCTGATTTGGACACCTAGCTCGTGTGGGTTACTCGACTTGACGCATTCAATGAAATATTTTTGTTACAAAAAAACTCGCGTTTTTTACAGGCCGCGCCACATAGGCTATCGTTTTAATACAGACTATATGACCGTTATTAATTTCAACTGGTGGTGTGAAATACTAATGGTCATGCTAAATTAAACCACTTACATGTAATTACGACAAGCTATTAAATGGTGCACCAAAGCAAGCCGCGGGATATACTTATCGTGAAGATAATTACTCTCCTTTGTATATAATTTCCAAAGCGAGGCTGGGTTCAGAACACTAACAACAAGATCGACAAAACAAAATAAATTGACTATTTTCGTGCAATTTTTAATTGATGAAAAGCAGATACACTCCACGATCGTGCAATAGCGAATTGTCAGGTGGAAGTTTATACAGCCAAGACGTTTTCTATGCATGCATATATATTACAATAGAATGCTAAATACATGGCCGACTTTGTTGTGAAACCGGGAAAATGTTCGACCCTTGGAACAACGACCACCTGTCAACAACGACGACTTTGGCCATTTCCCTTTGCTGGTCGTTGTTCACAGGTTCGACTGTACATCAATAACCCCTGATCTATATTTGACCTTGACCTACATTGCCTCTTGAATTACTTACTTAATTCCCCTTGGTTAAGGTTTTTAGTCGACCTTGGTTAAGGTTTTTAGTCAAGCTTGTAGATGGAATACTATTGTGCATACAGACACCATACTTGGATAACTTTTTCTCATAGGGATGTACATCAATAACCCCTGACCTATATTTTACCTTGACCTACATTTAACCTTGAATTACTTAGTTATTTCCCCTTGGTTAAGGTTTGTACTCAAACTTGGTTACGGTTTATAGTCAAACTTGTATATGGAATACTCCTGGGCCTACAGCAATCATACTTGGACAACTTCATCTCCTAGTGATGTACATCAATAATCCCTGACCTATATCTGACATTGACCTACATTTAACCTTGAATTACTTTGTTAATTTCCTTTGGTTAAGGTTTTTAGTCAACCTTGGTTAAGGTTTTTATGCGGGCCACGGCCACCTTCTTTGTCAAGCTATGTGTACATCGACAACCCTCGTAGTCGAGCTATGCTGTTCTCCTACAGCTCTTGTTCCTAATCCTATTACTTTTACGGGAAAGGGCCAAGTAACTTTGGTGTGGTATGGACCTGAAACCAGGTCAGGTTATGTTAATTTGAGGACTGAATATATCTTTATTTCGATGTAAATATTCCATTCTGATTTTGGTATTTTCTCCCCAACGCAGCATGTTACATGCGGGATCGAACCTGGCTGGCTTTAAATGACCTTAGCTGTTGATAGGCTGTTAAACACCAATAAATCAAATTGACGTCGTGTTGCTTAGCATGTCGCATCCGCCGAGGCTTTGATAGTATCTCGAAAAACTTTAACCAAAAACATTAACCGGATGGGACGTACGTACGCCAATGTGCCGACTATCGTGATGTCCGCAAGTGGGCGTAACTAAGCAATGTGATGTCAAAACGACAAACTCCGGCAATTCTAACGCCAATGATTCTCTTGAAGTAGTTCGAAGTTACTTGGGATTTTCCAAGTTTTGTAATCAATTTTGACTATGTGCAGGATGCGACGGCCGACTTTGACCCCTCCATCTTCCTGCGATGTCACTCGGAGGACAATGACCCCACTGACCACCACACCAAGATCTGGAAATGTGCCTTCGAGCCACAGATTGGGGGCAGGAAAGGTAGGACTTGATTACTGGCGTTGATGCTTTCTTTCAAACTTTGTGGCCCAAGACTTCCATAAGCCCCATTGTTACAGTTTCCGTACATATGAGACCCGTCATGTGATTTTGTACAGGCCTCAGAACATGTACGATTTGTCACAAAAACTATTTACAGAAACTGTGATATTCCACATTTGCTATGAAAATTTCAGCAACTTTCGATGACATATGTGGAAAATAATGTACATTTTGCAAATATTTTCATGAGATCTTTTTAGGTACAACATCACATGGCTTGTCTTACATGTGACTGGAGAAATGGGGCATATTGGACATATGTATGACCAGTGTAGCTCCTGATTACATAGCTCACTACTGAAGCCTGATAAAAGTGTATTTACTTTAGACGCATAACATATATTACTGTTGAACGAACATAAAATCAATTAATATGGCCTTGACGCTTTCTTTCAAATTTAAAATGGGTTGATAGTATAATGGTAGAGCATTGTACTTCCATACTGGATGTCATGGGTTCAATCCCACCAGTCATTTGATGAGATTTTGATCCGAGGTTCCGTCTCCATGTGTAATTCCTTAGCTGTTGCTGAGATGTTAAACCTGTTCACTCACTTTTCTTTCAAACTGTGTGGAGTCCTGTCTGTTTCTGAACAAGACATAAAACCTCAATCAATCATTCAATTAATAACTCTGATGTCACTTGTCTATCTTACTTTATTTATTATATGAATGAATGGCCTTTTTGTGAAATTTATCGGGGATATAAACTTGGAAAAGTCGCGGGAATACTGGATGAGGCAAGACCATTCATTCCTTATAATTCCAGCATTTGAAATAAATTCATCAAGAAAATGTGTTTATTTTCCGTTTTCTTAAGAATTATTTTAACTGCGCCTCACGGTTACGGAAAGTAGTTCGGCATGGAGTTTACTGGGATATAAATTTTGGACAGAGACTTGCTACGGACCAATCGAATGTTAGGGAATTGTGTAAATATTTTTGTGCTGGAATTATTCACTTACAAAATGCCCGACTTGGCGATAAGTCACACAGCCTTGAGCACTACATAATCTGTGAGGTATCGCATGCTATTCTCATCTTGTTAAAACCACAAATCAGTCAATCTGCAACTTAGTTTCCATTAACCTTAAGAGTTGTCTGTGAATTGCAAGAGAAACAACCACGACTGGCTACCTGTGGCCCTAACATTGTATATGACCTTGCTGTTGTACAACCCCTATCAATCAATTACTGTGTACTGGCCTGTGATTTGCAGGAGAAACGACGACGACCCTGGCGACATGCGGGGGTAACATTGTGTGCTTCATCGACTGTGTGACGGGCAAGGTGATGCGGCGCTACAAGGATAGCAGTGACACTGAGGTATATCCCCTCACACATTCTGACCATATGTTCATTGCTCGTGTTCAGAATATGGCAGTCACGACCAATCAAACTGCCTTATTTAGGGCAACATGCTAAACCTTTACAAAGGTCACAATGATACTTTCTGAGAATGTGCTCAATTCTCATGCTAAACATATGGAAATCAGTAGCCGATTTCACCAACATTGCAAAGTATACTTTTATTTTTTTGGAAATGTATTATTTCATATATATCTAACAACTGCATATATTTGATGATTAAAAGTATGCAGAATTATTATACTGAATTTAGTACATTATCAGAGCCAAAATGGCTGTGATAATGTAATAAATTCAGTATAATAAAAATTAATAAATTTATAAAATTTAAAATTTCTCCCTCACAGTATACTTTGCTAGAAAAGTATACTTTGCAATGTTGGTGAAATAGGCTACTGATAGGTCGATGCTGAGCTGTGTTATATCTCCTACCCATATATCCCATGTGCTCGAGGTCAAGATCATGAATTTATGTTAAAGTTTTTGACGGGTATGGACTCCATCAGTGTTTCTGATTTCTTGTATTTCAAAGTGACTAAAATTATTGTTATAATCAATCAATCTATTTATTATAGTTGAGTGTTTATCAGGTAACAAGATTTGTATTGGCCAAATTACAACATAATGTAGTAGCAGGCATTGACCTGATACAAATATCCGGGTTACAATTAATTGAAATCTGATGCACATGTGTCGCATGATGCAAACGAATAACATAAGAATTGCTCATTCCGTAGCATAAAACGTTACCTGATAAACAGAATACCATTCTAGTGTCTTTTGATATCAAGTGGATCAGGTTCGGCTTGGAAACGATAGGAATTCTGAGGAGAGCCTAGCCTTGCCTGATATTGATATCAAAAGAAATTAGACTGGTATTCTCTATTTATTGCAGTCGTTCTACACGCTGGCCTGGACGACGCTACAGATCAATGGCCAACATGTGAATATCCTCGCCGTCGCAGGTACCGACATTGTAACATAATTCAACTTACCATATGTATTGCCCCTGGTGCTATGCAATCCGTGGGGATCAAAATGTGGAAAGTAGGATCAAAATATGTTATTTTCACATACAAAAGCCATTTAAAACAATGTTTTAAATGGCTTTTGTATGTGAAAATAACATATTTAGAATACAAATATGGGAGGGGAGCTACTATTCGAGAGGGGGCTACTATTTGAGAGGGGGCTACTATTCGAGAGAGGGCTATTCGAAAGGGGGCTACTATTCGAGAGGGGGCTACTATTCGAGAGGGGGCTACTATTAGAGAGGGGGCTATTAGAGAGGGGGTTATTCGAGAGGGGGTGCTATTAGAGTGGGGGCTACTATAGAGAGCTATTAGAGAGGGGGCTATATGCGAGAGGGGGAAGCTACTTAGCATAGAGAGCGGGTACTATTCGAGAGCGGCTACTATTGGGGGGCTACTATTAGAATAAATATGGTACAACAATTACAAACAAGTGCATGAAAAGTTGTTTATTGGCACAACTTGTGGATTTATATCTTAACAGTGAACATTACTGGGATAGCAGTCCTGTGTAGTATTAAAGGGCGATTCTAGAATTGATTATATGGGGTTCGTGGAAGAGACCTGAATTTACTTATGGATGGTGGGGTCGATGAAACTTTCTTAAAAATTCATCAAAAAGTTAATTTAATTTCATGGGTAATTGGGTTTTCAAACAGTGCGTTCCACTCATCCACATTCATTAATTCTGGAATTTGTCTCCCTTCGTTTTTCCGCAGATCAGTTTCCTGTCGATCCAAACCTGGTTTACTCGTTGGAATATTTTCATGTCATTTCACACTTGCATAAACCATGACTCAAAGTTGAAATGGCTACGTCCTTGTATATTCCCACAGGCCAGGACGGACAGATCAAGTTGATCCACCCCACCCAGCTGGTGATTTTTGGCATAGTCGGGCGACATCGCTGCTACATAAACGCCTTGTTGTTCCATCCAGACAAACCCAACATTCTCTTCAGTAAGTATCGAGATATCGTCGGGATGTACTGTGGTTTTTGGGTTAGCTGATTGTGATTTTGAAATTGGCAGTATAAGTCAGAAAACTTTTTTTTTTCCAACCAATAATTTTCTGATGTCACTATATTGGACGTTTTTGTGATATTTTTGTAGCGAATGTTGTCCTAGACCTAATTTGGATAACGGAACTAAGCCGCGATGAGACAAAAAAGTGCCATAATAGAGCTCCAGATAAGTTTCGTGTCAAAAGAGTATTATACCCCCAGATTTTAAATTCAATGCATATTTTACTTTTACATTAGTATTGATTTTCTTCCTTATTAAACAGGGAATAAATGATAATTTTTTTTTTAAAAATTATAAATTAACACAAACTCGATTTGAAAATCGATGTGTATTTTCGCATTGCTTTGAGTATTTTGTACTCCCACTTTTGATAAATAATCCATGCGTATTCTGCTAAAATAAGTGCGTAAAATACGCCAATACGCACCTTATCTGGAGCTCTGGCCATAATGCTCAATTCTCCAGTGACGGTTGTGCTGTTGTATTTCAGGCAGTGCGATGGACAACAAGGTGTTTATGTGGGACATTGCCGTCCCAGACCTGAAGGACTACTCCATCTCCGCTGTGTAAGTTCTTGGAATGTGGTACAGTGGAACCTCTCTTAACCGGACACCCTGGGGGGTCCCCAGGGTGTCCGGTTTAGAGAGGTTTCACTGTAAATCAGGCAGTTGCTCATTCTGAGCCATAGTTGTGTGCTCTGCGATCTCAAACAGACGTTCTCAACTGAGATAAATGACCAAGAAACTTGGGTGTTTTCTTGGTGTCCGGTTTAGAGAGGTTCCACTGTACATACTGATCAGCTGGTAGCTGACAAACATAACACTAATACTACTCTTACAAACCACAGTCTCCATTGTGGGTCATGTTTTATGATCCACCCTGTACCACCATGTGTCTCGCCATCGCCAGACAAGAATAGGGACCTTACGACGAGTACAGCCATCGTAGGCCCTATTTGCATTGACCGATCAGGGTCTATGTTATTCCCCTTTCTATCACTGATGCGCATGCTAATCTTGACTATGCTGGTCACAAATGTGGTATGGTCTCTTTTATCAGACATCGGCCTAAGTGGGGATGTAGCTAGGCTTAGAACACCGGATTTCCAATCTAGAGGTTGTGGATTCAAAACTTAGGAATCAAAAATACTCTTAATACTATTTCCATGCCACTGGTCTGTCAGATGAGACATAACTGTGGTCCCCTCTCTATATGACCATAGCTGTTGCTGGGACGTTAAACCCATTCACTTTCAGCCTGAGTGCCAATCAAACTAAATTTTGTATTTATTAGCACAAATGTCGGCTATTTCTATACGTAGTATAGTATCATTTCACAAATAGTGCTTTCTGTTTTCATAAATACATTTTTAACTGTATCGCAATCTATGATACAGAATAGTAAATGAAACACCACATTCTTGGAATTCAATCAAATGAAATGGTGTGTTTGGTTGATGTAGCTTATTGGCTGTGCATAAAGCTGGGGGATGCGAGGGTATGCAGGGCCATCACTGGAACTTATTTGATGATATGAAAAGATTTCATTATGTGTCCGTTGGAACACGGGCAACTCTAGTGAATTTCAGTGAGTTATCTCCCCTTGTTAACTGTCTATGCCTCAACGGGCGTATATCCTGATCTCCGGCACTAAGTTTAGGGGGGTCCGCTTGTCTGTCGGTCGGTCTATTGGGAATTTCATTTCCGCTCTATATCTATTAAACCTATAATTCCAGCACAAAAATATTTACACAATTCCCGAACATTTGATTGGCCGGTAGCAAGTCTCTATCCAAAAGTTATATCCCAGTAAACTCCCACGCCAAACTACTTTCCGTAATCGTGAGGCGCAGTTAAAATAATTCTTAAGAAAACGGAAAATAAACACATTTTCTTGATGAATTTATTTCAAATGCTGGAATTATAAGGAATGAATGGCCTTTTTGTGGAATTTATCGGGGATATAAACTTGGAAAAGTCGCGGGAATACTGGACGAGGCCTTCCGGCCTTCGTCCAGTATTCCCGCGACTTTTCCAAGTTTATATCCCCGATAAATTCCACAAAAAGGCCATTCATTCCTATAATAAATGGATTTTCAAATAGTTAGCATGACGAGAAGAACAGATGTATGGATTTTCAAATAATTTGCCACAAATGTTTGCTATGATGAGACGATGTGTCCTGTTCACTACCGACATGTCTATGGTCAAGTTACTTTAAGGTCAAAAGTCAAATTTTGTTCCCACGTGCCTAGTGCAAGGTCACACTTCGAAGTCAAAATGGGCATGAAATTTTGAATCGGACCTTTGAAACTTTTTCTGATTTTAAATCTGTTCATGTATCAAAGCGATGTTTGTGGGGGTATTATAATCACTCATTTGAACTGAAATATTGGTGTAGCCTCGGCATGTAACGGGTTGAACTCGCAGTAAAACCCATTCAATGACTGTATTTTCTATTTCAGTAAGCGGGCGAGACTGAGCCTACCGAAGACAGACGCGGTGTCGCTGGTGTACAGCCCTGGCCTGGACGTGCTGGTCGCCGGATGTGACAACTCGTGTTACGCATGGACGATCGCCGACGTCGACACAAGCACACCGTACGTACCTATATATGCTTTTTAGTTTTATGCCCCCACCATGAAATGGCGGGATATCCTATTGTGTTACTCCCAGGACTCCAGATAAGGAATTAGTAATTCAGTATTGTCACTCCATCATTTCTGAAGCAATTGGGTATTTCAATATTGTAATTGGGTAAAATAAAATTACACTACTGTTTACACATCAACAGACAGCAATTATTGAATAGTTTGCTTCGAAATGAAAACGTGTCTCGGCATTTCATTAGAATCGTCTCCAAGGAGACGATTCTAATGAAATGCCGAGACACGTTTTCATTTCGAAGCAAACTATTCAAGATTCAAGAAATACCAAGATGTGTTTTCATGGAAAATAAGAAAAATATGCTATATTTTTTATTGCTTTTTGATACTCACTACTTTGTTTTAATGATTCAATACATAGAGAATACCAGGCTACTGTCTTTTGATATCAAGTTTGTCAGGCAGGGCTAGTAAACAGGTAGGAATTATAAACTTTGTGTCAAAAGACACTGGCATGGTATTCTGTTATGATGGGATGGATTGTGGCCTAGGGGTTAGAACACCTGACTTCCAATCCGGAGGTTGTGGGTTCAAACCTTGCATAGGGCATTAAAAATACTTTCTTAGTATTTCCATGCCACTGGTCTGTCGGATGAGACTTTAAACTCCCGTCTCTATATGACCATAGCTGTTGCTGGGATGTTCAACTCATTCGCTTTTCACTTTTTCTGTTTATCAGGTAACATTTTATACTAGAAGTGTGTATATCTAGTCAATTTAGGATATTACATTCTATTCAGGCAATGCATAGCGAGTTACTAGTTGCGAACAGTAACTCTTGCAATCTACTCTCAGGAGTAGATTGCAAGAGTTACTGTTCGCAGCTAAGTTAGTTACCTGATACATGTGAATTATATAACGTTTATTTAATAAAGTGAACTGATTATCTTGAATTAATGCACAAGTGATTGGGTTCTTACGTTCAACAAACGAGTGAGCGTAGCGAACTGAGTTTGTTAGCGGTAAGAACCTATCTCGAGGACATTATTTCAAGATAATCAACTGACCTGGTTAAATAAACATTTTCTTACATGTCACACATGATTCTTCATATACAAAGCGAATTAAGTTTAAAATATGGCCAAGAGATATGCGAATTAATTTATGAACTAGAGGCGGGCCATAATGACAGCGACTGTCTCGCGATTGCAGAATGGTTTAAACTACTGCTGCTGAGTGGTGTAATTCACCGTTGTATTTCTGTAAACTACTGGCTCAAATGTAAGAAAATGTATTATGCAGGTCGCCTCACTACGAGTTTATTCACCCGGTGGAGGACAATGAGAACGGGGACGGCATGGAAACCATCGACGGGCTCGTTCTCCTCTCCAATAACTGCATAGGTAAGCAAGGCAGAGCTTATAAAACCTTTTTCTGTGCTCAACTCAGAACCTTAATCAATGTAGACCAAAGTGTAATGTATCTTGTGTATGTTACTGATCTGGTTGCCATTCCAAGTTGTCGAGGATCTTCACTGGCCACAAATGTCATACGGTCTTGTTTCGTTTCTTATTTTTATATTTATTGGTTGGAATTTGCTCGAACACCTTCAATACCCGACTACATATTATACCCTTGCATCAGAAGTACGTTGCTCCAATATATATAACTTTTTTTCACTGGTAAAACTGAACTTTACTTTAAACAATATTTATGAAGTCCGGTGTCTCAGTGAGCAGCCCATTTATAGATAACCTGTACCTGTGAGCTGAACTAATGCTGGACCAGTTACTGTGTTGCAGAGGCACAAATACCATATGTATTCTAATACATGTAGTAGCCCACTCTCTAATAGTAGCCCCACTCCCATATTTACATTCTAAATATGTTATTTTCACATACAAAAGCCATTTAAAACAATGTTTAACATTGTTTTAAATGGCTTTTGTATGTGAAAACAACACATCTTGATCCTTTTTCACGTTTTGATCCCGACAAATTGCATAGCCCCGGGGGCATTTATTACAATAAATACGGTAACCGTGTTGTTGTCATCCCTTGCAGTGAGTAAGTGTGTGGGTCACAGCTGCCTGTACCTGTGGGATCTACGGCAGCACGTCGCGGGGCTAGCTGGCGGTGGGAGGAAGGCTGGCAGTATGGAGCGGGTTCCTGTACGCCCCCTCGCCCTGATGGAGTACACGCCCGTCACTGTCGACTACATCTACCCCAGTGCCATAAGAAGTATGTTGCACCAACATATATATCGCTTTTTTTGGCACTGATGAAACTGACCTTTTCCATTAGATAATGGTCGTTGTTCTCAAAAATTGAACTGATAACTGACCAATTAACTCTTTGAACCCGATAGCGGTTTATGCAAACAGTGCAGATCCAGATGAGCTGGCTCGTACCGAGCCGTCTCATCAGGATCTGCACTTTTTTTTAAAGTTATTTTCATATTTTTGAGAACAAAAAATACCCATTTTTAGCCAGGTTTTTTGAAAAAAAATCCAGGCTATTGGATTGGCGAAAGCCGGGCGGGCGGGCGGCGGGCGGGCGGCGGGCGGCGTCCACAATCAATGTTAAGTTTTCGTGTTTGAGTCCATTTCTTTGTTACTGTACCACCTAGGACCACCAAACTTTCACAGCTTCATAATCAAGGGGTGCCCACCACATATCACTATCCAACATGTTACTTTTTTTTTTAACTTCACCCATTTTTTCCGCGCAATCGACTTAGCCATTTTCAATGTTAAGTTTTCGCGTTTTCAATGTTAAGTTTTCGTGTTTAAGTCCATTTATTTGGTACTGTACCACCTAGGACCACCAAACTTTCACAGCTTCATAATCAAGGGGTGCCCACCACATATCACTATCCAACATGTTACTTTTTTTTTAACTTCACCCATTTTTTCCGCGCAGTCGACTTAGCCATTTTCAATGTTAACTTTTCGCGTTTACAATGTTAAGTTTTCGTGTTTAAGTCCATTTCTTTGGTACTGTACCACCTAGGACCACCAAACTTTCACAGCTTCATAACCAAGGGGTGCCTACCACATACAACTATCCAACATGTGACCATTTTTTTACCTTCACCTATTATTTCTACGTAATTGACTTAGCCATTTTCAACGTTAACTTTTTAATGTACGTCTGGTTAAAGTTTTTTGGTTACTTTTTCGTTATACTATATCTCTGCAACTGCTTCACCCATTACCTTGAAACTTCACATGGGTGGGTTTATCATCATCCATATATTTTTATTCTAACCCCCAACCGTGCGGCCCCTGTGCCCAATGTCAAGGTCAAATTACTTTGAATTTTTTTGTTAAAGTTTTTTCGTGTACTATATCTCTGCAACTGCTTCACCCAATACCTTGATACTTCACATGGGTGCTTATCATCATTGTCGCACCTGCTTGCGGAAAGCGCGATCCTGTGCCCAATGTCAAGTCAAATTACTTTGAATTTTTTTGTTAAAGTTTTTTCGTGTACTATATCTCTGCAACGCTTCACCCAATACCTTGATACTTCACATGGGTGTTTATCATCATTGTCGCACCTGCTTGCGGAAAGTGCGATCCTGTGCCCAATGTCAAGGTCAAATTACTTTGAATTTTTTTGTTAAAGTTTTTTCGTGTACTATATCTCTGCAACTGCTTCACCCAATACCTTGATACTTCACATGGGTGTTTATCATCATTGTCGCACCTGCTTGCGGAAAGCGCGATCCTGTGCCCAATGTCAAGGTCAAATTACTTTGAATTTTTTTTTAAAGGTTTTTCGTGTACTATATCTCTGCAACTGCTTCACCCAATACCTTGATACTTCACATGGGTGTTTATCATCATTGTCGCACCTGCTTGCGGAAAGCGCGATCCTGTGCCCAATGTCAAGGTAAATTACTTTGAATTTTTTTGTTAAAGTATTTTCGTGTACTATATCTCTGCAACTGCTTCACCCAATACCTTGATACTTCACATGGGTGTTTATCATCATTGTCGCACCTGCTTGCGGAAAGAGCGATCCTGTGCCCAATGTCAAGGTCAAATTACTTTGAATTTTTTTTTTAAAGTTTTTTCGTGTACTATATCTCTGCAACTGCTTCACCCAATACCTTGATACTTCACATGGGTGTTTATCATCATTGTTGCACCTGCTTGCGGAAAGCGCGATCCTGTGCCCAATGTCAAGGTCAAATTACTTTGAATTGTTTTGTTAAAGTTTTTTCATGTACTATATCTCTGCAACTGCTTCACCCAATACCTTGATACTTCACATGGGTGTTTATCATCATTGTCGCACCTGCTTGCGGAAAGCGCGATATCGTCGGCATTTTGGCATACGTCCGTCCGTTCGTCCGTGTGTCCGGTTAAAGTTTTTTGGTTAAAGTTTTTCCATCTACTATATCTATTTTTTTAGTGTCCATGCCTCGCCCCAAGGCGCGACATGCAGGCCACGGCCATCTAGTCTACAAAAAATGGTATAATTATGTTATCCAAGTATCTATGCTTGGAAAAAACCTGGCCTTCGTGGCTTTGCCTCGTTTCTTGTTCATAAATGGACTAGTCTGAAAACCATTTTGTGACGGTTGGATTGGTTGCGCAAAATTAGCATATCAAAATCCATTCCAGTTACCTGATGCTGATTTTGAGTAGCAGATGGGATATTTGATCAAGAAGTTCTGCAATCACTGGACCTGATCACATATATTCACCAAGTTTCATTCAGCACCTGGTCTTTATACGACCTTGTTTTTAACAGACATAGCCCCACTCAATCACTCAGTACCTGCAGTGTACCGATGCCATTTCTTGTTGGGTTCCATTTCCCCTAATACTGGAGGGCTATCAGAGCTCCAGATAAGTTTTGTATCTAACAAGTAATATACCCCCATATTTCAAATTCAATGCGTATTTTACTTTTACGAATGTATTATTGATTTTCTAAATAGGGAGCAAATGATAAAAAATAAAACGTATTTAAAATTTCACTTATTTGAGCTGCAAACACAACATTGCTGTATTTGCACTAAATTTGAAAATCAATACGTATTTTCTCATTGCTGTGAGTATTTTGTACTCCCACTTTTGATAATCCATGCGTATTCTGATAAATATGTGGGTAACTTATGCCAATACACACATTATCTGGTTTCTGAGCTATAATACTATACCATCTATATCAATAGGTTTCCATTCTGACAAAAAGCCCATCCAATCTATGTCTTCATTGCATTGCCTGCTCATGTTGTAGACGTTGTGATGGTCGGGGACGACCGAGGGCGTGTCCACATGTACGACCTGTCCAGGGTCGTCAAGAAGAAGAAACCAAGCGACGACGATTCTCACTTCGTCCAGGGTACGTATTGACGGACATAAAAGTCCAAATATAGATGCACTTTTACAGTCTATAGCCCGATAACGTGTATGGCCTTTTTAGTGCCCCGCCGAGATAGGTTTTGCCTTGTCCGTCGGTTTATTTTTTGGAAGTTTTTGTTAATAGAGTTTCTTAAATCACCTATACAAATACTGTTATCAGGGTTCGTACAGATTTGAAAAGTACTTGAATTCTCGAGTGATAAATGAAAAGTACTTATTTTCTGAAAATCTGCTTGAAAAGTGCTTGAATTGAATTTTAGTACTTGAAAAGTGCTTAAAAAAATGCCTTCGTGCTTAAAAAGTACTTGCATTTTAATAGAAAACATAAAAAGGTTAATCGTTAAAATTTGATGTTCGATGGGTCGAGTGTAAATTGTGGAGCGCTGATCGGTATTGGAAATTGCATGTTAAACTATGCGTGGTATCGGCAAACCCGCTGCGTATCGGCAAAACCGTGCGCGGTTCTGGTTTTAAACTTGTCCAATATGAGCCTCGTTCTGAATGGTTAATGTCGACGTGCGTGAACGCTGCACTGCGTTTTCACAATGGGGAAAAATGTATTCAACCGTATCTGGATAAGCCACTTTACGTGGGTTAAAGAAGCGCCCGATAGGCACAAAGCCTATTGTACTGTATGTCGGAAAGAAATTGATATTGTGCTTGAAAAAATAATAATTGTACTTGAAAAGTGCTTGAAAAGTGCTTGAATTTTATCATGTCATGTCTGTACGAACCCTGGTTATAGTATTCCCATCCCACTCGTCTTTCGGATTCGACTTAAAACAGAGGATCCTATTTGCCATTTCTATATGGCCCTAGCTGTTGCTGGGATGGTTAACCCATTTCACATGTATTTGTCACAGGCCGTTAAACACCATTAAATTAAATAATTATTTTTATCATCGCATGTGCATATACAATTGATGTATGTCCTGTGCTTACAGGTGCTGGAATACCCAGACATCAACATAGAGAAAAACTCGCGGCAGATGACCGACGTGACATCAACACGGGACGACGTCGTCGTAAACTGCATCGCGATGAGCTCCGATAGTCAGTTCCTTGTTTACGGCACCGATAACAACCTCGTCTGTGTCTGGAGCAACGCCGACAAGTTGTAGCATTCACTGTTACTGAACACTATATGTTATAGCATTTAGTTGTAGCATTCACTGTTACTGAACACTATATGTTCTAGCATTTAGTTGTAGCATTCACTGTTACTGAACACTATATGTTCTAGCATTTAGTTGTAGCATTCACTGTTACTGAACACTATATGTTATAGCATTTAGTTGTAGCATTCACTGTTACTGAACACTATATGTTATAGCATTTAGTTGTAGCATTCACTGTTACTGAACACTATATGTTCTAGCATCAAAAATACTTTGTACTATTTCCATCCCACTACTGATCTTTTGGACGAGACTTGAAACCAAGGTCCCATCCATGTATGACCTTATAATAGATGCTGAACCCACTCACAATTCACTACAACCCTTTCAACCCCACAGATTGTGATTGCTATAGTTGCAAACACTGTAGAACCAGATGGGCCGGCTCGTAACGAGCCGTCTCATCAGGATCTGCAGTATTTGTAGTTTACAAATTTTTAAAACTATCCCTTTTATCAATATCGGAACAGTTGAAAAAATAGCAATGGAACAGTCAAAGTGAGATGTACAGGGATGACAAGGTTAATGTGTGTGGAGCAATATCCAGCACATTGTGTTCCCGTTTATACTGAATTCTGTGTCTCGTGTCTCCAGCCAGTTGTAGCATTTACTGTACCGTTACTGAACACCGAGTTACAGGTTATCGAACGTATTAGTCCAGTGCTCGGCTCGGACTCACCCGAATTGAGCATAAAGATATTCTCTGGGCAGTCTACCTCAGGTTCAGGTCGTTATGTATATACAGATGTACGTAGAAATCATAATTTACAACGATACCTCACATTACAAGGTGCAGCAGGTTAAATACAGGGTCGAACCCCTTGGTCCGGCCTTACAGGACCGGAGCTGTTGATAGTCTGTTAAACACCAATAAACAAACAAACATAAACACATCGCAAGGTAATCCTGGTTGAGTTGAGTATGGACTATAGTTTTATAAACTCTGACCATGGTGTTTGTATTAACTCTTTGCATGCTAGCGGCGAAAATATCCGCCAAACGAATTAGGAGTATATGTTTTATTTCTCTCTGTAAATATGTCTTGAAATTTCATTAGAATTGTGTCCTCTGGACACAATTCTTATGAAATTCCAAGACATATTCATGACATTTATAAGGAGAAATAAAAGAAAATATAATAAATTGTCATCTATTTTTGAACTATTTATAGCCCACAAATTTCCCAGCATGCAAAGAGTTAATACTGAATACTGTGTGTGCAGCAACAGTTGTGGTGTACAAACGGCAAGTTATAACGTTCCCTTTGTAGATTTTATCATGTCGGACATTCTATTTACAATTAAACCTGTTCATGTCTTACATATCTCCAAATGTTAAGTTTTTCCTTTTATATGATCGAGATGAAAATAAAGTGTCGGTCGTGATTTAAGTGATGATTTAAGATGATATTTACTAAACAAGTTTACTGAGCTCAGGCAAAACAAAGACATGCCAAGTTTCTTATGAACTCGGTCAACAAGTTTAATAACAAATATATTAAATCAACACGTATGTTAGATTATATTTATTGCATAATTACAGCATCATGTATTGAAGATGTACTGATCATCTAACACGTTTTCTGTAGCAAACTCTTTACATATCACACTACTGCATTATAATAATTTTAATAGATTGCGTTGTTATAAACCTGTGAAAGCCCATTTTATGCAATATTGTTTATATATGACTGGAGAAATGGGGCTTATGGGTTTTGCCACCAGTGTAGATCCAGATCAGCCTGTGCATCCGCACAGTCTGCATCCGCACAGTCTGATCAGGATCTGCACTGTTTGCCATTCCATTAATGAAACGTCCAGCATGCTTCTAACAAGTAATATAGATCGTGACCAGGTTACAGGAGTGTGCTATTTGATACGGAGCTACACTGGTCACAAAGCCCATAAGCGCCATTTCTCCAGTCACAGACACATATACATGTACATTAACATCTATGTGCAATGTATATATATACATGTATATATTCTAGTATTGTATTCTTGTCTTATCTGGTATATGGTAAGGTACATTCTTTCATCCAAGTGGTAGTTAAAACCTCTGGTTACATCAAAGTCGTATCCAAGCCCCATTTCAAATTTGATTCAATGAAATTCGACATAACCGTAGTCAGTTACTGACTACGGTTATGTCGAATTTCATTAACCCTTAGACCGTTGCTTTTGTATCTTGCCTTATTTCTCAATAAAAACATGGTTTGACAGCACTCGAGAATCATTTCCAATGGAAATGATTCTGAAGTGCTGTCAAAGCATGTTGTAAATTATTCTAAAGTGCTGTCAAAGCATGTTTTTGATGATAAAAATGGAAAATAAACAGCAGACGACAAAAAAATTAAGATAGCAGTGTAAGGGTTAAGTCACAGTTTTCACAAATTGTAAGTGTAGTGTTTTGGTCCCAAAAACAGAACATGCAGTATGTATGTCAATTTGCAAATATTTCCTGATCAAAGAAAGCATTTGTACATATGTGACAACAAACGTTTAAATGTGGCTGTGACTGGAGAAATGGGGCATTTTGCGAGCAGTGTAGAACCAGATCAGCCTGTACACCTGCAGAGCCTGGTCAGGATCTGTGTTATTCGCCATTCCATTAATAAAACGCACATCGTGGTTCTTTTTAACAAGCAATATGATCGTTGTCGGGCTACAGGAGTGTGCTATTTGATCAGATTCTACACTGGTTACAAATCCCATAAGCCCCATTGTCACATCCACAAGTGTGGTACTATCGACACTAATTGATACATGTTGCTCATTTCTATTGTTCATCTTATTTTTACCTTAATCATTTGATTGCCTACCACATCTAACATACTATTTTTGTCGAGTCCGCTTGCGGAAAGCGAGATGTAGTCCGTCTGTCCGTCCATGCTTCCGAAATCTGCGTTAAAGTTTTTAAATACCTTATATCTCTGCAGTCCTAAGTCACTTTGACTTGAAACTTCATATGCTTATTAGTCATCCATATATTCATGCTGTATCCCACTCGTGCGGCCCTGTGCCCAAGGTCAAATACCTACTATCTCTGTAACCGTAAGTCGGATTTGCTTGAAACTTTGTATGCTTATTGGTCATCATCCATATAATCATTCTGTGTCCCACTGATGCGGCCCCTGTGCCCCAAGGTCAAGGCCAAATGACTTAGAAGTTTGCGTTATTCTAAAATCTGCGTTAAAGTTTTTACATACCTTATATCTCCACAATTGTGACTCCAATTTACTTCCAACTTCCAATACTTTTCATCATCCATATTTTCATTCCATACCCTGCCCATGTGGTCCACATGCTGAAGGTCAAGGTCAAATGACTTTGAAATTTGTGTTAAAATTTTTACATACATGTACTTTTTATCTCCACAACACTTACTCCGATTTACTTCCAACATCCAATACTTCTAATTCATCATCCATATTTTCATTCTATAGCCTGCCCATGCTGTCCACATGCCCAAGGTCAAGGTTAAATGACTTTGAAATTTGTGTTAAAGTTTTTACATACCTTATATCTCCACCTACACTTACTCTGATTTACTTCAAATAATTCTTTATTATCATCCATATTTTCATTCTATAGCCCACCCATGCGGCCCACATGCCTAAGATCAAGGTCAAATGACTTTAAAATTTGCGTTAAAGCTTTTACATACCGTATATATCCACAACCCTTCATTCAAACTTCAAATAAATACACTCTGAGACCATCAAATGTCTCGGCGAGCTCGACATGCGGGCCGCGGCCATCTGGTATTATTTTCTTATTCATCTAAATTGTTAGGCCCTAAATGATACTAGTTGGTGTTGATGTTAAAGGTACATGCCCATGCAGTAGGTTATAATATAGTGATACAGATACTTTTGTATATTCTGTACGTATGACATTTTCTGGCAAAGTAAACATTCATTCACCGTTACCCCACGTATTGATTGGCATTATTATACATTTTATATCAAACAAAAATGTTCACACTGATATCAGGGGCGATAACCGTGTTTCCTTAACATGTTAACGGACATTACTATTTATTCTCTGTATTTATTTTTTGATGTGCAATGATCATACTTTATAATCTGTCGAAAATATTATTTTTTCAGGCGACGCATTTCATATCATGCCTCATTTGCATATGAAAATAGCCTGATACTGGGTAATTTAACGATCGGGGTTCATCCTTACCGGAATCCCAACTGGAGACCTGGTTTGGCCCTCGCATACGTCTTTGGCATTTTGTATGGGACAGTTGAATCTGGTTATACCCCTTATGTGAGTATTACGATATTCGTAATCCTATTTTAGGGGAAGGGGCCAAGTGACTTTGGTGTGGTATGGACCTGGCACCAGGTCAGGTTATTCTAATTTCAGGGCTGAATATATTTGTTCTCGATGTAAATATTCCGTTCTGATTTTGGGATTTTCCCCCCAATGCAGCAGGTTAAAATGGGATCGAACCCGTTTGCCCGGCCTTACATGACCTTAGCTGTTGATAGGCCGTTAAACACTAATAAACGAACAAACACTATCAGTAAAATAAATATTACTAAATGATAATATCTGTTTTGTGGGCACTTGTAATTTTTAACACTGGTGGAATAGTGTTACAATTATACACTTATTTAATTCCTATAAAGAACATTTTGTGCTTTATACTGAGTGGGCATGTACCTTTAAGCACCATTCCATTCAATTCGACATTAATTGAACATTGATCAGCATATTGTTGGTTACACAGCAGCTAATGTAACGTGATCGAGTATATACATGCTGTCACTTGTTTTAGACAACAAAATAGTTTATGTAAAAATGTTACATTTTATAAAACTTGTATTTTGATTTTAATATGTAAATTGATAGTTTTAGTTTTATGACATTTTTAGATTATTGTATATATGTTGTTTAGGTAAATCTTGTTTTAGCTTTATGATATTGTTTTCCAAATTGTATTTTGACGTCCATTCCTCAGTGCCTATGTGTATGCACTGTTCAGTTTTACGCAGTATTCAATTTAATTGAAGAATATGAATGTTCCTGACTGGTAATTCGACCCCGTTAACCCAGCCTAAAATGATTTAATTTAATGGTGTGGTAATTTTAGGCCGTGTTAACAGTCGAATCCCATGTGTTACCTGAATATTTACAGAATAATATATATTCAGCCCTGAAATAACAATAATCTGAACTGGGGCCTATTTCATCAAAATTGCAAAGTATACTTTCCTAGCAAAGTATACTTTGAGGGAGCAATCATTGATTTTTCCGAAATGCATTATTTCATGCAGAACAAACGATTGTGTATATTTGATGATTAAAACTATGCAGAATTATTATACTGAATTTATTACATTATCACAGCCAAATTGGCTGTGATAATGTAATAAATTCAGTATAATAAAAATTAATAAATTTATCATAAAATTGAAAATTTCTCCCTCAAAGTATGCTTTGCTACTAAAGTATACTTTGCAATGTTGATGAAATGGGCTACAGGTCTCACCTCACCACACCAGAGTCGCTTAGCCCCACTCCCCAACAGGATTAGTACTAATCGTATTACTGTTATAATTGGTATAACCAAGGCCTACAATGACATTAGCTGTTGACAGGTGGGTAAACACCATTAAACAAATAATCATGTTTCATATTTCGGCCACCCGCTGAGAAAATGCCCGTGCCATATTATCGCCCAGCGTAGCTCCGTATCAGCCTGCAGTCTGTTTGTTTATTATTGGAATGAATGGCCTTTTTGTGGAATATCTGAGATATTATGAGACACATTGCCTTTAAAACCAGAACCCAATTTCCCAGTTTCATTCCTTCTCTGTGTAAAAACACTCAGAATATCAGAGTTTCTGAATTATGAAAACTAAATTCTTCTCTGAGTTTTTTTGTTCGCTTTCCATGTAATTAAATATCTTAAAACCTTAGAGTCTTCAGAATTAATCTTAAATATTGACACCTTCGCCATCAAACCCACATTATGAGACAAATGGTGCCAAAATATGCAAACAGTGTTTTGTGAGATGATGATACACACATATCAGCTGAATAATATCCGCGATTGTTTGTTTGTTTGTTTGTTTATTATAGGAATGAATGACCTTTTTGTGGAATTTATCGGAGTATAAACTTGGAAAAGTCGCGGGAATACTGGATGAAGGCCGGAAGGCCTCGTCCAGTATTCCCGCGACTTTTCCAAGTTTATATCCCCGATAAATTAAAAAAAAAAAGGCCATTCATTCTTTATAATTCCAGCATTTGAAATAAATTCATCAAGAAAATGTGTTTATTTTCCGTTTTCTTAAGAATTATTTTAACTGCGCCTCACGGTTACGGAAAGTAGTTCGGCGTGGGAGTTTACTGGGATATAAATTTTGGACAGAGACTTGCTACGGGCCAATCAAAATCAGAACTGAATATTAACAATGAACAAACCTATATAGTCGGCCCTGAAATCAGAATAAACCCTCGATATAATGCCAGGTCCTCGCCACACCAGACTTGTGCAGTCTAATCAGGGCCTACATTGGTCGCTTTCAACTCTTGACACTAGTAGGCTGACTGTCGTCAACAAAATGATTAGATTCTAACCTTAACCAAGTGAATACGGGACCAATATCTCCAATTGTTGATATTCCAGCACAAAAATATTTACACAATTCCCTAACATTTGATTGGCCCGTAAGTCTCTGTCCAAAATTTATATCCCAGTAAAGTCCCACTCCGAACTACTTTCCGTAACCGTGAGGCGCAGTTAAAATAATTCTTAAGAAAACGTAAAATAAACACATTTTCTTGATGAATTGATTTCAAATGCTGGAATTATAAGGAATGAATGGCCTTTTTGTGGAATTTATCGGGATATAAACTTGAAAAAGTCGCGGGAATACTGGACGAGGCCTTCCGGCCTTCGTCCAGTATTCCCGCGACTTTTCCAAGTTTATACCCCGATAAATTCCACAAAAAGGCCATTCATTCCTATATGTCTTAACCCTTTCAACCCTGAGTAACTGGAATGTATTTTTATACGTTAATTTTGCAAGCAATCCACTCATCACAAAATCATTTTCAGACTGATCCATTTATGAAAATGGTGTGTTTTTTGTTCTCAAAGATTACTTGCAAAAAGTCCAGATCCTGACAAGACGGTTCCCCACCAGCTGGCTCATCTGGATCTACACTGTTTGCCAATACCACTATAGTGTTGAAAGGGTTAAGGTGTCTCGGTCTCCGCCAGTGGTCCATTTGGGCCAGGTGGGTTGGGTTGCTGGGAGAATTAGCCCCCCCCCCCGAGGTCTCGTGCATATTTACCCAATAAGGGTTCATGATGCATCACACAAGGATAGGAAGGGAACATAAATTTCGAGGCTCGTCCAGGAATTCCTGCAGTTTCCGAGCCGCGTCTAATAAACCGGATATCAAAGTGCATTAAATTTACATTTTACTTAACTGGTACAGTGGAACCTCTCGGAACTGGACACCCAGCTGTCCGGCTTAGAGATGTTCCACTGTATATCAGACATATGACTGCCACAGTTTGCGGCTGTGCTTTGCGAACTTGAACAGGCATTATACACCAATGAAACCCATACAATTAAGGATAACCAGACTATCCAGTTTAGAGATGTTCCACTGTATATCAGACATATGACCACGACAGTTTGCAGCTGTGCTTTGCGAACTTGAACAGGCATTATACACCAATGAAACCCATACAATTAAGGATAACCAGACTATCCA
The DNA here is from genome assembly GCA_029237695.1 of Conchocele bisecta. Classification (NCBI taxonomy): domain Eukaryota; kingdom Metazoa; phylum Mollusca; class Bivalvia; order Lucinida; family Thyasiridae; genus Conchocele; species Conchocele bisecta. Next base: position 79,657,389 of record CM055277.1, read on the forward strand.
GTTTAGAGAGGTTCTACTGTAACACTTTGTTTGGTATAAATATATCAAGTTGTTATAAAGCCAAATTCCTGGTTTGTTTTCATTCAAGGCCAACAACATTGGCACCTCCAATTTTACTACAGTATTAAAACTCGTACAAGAATTTACGAGTGCAAAACTAAAATTGATAACAAAGTTTGCATTAGCTGCTGATTTTGAGAAACCATTTGTGGATGCGTTCAGATTTAATGTCCGGTCCCAACATATGGGTAGTAAATGGTAGCATTAGTGTCTAATGAACAACATAGTTGGTTATGTGAACGATATAATATTCCTACAAAGCTTAGTGAGATGGGGCGTCCAAGCCTAAAGGTTAAATTTGATGTCGAGAAAGTTGCACTTGTATGAATTTGATCTGCTTATTTTTAGCTCACCTGAGCAAAGCTCATGTGAGCTATTGTTATGGCAAAGTGTCCGTCGTCCGTCCGTGAACATTTTCAATCTTCTTCTCCCGAACTGCTGAGCCGATGTTGGTCAAACTTTACAGGAATGATATATGGGTGATGCCATTTCAGATTTGTTAAAATGAAGGTCATCGACAATCCAAGATGGCCGCCGTGGAAAAGTAGGTAAAATTCTTAAAAAATCTTCTTCTCACGAACCGCCTGGCCGATTTTGACGAAACTTTGTATGAATGATCGATAGTTAATGCTGATTCAGATTTGTTCATATGGTGGCCTATGGGTAAAAAATGGGCGTGGCCCGAGGGGTCAAATTTTATTTTTGACCGAATATGGTCATATAATATATCGAATCGAAGGTATCGACTAATCGATCACTCTGGAGCATTTTTTGTCTAAATCAGATGATTTTGTCATCCAAGATGGCCACCGAAAGGTAAAAATGTTGTTCTTTTACTAAAGATTTCAAACGTATTCTTCTTGTGAACTTCTTGGCCGATATTGGCCAAACTTAACTGTAATGGTCTGTGGGTAAAGCCTGTCCATTTTTGTTAAAATGGAGGTCATCACCAAATCCAAGATGTCCGCCGTTGAAAAGTAGGTCAAATTGTCAAAAAATCTTCTTCTCACAAACCTCCAGGCCGATTTCGACGAAACTTGGTGTGATTGATTGATAGTTAACGCTGTTTCAGATTTGTTCATATGGTGGCCCCTGGGTCAAAAATGGGCGTGGCCCGAGGGGTCAACTAGGGGTCAAATTATATTTTTGACCGAATATGGTCATATAATATATCCAATCCAAGGTATCGACGAGACGATCACTCTGGAGCATGTTTTGCCAAAATCAGATGATTACGTCATCCAAGATGGCCACCGACAGGTCAAAAGGTTGTACTTTTACTAAAGATTTCAAAGGACTTCTTCTTGTGAACTGCTTGGCCGATATTGACCAAACTTAACTGAAATGGTTTGTTGGTGAAGCCTGTTCATTTTTGTCAAAATGGAGGTCATCACCACATCCAAGATGTCCGCCGTTGAAAAGTAGGTCAAATTGTCAAAAAATCTTCTTCTCACAAACCGCCAGGCCGATTTCGATGAAACTTTGTATGAATGATCGATAGTTAACGCTGATCGAGATTTGTTCATATGGTGGCACATTCGCAATATATGTTAGATCAGAAGGTACCAACAAATTCTGTGGAACATTTGAAGTTGTAAGTGAAGTCTTTGTGAAATCAAGACAACCACTATGGAGGCTTTTAGGTGAGCGATACAGGCCCATTTGGGCCTCTTGTTTATGTGTACATTTACCAGAATATCTCTCGTCTCGTATTCACCAAACCAGTAGGATTTAAAATGATGTTTATTAAACGAATATTAAACAAAGTTTGGTGAATTTGAGGCCATAACCCGGACTGTGCTAGTGATCATGTCCCACATCCTTCATAAGGGGAATGAAAAAACATTTCTGATTTTATATCAAAATTATGTACATCAGCTTTAATATTGGACATACATGTATAGTGTAATAATGACAACACACTTCTAATGACGAATGAAAAACGGTTGTTTTGACGTTGACTCCATTTTTCTTGTAAAAAAAACATGCTTTGAGAGCACTTTGGAAATGATTCTTATGTGCTGTCAAACCATGTTTTTATTGAGAAAGTAAAATATGAAACAACAGCAGACAACAATTTTCGATTCCCGCCTTTTAAGGGTTAATGCTCATTACAGCTTTTGTAGATAAGCATCACCATTTGAATTGTCCTGCGAATGAATGGTAACGACATATACTCCAAGTAGAAGACACAAATAAGTTTTTGTATCACTAAAACATATTCTGATAATAGATTGGGATAAAACGTTGTTTTCCTTGTTCCCCAGGTAGGACAACCATTCCCCTGTTTAACAATCTTGCCACACACAGGGATTCCTCTGGGAAAAAAGAAATCGCCACTTCAATTTTTTAAAAAAAATCGCCAATTGTTTATTTTTATCGCCAATTGCGAAAGTGGCGATCGCCACTGGAATCCTTGCACACATCTTGTCTGGGACGGCTATTATCCAGAGTTTGTCACGTTTCATTGTTCCCACGTATTATACAGGCAATCCCAATAGATTGATTCTGAAACATTTTGAAAACGTAAAGAATGACAAAATCATCTGAATTCAGCTGATCAGCTGAAGATTCTCATGCACGTGTATATCTGAATATGCTGGATTTTATCCGCCCTGTGTGTGTAACATTTTATCGTTACTGTGTCTGTCGGTTTATGTTTGGTTTTATCAGTCACGAGGGTCCCGTTTTATCCTTAATGTTTGCCTCCACTGACTTGGCGAGGCTTTGCTGTAACACTGGGTAGAGCTGGACACACATTTCCACACACATCGAGATGGCCTGCAACAATAGAATGGTAGTCTATATATGGGGTGGTGGCCGGAGAAATGGGGCTTATGGGATTTGTGACTAGTGTAGCTCCTGAGCATATAGCACACTCCTGTAGCCTGATCACGATCTATATTGCATGTTAGAAGCACGACGGGCGTTTCATTGATGGAATGGCAAACCGTGTAGATCCTGATCAGACTGGATGCACCGGGTGATCTGGATCGACACTGGTCACAAAACCCATAAGCCACATTACTTCATAAAATAAGTTAGAGCTGGACACACATTGAGATGTCTTGCAACGATGGCACTTAATCTATAAACAGTGAAAACACTGTAAGCTGCACACCGTGGAGACCTCAGTGTGTTTAAGTTTGATGGGTTTCACAGTAATTGATCTTTGATAATAATGACTGTTTATGATTGCAGCACATAGAGCCACAACTTGGTGTGCCCATATACCTCAATTACAGTGAACTCTTTGAGACGTACATAATGTTTTGTCAATGTCCAGAGTTCCAAGAACAAACCACTTACATACATAGGTACATACCCACTGAGTAGGCACAAACTGTTCTTTATAGGAATTAAATAAGTGTATAATTGTGTCGCTATACATACTTGACAAGACTATAAAACGAGGATGGCCGCGGCCCGCATGTCTAGCCCGCCGAGGCATTTGATGGTCTCAGAGTGTATTTATTTGAAGTTTGATGCCCAATAAGCATACAAAGTTTAAAGCAAATCTGACTTACGATTACAGAGAACGCAAATTTTGACAGAAACTTTAACGCAAACTTCTAAGTCATTTGATCTTGACATAGGGGCACAGGGGCCGCATGAGTGGGATACAGCATGAATATATGGATCATGACTACTAAGCATATGCAGTTTCAAGTCAATGTGACTTAGGACTGCAGAGATATAAGGTATTTAAAAACTTTAATGCAGATTTCGCACGCACGCACGCACGCACGCACGCACGCACGGACACCCGGACGTCATTGTGATTACTATGTCTCGCTTTCCGCAAGCGGGCTCGACAATAAACTATGTATGATGATAAACAAGTTTCAAATCGAGTTGCATTTGCAGAAACAAAGGTACCGATTTTTGAAAACTATTGCAAATCCGAGTATGATGCATGACAACACCAATTACTGTACACGCCCTGACCAATTAGTGTCCTACATCACCTGTTTAAGTGGCTCAAACTGGATTTCTCCCTTTGATGTGACGGCCGATATCTGGTTCAGTGACGGCATTAATCCAACCGTGACGCTGCCGTTATTCAGCGCAGTTTCTTCCTGTGAACATATTTAATAGAGAATACCCAGCTAGTGTCTTTTGATATTGAGTTTATCAGGCAAGACTAGGAAACCAGTAATATTATATTTGAGCCCGATAAACTTGATGTCGGGTTATTGGTGTTTTCCATGAAATGCACAGTTTATATGTTGCATGATACACAGACATCATTTGGTAATGTCACATGCAGGCCCGTATGCAGAGGGGGTGCGACGGGTGTGTACGCACCCCCTTAACCCTTTCACTCTTAACCCGCATGCCTGTATAGTGGTATTAGCAAACAGTGTAGATCCAGATGAGCCGGCTCGTAACGAGCCGTCTCATAAGGATCTGCACTTTTTGCAATTAATTTTCATAATTTTGAGAACAAAAACACCCCATGTTCATAAATGGACTGGTCTGAAAATCATTTTGTGATGATTTAGATTGGTTGCAAAATTAACAAATAAAAATCCATTCCAGTTACTTAGGGGTGAACTGGTTAATCTGCCGAGGTCTGTCCGTGGATGTGCAAAAACAATGTTTAGCCCTTCGCGCCGTCGATAACACACCCCCCTAAAATAATTCCTGCGTACAGGCCCGACATGGCAAAAGTAGTTTTAGAATTTGTATTGACTGATTCATTGTGTCTGCTTCAATGTCTGATGAAGCATTTTGTTGACCCGTAAAATGCTGAATTAAAATTTGTTGTCTGCTGTTATATTTTTATTTTCATTTTTTTTCTCACCAAACCATGTTTTGACAACACTTTAGAATCATGATTCTAAAGTGTTGTCAAACCATGTTTTTATTGAGAAAACAGACAAAACATAAATCGACAGCAGACGACAAGTTATGTTTGCTGCGTTCTAAGGGTTAATGATGACTTGTCAGTTAGTATTTGGTCCACATGCAACTAGGTATAGTACAAGAAAATTTGCTAACGCAATGCACTCATAAATTTCAGACGTTCCACAACAATTGAGATAGTTATTTGAGAGTATGTGTTAAGGAATACTGACAAACCCAGTAGATACTGTGAAACTGATATAATTTGTTATCAGTCGGCGTGTATTCGGTCAATGCATATCGAGTTAGGTGATAAACGACTCACTTCGGAGGTATATTCCTCTGTAGAACAGGGATCCAACAGCACCATCTCGTTACACAGTCGCTGAAAGGAACAGAAAGGAAATGACAGGGGATAGAGAATATCGGACTAGTGTTCTGTCATCGGGCGAGGTTATGCAACATGTAGCTATATTACATCCTACCCAGTGATCTACCGTGATTCTGGAGGGATTTATTTCCGTGAAGGAAATATTTCCTCCAGAACATTCCGTCATTTCCGGCGTAGAAACAATTCCTATGGCAATTTAATATGGGGCAAAAAGGAGGATGAAGGTGACCAGGAGGGTCGAAAATAAATTTGGAAATTGACTCCGAAACCTAGTGAGATAGCTTGGAAATGATGTAAATAAGAAAACAAAAGTTAGATTGTGAACAAAATCTATTTTTAGCCCACATGTTAACTTCCCACAGGAAAATCTTTTTTTCGCAATAAAATTTTTCATCAAATAATTTTTTTCGGGGAGGGTGACTTTTTGTTATTTATGAAAAAGTACTTGCAATAAAATATTTTTTAGATTTAATGTGTTGAATAAAGTTTGTCGGCAGCAAAACGTGGAATGGACAGTAGGACGATTGTAGGTACTTACAGCAGAACAACCGGCGACCAGATCGTACATCTCTATACCAGCCTCCGCCAGTGCGACGGACGTACACGTGATGGCCGCAGCCAGGGCTGTCGAACAAACAGTGCAACTGTAGCCTATTTCACCAACATTGCAAAGTATACTTTAGTAGCAAAGTATACTTTGAGGGAAAAAATTTCAATTTTATGATAAATTTATTAATTTTTATTATACTGAATTTATTACATTATCACAGCCAATTTTGGCTGTGATAATGTAATAAATTCAGTATAATAATTCTGCATAATATATCATGAAATATATGCATTTGTTAGTTCTATATGAAATAATGCATTTCAAGAAAAATAAATGATTACTCCCTCAAAGTATACTTTGCTAGTAAAGTATACTTTGCAATGTTGATGAAATAGGCTACTGATCAATTGGGGTTTATTGTCAATGTTTTCCAGATGAAGAGATAACTGATAACCTTTGGAGATCGTACGCAGGCATCAGAGTGTCTTACAAGTTATACCGTAAATATTGTAAAGATTTCAAGCCCGTTAGTAACCCTTTCACCCCTAAATATGTGACATTGATAGTAACATAGTCATTTTCTGACTCTTCTATTAATCAGAACAAGGGGCACTACTTCAACACGTTAAAATTAATGACAAACACTGCAGATCCTGATGAGATAGCTTGTTTCGAGCCATCTCATCTGGATCTACAGTGTTTGTGGCAAATATTGGCTGTAGGGTTGAAACGGTTAACCGGTGACCCAGGTAGCTATTAAATGGATAAACTGCAGATAGACCATGTTATATAGAAACAGGGTTACTTACCACTGCCATCGTTCTGCAACACTGTAACATAGATGTTTACTTGTGCCTTTGGGAACTTGTGCTGCAAAAGATTAAAAGTGAATGGGTTTAATGTCCCTGCAACAGCTCACAGATGGAAGACTCGGACCTAGGACCCAATAAATGGCTCCTTTCAAAAACTTTATCCCACCCACCCATTGGGGTAACGTTTTTCAAACGAGCCATTTCCTGAGCCATATGTCAGAGTCTTCCACCTGTGCAACACCTTAAAGGTCATTTAGGGTCGGGACCTCGGTTTAAAGTCTCATCCGAAAGACCAATACCAAAGATGAAGTGAATCTGTTAGTAAGCGAGGGTTACGAAATACCCCATGTGGGCCCGGATTCTAATTTCCTAACGCTGTAACCTTGACATAGGCATATATGGGAGTCATAGTGTGTTAAGCAATTTGACGACACATTTACCGGTAAATGTAATAATCAAGGCTCGACTCTGGATTTAATTGTCTTATCACTGGTTTTCTCCAATAATGACTAGAAAAGTACAAAATAGTTTGGGCAGGAGCTGATTTTACCATTCAGAATCCATACACGTACAATCAAGTCGAGTTTCCTAACAGGTGATTTGTACACAAGGGCTCGGATAAGGAATTAGTAATTGAGTATTGTCACTCCATCATTTCTGAAGCAAATGGGTATTTCAAAATTTTAATTGGGTAAAATAGAATCACACTACTGTTTACACATCAGCAGACCGCACTTATTGAATAGTTTGCTTCTAAATGAAAATACATCTTGGTATTTCATTAGAATTGTCTCGTTGGAGACAATTCTAATGAAATATCAAGATGTGTTTTCATGGAAAAATAAGAAAATATGCTATACATTGTATTTGTGGTCCGTTTATTGTTTTCTGTAGCATGATAAAGATACCACAAATTTTTCATTGCTTTTTGATACTCACTACTTATGATTTCAATTGGGTTTTTGGCAATTTTAATTGGGTATTTACGCAAATACACACCTTATCTGGAGCTCTGTGTACATAAAGTAACATTTATTCTATTCGAAGGTAAATGCTGAGATCACAGTTCGTATTGAGCAGATTTTCTTCACATTCCAGACACAGAAACTGATGCTTTCGTTTTAAAAGATTTTTTCCAAGTGATAAAAATGAGTAATCCGTGTGTTATGAGTGTTATGAGTAAATGAGTGGTTACAACATTATACTTGAAATAAGAAAAAAATAAGTTTTTTTGTCTTTAAAAAATGTGTGTACCTTGTGTAAAATAGGATTTGCAATGGGTTAATATAGTATGGGTACCATACAAGACAGGCTGCAGAATCAAGGGTCTCTAGTCGTCGATAAAATCATACATGTAACATGTTTTCTAGTTTTATTCAACAGAAGTATATGTTGTCACCACTCATTTGTTGAGATGGTTCAAATGAGTGGTGACAACATAATTATACATTAAACAAGAAATAAGAAAAATATATTTTTTTATAAAAAACATGATACGGGTACCATACCAGGCAGACTGCGGGTTCTAGAGCCTCCAACAACTGGACGGAGTAATCCTTCTCCTCCCCATCCTGCTGGTACTGCCGCCGATACCGACACGAGAACGTCGCGAACTTAAACTCGCACGTCAGCTGTCCCTTCATGCTGAACTCTTCTCTCCGAACCACGGCCCTCGGGCCGTACCTACAGGTATAAATTACGGGCAATAAAGTTGGAGGTCCATTGATTATGTGTAAAATGTTCTTTATATAGGAATTAAATAAAAGTGTATACATGCAATTGTGTAACTATTCCGCCAATTTTCAGAATTACGAGGGTCCACTATACAGATATAATCATTTAGTAACCTTTCAAGTACCAGGCTATTTTGATATGCAAATTTTAAATTATTTATATCAATTACTGTAAATGCGTCACCTGAATAAATATTGTCTGATACAAAAAGTGTAATAATGCCAGAAAGTGTAATAACAGAAATTAGTAGAAAACTGCCCCACTTTGGGGCCCAAGAAACGTTATGCGCAAAGAGATGACGTCATAATGGTGACGTAAAATATGACGTCAAGTTTTCTATCACAATAAAAGCACATATATAGCGCACACATTAGTAAGTTTACATGTCGTGTTCCCTATAAATTATTAAGAAACTAGAAATGGACGCTTGTCGACAAGCGCATGTGTATCCCCCTCCCCAGATACACAAGTAGTTTGAAAAAAGGGTGTTCGAGTTATGCTCCGGAGACAAAATCAGTGACGGAAAAAACAAAGGGAGATAACTAAAAAATTAGTGATGCAAGAGTTGTCATTCTTGCGTGACACACCTTTAGGGTTGTGGTCTATGCATGTGTGAAATTTCATGAACATATTCCAAAGGGTGTTCGAGTTATGCTCCAGACACGAGATCAGTGCACGAAACAACAAAGGGAGATAACTAAGAAATTAACGACGCAAGAGTTGTCATTCTTACGTGCGACACACCTTTGGGTCGTCTTCTATGCATATGTGAAGTTTAATAAACTAGAAAATGTGTTCATAGAACACGGATGTCCCACATATCGCTTTGATAATAAATGAGGCCAAATTCCAAGTCAAAATTTTCTTTTACCTGAGAGTTTGTAAGTTTTTGAAGCACCAAGTATGTGACCTTGACCCTGGGCTTGGCGGGGGCAGGACAAACGTGGATTTGGCACAGGGCGGTAGAGGACCATTGAGCAATGCATATATGAAATATGAAGCTGATCCGTGAAAGAAAACAGAAATTATAAGATATTTACCTGAGCGTTAAAGTTTTTGAAGCACTAAGTATGTGATGTTAACCCTGGGCTTGGCGGGGGCGGGACGAATGTGGATTTGGCACAGGGCGGTAGAGGACCATTAGAGCAACGCATATATGAAATATGAAGTTGATCCGTGAATGGAAAGAAAAATTATAAGATATTTACCTGAGCATTAAAGTTTTTGAAGCACCAAGTATGTGACCTTGACCCTGGGATTGGCGGGGGCAGGACGAACGTGGATTTGGCACAGGGCGGTAGAGGACCATTAGAGCAATGCGTATATGAAATATGAAGATGATCCATGAAAGAAAACAGAAATTATAAGATATTTACCCGAGCGTTAAAAGTTTTTGAAGCACTAAGTATGTAACCTTGACCCTGGGCTTAGCGGGGGCAGGACGAACGTGGATTTGGCACAGGGCGGTAGAGGACCATTAGAGCAACGCGTATATGAAATATGAAGTTGATCCGTGAATGGAAATAAAAATTATAAGATATTTACCCGAGCGTTAAAGTTTTTGAAGCACCAAGTATGTGACCTTGACCCTGGGATTGGCGGGACAGGACGAACGTGGATTTGGCACAGGGCGGTAGAGGACCATTAGAGCAATGCGTATATGAAATATGAAGATGATCCATGAAAGAAAACAGAAAGTATAAGATTATTTACCCGAGCGTTAAAGTTTTTGAAGCACTAAGTATGTGACCTTGACCCTGCGCTTGGCGGGGGCAGAACGAACGTGAATTTGGCACAGGGCGGTAGAGGACCATTAGAGCAATGCGTATATGAAATATGAAGCTGATCCGTGAAAGAAAACAGAAATTATAAGATATTTACCCGATGCCTCGCCTTGTCCCGCCTTGACCTCGAGCCTGGGCCCGAAAGCAATTTTCACTGGCCCGAACATATTATACAATTATTGACTAGTGAGCCATAGAATATCAGATTATATTCTATGGCTCACTAGTCAATAATTGTTTTATTATATGATAATAGTCTGTATATAGCACTTACGACCTTATGCTACTAGACAAAAATTGAAAAAGAATTTGAAAAAAAAATGAAATTCTTTTTTTTTAAAAATTAAAAATAATAATGCTTGCTACTGGAGCCCAGAATTTTTTTTTAATAGTCCTATATTTATCTACATATATCTGCACAGGTCCACATAATGCCACAATATTTTCAACACAGTTTACGGAAATGTAATATCATAAAATAATAATGCCTCGCTACTGGAGCCCAGAATGTTAATGTCCTATATTTATCTACATATCTGCACAGGTCCACATACTGCCACAATATTGTCAACACAGTTTACGGAAATGTAATAATGTACCTTTATAAATTACCTGTAATAAGTTAGTGGTCAGTTAAAAAATTGAAAAAGAATGTAAAAAAAAAAAAAATGGAAAAAAAATAATTAAATTTAAAAAAAATAAAAGAATAATGCTCCCTACTGGAGCCCAGAATGTTTTTTAATAGTCCTATATTTATCTACATATCATATATATACAGGTCCACATATTGCCACAATATTTTCAACACAGTTTACGGAAATGTAATATAATCATTTACCTGTATAAATTACCTGTAAGTGGTCAGTAATCAGTTGCACATGCTAGCACATGCACAGGTGAATAGTCTGTATATAGCACTTACGACTCTATGCTACTAGACAAAAATTGAAAAATAATTTGAAAAAAAAAATGAAAAAAAAAATGAAAAAAAAAAATGGAAAAAAAAAGTTTAAAAATAATAATGCTTGCTACTGGAGCCCAGAATTTTTTTTTAAGAGTCCTATATTTATCTACATATATCTGCACAGATCCACATAATGCCACAATATTTTCAACACAGTATCCAATGTACTAATTTACCTGTATAAATTACCTGTGGTCAGCAGTGGTCAAGCACTGGACATTTGCACATGCAAGCCCATGCTAGCACATGGTTCTCCCAGTCTCTATTGTTCTCTCTACAGGTAAGGTGTACAGAGCACACGAGAAAAGGTGTACAGAGCAGACGAGAAAACGGGTCTTCATGCATTATTGTCCAGTTTGTAGAGTGTGCAAAACAAAAAAGGGAGATAACTCAAAAATTAGCTACGCAAGAGTTGTCATTCTTGTGCGCGACACACCTCCGGGTCGTGGTCTATGCATGTGTGAAGTTTCATGAAAATATTCCAAAGGGTGGTCGAGTTATGCTCCGGACAGGAAATCAGTGAGCGAAAACAAAAAAGGGAGATAACTAAAAAATTAGCTATGCAAGAGTTGTCATTCTTGTGCACGACACACCTTCGGTTTGTGGTCTAATTGAATGTGTTAAGTTTCATAAAAATATTCCAAAGGGTGGTCGAGTTATGGTCAATCAGTGCACGAAACAAAAAAGGGAGATAACTAAAAAATTAGCTATGCAAGAATTGTCATTCTTGTGCGCGACACACCTTCGGGTCGTGGTCTATGCATGTGTGAAGTTTCATGAAAATATTCCAAAGGGTGGTGGAGTTATGCTCCGGACACAAAATCAGTGCGAGAAACAAAAAAGGGAGATAACTAAAAAATTAGCTATGCAAGAATTGTCATTCTTGTGCGCGATACACCTTCGGGTCGTGGTCTATGCATGTGTGAAGTTTCATGAAAATATTCCAAAGGGTGTTCGAGTTATGCTCCGGACAAGAAGTGTCTGCGGCGGACGCGGCGCGCTGTCAAATCCATAGTCTCCCCCGACGGAGTCCCCCGACGGAGTCCGGGGGATACAATTAATGCATATTAGGATTGAATATGGTGTTGTGCCACATTACCCAAACAGTGGTTGCTATAGCAAAGATATCGGACACGTATATTGACTGTTTTTCGGGGATGAATTTTTTGAACGCCCCTTGTGCATGTAAGTGAACAATTGTACTAAATATGTGGCTGTGAGAAATGAGGCATTGGCCGATTCACCGAGTGTAGACCTAGACCAGCCTGTACAGTCAGTGAAACACCTGGCCATGCCATTGTTTTTCTCTGTTAAGAATCCACCTGGATAGCCAAAACCTACTTACGTATCTGGTAAAAACAAACAAGGCTTTGAAAAAAAACAAAGAGCTGACGTGATTCATACATTTATATGAGGACTCGATAAACTACTTACACGGCACAGATAACCTTGGTGTCACTCTGTTCTATATAGGCTGATCCCTGTGCCTGGCTCACTACACCTGTCTTTAGGACTGAAATTACACAGGGATACCGAGTATTATAGGCTAGTACCAGTATCTTTGGATATCAAGTTTCAACATTCCTACCATTTCCATTATAGTTCACATACATGTACTGAATTTTTAACCAATTTATTAACAATTAAATATACCGTATGAACTATAACTATTACATAATAATGAACTAAGCACCATTTTAAATGTACATGTAATTAAGATAAACATAACTATAGTAGAGAAAACAAGTTAATGTGGCCTATCGGCACACAAATTCCCCAGGTGGCAGGAGACGACAGTGTGGCAAAGTTAATTAACCAAAAGTGATAAGTATTCATAAGCACAGTTGTGAAGGTCAAAAGGTCAAGGTCATATCAAGGCAACATGGATGTGTGGCATTAATTTTTCCCACAAGTATGGTGTATCGAAATATTAAAATAGTCCATTAAGGGATATAGAAGTTATGACAGAATTGAGAAACTCTGGTGAACTTCTTAATGTGTGAACAAGTTCAAAGTTGTGAAGGTTAAGGTCATATTAAGTGTAGTATGGATGTGTAGCATTTGTCCACAAGCATGACATATAAAAGTAATCCATCAAGGGATATAGAAGTTACGACAGAATTGAGAAACTCTGGCAAACTTCTTAATGTGTGAAAAAGTTGTGAAGGTCAAGGTCATATTAAGTGTAGTATGGATGTATAGCATTTGTCCACAAGCATGACATATAAAAGTAATCCATCAAGGGATATAGAAGTTATGACAGATTTGAGAAACTCTGGCAAACTTCTTAATGTGTGAAAAAGTTCAAAGTTGTGAAGGTCAAGGTCATAGTAAGGGTAGTATGGATGTGTAGCATTTGTCCACAAGTATGATGTATTGATATATTAAAGTAATATATCAAGGGATATAGAAATTATGACAGAATTGAGAAACTTTGGCAAACTTCTTAATGTGTGAAAAAGTTGTGAAGGTCAAAAGGTCAAGGTCATATTAAGGGATCCACAAGTATGATGTGGTGAAATATTTAAGTAATCCTTCAAGGGATATAGAAGTTATGACAGAAATGAGAAACTCTGACAAACTTCTTAATGTATCGGACACGCAGTCCAAACACCAATGCCTCCGACTACCGAGACCAGGGGCATAAACAAATATTTTAAATGCTATAAATACAAATAATAAATGCAAAATCAATATAGAAGTTGTAATTATTTAATGTATAATGTCATCAGCATGCAAGCAGCAGAACACATAGAATTATGGCAGATTATACCTTCCAAAGTTTCCAAACCATGTACAGAATTCACTTACATATTGGTCTGATTTTGTCGTTTGTTCTTCCGTCTTCCCTGGAAGTACCCACAATATGCTGCAATAAAACAATGTTCCATGTGTTACAATAAATGATTCTTACAAACAGGATAACAGGACCCGGGTTCGATTCCCGGGTCTGGGTTCGAATCCCGGGTCTGGTGCACACTTTTTACACAGTGACATTTGGTATTCAACATGGTGACTCTGGTTTACCATACCATCGCTCTACCAACTGAGCTAACATATGATAGCCATAGTAACATACATACTAGCCGTGACAGACACGTTTTGGCCTTCACTGGTTGCATATTCAATGAGTATATTTTTGTCATTCATGTCCTGATTTAGATTTTTTCGCCATTGAATTTGTGTAATGTTATTATGGATTGCCAGCATTATATTAAATTAAACTTTTTGGGTTACTCACACATTCATCAATTTTTATTTTTTTGTAGAGACGATGATGTAAATGAGGAATTCTGTTCTGAAATTCCTGTCAACTTTGACGTCATAATTTATTATAGAAGCGGCTCTGTACCACCCCTCACACACCCACACAAAGTGGTTCTAACAAACGAGCACTGGATACGTCGAGTTTTAGTTAAACCACTGAAAATAAATTACTTATCTCGAATTAAGCACATGTTAAAGATACATACCTGGGACGCATTGCATGAATCTTTCAAAAATGAATAAGGACTTTTACATGAATCTGGTCCGGCAATTCGTCTTGTATCACCAGGCATTTTGAAACAATTCAACAATTTGTATTCGTTTTCACGTTTCTCCAATGTGTCCAATGGGCGCAGACATTTTGGATCAAACTTGATTTTCGAGAACTGGAGAATGCCATTTCGTCTACTAACCAACTCGTCACGAATACGCAGACTGGTCAATTCGTCGGTGGCTTACACATTCATGCATTCGGACCGCTGACAAGATTGTGGCAGTTTGCTATCTAAATAATCCTGCTTATTCAAATCAGTAGGTTGTATGCACTTAATTGATAACAAATGCATATGGACCACCTTGTTTTGTTACCGTAGACATGGGACCTAATAATGCGTGTAGCATACTATGGGGTAGGGTCCCAGAGTGTTCGCTTCTAACATGTACGTAGGTTCACAAATAAAATAAATACAACATATAGGCAAAATTATATATAAAATAAATATAAAGAAAGCATCATAACACAAGCAACTATAAATCCTCCAACAATCAAAGGTCCCAGGAGTTTAACGGCGACCTTGGACTGAGCAGGTCGTGTTTTTATCGACCGGTAATTATCTCAAGGTTACCGGCGGCGGCCATTTTAACTGTTGGAAATTAACTTATATTTCCTTTGTGTTTATAGACAAGACATGTTTCTAGAAAAGGGCCCTGTATAAGAGTCTAGAAGCATTTTTTAGTAAAAGTTGGCAACCTGACTTTTTAACATAATTAAGGTATGCTGAATTCGACTAGCCCGGTTGCCAAGCTGAATTTTGAGGTCTTGACCATCTAATTAGCATAAACAAAATGGCTGCCAAATCGACAATTTTCGGCACTGTCTTGGGACAAGCACTACTAGTTGCCCAGTGCATTTTTTCATCACCATAATTTCTTTGTATTTTTCTGTTAGAACATGTCATCGAGTATCAAAATCTCCTGGGTGTGATTGCTAATGGGCTTGCTTTTATGAAAATCCAAGATGGCCGCCAAAAATAGAAAAATACTATAAACTCACTTGAACAGACATTTTGGTTGTACTTTTGATGGCATGTCCGCATGCTGTCTGTTTTAATGAGCATGATAATATATTTCTCTATTTGATTAATAGTATAAACGAAATTCAAATTGCGAAAAAGTCCAACATGGCCGCCAAAATATTGAAATTACTACATTGTATATGCGCATGGGTGAGATATATATACCATCTATATATTATTATTGTTAACTGGTGTTTGGTGTCTGGTGCGTAGTCGGTTGCGACCAGACGCACCAGCAGGACAGGCGGCGTGTTAACACATGGGGGTACGTGAACACCACGGGGAGCCGAGGTGTTCATGTCTCTGCCACGTTAGGCCAGGATGTCCGGATCCAGGCAACTGTTATCACACTTTCGTATGAAAGTAAACCAGTATAGTTATAACAAGTATTAACCATATCAGCAAGTTAGCTCAAGCTCAGCCGAATTTTCTGCCTTCCCTTGTCCGCTCCTGGCCCCGGCCTGCCTTGGAGCTGTCCGGGTGTGGCAACTCTGGATGAAAATAGCACGTGTATTTACCGACTATATGGCACCAACTTGTGTGTCGAGTGCCGCCAGGGGTGGATTGGTTCTACCTGGGACCAGTTTTGCTCTGCATCACCGGTGCCAGGTTCTACACAGTTACCCCCTCTCTTCTTCCCGCCTCCTGTGCACCGGGACACTACGCGGAATTACAGGACCGTATTGGACCTAAGCAGTGTCCCATTTCGGCACACATTTATACACATCTGTCCGTCCTGCACTTACATATATCACATAAAACATTTCAAAATTCTGCCTTTATGGACTTATATGTCCGGGTATGGAAGGTCATTGAGCCAATTCCCACCCTTAAATATAAGAATACAGAATACAAGGTCCCAGGAGAATAAAGTCATGCCGTTATCAGCAGCCCACTTACTGTCTATGGAGCTCTAATTGTGTGTTTTTATCTACTCCTAACCACATGTGTTTGAACAGATGATCAATATGTTGGTGTCATATGGGTATTTTGGTGGATTTTGGGTAGATTTTGGTGAATTTCGTTGGTTTTGGGTAATTTACATAGTTTAGTGCAACTACTAATGCTCATTCATTACACACAACGGAAATCGTCAATTATCTACACATTCACGGGGTCCGAACTTGTCAAAATACCCACTAAGGAACAAAAGAATGAAACATTTCTTAATATTTGGTTAATAAAATTTCCAACATGTGTTGCTTTCAGACCGATTATATCATCAATTTTCAACATTCGGGTGCTATCGATTCAGTAGACATATCAATATACTGATGAAGATAGAATACGTGAACTGCATGTATCTGTTCCTACATTTAAGACATTAAAATCCATACAATTGTGAGATTTTCTGGCGAGATGTCAAAGCGGAGATTACACGCGTGGCGCGCCATTTGATTGGATAGCCATTTCCCGCAATGTGTCAAAATCCACTACGACATCCCTCATCACGCTTTTATTAGATGACACATGTGTGTCAGCCAATAAATGTTGCTCTCTAAAGTTGTAAACACGGATGTGTAACCAAATGTCTCCACTTTGAGAGCTCAATCATCTATCCGAGAATATTTTACGTTTTTCAGTTTGCTTGTTTATTGGTGGTTAATGGCCTATCAACAGCTAATGTAATGTAAGGCCGGGCAAACGGGTGTTCGATACCGTTTTAACCTGCTGCATTGGGTGTGAGGGGGGGGGGTGGGGGGGGGGGGGGGGGGGGGGCACAAAATAAGAACAGAATATTTACATCAATAAAAAATATATTCAGCCCTGAAATTACAATGACCTGACCTGGTGCCAGGTCAATACCACACCAGTCACTTGGCCCCTTCCCCTAAAATCGCATTACGAATAATCGTAATACTCACATAACCAGATTCAACTGTCACATACAAAATGCCAAAGACGTATGTACGTGAGGGCCAAACCAAGATCTCCAGTCGGATTTTCAGTAAGTATGAACCCCGATCGTTAAATTGCCCATCACATTCTCTTTTAAGACTATATATATATATACTTATACGTGTAACTCGCGGAAGGTGACGTAAATTGTATGTTGGTAACAATGTACCCAAAACACCAGATATACCGAAATAACCCATAACAACGAAATATGAACCGTTCTTCAAGAACCTGTGCTCCTAACATTGTTTCTGCCACGTTGAAGGCTCCTCACCCACAGTTGTCTGCGCGTCACATGTTGAAAACAAGGTAGTGCATTTATTTCTACTTTATGGGTTCATGAGTCTCCTTTTGTATCATGTTCTCTATTTTGATCTTCTCCGGACTCTCTAGTTGTCCTCCGCATTAAACAGGTCACAGCCCTCTCCATCCCCGGCCGAAAATTCAGCGGCTGACATTCACGACATACAACAACAACAAATATGAACTGCAAAAACATAAATCAGTAAAATAAAGCAAAATGATTGCTAGAAAAGTGGTCATCGGCGTTGACGTAGGAGGCACCAACACGGACGCTGTCATTCTGGGGAGAACCTCTGCAGATTTAACCGTTTTAGCAAAAGCAAAGACTGCAACCACTTCTGATGTTACAACCGGTGTCAAGAATGCGATTCGCCTCGCCTTATTTACCTGCCGGAAGCAATTCACCAATCTAGCTGTGCAGCAGGTAAGATACAATTTGAAAACAAGCCAGTTTGCGAAGCCAGTTTGCGAAGAGAGTGGATTTTGACCACAGGTGAACAGCACATCAGTGGGGGTAAATTGATTACACTTTTCCTGGATGTCTGGTGTTCCGGTGTCATTGACTAATGATTAATTTAGGCCCGTACGCAGGATTTTCTATTGGGGGGTGCGTCAGCTGCGAGCCCCATGTGGATTTCAACGGTGGCATTTTCATGCAAATTACCTGTATATTAATGCATTTCAAGATTTGTTGAGATTACTGTTTGAAAAATAGCGGACCTCGGCGAATTTAGGGGGGTGAGTACGCACCCGTCGCACCCCCCCTGCGTACGGGCCTGTAATTAGCAGTCATTAATTACATTTATTGTCAATTAATAAATGTGATGGAGGGATGTACTGGTAGGCGACCCATTTCCGGCCAAAAATCACATTTTTTTCGCAATAATTTTAAAAGTTTACATCGGATCGTGATTTTTCTCACATTAACAAATACGTCGGCTCGCCTTACACAGAATAACATAAAATTCATTAGTATTCAATTTGTGGGAGGTAACTGCTGACTATGGGGCCCGAAAAGGGGTAATTATAAGGCCAATTAAAATATAGGAGGAGACCCATTTTTCCGGACAGTAGGATTTTCCGCGATATTTACTTTTTGTTAAGCTAAAACTGCAAAATTACAGTGAAAGTAATTAATGCTGTATAGTATTGATCAAATGATAGCAATTATTGCATGTACGTATTACTTCGAAGATAATGTTAATTCCTTTATTCTGTACGCTTTGCCTATTTTCAACACAAACACCCGGTCCCGATAATCCCACGTCATACAGGTTTCAACAGAAGTTGGCATTTATGAAAAAAGTTCAATATAATAGTTTTACTAATTTTTCACGGAAATCTTCGCACCTGACAACTGGAAATGACCACCTTAATGACCAGGAACAAAAATATTGTGTGAAAATGCAGAATTAAGCGTTTACGGGTGTCCGGGAAAATGGGTACGGACGAAAAATGGGTCGCGTACCAGTACAATTTGCTGGATATACACCAGTCTTGTGGACAAGATTTGAATCTTATGGGTTGTCTGCTTTTTTGCATGTCACAACATTGTAAACCCTGATTAGACTGTGTATATCCGCAGGCTGATCTGTGTCTATGCTGGTCACAAACACTGTAAGGTCCATTTACATATAATAAAGTATAATTGAGGAAATTGAATGTCGAAATAGATTTTTTTCTGGGAATGAATCTCAGCACCTCTTTCCAAACTTGATCCTCAATCCGCACCCACCTTGGCAAGAAACTGGCTACGCCATGGTACAGAGTGTCAATCCTGAGCCTGCATATGGCTCTTATTTAATAGCTCCAGCACTATGCAGTTTGAACTGTTTTCCTGAAGCCGGGCAGAAGCTTCATTCATTCCATTATTGTTTCAGGTGAACATTGGGACAACACATTTTGTTAATGCTGTGGTTGAAGGAAAGCGACTGGCAAAGGTATCTGTAATCAGGCTTTGTGGAACAGCTTCTAGTCGCCTGCCACCATTTAGCGACTTTCCAAAACATCTAGCAGACAAGATTCAAGGCTCCACCTTTTTGGTAAATGGAGGTTACCAGTTTGATGGGTCACCAATTAATGAAATTGATGAGAAAGAGATTGACCAGTGTGTTGCTCAACTTGTTGCAAATGGTGAGAGCAATGTAGTGCTTTGTGGTATTTTTGCACCTGTGCGACCAGACCAGGAACTACTTGTACATGATATTATTAAACGCAAGTGTCCTGGTATGAGCATCACAATGAGCCACAAGATCGGACAAATTGGATTGTTGGAACGGGAAAACGCTGCTATACTTAACGAAAGCATCAAGCCTTTATGCTCAGAAACTATACAAGGATTTCGAAAAGCTTTTGATGATGTTGGCATAAAATGTCCAATGTATTTAACACAGAATGACGGGACAATAATTTCGGAGGAAAAGGCTAGGCAGTTTCCTGTGCATACATTTGCCTCTGGTGCTACAAACAGTATGCGTGGAGCTGCTTACCTTTCTGGCTTCAAGGAAGCTATTGTGGTTGATGTAGGCGGTACTAGCACTGATGTAGGTCTTCTCATGAAAGGCTTCCCACGCGAGGCATCCTCAGAGATCAAAGTAGGAGGAATTAGAACAAACTTCCGCATGCCTGATGTTATAAGTATTGGTCTTGGTGGTGGTTCGTATGTCACTGATTCACATGCAAGTAAGAGAACTGTAAATGTTGGCCCACTCAGTGCAGGTTACAAACTAGACATGGAAGCTTTAGTATTTGCATGTGATGGGAATACAATCGATAGAGTTGTCACTGCCACAGACATAGCAGTCGCTGCAGGGTTTGTTGAAATAGGAACTGTGAAGAATGTGGAAACACTTGACAAAGACTTAGTAACAGGTGCTGTGGATACTATACAGGATATGGTTAGTGTATGTATTGACAAGATGCGATTCAATGAACGTGACTTGCCGTTGGTACTTGTTGGCGGGGGAAGCATTTTGGTGGACAAAAATAAAAAATTTGAAGGTATTTCAGAAATTAAGACCCCGGAACATTTTGACGTGGCCAATGCTGTTGGTGCAGCGCTAAGCCAAGTTTCAGCGAGTATAGACCAAACGTTAGACCTGGAAAATTTAATAAATACTGTGGAAATGGAAATGAGGATTAAGGATATGCTAGAAAAGCCAGAGAATTCTGAAAAAGATGCACATGCTGTAGCAATAGCTATTAGAAAAGAATTCTTACAACAGGCAAGAGAAATCGCACTTAGTCAAACGGTTGAAGCTGCCCGAAAAGATGTTGAAGACTCGGGTGGGATTCCAGAGTCAATTTATCTAGTAGAAAAGGCTGATGTAGCAATGTCATATATTCCGGGCAATGCAATGAGAATAAAAGTAAAAATGGTTGGAGACTTACAGTCTTCAGATACATGTGACATATTTGAAATACCAGAAATCTCAGAGGAAAGTCTTGTTGAACAAGATGCCGAAAAACAAAAGCAGACTATTACTGCAAGAGGTACAAAACTTGAAGCTGAAAAGAAAATGTCTGTTCAGGACAAACCGCTAATTGATAAAGACACTGGTGAATGGATACTGTCAGAGTATGATATAGAATGTATCGCTATAGGAGCAGGAATTCTTGGGTGTGGTGGTGGTGGCCACCCATACATAGGGCGTATATTAGCCCTTAAAACACTTGCAGCTGGCAAGAAAATCAGAGTTGTCACACCTTCAAAATTTCTTTGTTCTGCTAATAAAGAAACAGATACAATTATGCTTGCTGCATTCATGGGAGCTCCTCTTATTATATACGAGAAATTGTTCACCAATGAAACACTTAGTTCCTTGCAATGTATGCACGATATCCACAGCATTGGTAAATACAAAGACAAACAGTTGGGTGTAACTCGGGACATAACAGTCAAGTCGACGGAAGGCATATCATACATAGATGACTATCAAGAGACCGACAGCAAACCAATTACTGAAATGGGTGAAAAGAAATTGGTAGCCATTATGATTGCAGAAATCGGTGGAATGAATTGTTTTGTGCCACTGGTGCTTGCCGCAGAGTTGGGGCTCCCTGTATTGGATTGTGATGGCATGGGAAGAGCGTTTCCGGAATGGCAAATGATCTCAACGTTTATTTACGGTTGTAATCCATATCCTGCAGTGGTGTCAGATGATAAAGGGCAGCGTGCAGTTATCCTCTATGCTGACACTCCTAAACGAATGGAAAACCACTTCCGCGGTATAACCGTCAACATGGGTTGTTCAAGTGGCGTCGTTTTGTCACATTTCAACAAGGATGAAATCCTAAACTTCACAAATAAACATAGCCTGAGCCAAGTCTGGCGTATTGGCGACACTGTAGTGAAAGCTAGAGCAGCAAACCACTCCCCTGTTGATGCCGTTATCAAGTTGGAAAACGGAAAACTCATCGTCATCGGTAAAATTATCGACGTTCTCCGAGAAACAACTGGCGGCTTTAACAGAGGGAAGATAATTATAGAAGGACTTGACGATTACATCGGCTCGGACATATCAATTGAATTTCAGAACGAATTTCTGATAGCAAGATCACTTGCCGGAGAAGAGAACAAGGTTATCACATGTGTGCCAGATTTAATCACGATGATGGACTGTGACACAGGACAGCCAATACAGACAGAGGAGGTGCGATACGGCATGCGTGTGTCTATAGTCGCTATTACAGTATCACCTATCATGAGCTCAGAACAGGCACTCAAGGTTGTCGGGCCTCAGGCGTTTGGGTATCCGGATGATGTGATATACAAGCCTACAGCTACGTACGTCGACCATCTTCCGGTAGCTCCAGTATGAACTAGTGTAACAATGGACGTAATGACGTGTGGGTTTGCCGGCTAAGAAAAGATACGGTACCGTAAGACATTTATGGAAAACCCAAGTACCGATTAATTCTTCACACTTCAACAATTGTATCAGGGTTGAATCCTTTTGTTGGTGTTTGTAAGCATGCCTGATCAGTTTGTGCATCTACACAACATAAAGAATTGCTTCATCCCACTTGTCTTTCGGAAGAGACTTGAAACTAAGGACTGGTTGCATATGTTGTAAGGTCGTGCAAGGTTCCAGATAAGGTGCGTATTAGCGTATTTTACACACTTATTTTAGCAGAATTTGCATTGATTATCAAAAGTGTGAGTACAAAATACTCACAGCAATGTGAAAATATATACGCATTGATTTTCAAATCGAGTAGTGAAAATAGTGTAATGACATTGCAAATTTATTTAGTTGAGCTGCAAAAATCAAACACTTGCAGCTCAAATAAGTCCATTTTTAAATTTGTTTTATTTTTTTTTATCTTTTGTTCCCTATTTAATTAGGAAGAAAATAAATAATACATTTGTGAAATCAAAATATGCATTGCATTTGAAATCTGGGGTATTTTACTCTTTATATACAAAACTTATCTGGAGCTCTGCTCATGGTATGACCAGTGTCTGATCAGTGCATGCAGGTTTGACTATGTTGCAGAATCGTATATGTGACTACCGGTAACCATGATAAAAGGACTTGTGGAGTTTGAGGGATGACTTGATAGCATTGGACTTCAATACCATTGACCTTAGCATGAAAAAATACTCTTTTGAATGAGACATGAAACTGATTTTGTTATCAACAGCTAAGGTCATTTAAGGATGGGTCAATGGGTTTAGTACTAATTAAATCCTATATATTACCTATCAAAATCTCACTTGTTTTTCGACTCCTGCTGCAGCTCCACGAGCTCATTCCCCCAATGTTAAATTCCCATATAGAAATCATTTATCGTAATACAATCAATATTTGACAAAATTTCACGAAATAAAAACTCATTCTTAAATTTTGATTAAAAAAAAGAAAAGTTTTTGCATTGTTTTCGTGAAACAGACAGTAGTTATTTATGTGTCATTCTGCTTGATGCTACAATGGAGCTACACCCAACCCTTGCAATGCTGAATTCAATTTGTCATCTGTTTATTTTTTAATTTTCCATTTTTATTTCTCATCAAAAACATGCTTTGAAAACACATTAGAATGGAAGTGAGTCTGAAGTAAAGTGCTGCCAAACCATGTTTTTATTGAGAAAGAAGATAAAATATGAAAGAACAGCAGACGGCATTTATGTTTCCTGAATTCTATGTTAATAAAACAAACAACAAATTAGGTTATCACCGATGGACAGATGACTTTGTACCCCTTCCTCTGTGGCAGGTAACAAACTTGTAATACATGTAGTTACGACATGTTTATCTACATGTGGATTTATTTTTTATAAAAGGCAATGGCGATTGATGATGTACACATTGTGTTAGAAGTACATATTACATACATTTTCATACGTATATGATCACAGGTTGAAGTAACGGACCAAGGTCTATAAATACATTAAATATACCTAAAAGCATCAATAAGTGAAAAACAATAAGCTATTTTTATTTTTCTTTACTCCCTCTGTGATAGGAAGGAGTAATGAAAAAAAAAGCTTATTTTCTTTCACATATTGATACTGTTAGGTATATTTAATTGTATTTCTAGACCTTTTGTCTGTTACTTCAACCTGTGTATATGATGTGTCATGACAACATGAAGCTTACTGTTCACCATTTTGTTAACCTCTAACATGCCAGGAATAGATATTGTCATCTGCTCTTCATTTTCAGCTTATTTGTAACAAATAACTTTTTTTTGCAGCACACAAAAATTGTCTCCAATTCTCATGTGCTGTGAAAATATGTTTTCATTGAGAAAACTAAATGAATAGTGCCGAATAACTATATTGAAGCAGACTTCTAATGCACTCTATAAATATCACGCAATCTGATTGGCTGATGGGCATACATTACAGGTATATCATTGTTGATGAACGGTCGCAATTTATTTCAATATCTATTCGTACGCCAGTAATAAAGGAGTGCATTAGAAATAGATTAACCGCATTGTAATTTTGAAATTTGCGGCGTATATCAGAAAATGATAGGTCGGAAAACCTGTTTTAAGGGCTCCGCTAGCGCATCGCCATGAAACAGATTTTCCGACCTATGTGTTTCTGATATACGCCGCAAATTGAGAAACTGAGAAATCAGTCAATCAATCCCCATGTATTCATGACACATCACATACAAATAAATAAATAAATTTGTACATAAATATCAATCTCAATCATGCCAAGTAGACCATTTACCTAAATGGCTCATCATGGGCAATTTGGTTAACTAGATACCTGAGCCAATGCAAAACTTTCTGAGCATGTTCTCCAAATTATTCACAGTTAATCCGTGGGTGGCAGGTGGGAGCATGCGATGGGTAATTTAACGATCGGGGTTCATCCTTACCGGAATCCCGACTGGAGACCTGGTTTGGCCCTCACATACGTCTTTGTCATTTTGTATGTGACAGTTGAATCTGGTTATACCCCTTATGTGAGTATTACGATATTCGTAATCCTATTTTAGGGGAAGGGGCCAAGTGACTTTGGTGTGGTATGGACCTGGCACCAGGTCAGGTTATTCTAATTTCAGGGCTGAATATATTTGTTCTCGATGTAAATATTCCGTTCTGATTTTGGGATTTTCCCCCCAATGCAGCAGGTTAAAATGGGATCGAACCTGTTTGCCCGGCCTTACATGACCGTAGCTGTTGATAGGCCGTTAAACACTAATAAACAAACAAACACAGTTAATCCAAATCACGCAGTTTCATTAGCAGAGACTGAGCTCAGCTCAGCCTTGACTAATGAAAAACCCTGCTTTTGAGCTTGATAATGGAGTATATGTATTCAGAAAGCTTCATAAGCATGGGCAATAATCATTACCACACTTGTGCAGCTTAATAAGGGTTGACAATGTTGCTGGTGTCACTAGAGGAAGTGAGCAGGGGCTTGCGTATACCCCCCGCCGCCGCCTGGACCGACAAATAAAACGTTAACTAAAATATTAAAAAAAAACTTTTACACAAATTTCCCAGTAATTTGACCATGACCTTGGACATGAAGGCCGCATGGGTGTGGTATATAATTCAAATATGGATAATGATAAGGAAGTATATGAAGGTTGAAATCAATCCGACTTACCGTTGCAGAGATAATGGGTACCCGAAAACTTTAACGCAAATCTTTCTAAGTAATTTGACCTTGACCTTGGACATGAAGGCTGCATGAGTGTGGTATGGAATGAAAATATGGATGATGATAAGGAAGTATATGAAGTTTGAGGTCAATCCAACTTACCGTTACAGAGATAATGGGTACCCAAAAACTTTAACATGGACGGACGGACGAACAGACGGAATTACAAAAACTATATACCCCTCGACATATATCGGAGATAAAATTATGGATGATTTGCAGAGAACATGGCAACCAGTGAACATCTCATCACACTGCATGCTTATCTGATCAGGAACTACACTGGTCAGACGAAACCATTTACTTCAGCAATGTAAGGGATGGTAACAGACTGTCAGTGTATACATTGATCAAACTGATCAAGGGCTGACCTAGTCACTGATGTTATAATGTCATAATTCCAGCACAAAAATATTTACACAATTCCCTAACATTTGATTGGTCCGTAGCAAGTCTCTGTCCAAAATGTATATCCCAGTAAACTCCCACGCCGAACTACTTTCCGTAACCGTGAGGCGCAGTTAAAATAATTCTTAAGAAAACGGAAAATAAACACATTTTCTTGATTAATTTATTTCAAATGCTGGAATTATAAGGAATGAATGGCCTTTTTGTGGAATTTATCGGGGATATAAACTTGGAAAAGTCGCGGGAATACTGGACGAGGCCTTCCGGCCTTCGTCCAGTATTCCCGCGACTTTTCCAAGTTTATACCCCGATAAATTCCACAAAAAGGCCATTCATTACTATAATATTCCTTTATTAGCAAGACGCCCGTCTGAGACTTGCAGTTTCTGAACTTGTTTTTGTGATGCACAATGAGAATAATGGGCCAAATGAGTTTGCGACCATTGTAGCTCCAGATTGCCATTTAGTCACTGAACATTCCACATGCCTGAAATGAATTGTGTTGGCTAACCACCAGTTGAAACCTCAGTTCGCCTGCATTTTGTCAAGATATATTTGTATGAAACATTAATACACATACCACAATTGTGGCAATGGGACGGCATCAATCTGCAACAACTACATCATTATTATAATGGTATAACTTGTACATTTGTATGTTCATGCAAGATCCTACATACACATTTAATTATTCTAGTAATCTAGTCAGTATTTTAATTATATTGTCAATGTCCGATAAAAATAGTGACATTTTTCCAGTAATGCCAAAAAAGTCCTTGATATCAAAATTGACCTTGCCCATATTCATTATCCTAAATACATTCTATATACATTAGAGCCTACATGCACTATATAAAGTATGTTTTCCAATATTAACTCTCAAATATAGTGAAACTAAATTAAGGCAAATATTGTCTTCTACAATGTACATGTAGCTACAACCTTCTACAATTAAAAATACGATACACAAAATGACACAATTGCAGTTTGCTAAAAGGTCTGTTATTTTCGCTAACGTGGGAATGTGGGTTGATTATGAAAATATGTTTTCACAACACAATTGAGCTTCACTATTCATGTTGTAACAATAATTTATTGCATAAAATTGGCTGTTGTTGTCACTGCAGGGCTTCTAAAATTTCAGAATGCCAATCGGTCCAGAGTCCAGACGTAACACTGTCGGCCATTGTCGGAGCAGACCCCCCCCCCCCCACCCCCTATTAAAAACTTTAACTAAAATTTCGAAGTACTAGAAATAATGGGATAAATGTTGTATTGGGATAAATAAATCGTGTTTATAGGACACAGTCAACTTATGAATAATATAGACGGTAAACCAGTCCTGGTACAGCTTAGCAACAAGGAGTAAATTCTCAGGACAACGGCATTGATTGTTATTATTATGACAGATATATAAATAAAATAGATGCTGCAGGAAAGGTATGTCTGTGCCAAAAAGTTTATTATATTATTTGCATGCTCTACACATGCAGGTTAAATTTCTTCTGTGTGCGACTTGATGTGGGGGTGAGATAGAGATTTCGAAAGTGAAAGTAGACGGTTCCGTCAAAAAAAGGGAAATAACTCATAGAAATCAACCCGCATGACCCCGTGTTTGGCATGGATCTAGAACCGGCTTAGGTCACTGACTCCAGGAATGGAAGTAACAAAATTGATTTTGTCGCAGGTAGTTTGCGATTGTCATGTTTGTGTGAATGTGGGTCTATGGGAAATCAATTGGTTGTCTGTTTCCTATCAACAACGAAAGTGGACAAAATTGTGTATGCACCGGGTCACGTGGTGTGCCTAAATAGCGCAAAGACGGAAAAAATGCGAAACGAGAGAGACGAATCGTGATGCCGATTGATTGCAGGTAAGTTTTCGGTAATATAAAATAAATTAGTCTCGTTTCGTTTTTTATTTATTCCTCTCTGCCGGGTTGCCAAACCGGTAAGTTGTCTTTGTGAATAACGACAAAATAGTTCGTTGTGCCATTTCAATAATAATCGAATGACGGACAACATAGAAAACAAGAGGGCCATGATGGCCCTAATTCGCTCACCTGACTCCATGAACACCAGAGGAGAATGTGACATTGAGTTCATGTGTTTTAAAAAAAATTGTAATATTTTTAGATGGCGGTCATCTTGGATTAAGCGATGACTCTCATTTTACCAAATCTGAAAATGCTTCACCCAAGGATCTTAACTTCCTATGAAGTTTGGCCAGCATCGGCCATGTGGTTCCTGAGAAAAAGAAGTTCAAAATCTTGAATAAATGGACCTTTTGGCGGCCATCATGGATGTTATAATCATCCGATTCTGACAAATATTGCACCAGAGCAATTGCCTCATTGATACCTTCAATTTGATATATGACATGAGCATATCCGGTCAAAAATAAAATGTGACCCCACGGGCCACGCCCATTTTTGACCCCGGGGTAACCATTTTCACAACTTTGAAAGAGCATTGTAAATCTATCATTTCTACCAAATTTAGTCGAAATCCGGCCAGCGGTTCATAAGAAGATTTTTTAAGAATTTATGCTATTTTTAGATGGCGGCCATCTTGGATTAGCGATGACCTCCATTTTAACAAATCAGAAAAGGCTTCACCCATGGACCATAACTTTTAAGTTTGGCTACCATGGGCCAAGCGGTTCATGTGAAGAAGAATTTTGAAATCTCTAATAAAAGAAAGACCGGCGGCCATCTTGGATGACATAACAATCCGATTTCGACAAACAATGTACCAGAGTGATCGCCTCATTGATACCTTCGATTTGATATATAACATGACTATATTCTGTCAAAAATAAAATTTGACCCCATAGACCACGCCCATTTTTGACCCCGGGGTCACCATTTTAACAACTTTGAAAGACCATTGTACATTAATCATTCCTACCAAGTTTCGTCAAAATCCGACTAGCGGTTCATGAGAAGAAGATTTTTTAAGAATTTATGCTATTTGTAGACGGCGGCCATCTTGGATTAGCGATGACCTCCATTTTAACAAATCTGAAAAGGTTTCACCCATGGACCATAACTGTTAAGTTTGGTTACCATGGGCCAAGCGGTTCATGTGAAGAAGAATTTTGAAATCTCTAATAAAAGAACGACCTTTTGACCTTTCGGCGGCCATCTTGGATGACATAACAATCCAATTTCGACAAAAAATGTACCAGAGTGATCGCCTCATTGATACCTTTGATTTGATATATAACATGACCATATTTGGTCACAAATAAATTTTGAAAGAGCATTGTACATCGATCATTCCTACCAAGTTTCGTCGAAATCCGGCCAGCGGTTCATGAGAAGAAGATTTTTTAAGAATTTATGCTATTTTTAGACGGCGGCCATCTTGGATTAGCGATGACCTCCATTTTAACAAATCTGAAAAGGCTTCACCCATGGACCATAACTTTTAAGTTTGGCTACCATGGGCCAAGCGGTTTATGTGAAGAAGAATTTTGAAATCTCTAATAAAAGAACGACCTTTTGACCTTTTAGCGGCCATCTTGGATGACATAACCATCTGATTTCGACAAAAAATGCACTAGAGTGATCGCCTCATTGATACCTTCAATTTGATATATGACAGAACCATATTCAGTCAAAAATAAAATTTGACCCCAATTTGACCCCACGGGCCACGCCCATTTTTGACCCCGGAGTCACCATTTTAACAACTTTGAAAGAGCATTGTACATCGATCATTCCTACCAAGTTTCGTCGAAATCCGGCCAGCGGTTCATGAGAAGAAGATTTTTTAAGAATTTATGCTATTTTTAGACGGCGGCCATCTTGGATTAGCGATGACCTCCATTTTAACAAATCTGAAAAGGCTTCACCCATGGACCATAAATTTTAAGTTTGGCTACCATGGGCCAAGCGGTTCATGTGAAGAAGAATTTTGAAATCTCTAATAAAAGAACGACCTTTTGACCTTTTAGCGGCCACCTTGGATGACAAAAAATTGATACCTTCAATTTGATATATGACATGACCATATTCAGTCAAAAATAAAATTTGACCCCAATTTGACCCCACGGACCACGCCCATTTTTGACCCCAGTCACCATTTTAACAACTTTGAAAGAGCATTGTACAGCGATCATTCCTACCAAGTTTTGTCGAAATCCGGTTAGCGGTTCTTGAGAAGAAGATTTTTGAAGAATTTGTGCTATTTTTAGACGGCGGCCATCTTGGATTATGTAATGACGTCATTTTAACAATTTTGTAATCCCCCTACCTAAGGACCATGACCATGAAGTTTGGTGACTATAGGCCCAATGGTTACCGAGGAGAAGACGTTTGAAAATGTTCCCAGACGACGACGGACGACGACGACGGACACATTGCGGTAACAATAGCTCACATGAGCTTCGCTCAGGTGAGCTAAAAATAAATGTTATATACCCAACTCGTAATTCACTGCTAATTATGCTATTATCACTGTTCACACAGACTTCCAAATTAATTGTCTGCCTAATTTGGCTAGCTGCAGACACATCAATTTAATTTAATTACGTGTTAAACAATCAATTTGTACAATTGAATTAACATTCAGTGTTTCTTTAACCCTCGGATCGAGTTCAAAGTACATCGGCGGTGTCATTAAGGACTTCAATTGATCCCTAATGAGTCGCGCTTTTAACACGACAGATGTACCTTGTTGTTTATCAAAATGTTTGCGAATTGTAGATCACGTGAGCCGGCTCATCAGGATCTGCGGCATTCCTACGATCATGTACATTTTATATACACAACAAGAATTCCGCCACGGAAGCGGTGTCGCACCTGCCGAGGCATTTGACCGTGAACATTAAAAGTAAATAAATTACCTTGACCTTCAGAATTTGGATGTGGGGGTGTGCATAATGAAGCATCATCCATAGACAAATATTGATGTGAAATATTATCTATGTCTGGAAAGGGGTTAAAGAGATATTGTGAAAAAACAATAACTTTTAACGCATTTCTGTTACAAATCCGGTGAACATTACAAGTAAATAAATGACCTATTTTCCATTTTTACCATCAAAAACATGCTTTGACAGCACTTCAGAATAATTTACATGCTTTGACAGCACTTTAGAATCATTTCCATTGGAAATGATTCTGAAGTGCTGTCAAACCATGTTTTTATTGAGAAATATATAAAAGCAATAGTAGACGACAATTGTTGTGTGTAGCGGTGTAAGGGTAAATAGTAGATTTGTATAAAAAATAGAGTTTGTTCTCTTGAGACACAGTGCCTTTAATCTAACAATAACTCTAAATACCGGTACACATAAACCTCAGAAGACTTCATAGCACTAACTACACCCTATGTAAGCCAATACCAGAAACCTGAATATGTTTCTAGTATCGCCATGTATAGGGTGACAAAATACATACAAGGTTGACCCAGTCTTCAGAAACTTGGCAATAGGGTGACAAAATACATACAAGTTTGACCCAGTCTTCAGAAACTTGGCAGTGCAAATGTTTCCACCGACACAAGTGGCTTATCAGGTTCATAAATAGTGCAGCCTCTGATCGGGTCTACACTGTTGTTGAGTTGGGTAAACCTTTTGTCGTCACGGATCACACAGTCATGTTGCTGACATCAGATCTAGGGCACAGGTGAAATACTCTGACACAAAGAAAATGACCATTACAAAAAAATCCATTACCCCACCCACTTGGTCTCATACAGCGAGTACTATCTGTTAACATCATGTACAGTACGATACCAGGTGGGTGGGGTAATGGGATGTTTTTAATAGGCATTTTTTTGGTGTCATAGGTCCGTGTCTTCCACCTGTGATCTAGGGGCCCGTTTCACACATCCTTCACACAACTAAGCAGTTCACAAAAATGTTAACACTGATAGCCAATGTTGGCAAATATTTAGTGTAATTGTTGTACATGCGAGTGCAAAAATGCAGCATTAGTTTAAACAGTATTTTATTCATATTTTGACACATGAAAATACATCCAGTAATTATCATACAGAGTTTGGTAAAGCTGTAAAACTGTGTATGACTACAATGCTGTATGAAGTTTAGTGAAATTGGACCCCAGCTATATGTGGCTGTGACTGGAGAAATGGGGCTTATGGATTGTGTGACCAGTGTAGATCCAGATCAGCCTGTGCATCCGCAGTCTGATCAGGATCTGCAATGTTCGCCATTCCATCAATAAAATGTCTGACATGCTTCTAACAAACAATATAGATCGTTGTCAGGCTACATGAGTGTGATATTTGATCAGGAGATACACTGGTCACAAATCCCAAAAGCCTCATTTCTCCAGTCACAGAGCTATCGGTTGTCCTGTTAACTTGATTTTAAATGGCTACCATTCCATATAAAGTGTTGTGAAACTAGACACCAGCTATATAAGACTACCACCACGGTCTGGTAACAAAGAGATAGGCGATCATGAAGATAATGATGAGCGCGGTCATGCCGTAGGCGTATTCGTAGGAGTCGGCGGTGTAGCGGCCAGTGAGAGGGAAGAAGAGATTGTCCCAGCAGCGATCCCCAGGGCACAGCTGGACGTCGTCTTCCGTCGGCGTCAGGTAGTACCTTCAATACATTACATTACATATTACTCGCTATCGGTTGTCCTGTTAACACAATTTGTAGCGAGCACGCTTCTCACCATTTCGGCCCGGGTTTGATCCTCGACCGGGTCCGTATATGACATGGTACCGGACAAGTGGGTTTTCTCTGGAAACTCTGGTTTCCTCCAATATTAAGTAAAGCCATTATGCATTACATTACATACATAACTTGTTATGGCTTGCCAACTTAGCGAAATTGGTAATAAGCAAGCTTCTCACAAATTTGGCCAAGGTTAGATCCTCAACAGAGGAATTACGTGAGATGGTATAGTGGTCACCAGACCAGACAAGTGGGAACTTCTTGCACATCAAGTACCACACATGCACCAATGAAAGTGCTCTTGCACTTCTTTTAAACTGTAAAATAAAGTTTAATAAACAACTAGATGGCCGTGGCCCGCATGTCGCACCTGCCGCGGCAATTGATAGTACTAAACAAGCTTTGATACCAATGTGTGGACAATAAAATATATAATTTGACCTCGACATTGGGCACAGGGGCCACACGGGTTGGGTATAGAATGAAAATATGGATGATGATAAAGACACAAGTGAAGTTTCAAGTGAATTGGCGAATCAGTTTCAGAGATATATGGAGTTGTATTGGTTTTCTGAATATATTTGCATGAGTGATCTGAGAAAGGAAAAATAAATATGAAAAACAAATTATTATAAAAAAAACACTAGTGTTAGCAACGCTAGTTTTGCTAAATATAGAATTCATATTTCCCATTGATGTGCTCACACTTCGTATGCACGTGCCTAGCTTTGACTAGACACTATGTCACCAACTACGTCACTGATAACATTCAGTTCTCGCATTCAGTTCCCGGGCGGGCGTGGGCACAGCTTGTCCACGCAATAACTAGAGTTCTACTTCACCGCTCGTAACCAAATTCGGTATACATGTTTATCACGGAAAGACGAAGAAGCCTATTGATTTTGAAAAATTTCCGATGACGTATCTCCCCTTCGAGGCCATTTTTAATTTTCGCACTCTGTATCCTTGTCCACGCAATAACTCAAGTTCTACTTCACCGATCGAAACCAAATTCGCTATACATGTTTATCATGGCAAGACAAAGAAGCCTATTGACTTTGAAAAATTTCCGATCCTTATCTCCCCATGGCAGCCATTTTTAATGTTCGCACTCTGTATCCTTGTCCACGCAAGTTCTACTTGACCGATCATAACCAAATTCGGTATACATGTTTATCATGGTAAGACAAAGAAGCTTATTGATTTTGAAAATTTTCCGATACTTATCTCCCCTTGGCAGCCATTTTTAATTTTCGCACTCTGTATCCTTGTCCACGCAATAACTCAAGTTCGACTTCACCGATCGAAACCAAATTCGGTATACATGTTTATCAGGGCAAGACGAAGCTTATTGATTTTGAAAATTTTCTGATACTTATCTCTCCTTGGCAGCCATTTTTAATTTTCGCACCCTGTGTCCTTGTCCATGCAATAACTCAAGTTCTACTTCACTGATCAAAACCAAATTCGGTATACATGTTTATCATGGCAAGACAAAGAAGCTTATTGATTTTGAAAATTTTCCGATACTTATCTTCCCTTGGCAGCCATTTTTAATTTTCGGACTGTATCCTTGTCCACGCAATATGTCGAGTTCTACTTGACGGATCGTAACCAAATTTGGTTTACATGTTTATCACGTCAAGATGAGTTATCTCCCCTTGTTGACTGGCCTTGCCTCGACGGGCGTATATTTTGACCTTCGGCACTCTTGTTAAACTTGGTTATTTTTTTATGAGCATGCGCGTACATCGTGTGTTAATATGGCGATTATATAGAAGTGCAATGCTGACCATATCTTGTAATAAAGTTTATCTTTTTACTTTATTTGCAGCGAAGTGGTAGTCAGTGGTAATTTAAATGTAGACTACCATGCTAGTGTCTTTTGATATCAAGTTTACCAGACTCCGCTCATAAACAGCGGGAATTCTTTGATATTCCGCGTTTCGTAGCCTTGCCTGATAAACCTCAAAAGGACACAACCCTGGTATTCTCTCTGTAACTCCCCATGGCAAAAGAGTGCTAGCCGACTGCAACCAGTGTAGCCACAGACCAGCATGTGCATTTGCAGTCTGATCAGTGACATCACTGTTTGAAATGGAATTGTGGATTTGATTGATTGGGGTTCTATATGTGAGCAAGGTCATATAGAGATGTGGAATGCAACTCATATTGATGTGCCAGGAAGTTGTTCTAAGGGAAGTTACTCGTGACTCCAAATGTATTTAGAAGTAACCAAGTTATATACTGAAGAATAACGTATCTGGCCCAGGTACGTACTTGGTTACAGGTTCAGGAGTCTGTGCTGGCACCTTGATGAACCTCACTGAGCTGGTCAGGTAGAAGGACTGGGTGGCCGTGGACTGACACACCCCACCGCCCGGCCCACCACACGCCACCGCCCACGTCGACACCATGTAGCTGCAATGGGATGTGTACTTATATTGTGAGAGGGCTGTGACGGTATTTACAAGACTGGTCTACATAACAATATTCTAACGTAAAAGACGCCTTCAGTTCGGTCAACTATTTATCAGACTGGACTAACAGAGGTGCATACAATACCTGCAATAATGCATGATGGAAACACACCAACATAAAACACAGTATTTGATATTTTGACTGATCACTTGAACACTCAATACACTTGCCATCAAAAGGAACTGTGTAAGAGGATATTTACAGAGGAAATATAGGATAGCAACTGTCGACAACCAATGCCATTTACAAGCTGAAAGCCTGTGATCATGAACCAAGTTTGACTTACTTGACCTTACTGCCGATGACTTCGTAGATAGGGAAGTCGTTTGATTGGCCGGTCTCGGCGTACAGAACATCAAGTTGGATGCCGGACGTGATGTTACGACAGATTCCTGTGCGATTGTCCACCGGGCTCAGGCCCACTGGGTAGTACTCGCTCGCTGTACACATCATCGATAGATCGTCTCTGTAGCACATGCATACATACTGTACTACTGTTGTCTATTCCACGTTTTTCTGCCGACCAACTATTAAACACATTAAATCTAAAAAATATTTAATTGTAAGTACTTTTTCATCAATAACAAAAGTCACCCTCCCCAAAAATGTATACATAGAGAATAGTAGGTTAGTGCCGTGAATGGGAAAAATATCTGGCAAGGCTCAGGAAACGGGATGGGCGAGGCTCTGCCGAGCACATCCCGTTTCCGTGCCGCGCCAGATATTTTTTCCCATTCACGGCACTAACCTACTATTCTATTTATCCCGTCAACACCTACAAATGGCTGTAAAATGCAAAAATAGTATTGACTGGATATCAAAAAAGTTTCACGGCACCGTGTTTCACGGGACATACGCACTGTGTTGACGGGATAAAATGAAATTCCATCAAAAAATTATTTTTATATTGCAATAAAAACCAATTTATTCGTAAAGCAATACATTGTAATTTCAGCATATACCAATCAATTTTATGAGTTACCACTGGAGCGTAAATATTTGACACATGTTAAGAATGGAATATGTTTCAGTTGCTGGGACAAAATACTAAATCAGTGAGTACTGCGGGTAGGTTTCAATGTTTGAGTACCACCAGAATATTTTGTGTCCATACCAGTACCAGCAATGAGATATTTGCATCGTATTCAAACACAACGTAAATAAAACACTTTGTTTATTATTTGTCATACATAATCCAGTTGCACCCACCTTAACACATCTACCCAGTAGTCAAGGTCATTTGGGTCGAAGATTCCACGGCGACCAAGGACGTCCGAGGGCATCAGGTTGTTCAGGCGATTTATAATCAGCTTCCTATATAATGGATTCAAAGGCCACAGAATGTATTAGTCCTATTTTAAAACAACGAATTGAAATATATGTAGACGATTCTCATAAGCTACAAAAACAAGTTTTTCAGTGAAAAAATACTGTATATTTTCCCACCTCATACTGCTCATGCCCCTTAAAAATATAAGAATATCTCATTGACTTATAATAATGGGGAATGGGTCCAAAACATGACATTGTCTCATTGAAACCGATACCAAGGCACATGCATATGCTGATCAGGATCTACACTGTTGTATCAGCTGAAGGCCTAAACAAGGTTTTGCCAGCGAGTGTATCTCACAAGGTCATGGTCACCAAGATCAAGGTCACCCGAGTGACACTGGTGGATAGCCACCAATGTAAGGAAGCTACTGATGAAGTTTGGTAACGATCCGACTGACGGAACAAAAGACAGTCAACATTTGGATTTAATTGCCGACGCCGGAATTGTGACAGCCATGTCTCATTTTCCACTATTAAACATAGGTGAGACAAAAAGTATTTTATAACATACGAGACCTTACTCTAGCATAAAACGTTACCTGACAAATAGAATATCATGTTTAATAGTATATCAAGTTTATCGGGCTCCGCTTGGAAACGGTAGGCGATTCCGACGTGTTTCTTAGTCGTATCTGGCACAATAAAAAATATTTATTCAAATAACGTGAGCTCACATGAGTGTTTGACAGACAATCTTTTGGTATTATGTATTTATCAGCCGTAGCCTATTTCACCAAAATTGCAAAGTATACTTATCTTGCTAAGTACACTTTGAGTGAGAAATTTTCAATGTAAAGATAAATTTATTAATTTTGGCTGTGATAATGTAATAAATTCAGTATAATAATTCTGCATACTTTTAATCTGACAGCAAATATATGCAGTCGTTAGTTCTATATGAAATAATGCATTTCAGGAAAAATAAATGATATTATCTTAGCTAGAAAAGTATACTTTGCAATTTTTGTGAAATCGGCTACTGGTGGCTGATAGATCGAGACAAACCTGAGGGAGGAACAATTGGAGAAGTCTGTGAGTGCCAGTTGTAGACGGCACCCTGTGGAGATGTCCTCTCCAAATGTCAAGGACCGTCGCCCCGCATTTTTACACTGCCCATCACTGCCTGATAATGGATATGGCGTACATCAAGCATAACAAAAATGTCATTATATATTGACCACTTCCAAATATCACACTGCTAGTTTCGGCAAAATCAAAACTGTAATTTTAAATGGAACCCAAGAAATGAAAATGATCCTAAAGTGATGTATATGAAGACAAAATATAATGCAACAGCAGACAACAATTTATGTTTCCTGCATTGTAACAACTATTGAAAGAAGAAATACCTGGGTTGAAGACAGCCATCTGGCGTGAAGCATCGGTCGTAACATACAGGAACTGTGGTGGCGCCACTGTCCCATCGCTGACCTTTGACCCGCTGTGGACTGGCTTGCCAATATCGTAGCCAGGCATGCCTGATCGGGTGTACGTTGTGTCGACTATGTTGTTGAAGTTATCGTTCGGGAGTGTGCTCTCGCCCGTGAAATTATGCACAAACGTCGTCTTGTATTTCTGGGTTAGCACAGTGGCAGCATTTTGAGTGTTTTGTAATGGCACATTCCCTGAAATAAATCAGTATATATCAGTGACTGAATGGTGAACAGCGTAGGTACTGAGCTGACTGTGTTAATAAGCTTAATGGGGCTGTGCTGTTAGCAATGTCGTAAGATTTGTTATGTCAGCGAGCAACCAAAATATAAGTACAGCTGTATATACAACATACTGTATGACAACAGGTGGGTTGGGTAAGGAGATTGTTTTATAACCATAATATACTGTACGACAACATGTGGGTGGGGTAATTGGATTTTTAATGAGCATACAGGTTGGCACTAGGATTTTGAAATTAGGTAATAGCCAAAATGAATGGATAACACAAAAACAACGTTTGGCCCAATATTTGTAAAACATAGAATATTTTTCATATAATTTCTGACATTCCTATATAGTCGCCAAAATGTCACTTTCTGAAATACTAGCAGCCATTTACGCTAGTGTTGCACCTGTGGACTTACCGAGTATGATGGTGGCGTCCAGCTTCGTGATGCGGTTCCCATCCCACTCTATTGCATAGTCTACATCCAGTACTGCGTTCTGACACGCACTATCCACAACAGCAGTTGACAGCGTGGATGGATCCGGACTGCCGCAGCTGACTGGAAGGTTGGCAGCAGCAGCCTGCGTCGTCTTGGGCAGACTGTTCAGATCTATACAAATATCATTGCCACATGTGTCGATACACGACACATTCGTCGGGAATACGTAGTCAAACAGGCCGGGTGTATCAGCAGCATTCACCACATTGTTCCTGATATACGCACTTGCATCAGTACTGCATAAATAATTCACATTCGTCTCGGCGATAACCGTCCCCGATCCTTCTAACACACTAAAAAACGACAAATTGGAAGACTGGACGTAGAATAAAGCACTAAGAACGGATGAGTCGCTACACAGCGCCGCAGACATTTCGTACGAACACGACACGTCTAGGTCCTTGAGGAACTGCACGGGGGCGGTATCGAGGCACTGGCCGGCGAGGGTGGGCTGTGGGAGGGTGAGGATCCCCTCGAGCTGGTTATCGGCTATGGCCATGCCGGTCTTCACCCGGACTCCGTACGCGTAGCCGCCCGTGGGCAGATTGTCCTCTACTAGACGCAGCTCGTCCTCCCTGAAACACAGAGTTGAGCCACACATATAGAGAATATCAAGCTAGTGTCTTTTTAGTGCTCCAGATAAGGTGCGTATTGGCGTATTTTACGCACTTATTTTAGCAGAATATGCATTGATTATCAAAAGTGGGAGTACAAAATACTCACAGCAATGTGAAAATATGCATTGATTTTCAAATTGAATAGTGCAAATACTGTAATAAAGTTGAATATTTACTTAGTTGAGCTGCAAAAAGTGTTTGCTTTTTGTAGCTCAAATAAGTTAATTTTTGTATCATTTGTTCCCTGAATAAGGAATCAAATCAATAATACATTTGTAACAGTAAAATAGGCATTGAATTTGAAATCTGGGGGTATAATACTCTCTAGATACAAAACTTATCTGGAGCTCTGTCTTTTGATATATACCAGTATTTAACGCCGGTACCCAGTTGCAAACTCACCTATACCAGTTTGTAACGCCGGTACTCAGGTATAAACTCACCTATACCAGTATGTAAAGCCAGTGCCCAGGTGTAAACTCACCTATACCAATATGTAACGCCGGTACTCAGGTGTAAACTAACCTATACCAGTATGTAAAGCCAGTGCCCAGGTGTAAACTCACCTATACCAATATGTAGCGCCGGTACTCAGGTGTAAACTAACCTGCACCAGTATGTAACACCGGTACTCAGGTGTAAACTCGCCTATATCAGTATGTAACGCCGGTACTCAGGTGTAAACTAACCTATACCAGTATGTAACACCGGTACTCAGGTATAAAACTCACCTATACCAGTAGTAAAGCCAGTAACCAGGTGTAAACTCACCTATACCAATATAACGCCGGTACAGGTGTAAACTAACCCTATACCAGTAGAAAGCCAGTACCCAGGTGTAAACTAACCTATACCAGTATGTAACACCGGTACTCAGGTATAAACTCACCTATACCAGTATGTAAAGCCAGTACCCAGGTGTAAACCCACCTATACCAATATGTAACGCCGGTACTCAGGTGTAAACTCACCTATACCAGTATGTAAAGCCAGTGCCCAGGTGTAAACTCACCTATACCATATGTAACGCCGGTAAACTCAGTGTAAACTCACCTATACCATATGTAACACCGTACTCAGGTGAAACTCGCCTATATCAGTAGTAACGCCGGTACTCAGGTGTAAACTAACCTATACCAGTATGTAACACCGGTACTCAGGTGTAAACTCGCCTATATCAGTATGTAACACCGGTACTCAGGTGTAAACTCGCCTATATCAGTATGTAACGCCGGTACTCAGGTGTAAACTAACCTATACCAGTATGTAACACCGGTACTCAGGTATAAACTCACCTATACCAGTATGTAAAGCCAGTACCCAGGTGTAAACTCACCTATACCAATATGTAACTCCGGTACTCAGGTGTAAACTCACCTATACCAGTATGTAAAGCCAGTGCCCAGGTGTAAACTCACCTATACCAATATGTAACACCGGTACTCAGTTATAAACTCACCTATACCAGTATGTAAAGCCAGTGCCCAGGTGTAAACTCACCTATACCAATATGTAACGCCGGTACTCAGGTGTAAACTAACCTATACCAGTATGTAAAGCCAGTACCCAGGTGTAAACTCACCTATACCAATATGTAACGCCGGTACTCAGGTATAAACTCACCTATACCAGTATGTAAAGCCAGTGCCCAGGTGTAAACTCACCTATACCAATATGTAACGCCGGTACCCAGGTGTAAACTAACCTATACCAGTATGTAAAGCCAGTACCCAGTGTAAACTCACCTATACCATATGTAACGCCGGTACTCAGGTTATAAACTCACCTATACCAGTATGTAAAGCCAGTGCCCAGGTGTAAACTCACCTATCCAATATGTAACGCCGGTACCCAGGTGTAAACTAACCTATACCAGTATGTAAAGCCAGTACCCAGGTGTAAACTCACCTATACCAATATGTAACGCCGGTACTCAGGTGTAAACTAACCTATACCAGTATGTAACACCGGTACTCAGGTGTAAACTCACCTATACCAATATGTAACGCCGGTACTCAGGTATAAACTCACCTA
Source organism: Conchocele bisecta (assembly GCA_029237695.1). NCBI lineage: Eukaryota > Metazoa > Mollusca > Bivalvia > Lucinida > Thyasiridae > Conchocele > Conchocele bisecta. The sequence goes on from CM055277.1 coordinate 79,699,120, forward strand.
TACCAGTATGTAAAGCCAGTACCCAGGTGTAAACTCACCTATACCAATATGTAACACCGGTACTCAGGTGTAAACTAACCTATACCAGTATGTAAAGCCAGTACCCAGGTGTAAACTCACCTATACCAATATGTAACACCGGTACTCAGGTGTAAACTCACCTATACCAGTATGTAAAGCCAGTGCCCAGGTGTAAACTCACCTATACCAATATGTAACGCCGGTACTCAGGTGTAAACTCACCTATACCAGTATGTAAAGCCAGTGCCCAGGTGTAAACTCACCTATACCAGTATGTAACACCGGTACTCAGGTATAAACTCACCTATACCAGTATGTAAAGCCAGTACCCAGGTGTAAACTCACCTATACCAATATGTAACGCCGGTACTCAGGTATAAACTCACCTATACCAGTATGTAAAGCCAGTGCCCAGGTGTAAACTCACCTATACCAATATGTAACGCCGGTACTCAGGTGTAAACTAACCTATACCAGTATGTAACGATGGTACCCAGGTGTAAACTCACCTATACCAGTATGTAACAACGGTTCCCAGCCTATCGAGGAAGGCCTGCAGCCCGGCGGTGATCTTATATTCCCAGTTGTAGTAGTAGCCGAGGAAGGCGTTGTACTCAAACTCGACACACAGCAGGGGGAACCAGTCAACCTTGTTGTGGTGGTCGGAGCGACAGTCATACTCCTGGGTGGGCGCATCTAGACCTCCGGGCAGACTCGCGATACAGGACACAAACACAGCCTTCACATCCGCGGAACATTCCTAGTGCCACAAATAGTTTGACATGATTACATTCTCAGGATATATAGAGAATAGTAGGTTAGTGCCGTGAATGGGAAAAAATATCTGACAAGGCTCAGGAAACGGGATGGGATGGCTGTAAAATGCAAAAATTGTATTGACTGGATATCAAAAATGTTTCACGGCACCGTGTTTCACGGCACATACGCACTGTGTTGACGGGATAAATCATTTTACTGATCGAAAATACTAAATTTATTACTTGACTCATCAGAAATATATGTTATGATCACTGATTTTTCCAAACATTATATCATGTAAAAAATGTACTACTATCCCTCACTGTCAGAGTGTAAAGCCCCCAACGTTTAGCCTAGAGTATGGTAGAGTAAATACTCACCGAATCACAACAACAACTGAGATCACACGAGCCAAGTGTCAGGTCACACGGACATGGTGCCACCTCTTCAAAAGCTGGATTTACAACTACAGTTTCTGATGCATTTTCACCTGAAATGGATAATTTATCTAAAACTGACTATAGGCTACCCTACTTTCTGAACCAAATTGAAAATTGGCGCTCCATTATTTTTGTCAACCTGGGGCTGTAAAAGAGATATGGCTTAAACTGACAGTATGCTATTCTGGGACTACATTTGGCAGAGTGCCATAAGCCCAAGTCATAAGACTGTATCATAATATAAGGTTCGACCATGCCCAGCCGTGGGTATACGTTTGCCATGGTATGAGGGAACTGTTAGGACCCCAAGGCTGTAGGCCTGTAAACAGTTCCAAACGTTATTGTTACATTTGGTCCCGTGTCGTTTCGCCCTGATTACCCCATTCACCCCCCGCGGGTCGATTCACCCCGGTGACCTGTTCGCCCCGGGTCGGTTCGCCTCGTGTCGTTTCGCCCCGCTCATAATCTAAGTTGAGGGAGCGATATGTGATGTAGAGGGAGCGATATGTGATACAAAATATAATTGTTATAGATCCTTTTGAACTTAATAGGTCCTTGTAATAAAGCGTAATTATCACATTTCTTTGGTGATCAGGAACAACTTATTATAATAACTATGTTTGCATATATAGTGAATGCCTTTACTGAATTGTCTGATTTTCGTAAGGCGGTGTAATTATGAAATAAGATAATTGGCTAGGTGTGCCTATTATTCGGGAAAGAAAATTAATACAACTACCGGTATGTTTGACAATAATTTTATTGCCACAGGTCAAATTAAACGTATGTTATTATCTGTAAATCATCTTTAATCCTAATTGAAATTTGTATTAAAATAGGTATTGTGGTATATTAACATTATAGTTTTATAGGCATGTATCCAAATAATCACAGATTACCTATCCTTTTATAAACTTTCATAATGGTCAAACATTTTAACTAATTTAACTAACATACCTTACATTTAACCCCACAATTGGCACCATATTCAATACTCAGTAGAATCTGGCGAACATACCCATATCATCTGCTATTTTAACCATATCAGATGCAACGTTAACATCGGGGCGAAACGACTCACCTCAACCCATATTCATAACCATATCCAACGCAAGTTTAAAATCGGGGCGAATCGACCCAGGGCGAACCAACCCAGTGCGAACGGGTACTCGGGGCGAAACGACCCGCGACCTTATATTTCCGTTGGAAATATCATGTAATTTGAGCCTATACGCCCTACTTTCGTTACTTGGATAACCAATTTCATTCAAACAGCTGATTTACACATACATATTCCGGGTCGCAATACACGTCGCATGCTGCAGGTGCCCCAAACTACGCATCAATTTGAAAATTTCAGTGCAACTGTTGTGAACTGGTCTGGTGACGTAATGGCGTGTTCTAGTAACGTCATGAGACACATTACATAGGAATGAGCATTGTCTACAGTAGTGGTGCAACGATATACCGGTATACCGGTATATTGCGATATGTCATCCAGACGATACGTATCGCGGTACGGTTTTCGTGTATCGCGATATTTACACCATATTCTCGGTCGCCATCTTGTGTTAAAATAATTGTGTAAAATTATTCAAAATCATTCAAAACATAATTTTTAATATGACAGAAGTCAATATTTGTAATAAATATGCCACAATTAGATGACTAATACATGTAGTGAGTAATCTCGGACGTCCAACACATCTGGAAGTTTTACAGCAAATTCCGTGTGTAAAGTTTGTAAACCGTACTGTTACGTGGGTTCATTTCCCACCCAGTGACCTAAATCTCGCTAATTGCAGGTTTGTCGAAATGTTTACAATACCATTTGTTTTACGACACCCGATTGTTTGACCAAATTGTCATCACATCATTATGCGAATCACTAAAATCACGCCTACCCGCTGTGACAATAAAAGTCACGGGTCGACAGTTTCAATAATCCCCTAGCCAAACATTGCTTCTGGCTACTATAATAATTGTCAGTTCAAAACACGTGTTATTCTCGTGGCGAAGTTATTTATACAGTACAGCCAATCGCTGGTAAGTAAAGGCAGCCCTTAGTGGCATGATTGACAGGTTACTGTTGCGAAAGACGTCGGCAATATATCTATCAGCGATTGATCATGAACGAGGTAGAGTTAACTCCCTCCGAATACTCTCAACCAGACAAACAAACACGTGTTTTAACGGGCGCCGGATGCGAGTCGTTTCTGGGTCGGGCTAGTAAAAATTATAAGCTGGGTCACCCGGTGGCGAACAAATTTCGTAGTTGTCTACACACATTTTTGTCAGCTTATGACGCTTTGTGGGATACCATTTCCGAAATAAAAATAGCATCCAATCGTTAGCTACGATTGTGGGTATACCCACTGAAAGCGCCACCTGACGAACCGAGTCGTGGCCAACACAGCGGATGCTTCCGCCCATGATTGCAACTTTCTTTTTCGCCAAAAAGTGTGAAAGAATTAAATACGAAATCGATATATTCTAATGCAATCCTTTTATGCCGAAAACAAGTATTGTTTATTACATTACTAACTGTTTATTTCAACCAAATATGACTAACTCTATTGTCAGAAAACATGAAAAAGTCTAAATATCACGGACAATTTCGGCGATTTCGTACCTACGTAGTTTCGTCCTTTTGCAACTTTTTCCAATCGATGTTAAGGTAACCCGATTTTTATGATAATTCAGTTTGGTATTAAGTAAATATACAGAATTTATCACATCCAGTTCATAAGACGATATTTATGTACACAGTTAAAGAGGTTCAAATGGTAACAACATACTTTTGAGATGAAATAAATATATTTTTTTTTTCTTCAAATTCTACAATCTATTTTAAATTCTACAATCTACTACATTTGCTTCCCAGCCCCCCCCCCCTCCCCCCCCCCCCCTCCTTTTTATTTTTATTTCTCAATGAAAGTATACGTTGTTAACGCTCACTTAAACCGTCTCGACGAGGTGGCTCAGCATGTTGATGCCTCTACCCCCTCTAATAGATATGTATGCTTTGTAAGAGAAAAAATCAGGAAAAGGGTATGATTTGATCACTTCTCCCTAATTTCCTCTCGTCCAGAAATAATCATTAATGTCAACCGTTTCTGGGCAAAGTCCTGACCCACACAGTGTTTTGATGTGTTCTAATGACAATAATAAACAATAAAAAGACTGTTCTTTATCTCCTGTTTGTTTTTATTATTATTTGTTCATACATGGTATAATATCGCAATACGTATTGCAATATGGGTGTGTTGTATCGCAATATATCGCAATACGGGTTTGACCGTATCGTTGCACCTCTAGTCTACAGCCATGGTCAAACAGCATGCGCTGTACATCTGAACACAGCTTTGGGCGGTGTCAAACAGTGGCAGTCCTGTAACAAAAACTGATGACAATTAAATAGTATACTAGAAAATATCTTAAATATGTCACATTTAACTGCTAAAGTGCGAATCAGATCTGATTTGCAATTCTGCAGAGGAATCCTATGAGTGGTATCGTAACTCTGACTACGGACGGTACGGGAGTAGATTGCAAGAGTTACCGTTCACAACTGCAATGGTGTCGGCTAATTCTGCGCACCTAAGGCTTTCCAAACAAATTTATATGTCATTAACATCTCCATAATCAGTCAACCTTTCCTGAATATCGAACACAGTTCAAAGACGTCTGTGCAGGTAAAATGTCATAACGTTCTGACGTCATTAAGAGACGTAAATTGTGTGATGTATGACATCAAATGCGTGTTTGCAATGTCACATTTGTTTCTGCCAATGCTGCGCATCTGGTAGTGTAAACAAAATGGCGAGCAGCATACTGGATCAGCATAGCAAAATTTGTATTAAACTTGAAGCAGAACTATCCAGTGACATCATGACAGGTTAGTTTCTTCGTTTAACAGTTAATTTACTTAGTAAATAAGACTATTCCATCAGCAGGGTCTGAGAATTTTACACATTTTGACTATATTCAGAATAACTTTTTAACAAACTATCGGAATGTGATAAAATTGTGCCACAATGTAGCAATTAATCAGCTTGTTTATTTCAAAATCCACAAATTTTATTATGACGTACACAAGGCTAAATTTGACGTGAATTTCGCATTAGCTGATGCGCAGAATTAGCCGAAATGACAGTAACTGGGTGGTGGAGTTAACATTATCAGGCTCAAACTGTCAAACTCCAATTCATACACGTTTCCTCACCTCTCGTAAAAAAAATATTGAAACTGGCATTCAATTTGTCTTAATTTCTACTAAAGTGGGAGAGATGAAAACGCATTGTTTGAAAACAATGAGAAAGAAAGGACACGGTTACTGGTAGCCAGCGATAACTGGGTAATGTGACGGAAACGAATTAATTATTAATTAACAATAATCAAAACATTAAGAGATGCAAGTACCTTGACCAGTTGCAACTTTCAAGGAAATGAAATAAATGGTAATTAGTAAAACAAGCTTCATCGTGTTCAATTTAATTCATGACTTAGCATCTACGACAGCATTATTTTGCAGAACAAGCATCTGCACATCCAACTTTTCCCACCATTGTTTACATGTCACTAAGCTTTTTATTACATGATTTGTGATTGGTTGATTTTTTTATGATTTTATTGTCGTAAAATTATAATTTTTTTCAATAATTAATCTATGAATAATTTGATAATAATCTGTATAGTTGTTACCATGTAACATACATCATGTACTCTTATAGAAACCGCAAATGTGCTTATTATATAGTTTTCTAAATGAACAAAAAACTATTGTCGCAAACAGTCACCCAATGAAAATGTGTGTTGCAACTTCAAGGACAGCAACTCTGTATACACATAGTTAGCTGGTTCCTTGTTGGTATGCCGCTGACTTGACAGTGCGGATGAGCAGCTTGCAACAGGGAACCAGTCCAAATGGGCAAAAGGCGCACATGTTCCAAAGCTAGTCAACTGTTGTGCGTGCAAAATGTGTGAAATTGTTAAAGAAAACTTTACTGAGAAATTTCCAGCTATCGAACACGACATCAGGAATGCTAATTTCATTGGTAATTTGTACAGTTTATATTCTGACACCCCGTGCTAAAACTGTATTTCAATCATGTATTCACAGTATTGATTCGGACTTTCACCGATTCGTACATTGCTCGATTCGGACCTTAAACGATTCGTTCCTATCGTCTGTTCTGCATACAATTTGCTAGTTCTGAGTACAAACATTTAATTACATAAGTGTTATGACAGAGTAGTATTTCCAAATTTGCATTTGTCGCGTTCTTTGTTTACTTTCTACTTTGTAGAAAAAGAAATGTTGCGAATACACACTTTATTAGGTGAGTTTATGATAATATATTTGTCTCATATTGTAGAATGTTCTCACAATAACAATATAGTGAAGTATGAACGTCAACGTCCTGCAGCAGCAGATTATTGCTATATTTTAGTCGGCGAAATTACAAATTTATACCGTTCAAGTCTGTTGACTGTGGCATAGTGATATAGTGTGTATTAGCAAAATTCTTAAGTCGCTCTGCAAAGCAGAATGGAAACAAAGAACAGTTCAAACGAACGCTAGTTCCGAGTACATAACTAATTACACTGCATTGCGTAAGAGTTATGATGGAGTAGTCTTTCCAAATGTGCATTTGAAGCGTTCTTTGTTTACTTTCTACTTCATGGAGAGTGTCCTAAGAATTTTGCACACTTTCTTAGGTAAGTTTATGGTAATATTTTTGTGTCACATTGTGTAGCGTGGAGTAGCAATATAGTGCAACCTGTTGCCTATAAAGCGGAAAATGTGCAGCTAACTTAACGCTAGTTCTGAGGACATAACTCTAATTACTGTCATTTCGGCTAATGCGCAATTCACGTCAAATTTAGCCTTGCGTACGTCACAATAAAATATGTGGATTTTGGAATAAACAAGCTGATTAATTGCTACACTGTGGCACAATTTTATGACATTCCGATAGTTTGTTAAAAAGTTATTCAGAATATAGTCAAAATGTGTAACATCCTCACACCCTACTGATGGAATAGTTGTCTTATTTACTAAATTAGCTGTTCAACTAAGAAACCTAACCTGTCTGGATGTCACTGGATATTTCTGCTCAAGTTTAATTCCAATGTACTACGCTGATCCAGTATGCTGTTTGCCATTTTTAGCTCGCCTGCACGAACTTCTATTTCCTTCATCTAAAATGCTTAATATTTCACACATGCCTTCCTGTAAGGCTCTACTACCATGCTGCGCCAAATCCGCGACCGTCCAACCCCCGCTGATCCCAAGGTCAAGGTCAAATACTTAAGTCTCTTTACAAAACTTGACATCAGAGAAATAAGTTATAACTTCTATTTCTTTTGTTGAAAATTCTTAATATTTCACTCGTGCATTCCTCTAAGGTTGTACTATCATTCTGTGACAAATCCACGACCATCCAGCCCCCGTTGATCCAAAGGTCAAGGTCACATACTTAGTCTCTTTACTAAACTTAACATCAGAGAAATATGTTATAACTTCTATTTCTTTCATCGAAAATTCTTAATATTTCATGCATGCATTTCTCTAAGGGTCTACTATCATGCTGTGACAAATCCCCGCTGATCTCGAGCTCAAGGTCTCATACTTAGTCTCTTTACAAAACTTAACATCAGAGAAATCGGTTATAACTTCTATTTCCTTTCTCAGATCTGCTTCACATTTCACACACGCATTGCTCCAATGGACCTCGACCACCCTGTGACAAATTCACATTCGTGCTGCCCCCGCTAAGCCCAGAGTCGAGGTCACAAGGCCCACACAAGGTCAAGGTCACAATCTTAGCAAATTCATAAACTTAACGTTGGGGTAAATGTCTGTTTCCTTTCATGGAATGCCTTGATATTTCATACATGCATTCATCTAATGATACTCTTATCGTGTTATATCAAATCCATGACCCACCGCCCACCCCTTACCCCAAGGTCAAGTTCACAAACTTAGCACATTCTTAAACTTAACGTTGGGGTAAATGTCTTATAACATCTGTTTCCTTTCATGGAACGCCTTGCTATTTCATACATGCATTCCTCTATGATGCTGTAGCAAATCCACGACCCACCACCCAACCCTTACCCCAAGGTCAAGGTCACAAACTTAGCATGTTCATAAACTTAACGCCCCGTGCAGGCACCGGGGCGGGATCAACTGATCCTGAGAATAGTGCTGCAGTAGCCATTGCTTGTCGTAAAAGGCGACTAAACTGGCTTAACGATTGGGTTCATACTTTCCGGAACCCACTATACCGGATTTGGCCCTCATGTACATTTTTGGCTTTCTTGTACGTGAGAGTTGAGTCAGGCTATGCCCCATATATAAAAGTAAGATTAGCGCTAATCCTATTACTTTTAGGGGATGGGATAAATGATGCTGGTGTGGCGAGGGCCTGGCACCAGATCAGGTTGTTCTAATTTCAGGACTGAATATATATTTTGATTGTAAATATTGAGTTCTGAAGTTGGGATTTACCCCCCTCGGACAGGTGGATACGGGACACGACCCCGTTGACCCGTCTGCGTGTAGACTCCCTGAGGCTTGTACCTCTATGTCAGAAAAGCGGACGTTAAACCCTATTCACTCACTCACTCATAAACTTAACGTTAGGGTAAATGTTGTGCAACTTCTTTTTTTTTTGCAGGGAACCCTTTGATATTTCATACATGCATTCATCTGATGATCCTCTATTGTGCTACAGCAAATCCATGACCCCCCCCCCCCCCCCCCCCCCCCCCCCCCCCCCCCCCCCCCCCCCCCCCCCCCCCCCCCCCCCCCCCCCCCCCCCCCCCCCCCCCCCCCCCCCCCCCCCCCCCCCCCCCCCCCCCCCCCCCCCCCCCCCCCCCCCCCCCCCCCAAGATCAACATCATAAACTTAACGTTAAGAGTAAATGTCTTTTTATAACTTCTGTTTCTTTACAGGGAACGCCTTGATATTTCATACATGCATTCATCTGATGATACTCTATCGTGCTATAGCAAATCCATGACCCACCTTTTTCCCCAAGGTCAAGGTCACAAACATAGCACATTCATACATGCATTCCTCGTGTGAATAGCTATCATGCTGTAGAAAATCACCAACTTAGTACGTTCATAAACTTATCATACATGCATTCCTCGTGTGAATAGCTATCATGCTGTAGAAAATCACCAACTTAGTACGTTCATAAACTTAACGTTGGGTTAAATTTTGTATAACTTCTGTTTTCAGGGAGCGTATTGATATTTCATACATGCATTCATCTGTATATACTATATCATGCTATAGCAAATCTACGACCCACCTTCCACCACTGACCCCAATGTCAAGGTCCAACTCGCACCCCTTAACACAAGGTCAAGTTATATAATATTCATGTTTTTATACTCCCCGCAACGAGTTGTGGGGGGTGTTGTGTTGTTTATAGCTAATAACACAAATGAAAAGTCATGCAGAGCATGATGTTATTAGCCGATCAAATCAGGGTAAAGTGCATCGAACATATGTAGGTGTCTCTGGTAACATTGTCAATGGTAAACTATTTTCGACCACAGTTCTGTACCCAGCGTTGACATTTTTCTCGATTTTGTGCAGGTTTTGGAAACCCGTTCCCAAATCCATCCAATAGCAGCAATGCCATAGTAGCAATGTTTTGTTGTCACCATTATGTTGCGAAATATTCCAGCGTAACACCTGTACTGTATGCTCTATTTATCTACAAATTACACCCTCCAATACACAAAGTTGTAGTCACTGTGTGTGTGTTTGTCCGAATTCTGTGGCAGCATGCGAGTGGGCGGAGCTACCAGGGCTATATATATCTAGCGGTTACAGTGTCATCTAAAAATAGACGCAAGCTCCTGCGTATTCAGGCACATGCCCAGATTGGCCTAATGTGCCCCATCCGTGATTTTTTGCGCGATGTCGGGCGCAAGACAATCAATAATTTGCGGCATTGACAATAATTAAGGGGGTTTGCCGCAATCGCGCGTGCTGGATGCATCCCTGCCATCCCTGCATGATACGTAAACAAATCAAAGTTGGCTATGAAGGGCAATTCTTCGTTTTGATTGGTGGAAAATTTTGTGAATATTAACTAGCGTCAAATGACGCGCAGCGTCAAATGACGCGCATACGCGATCCAATGGGATAAACCCGAGATGCTGGGATAAACCCGAAAATGCTGGGGTTACTAGTAAGGAGATTTTGAGCAGAGGTCGATTATAAATTAGCCGAATAAACACATTTTACGCGATTATACGTGGCTGAAACTTGTTCTGTTTAATAAATAAAAGCTTTAAATTAGCCCAATAATCGGCGTATGTTGGCGTATATGGCCATTAGAGCCAACTATGGACTTCAACAACAATAACTTCCGGGTTAAATCTCTTCAGGCGTTCAGCTCATTAAGTATTCAAAATTGTGTTATTTGGCTATAAGTAAAGTTTTAAACGGAGATAATTGCCAAAAATGCAAACTTTATCGGTTGATGCAATTTGGAAGTGATACAGAAAAATTCGCGTTCGTAGATTACCGAATAGCGGAGAAAAGGGTTGCTACAAACTTTTTCAGAATTCGATGGATAACCAACATATTAGCCGATCTATAAATAGATCGGCTAATAACAAATAAGAAGTCTTATTATACCCCCACAAACAAAGTTTGAGGGGGTATATAGGAGTCAGCTTGTCGGTCGGTCTGTCGGTCTGTTGGAAATTCCCTTCCGCTCTATATCTTCTACACCCATGCATGGATTATCAAATGGCTTGGCACAAATGTTTCTCATGATTAGAAGGTGTGTTGCGATCAATAACCACACACCTACGTCCAAGGTCAAGGTCACAGTTGAAGGTCAAAGGTCAAACCTATTGAAATTCCCTTCCGCTCTATATCTTCTACACCGATGCATGGATTATCAAATGCCTTGGCACAAATGTTTCTCCGGATGAGAAGGTGTGTCGCGATCAATAACCACGCACCTACGTCCAAGGTCACAGTTGAAGGTCAAAGGTCAAACCTATTGCAGGCGGCAGACAGATAAACTGCATAGTTTGTGTACACAACTCCTCTGAAACCATTCAGTGGATTGATCTGAAACTATACACACTTTTTATGCCGAACAAATATTTTTTTTACAAAAATAACTTAGCCATTTTTTCTATTTTTATTAAATTGATTCATTGCGTTCTTGACAAACTCGGCACAGAGTTTTTAATCAAAATCATATTAATCCATTACTCGTGTAAGATCCTCTATAACTGATGAATGAATTTTCAAATGTTTTCAGATTATCTCATTTTCATTGACCACGTACGCAGGTAAAAGGTCAATGTCACACATCTCTAAGGCATGAAATTTTTATTCAAACCTATAAGACTTCTCATGTTAAGCTATTTGTAAGTCCAACTCTTTGTGGGGGTATTATGATCACTCCTGTGATAGTTTTAGTTCTTATTGTTTAATATATATATCAAGCCACACACATACAAGTGTACATACAATCATGGTGGTATAGACTCAGACTCATTGATAGAATGTTAAGGAATGCTGCTGGGCAATACTATGCTATGGAGTAAATGGATGTAAACAAAGCATCTCATTGGTCGAGAGGCGGGGCCAGTGCTGTAGGCTTAGTAATAGCAACTATAGTCTGTTTCAGAGTATTAAGGATACACCACCCCTCCCTCGTTTAAGAATAATTGTCTTGTCATCACATTAAAGTCTCGGTATCCAGGATTCTGGGTTATGAGTCTGTATATAAATGAAATATGTTAATACACTGTTATCTAAATGACATGAAACTGGACCTGAATATTATAGTCAGTGTTTGTTGTTAGAGTCGCATGTAAACTCAAATTGCTTCACTGGGTTCCTTTTCGTCAGTGTCTAGTCTCATGGGTGAGAACATATTTTGTGAGTCAACGTTTGTTTTATCAAGCCATGTGGCTAGAATAATACTAAAATCTATCACAGGTTTTCTGTTATCACACACACTCTAGCGGTAAATGTAAGCTAAGCTAAGATATAATGATACAAACTAGATACAGTGACATGTATCAAATTGTTTATTGCAATCTACCATGCCCTGTTTACCAAAATGGTAATTGAAACTTGATTATAAAGAAACTTTTGTGTGAAAGTTTACAATTAGAACTGAAACACATTGATTTGGGCGGTCATGGTACTTGCAAACCACAATTTTCTCCCAGAGTAATTAGCAAGCATTAGGCTTTATTATCAGCCTACGAAAACACCGCTTGCTTACATGTTTGCCTATACTATAAAGCACTAATTTACACGTTCCCTCAGTCGGTCGGATCTGCGCTGTCCGTCTGTCGGGCGTAGATCAGGCTCTGCTGGATCGCCACGATCTGCAATGCTGATTTTCTGACGGGTAGGTAACGCGATCGGCTTAAAGTGGGAGGCATCTCTGGTGAAGGTTTTACCTCTGACGTTCACTGTTACCATGGATCCCTTTTTCTCGATAACTGTGGCTGGTGCGGGATTGTAATTTGATGACAACTTATTTTGTTTTCTCTGTTTCACCAGAACTTTATCTCCACGGGAAATTGGGGATTCCCGGGCACCTCTCTTTTTGTCTGTGTACAGTTTTGCCTTTGATTTCGCAGACGCATCGTTTTGCTGAATACTTTTGTCGTCTACCGGCGTATTGTATTCTGGCAACCAGGGCTTCTCCCCCGCTATTAAAAACTTTAACTGAAATTTCGAAGTTCAAACAAAGTACTAGAAATAATGGGATAAATGTTGTATTGGGATAAATAAATTGTGTTTATAAAAACAACAAAAGTGGACATGTACGTAGGAATGCCGCAGATCCTGATGAGCCGGCTCACGTGATCTACAATTCGCAAACATTTTGATAAACGACAAGGTACGTCTGTCGTGTTAAAAGCATGACTCATTAGGGATCAGGGATTAGGGATCAATTGAAGTGCTAAATCACACCGCCGATGTACTTTGAATTGTACAGGCCGACAATTAATTTTGAAGTCGGTGTGAACGGTGATAATAGCATAATTAGCGATGAATTACGAGTGGGTATATAACACATTTTTTTTTCTATGTTGTCCGTCATTCGATTATTATTGAAATTGCACAACAAACTATTTTGTCGTTATTCACAAAGACAACTTACCGGCTTGGCAACCCGGCAGAGAGGAATAAATAAAAAACGAAACAAGACACAGACTTGTAAAATTTTAATTTATTTTAGTCTAATGAAAATTTACCTGCAATCAATCGGCATCACGATTCGTCTCTGTCATTTCGCATTTTTCAGTCTTTGCGCTATTTATGCACACCACGTGACCTGGTGCATACACAATTTTGTCCACTTTTGCTTTGATACATTTTTGCAATGGTTGCATGAACTTTTCGGCATGTCCATTGGCAATCGGATGTAGAGGCGTTATTCTCCTGTGTCGAAATCCAAGATAATCCGCAAATTGGCTGAATTGGTGTGAATTAAACGGAGGTCCGTTATCACTCTTTACAACAGATGGAATTCCCATTAAACTGAAAACATTGTCCAGACGGGGAATGACGGCGTTCGCGGATGTGGATGTTAAAATCTCCAACACAGGGAATCGGCTGTAATCGTCTATGATTACCAATATGTACTCTCCAGATGGTATTGGGCCGAAAAAGTCCACGGAGACCTCGTCCCAGGGTCTTGTCGGTAGATCACTCATTTTAACCGGCTGTGACGTCGTTGTTGGCGTTACAGCAAGGCACGGAATGCACGCTTTGCACGTTTTGTCCACCAGATCGTCTATGCCTGGAAAACATACCTTTTCCCGTAACAATGCCTTTGTTTTTACAATTCCTTGGTGTCCTTCATGTGCAAGGTCAATTACCTTTTGGTGTAATGTTTCCGGAATTGCAAGTTTGGTTTCTCGCAACAGAACTTCTTTTCCATCAATTTCAACGACGGTTAATTCGTCTTTCAGTCTGGCATATGCATTGTACGCCGTGTTTGTTTTGCATTCTGATTTTGTCCAATGATCGGACTTCACAGATTTAATCACTTTCGTCATTGTTTCATCATTTTGAGTTGCACCCGAAATGTCACTAATTGACATAGATTTGGGAACCGCGTTTTGCGCTATGTAAGCGCACATAGTCGTCTGCAATTGAAGGTTCATAAATCGTACATGCTCGTGGACGCCTTGACACGTAATCGGCAATGTATTCCTTGCCGTCGCGGTATTTCACTGTGAAATCGTACGTTGCTAGTCGGAGCCTCCATCGTTCCAGTCTAAGGGGCTGTTTGTTTCTCGTGCTGTTAAATATGGCCACTAGCGGATTGTGATCCGTGATCAAACTGAATGTATGTCCGTATAGATACAAATGGAAATGTTCAATTCCCCAGACAATACTCAGAGCTTCGCGTTCCGTTTGTGAGTATTGTTGTTCGGTTGGGCTGAGCGATTTGCTTGCATACGCGATAAACCGATTTTCTTGGCACATAACTGATGCTAATCCGACTGGGCTCGCATCAACCCAGAGTTCAGTTTCCTTCGCTGGATCGAAATAGACGATTACAGTGTCACTACTCGGCGCGTTACTAAGACATTGTAATGCGTTTTCTTGTGACTCGGTCCATTGCCGAGGTTCATTTTCTCTCGTTAGACGTCGTAGTGGCTCGGTAATTGTCGAGTAGTTCCCATATACGATTATGTCATCGCTGATGTTACAGACACCATTTAGTCCCTCTAGGACTTGACGTATTTCATTTTTAAATATTTCAGGTGCGTTGGAAACTCCAAAATTTAGTCGTTTGTATCGCCAGAGACCCACGTGTGTTGAAAACGTCGTCATACTTCTCGATTCAGGAGATAACGATATTTGATGAAAGCCGTTTTTCAGGTCACCTGACGAAAATACTGTTGCACCATTTAATTGCAAAATGAGGTCATCTATGGTTGGCGTAATGTGTCGCTCTCGCTGAATTGCTTGATTTGCTTTTCTCATGTCAACACAAATGTGTATTTCATCCGGATTCTTCGGTTTTGGCGCTACAACAATCGGGGAAACCCAGAGAGTTGGGCCGTCTGCAACTTTCTCAATAATGAACTTTCTAAACGTTCAAGCTCTTTCTGCACTTGTTTTCGAACATGGAACGGTATACGTCTGTGTGGTATCGCGACTGGTGTTACATTTTGATCAATGTGAAATTTGACGTATTTGTCTTTCAAGTTTCCTAACCCAGAGAACAAGTCTCCATATTCGCCAAGTAACTGATCCATCTTTGATGTGCCTACGGAATTGATGGCTGGTACGATATTCAAATCAACGGCAGTGTTATAGCTCAATAGTGATCCACAATTACCAGATATAACGTAAAAGTTACCTGTTGTAATTTTCTTGTTCGTTTCAATGGTAGCCTGGAATTTACCTTTCATTGGTAGTTGTTCTTTCTGACCATATGCAAAGGCTTTCGTGTCCGGTTTTAACAATTTCGGTCTGTTTTTCATTCTCAGGTACACACTTTCATCCAGAATATTAATAGAACTTCCGGTGTCCACAAGAACGTTAGTTTCGTGGTCATTTATTTTCACTGTCGTTTTCGGCAATGATCGTTTTGTGTTTACACTGTGTGTCCGAACGCCAAATGAATAGTCTTCCTCGTTTTCACTTTCACAATTGCCGTTTGCATCTTCTGTGTTCTCAATGTGTGTTACTTTCCGCTCTCTACGCTTTCTTTTCAAACATTGAGCTACAAAGTGGTTTGGTTTCTTACAATAATTACACGTTTTACCGTATGACGGACAGCCATGTGGGTGTGGATAAATTCCGCCACAAATTCGACAAACTGAATTCTGCTTGGCTGGTTTCGATTTTGAAGCATTGAAACCCGGACGGGGCGTTGATCGTCATTCTTGTTGTCTCGGGTATGCTGGTCTGGTCGGCTTCTTCCTGACGGCGTTGGTTTTCTCATGTTGGTCCAAATCGCTTCCCATTTTGTCCGCTTGCCTGTTCGCAATTTCCATAGATCGGGCCGCTAACAGTAACTCGGGTAAGTCCATACTGTCCTTCAGCTCTTTTCGTCGTAATTGTGTTGATATACAGCCTTGTATAATTTGACTCTTAATTTCACCATCTTTATTTACGAAGTCACAGTTAGTCGCCTTCTGACAGAGTCTCGTCGCATACTGGTCGACTGTTTCTGATTCAAATTGTCTCAACTGTAGTGGCTTGAAATAACATTCAAGAGCTTATATGATATTCAGGTCCAGTTTCATGTCATGCTATTTTTACCAACACACGTCACGTGACACGGTCAATCATATCACATCTTTGACATGCGCAGTGAGGTATCGGAAGTTGAGAAGAAAAATCTCTGTTCGAGTCCAAATCTAAATCTCCACGTAACTCTTTCCATTTGGTGATCTGGTCGCCAATATTAACCACTCTCTCTCTGTACTGTCTGTCCCTCAGACATTTCGCCTTTTTTTTGGCCGACGCTGTTTCATACAATTTCCGTCCTGGACGTTTCGACATGTTCATATTCTTGTTTACATATTGTGAAGCCTACTGGCACGCGTAGTATACTGCGCATGCGCACCGCAAGCCGTGATGTGAAAGTCGTCGTCCCTGCACATTATCAAAATAGACTGTTATCGACGCACGGCGGTAACAGTCTATTTTATCAAAATAGACTGTTATCGACGCACGGCGGTAACAGTCTATTTTATCAAAATAGACTGTTACCGTCTATTTTATCAAAATAGACTGTTACCGCCGCGCGTCGATAACAGTAAATTGATAATTAATAAATGATTATATTTGTATAGCGGGCACTCGTAATTTTGAGAACTGGTGGAATAGTGACATAATTATATACTTATTTAATTCCTATAAAGAACATTTTGTGCCTACTGCGTGGGCATGTACCTTTAATACTCTGAAACAGACTATAGTTGCTATTACTAAGCCTACAGCACTGGCCCCGCCTCTCGACCAATGAGATGCTTTGTTTACATCCATTTACTCCATAGCATAGTATTGCCCAGCAGCATTCCTTAACATTCTATCAATGAGTCTGAGTCTATACCACCATGATTGTATGTACACTTGTATGTGTGTGGCTTGATATATATATTAAACAATAAGAATAAGACTTCTTATTTGCTTTGTGTTATTAGCTATGACAACACAACAAGGGGGTATACTGGAGTCCTCCGTCCGTCCGTCCGTCCGTCCATCCGTCCGTCCGTCACTAAACTTAACATCAGAGAAATATTGTTATAACTTCTATTTCCTTCATCTAAAATGCTTAATATTTCACACATGCATTCCTGTAAGGCTCTACTACCATGCTGTGCCAAATCCACGACCGTCCAACCCCCGCTGATCCCAAGGTCAAGGTCAAATACTTAGTCTCTTTACAAAACTTAACATCAGAGAAATATTGTTATAACTTCTATTTCCTTCATCTAAAATGCTTAATATTTCACACATCCATTCCTGTAAGGCTCTACTACCATGCTGTGCCAAATCCACGACCGTCCAACCCCGCTGATCCCATGGTCAAGGTCAAATACTTTACAAAACTTAACATCAGAGAAATATGTTATAACTTCATCTAAAATTCTTAATATTTCATGCATGCATTCCTCTAAGGCTCTACTATCATGCTGTGCCATATCCCCGCTGATCCCAAGGTCAAGATCACATACTTAGTCTCTTTACCAAACTTAACATCAGAGAAATCGGTTATAACTGCTATTTCCTTGTTCGGATCTGCTTCACATTCACTTTCGTGCCGCCCCCGCTAAGCCCAGAGTCAAGGTCACAAGCCCACACACTTGGAAAATTTAGCGGTACCCCGGCCCACGCGGGGGGGGGGTATTCCGTGAGCCTCGCTTACTGACCAATCTAGTCTAATTGGTTTAAAATAAAATCACACTACTGTTTCATCAACAGACAGCAATTATTGAATAGTTTGCTTCGAAATGAAAACATGTCAATTCTAATGAAATACCAAGATGTGTTTTCATAAAAATAACAAACATATGCTATATTTGTGGTCTTTTTATTGTTAGCTCACCTGAGCGAAGCTCATGTGAGCTATTGTTACCGCAATGTGTCCGTCGTCGTCCGTCGTCCGTCGTCGTCCGTGAACATTTTCAAACGTCTTCTCCTGGGTAACCATTGGGCCTATAGTCACCAAACTTCATGGTCATGGTCCTTAGGTAGGGGGATTACAAAATTGTTAAAATGACGTCATCACGTAATCCAAGATGGCCGCAATCTAAAAATAGCACAAATTCTTAAAAAATCGGATGGTTATGTCATCCAAGATGGCCGCCGAAAGGTCAAAAGGTCGTTCTTTTATTAGAGATTTCAAAATTCTTCTTCACATGAACCGCTTGGCCCATGGTAGCCAAACTTAAAAGTTATGGTCCATGGGTGAAGCCTTTTCAGATTTGTTAAAATGGAGGTCATCGCTAATCCAAGATGGCCGCCATCTAAAAATAGCATAAATTCTTAAAAAATCTTCTTCTCATGAACCGCTAGCCGGATTTCGACGAAACTTGGTAGGAATGATCGATGTACATTGCTGTTTCAAAGTTGTTAAAATGGTGACCCCGGGGTAAAAAATGGGTGTGGCCCGTGGGGTCAAATTGTGGTTAAATTTTATTTTTGACCGAATATGGTCATGTTATATATCAAATCGAAGGTATCAATGAGGCGATCACTCTGGTGCGTTTTTTGTCGAAATCGGATTGTTATGTCATCCAAGATGGCCGCCGAAAGGTCAAAAGGTCGTTCTTTTATTAGAGATTTCAAAATTCTTCTTCACATGAACCGCTTGGCCCATGGTAGCTAAACTTAAAAGTTATGGTCCATGGGTGAAGCCTTTTCAAATTGGGGTCAAATTTTATTTTTGACCGAATATGCTCATGCTATATATCAAATTGAAGGTATCGATGAGGCGATTGCTCTGGTGCAATATTTGTCGGAATCGTATGATTATGTCATCCATGATGGCCACCAAAAGGTCCATTTATTCAAGATTTTGAACGTCTTTTTCTCAGGAACCACATGGCCGATGCTGGCCAAACTTCATAGGAAGTTAAGATCTTTGGGTGAAGCATTTTCAGATTTGGTAAAATGACAGTCATCGCTTAATCCAAGATGACCGCCATCTAAAAATAGCACAATTTTTTTAAAACACATGAACTCAATGTGGCATTCTCCTCTGGTGTTCATGGAGTCAGGTGAGCGAATTAGGGCCATCATGGCCCTCTTGTTTTCTGTAGCATGATAAAGGTACCACAAATTTGTTATTGCTTTTTGATACTCGCTACTTCTGATTTCAATTGGGTTTTTGGCAATTTTAATTGGGTATTTACGCAAATACGCAGCTTATCTGGAGCTCTGCTAGTTATTTGTATTCTTCCAGCTATTGATACTGAGTTTACTGGCCTGAAGCTGAATGAGCAACTGAAGTCCAGGTAAGCTGTAACCCAAACGTTGTGTTCTTGATAGACCATCCTAGCATAGACATAACACTATGGCTTTACTATCGATACACAGGGTTCCCACTGGTCCTTAACTCTTTGCATACTAACGGTGAAAATATCCGCCAAACATATTACGAGTATATTTTTTATTTCTCTCTGTAAATATGTCTTGGAATTTCATTAGAATTGAGTCCTCAGGACTCAATTCTAATGAAATTCCAAGACATATTCTTGATGTTTACAAGGAGAAATAAAAGAAAATATGATGATTTTTTGTCCTCTATTTTTTAACTATTTATAGGCTATTATAGCCCACAAGTTTCCCAGCATGCAAAGAGTTAAATTCCTGGAAAGTCACGGAATTTGGAAAAATGCATTCCATGCCTGGAAAGTCATGGAATTTGCCTCTTTTTCTGAAAAGGTCATTGAAAGTCATGGAATTTGGATTCCAGTCCAATTATTGGTGTTGTTGAGCAAAATTTTGTGCAATTTCGTGATTTTGAGCCAAACGATTTGATGTGGTAAGGGCACCTGGCACCAAATCGGGATTTTGTAAATTCAGAACAGAAGTACTACATGAAACGGTGTCGAGCCTGGAATAATCTTGTGTTGGGGAGAGAAGTAACTTCTCTCCCCAACACAAGTGTATTCCAGGCTCGACACCATTTCATCAGCATCAACCATGCAAATATGGGTCCTTGAATTTCGAAAACAGTCCTTGAAAGTCATGGAAAAGTCATGGAATTCGGTCTTCCCAAAAGAGTGGGAAACCTGAATACAGTACATAATAAAGATTAAAAGTCAGGGCCCGGTTGCTCAAAGCTTCTGTTAGCTTAACAGACTGTTAAATCCTTAGCAATGCTAAGGATTTAACAGTCTGTTAAGCTAACAGAAGCTTTGAGCTTAACAGACTGTTAAATCCTTAGCAATGCTAAGGATTTAACAGTCTGTTAAGCTAACAGAAGCTTTGAGCAACCGGGCTCTGATAAAGAAAAAATAGAAATTGAACATGATATAGAGACATAGCGATGTCGGGATTGGAGAGGATTTCAGTAAGTGTTAGCAATCCAAATTAATGTCGTGTACATCCTTCTTTTCAAATACAATGTAATAAATTTGATTAAACCAACAGTCTGTGTCAAGAATGATGGTGGTAGTTTCAAACTATTTCCAAAGATCTGCCAAAAGGTGGTCTAAATAGTTTTCTTTTATGTTATGTTTGTATACCCCACCACAGAGCTCCAGACAAGCTTTGTATCTAATGAGTATTTTACCCACATATTTCAAATTCAATGCATATTTTTCTTTTTACAAATGTATTATTGTCATTTGACAATAGGGAAAAAATTATAAAAAATAAAACAAATTAAAAAATTCACTCATTTGAGCTACAAAGTAAATTTTCAACTTTATTACAGTATTTTCACTACTGAATTTGAAAATCAATGCGTATTTTCACATTGCTGTGAGTATTTTGTACTCTCACATTTGATAATCAATGCATATTCTGCTAACATAAGTGATTAAAATACGCCAATACGCACCTTATCTGGATTGTGGAGGGAGCATTTACCCTTGTCCATCCGTCCCGTCCTGTCCATCTGTCACAAACCTTGTAACTCGTAAACCTTTTAAACTGTAATAGGTAGAGACCTGAAACTTGGTATGTAGCTTACTTATTACCGGTATGTGTATTTTTGATTTTTGATTCAACCCCTGATCATGGATTATCTCCCCCAGTTGGAATTAAAGGTACATGCCCACTGAGTAGGCACAAAATGTTCTTTATATCAGAGACATCATCTGAGATATTTTCTGGCAAACTTAACATTCATTCACCATTACCCCACGTATTGATTGACATTGTTATACATTTTATTTCAGACATAAATTTTCACACTGATATCAGGGGTGATAACCGTGTTTCCTTAAAATGTTAACGGACTTTACTATTTATTCTCTGTATTTATTTTTGATGTGCAATGATCATACTTTATAATTGTCAAAATAAATTCAGGTGTCGCATTTAATTACTATAAATAATTAAAAAATATCATGCCTCATTTGCCTATGAAAATAGTCTGATACCACCGCGAGTCACTATCAGTAAAATAAATATTAACTAAATGAATATATCTGTATAGCAGGCAGTCGTAATGTTTAGAACTAGTGGAATAGTGACACAATTATACACTTATTTAATTCCTATAAAGAACAGTTTATTCCTACTGAGTGGGTATGTACCTTTAAACAATTTCGGAATTTTATTTTGAACATTTAGACAGTAATAGGTGGAGGCTTGATACTTGGTACAGAGCTCCAGATAAGGTGCGTATTTGCTGAAATACCCTATTAAAATCACAGGCAATGTTGAATATCCCCCACCCACTTGAATTCGTGTAGTATAACTCTTTCTATACAGATTGAATACAATGGAATTATTTTAGTAGCCCTGTGATTAAAATTGCCAAAAACCCAATTGAAATCAGAAGTAATGAGTACATGTATCAAAAAGCAATGACAAATTTGTGATATCTTTTATCATGCTATAGCAAACATACACTGACCACAAATGTAGCATATTTTCTTATTTTTCCATGAAAACACATCTTGGTATTTCATTAGAATTGCCTCCAAGGAGACAATTCGAATGCCATGTTTTCATATAGAAGCAAACTATTCAATAAGTGCGGTCTGCTGATGTGTAAGCAGTAGCGTGAGTATTTTACCCAAGTAAAATTTTGAAATACCCAATTGCTTCAGAAATGATGGAGTGACACTACTCAATTACCAATTCCTTATCTGGAGCCCTGCTTGGTAATAGGTGGATGCTTGATACTTGGTATATAGCTTCCTTTTTGCTGTGTAGATGTGCAAAGTTGATTAGGAGTTCTTATTCGACCCCTGTAATGGCGGCAGATTTTTGAGCATGTGACTGGTAAGTTCTTACCGGAATCCCGATATCCCTGGTTTGGCTCGCCTACATTTTTGGCTTTCTTGTACATGAAAGTTGAATCCAGTTTTTCCCATTATAAGACTAAGCCTATTACTCTTAGTGGGCGGGGTTTTAAAGTGACCTGGTGAGGACCTGTAGCCTATTTCACCAACATTGCAAAGTATACTTATCTAACAAAGTATACCTTGAGGGAGAAATTTTCAATTTATGGATAAATTTATTATTTTTTATTATACTGAATTTATTACATTATCATAGCCAGTTTGGCTGTGATAGTGTAATACATTCAGTATAATAATTCTGCATACTTTTAATCATCAAATTATATATGCAGTGGTTAGTTCTATATGAAATAATGCATTTCGGAAAAAATAAATGATTACTCCCTCAAATTAAAGTTTGCTAGATAAGTTAAGTATACTTGCCAATTTTGATGAAATCGGCTACTGGTCATGGATTATCTCTCGCGTTTGAACCTAGAATATTACAATTTTGACTTGTAACCCGTAAAACGTTTAGACCACAATAGCTGGAGGTTTGATATTTGACATGTAGCTTGATTCCACCACCCGTTTATGTAATATCTCCCCCTTTTGGACTTAGAATTTCACGTTATCATTTATTAGCGACGAGTTTACTAAATCTTTTTTGAAATGTACCTTTTGTCTCGCCTACATTAGCGGACATAATTTTGGCATAGGTGGTGATGACGGCATAAAAAATGTGGACGTACGTGTACGTCCAAATGTTGAATATCTCCAGATCCATTAGTCGGATCATCACCAAACTTCATCAATAGCCGCCTCTCATTGATGGCTATCCACCCAGTGTGACTCATTTGAGTAACCTTGACCTTCGTGTGCGATCGCCTTGTTCTATTTCATTGGCTTTTAAAGTGTATACAATGATTGCAGCCTATTTGACGATGCCTGTGAACGCTACAAGAAGCTGAGAAAGACAATTACCCAGATTACAATATCACAGATAGGTATGTCACCGTATGTGTGGCCCGAGATGGGAAGACATGTGGGCGGGTCTCTAGCTGACAACAGGGGCCTGTTTCACTAAACTTCGTATGACTGAAATGTTCGTAAGTGCAAAATTATGATAATCTGTAAATCTCACATTAACACTATTTTCTTGTAGACAATTATTGGATTTACATATATTGAGCATATGCTCAATAAATATAAATCCATCAATCTTTCCAGACTATTCTAAATTTGCACTTGCAAACATTTTAGTCGTACAAAGTTTAGTGAAACGGCTCCCAGGTGCCCGAGGACATTTGTGTGAAATCTAGATCTGGCTGCATCCCTTCCCTGACAGAAGTTAGTATGTCTGAGAGATTAAAATGGTGAATGTTGTAGACCCTGATCAGGCTGCGCGTATGTGGCTGTTACTGGAGAAATGGGACTTACGGCCAGTGTGACCAGTGTAGACCCAGACTAGCCTGCGCATCGGCGCAGTCTGATCAGGGTCTGCACTGTTCGACACTCAGTCAGTGAAACACTTGTAATACATTTAACAACCAGTAGAGGTCCGGTATCAGGCTGTAGGAGTTTGCTAGCTGACTGAGAGCAAGACTGGCCAGAAATGCCATAAACCCCAAACCACATTTCCCTAGCTCGTCACAGGCACATATGATGACATAGTTAGATGGTGAATGTTCCAAGTTGGTACTGCACACCGTAAAGACAATGGTATAGCCCTGTCTGTCTGTCTGCCTGCCGTCTGCCTGTTTGTCTCAGTACGCTATTATACTAATATATGTATGTCCGATTTTTAGCTCGACTATTTGAAGAATAAGTAGAGCTTATGTTGTCACCCCGGCGTCGGCGTCACCGTCACGCCTTGGTTAAGGTTTTTAGTCAAGCTTGTATATGGAATACTACTGGCCCTACACACACCATACTTGGACAAATTCATCTCCTAGTGATGTACATCAATAACCCCTGATCTATATTTGACCTTGACCTACATTTCCTCTTGAATTACTTACTTAATTCCCCTTGGTTAAGGTTTTTAGTCAACCTTGATTAAGGTTTTTTTTCAAGCTTGTACATTGAATACTATTGTGCATCCAGACACCATATTTCGACAACCTTTTCTCATAGGTATGTACATCAATAATCCCTGATCTATATTTGACCTTCACCTACATTTCTTCTTCAATTACTACTTAATTCCTTTTGGTTAAGGTTTTTAGTCAACCTTCTATATGGAATACTACTGGCCCTACACCCACCATACTTGGACAACTTCATCTCCTAGTGATGTACATCAACAACCCCTGATCTATATTTGACCTTGACCTACATTTCCTCTTGAATTACTTAATTCCCATTGGTTAACGTTTTTAGTCAAGCTTGTAGATGGAATACTCCTGGCCCTACACCAACCATACTTGGACAACTTCATCTCCTAGTGATGTACATCAACAACCCCTGACCTATATTTGACCTTGACCTACATTTAACCTTGAATTACTTACTTAATTCCCCTTGGTTAAGGTTTTTACTCGACCTTGGTTAAGCTTTTTACTCAAGCTTGTACATGGAATACTATTGTGCATACAGACACCATAATTGGACAACCTTTTCTCATAGTGATGTACATCAATAACCCCTGATCTATATTTGACCTTGACCTACATTTCCTCTTGAATTACTTACTTAATTCTCTTTGGTTAAGGTTTTTAGTCAAGCTTGTAGATGGAATACTCATGGCCCTACACCAACCATACTTGGACAACTTCATCTCCTAGTGATGTACATCAACAACCCCTGACCTATATTTGACCTTGACCTACATTTAACCTTAAATTACTTACTTAATTCCCCTTGGTTAAGGTTTTTACTCAACCTTGGTTAAGGTTTTTAGTCAAGCTTGTAGATGGAATACTTTTGTGCATACAGACACCATACTTGGATAACTTTTTCTCATAGGGATGTACATCAATAACCCCTGACCTTTATTTTACCTTCACCTACATTTAACCTTCAATTACTTGGTTAATGTTTATAGTCAAGCTTGTATATGGAATACTTCTGGGCCTACATCAACCATACTTGGACAACTTCATCTCCTAGTGATGTACATCAATAATCCCTGACCTATATTTGACCTTGACTTACTTTTATCCTTGGATTACTTAGTTATCTCCCCTTGGTTACGTTTTGTACTCGAGCTTGTATATGGAATACTCCTGGGCCTACAGCAACCATACTTGGAAAACCACACATCTACGTCCAAGGTCAAGGTCACTGTTGAAGGTCAAAGGTCAAACCTTTTGAAATTCCCTTCTGCTCTATATCTTCTACACCGATGCATGGATTATCAAATGGCTTGGCACAAATGTTTCTCATGATGAGAAGGTGTGTCGCGATCAATAACCACGCACCTACGTCCAAGGTCAAGGTCACAGTTGAAGGTCAAAGGTCAAACCTATTGGAAATTCCCTTCCGCTCTATATCTTCTACACTGATGCATGGATTATCAAATTGCTAACCACGCACCTACGTCCAAGGTCACAGTTGAAGGTCAAAGGTCAAACCTATTGAAATTCCCTTCCGCTCTATATCTACTACACCGATGCATGGATTATCCAATGGCTTGGCACAAATGTTTCTCATGATGAGAAGGTGTGTCACAATCAATAACCACGCACCTACGTCCAAGGTCAAGGTCACAGTTGAAGGTCAAAGGTCAAACCTATTGAAATTCCCTTCCGCTCTATATCTTCTACACCGATGCATGGATTATCAAATGCCTTGGCACAAATGTTTCTCAGGATGAGAAGGTGTGTCTCGATCAATAACCACGCACCTACGTCCAAGGTCAAGGTCATAGTTGAAAGTCAAAGGTCAAACCTATTGAAATTCCCTTCCGCTCTATATCTTCTACACCGATGCATGGATTATCACACTATGCCCAGGGTCAAGGTCACAGACTTGATGCGTTTGAAACCTTAACGCTTGGCTAAATGGCTTATGATAAAAAATGCCTCGTTTTCTTTGGCTGCCAGTGGGGGTATTCGTGTGCCGACAGGCCACATTTCTAGTTTCCCTTGGTTAATGTTTTTAGTCAACCTTGGTTAAGGTTTTTATGTAGGCCGCAGCCACCTTCTTTGTCAAGCTATGTGTACATCGACAACCCTCGTAGTCGAGCTATGCTGTTCTCCTACAACTCTTGTTACGATATTAAAGTTAACATGTACATTAATACCAACCATGGGAAGAACTCTATTGAATGTGGATTTAGTCGTCAAGGTCACCATTACTATAAATATATTGTTTATTCCGCATTTCTTTTGTTTCCATGTGATAACTTGACTACCGTCTATCCAATGTTGGTAATACTTCACACATACATTCATATTAACCCAGAGCTCCAGTTAAGGTGCGTAATTTGACCAACTTGGGGTGAAATTTTGTTATTTCTTCATGAAAAATGGCCTTTAGAATCGTCTCAATTTTTACAAAAGTTTTTAAAGTATTAATTAATCGCCATGACTACACAATTTTCACTGAATGAGCTCTCGCTTTGGTTTTATTTTCTGTCGACTACAGTCACACATCTGCGAACATCCACCTCTCTACAACAACACCCTCTCTGTAACCACCACTATGTTCTATCCCAATTACCGGTAACTAAATACCGGTCAGTACCTATATATTTAACCATCTTTCAACGACAACCTCTCTACAACAGCCAGTTTTGTGAAATCCCACAGGTGGCTGTTGTAGAGAGGTTGCACTGTGTTACAGGCATATCGTTGTTTGTCCAAGATCGGAACTCAGAAAGCAAGTAAGTCTGCAATTTGTTGTATAAATGTACCTACTGTATATTAACCCTTAGAATGCCAAACTGAAATTCTCGTCTGCTGTTGTTTCATATTTCGTCTTTTCTCTCAATGAATGAAAACATAATTTGGGCACATTTTAGAATCATTTCCAATGACAATGATTCTAAAGTGCTTTCAAACCATGTTTTAATTAGAAACATGGAAAGTAAAAAATAAACTGCAGACGACATTCATTTGATTTCAGCATTGTAAGGGTTAAAGAGTACAAAAGCAATCAGCATAGCCCCGGATCAGCCTACCCGGTACTCTGTTTTTCATTCAATCAATATCTTTGTAAGCAAAATGATTAACCCTTAGAATGTGGGAAACATAAATTGTTGTCTGCTGTTGTTTTATATTTTGTCTTATTTCTCAATAAAAACATGGTTTGACAGCACTTTAGAACCATTTCTAATGGAATGGGTCTAAAGTGTTGCAGAGCTCCAGATAAGTTTTGTGTCTAAAGATTACACCCAGATTTCAAATTCAATGCGTATTTTACTTTTAAAGTATTATAGATTTTCTTCATGATTAAATAGGAAACAAATGATAAAAACATAAAACAAATTTAACCATTCACTTGTTTGAGTATTATTACTTGTTGAACATTTACATAATTGAGCTGCAAAAAGCAAACGGTGTTTGCTTTTTGTAGCTCAACTAAGTAAATTTTCAACATTTTTACAGTATTTCCACTCCTCAATTTGAAAACCAATGAGTATTTTCACATTACTGTGAGTATTTTGTACTCCCACTGTTGATAATCAATGCGTATTCAGCTAAAATAAGTGCATAAAATACGCCAATACACACCTTATCTGGAGCTCTGCTGTTGTCAAAGCATTGTTCTGATGAGGAAAATGGAAAATATACAATAAACAGCAGGTGACATATTTTAATTCAGCATTGTAAGGGTTAATTAGGCCTTGATGCAACTATGGATGTGGGCAGAATGGTCAGGACCTAGATTTGTCACAAATGTCCTAAGGTAAATTTTCTCATGGCCTATCGCGCAAAACATAGCCTTTTCTTTGCGCGAGGTGTACAGTAATGCAGTGCTGTCTCTGATTCCAGGAGTATAATGTGGCTGTGACTGGAGAAATGGGGCTTGTGGGATTTGTGACCCGTGTAGCTCATGATCAAATAACGGACTGATGTAGACTGATAATGATCTATTTTGCTTGTTTTGCAAGCATGTCGGGTGCACATGCTTATCTGGATCTACACTGTTCGCAAAACCCAGTAGCCCCATTTCTCCAGTCATGGCCACAGCAGGCGCGGATACAGTGGGGTGGTCCAGGGGGTCCGGACCCCCCCCTCCCCCCCCCCCCCCGGCAAAAAAAAAAAAGAAGAAAATCTACAATATTCGAATAGTTGGATGACTTTTTTCGTGGCCTAGATGTCAAGAAATCGCATCTACGGCGATCTGGCATTTAACAATTTCCTGGGGGAGGACCCCCACACCCCGACTTTACGATTTCGCGTGCGCAGAGGTCGGGTACGCCAAATTTTAATTACAGACCCCCCCCCCCCCACCTCCCCCTCCCCCTGCAATTATTTCTGTATCCGCGCCTGCACAGCCACATTATCCCCTGTGTGGGTGTGGCTTTTGTAAATATAATGCAGAATTTACAACTTCCTCAAATAGAGTTTGAAGGTTTGTTCTACCATGTCGCCCATTTGTACAATTCATAACCCTTATACGGTAGTGCTGCATTTGTCGTCTGCTGTTTATGTTCTATTTTCTCCTCAAAATCATGGGTTGACAGCACTTTAGAATCATTTCCAATGTAAATGTTTCGAAAGTGCTGTCGAACCATGTTGTTTTTATTCAGAAAGAAGACAAAATCTAAAACAACAGCAGACGACAACTTTTGTTTCCCGCATTCTTTAAGGTTTAAAATCATATAAGTGTTGAACCACAACCTGATAGTCAATCTCAATGCTTTTGTTGAGCCCACTTATGGAAAACAAGACATGATCATAAGTTGGATGATTGACTTAAAATTTCACATGCATATTTCATCCATAATTTCATTCTGTAGCCCGCATGCACAAAGTCAAGGCCAAAAACAATGTGCGTTTTTTTTTGTACATTTGCATCAATGATTTTTAGTTTCTTTTCTATCTCTGCAAGTATAAGTCAGATTGACTTGAAACTTAATATGCTTGTTTATCATCATCCATATTTTAATTCTTTAGCTCTTTTCCCCATGTGACAACCATGCCCACAGTCAATGTTGGATGGCTATCGCATGCCTCTGTGGGTTTGACACGCATGCTACGGCCATCTGGTTTTCTGTTCCAAAACGTGTCGTGGAACGTTTGTAAAGGGTGCAACCCAACGGTTGTGAGGTTCTATTTATAGATATGAAGCCAAAACCTACAACTTCTATCTGTTCCCGCAATCATTCGGGCCAATCGATGTTCGCTATGTGTGCCAGGTATGTAGAATAATTTAACATGCCTTTTTGTCCGTTAAACTTTCTGTCTATCCATTTTTATGTACACTGTAAATGTATTTTCCAAATACATATGAGACACGCCATGTGGTTTTTCTACCTACATTTAAGAACATGTGCGATTTTTTCATGAAATTTATTTTCAGAAAATGTGATATCGAAAGATGACAACATTTTCATAGCAATAGTACTCCACATTTGCTATGAAAATGTTGTCATCTTGCGACGTCATTTACGGAAAATAACGTAATTTTGTAAATATTTGACATAATGCACATGTTCTTAATAGGTACAAAATCGCATGCCGTGTCTCATGTAGTCGCCACCCTGTCTTCCTGCTTGTCTGTCTGTCAAGATTTGCGTTAAAGTTTTCCGATTTGCTTGAAACTTCATAAACTTCTTTGTCATCATCCATATTTTAATTCTATAGCTCACGGTCAATGGATATTTGCGTTAACGTTTTTGGTGTGTACATCCATCAGTAACACGTTCTGGTTTCCAGTATCTATGTCCAGCAACACTGTGGCACATTTACTTTCACATTTGTTTTCTGTACTGTTATCTATGTTTTCAGTCAATTGCCCACTCGTGTAGAAATAGTGATCCTCTCCATCCTTGATCCGTAACGTGTAATCAGCTGGGCCCGGTTGCTCAGAGCTTCTGTTAGCTTAACAGACTGTTAAATCCTTAGCATTGCTAAAGATTTAACAGTCTGTTAAGCTAACAGAGGTTTTGAGCAACCGGGCCCTGGCTATCTACTGGTGATAATAGAATAATCCCCAATCACAGCTGATTGCCATAAAATACAACTTATTAATTAACAGTAGATGAGCTTAGCTTTTAACCGCCTTGAACCCGAAAGCTTTGCAAACTGTGCAGATCCAGATGAGCCGGCTCGTAACGAGCCGTCTAATCAGGATCTGCATTTTTTGTAATTTTCATATTTTTAAGAACAAAAACGTCCCCTTTTCATAAATGGACCTGTCTAAAAATCATTTTGTGACAATTGGATTGGTAGGGAAATTAGCATTTCACAGTCCATTCCAGTTACTTAGGGATGAAAGGGTTAGTGATGTGTCGAGCGAGCACTGGAGTCATTTTCCCACCGCACAATTCCAATGTCACTTCACCCATTACATGCTGGGTGAAAAAGAAAAGTACATGTATATGCTGCGACCACTCATTTGAACCGTTCCGTTGAGACAGTTCAAATGGTCATTACATAGACTTTTAAATTAAATAAGAAAAATATTTAGAATTTTCCTCGGTTTGTCTTCAGCATGTAAAAGGTTAAATAAGTATCTTTCTTTCATGCACTTATAACGGGAAATGAGTTCAAATCTGGAAATTTCATCCTTGGATCCGAGACAGGGGCACAGAACTGAATTTGATGTAAACACTGGTGCTACACTCTGATGTAAACACTGGTGCTACACTCTGATGTAAACACTGTTGTTACACTCTGATGTAAACATTGGCGCACTGTTTTGCTACACTCTTGATATAAACACTGGTGCTACACTCTGATGTAAACACTGGTGCTACACTCTGATGTAAACACTGGCTTGCTACACACTCTGAGAAATACATCTGAGTAAACATGCACACACTACACTGGTGCTACACTCTGAAATGTAAACACTGTGCTCTCTGATGTAAACACTGTTGCTACACTCTGATGTAAACACTGTGCTACACGCTGACACTGTTGCTACATACTCAGATATACATGAGCTAAACACTCTGATAAACACTGTGCTACACATCTGATGTAAACACTGTTGCTTACACTCTGAATGTAAACCCTGTGCTACACTCTCTGATGTAAACACTGGGCTACAACTGATGTAAACACTGTTGCACACTCTGTAAACACTGATGCTACACTCTGATGTTAAACATCTTGTGATCACACTGATGTAAACACTGTGCTACACTCTGATGTAAACACTGTTCACACTCCTGATGTAAACTAAAACTCTGACACCACTCGATGTAAACACTGGGTGCTACACTCTGATGTAAACACTGGTGCTGGGACACTCTGATGTAAACACTGTGCTACACTCTGATGTAAAAACACTGTTGCTACACTCTGATGTAAACACTGTGCTACACTCTGATGTTAAACACTGTGCTACACTCTGAGTAAACACTTTGCTACACCTCTGATGTAAACACTGGTGCTACACTCTGTGTAAACCACTGTTGCAAACACTGATGCTAAACACTCTGATTGTTAAAACACTGATGTAAACATGGGCGCTACACTCTGATTAAACAACAGGTGCTCACTCGATGTAAACACTGTTGCTACACTCTGATGTAAACACTGTTGCTACACTCTGATGTAAACACTGTTGCTACACTCGATGTAAACACAAGTGCACACTCTGATAAACACTGTTGCTACACTCTGATGTAAACACTGGTGCTACACTCTGATGTAAACACTGGTGCTACACTCTGATGTAAACACTGTTGCTACACTCTGATGTAAACACTGTTGTTACACTCTGATGTAAACATTGGCGCTACACTCTGATGTAAACACTGGTGCTACACTCTGATGTAAACACTGGTGCTACACTCTGATGTAAACACTGGTGCTACACTCTGATGTAAACACTGGTGCTACACTCTGATGTAAACACTGGTGCTACACTCTGATGTAAACACTGGTGCTACACTCTGATGTAAACACTGGTGCTACACTCTGATGTAAACACTGGTGCTACACTCTGATGTAAACACTGTTGCTACACTCTGATGTAAACACTGGTGCTACACTCTGATGTAAGCACTGGTGCTACACTCTGATGTAAAACAACACTCTGTGCCAGCGTAAAATGTTTCAAGTCAAAATAGGTGCCGGATTCCTGACGAATTCCCATTCAGATACTGCATAAACACATTTTTGTCTAGTAACCAGCGCTTTTTTCTTGCGATGGTTATTTAACGAAAATATGTTTATGCGCGCTATTAAATAGAACTGACTGGGATCTCATCAGGAAACTGGTGCATTTTTCGTTGGAATTTAAATGCCGTAAAACACAGGGAAGTGCAATTTGAAGAGCTCAGCTGTGTGGAGAAATGGGGCTTATGGGATTTGTAACCAGTGTAGCTCCAGATCAAATAGCACACTCCTGTGGCTCGATACCGATCTATATTGCTTGTTAGAAGCAGGACGGCTGTTTCATTGATGGAATGGCGAACAGTTCGGATCCTGATCAGACTGTGTGGACACAAGACTGATCTGCACGTACACTGGTCGCAAAACCCATTTCTCCAGTCACAGCCACAATTATGAACATTAATACCCCGGTAGCCCCGTTTAGGCGATTAATCGTTATATTCACTTTCAGGCATCGAGTATGGAATTCATGACAAAATACAAGTTTGATTTCAACAAGGTAAGTTTATTGTACAGTTGAACCTCTAAACTGGACAGCCTGGGACTAGTCTGTCCAGTTTAGAGTTGTTTCACTGTGAATCAGAGAAATTCGCGACTCAAGGCGTAATTGTGTGATATGCGACCAACAATGCACATTTATATCATAAATACGTCACACCGAATTATCACCTCACATATGTCTTTGGCATTTTGTATGTGACAGTTGAATCTGGTTATACCCCTTATGCGAGTATTACGATTATTCGTAATCCTATTTTAGAGGAAGGGGCCAAGTGACTTTGGTGTGGCATGGATCTGGCACCAGGTCAGGTTACCGTATTCTGCCGATTATAGGTCGCAAGAGTGTATAAGACGCACCCCTATTTTCAGTCCAAAATCTGGGGGAAAATGTCTACATGAGATTATAAGACTCACCCAATTTTCCTAAAAAAATATATAAAAAATCGCCAAGTTGTTGTTATTGATTTCCACCCACTGTTTTTTTAATCGTACCTTGGACGTTTCGGTCTGTATTTTCCCTATCGTAGTTTGCTACATGTATGTCCGTAATTTGCCGACTCTATGTCCGTGATTCCCCGGTCCGTAGTTCACCGTTTTCTAGTATCTTCAATTACACTGTGAACTCGGTAGTACGCGCTTCACTATAACACGTGCTCGGTTAGTACACGGTTGTGCATTGCTCCCGATTTGTTTGCCTATTTGTATATCAAAATCGTGTTAAATGTGTAACAGACTATTGTCAGAAATCGTGTTATATTTGCGATCATATTGCTGCCGAAAGTGGTATTATATGTTAATTATTGATTGCGGTATGTATTATCTCTTTTCAACACCATTTACGGAAACTATTTTCGAAATCAATATCATAATATACACTTACGGATATGAACTTTATTAAATATTTTTATTTTTGTTATTTCTCACTGAAAGTATGTTGTGTCCACTCATTTGAACCGTCTCGACGAAACGGTTTAAATGGTGGTCGCGGTATATACTTCTGAATGCATAGAAGGAAAATATTTAGGATTTTCCGCAAACATAAGTGTACCCTCAGCATGAAATGGGTTACTGATGCGAGGATGAAAGTCGCTCGTTCGCCACGTCTGCGGCACATCAAAAGGCGTGTTGACCAATCAGTGCAATTTCAAAACATAGCCTAAATCTTGACACGCGGTGTGTTTGATATCGACCAGCTGACTTAGGCTTGCTACTTTCATCAGCATTGTGTAAACACAGTTTCGAAACTTTTGATTTTATAACTTTTGTGGAATATGCATATTGGGATATACCGTTAATGGCGTCATGCAATATTTTTCACGGCAAAATGACACCGATCGATATGGGCCCGGTAAATGTTTTCAAAAGATAATTAAAATGATAGCGGCCTTCGGTATAGAAAATGTGTACCGAATGTGACACAGGGCCGGAACGAGTAAGGCGCGAGTAAGGCGCGAACTGTTTAGAATATGAATCCAATATTCCAATACCGGATTTCACCCCAAAAACTAACAACAACAACAAATATAGGAACGCATTTTATTTTTTTAATTTTGGTCGTTTATGCCAATATTTCGGGTGGAAAAAAATGTTCATATATCTACATGTATTTATAAGACGCAGGGGCTTTCTGGGATACAAATCTGAGTAAAATAAATGTGACTTATAATCACAAGAATACGGTATTCTAATTTCGGGGCTGAATATATTTTATCTCGATGTAAATATTCAGTTCTGATTTTGTGATTTTCCCCCAATGCAGTAGGTTAAAATGGAATTGAACCCGTTTGCCCGGACTTACATGACCTTAGCTGTTGATAGGCCGTTAAACACCAATAAACAAACACACCGAATCATCATAATCGAGCAAATTGGTGTTTTAGGGTTCGTACGGAAATGAAAAGTGCTTGAATTTCAGCCCCTTCCTTGAAAAGTGCTTAATTTCAGTTCAATCTTTGAAAAGTACTGGAATTTCCACCACTCCCCTTATTTAAGCAAGTTGTAATGTTTGTCGGAAAGAATTTGATATCGGTGTAATGGGCAAAAGTGCCATTAAATCGCATGAAAAACTTTTCGCCAGCTGTGGGGCTGTTCATTGGATATTTCGTCAAAAGGGAACCCAAACATTCGGCTTTCGTTTCGAATTCTGTATTATAAGTCCTATTTTGACATACCAGTAGCCGATTTCACCAACATTGCAAAGTATACTTTTCTAGCAAAGTATACTTTGAGGGAGTAATCATTTACTTTTCCTGAAATGCATTATTTCATATAGAACTAACCACTGCATATATTTGATGATTAAAAGTATGCAGAATTATTATACTGAATTTATTACATTATCACAGCCAAATTGGCTGTGATAATGTAATAAATTCAGTATAATAAAAATTAATAAATTTATCCTAAAATTGAAAATTTCTCCCTCAAAGTATACTTTGCTAGAAGTACTTTGCTAGAAAAGTATACTTTGCAATTTTGATGAAATCGGCTACAGGAGTGCAGACAGCATGATTATTCATTGAATGATGTGGTAAGTGTTCTTTACACCATATGCATATGCAGCCTACGTGCAATAAATGTAAAACAAATATATATACAAGAAAACATTACTAATGTGAAATATGCAGACTATCATAATTTTTCACTTTAATAACAAACATTTTAGTCGTACAAAGTGAAACGGCCCCCAGATTCGGTCTGATTTACTCAAATTTGAAATGTTTGCAATGGGGTAGTGGGTTTCTGACTTGCAGTTCATTTCAGAATATGTTTTGTTGAAGCCTGTTCTCATGCCTGTTACTGGTTAGCGAACTCTGCGTGTGTTTCAGTGTATCTACGAAGGAATCCCGCACCTGAATGAAGAGCAGGAGCGACTAGTGCGGGAGCACATCGCCAGTCGTGCCATGTTTGCTGGACTTGAACGGTACTCACTTATTTGAGCTGCAAAAAGCAAACATTATTTGCTTTTTGCAGGTCGACTAAGTCAATTTTTAAATTTTCACTGCTCAATTTGAAAATGAGTATTTTCACATTGCTGTGAGTTATTTGTACTCCCACTTTTGATAATCAATGCGTAGTCGGCTAAAATAAGTGCGTAAACTACGCCAATACCCACCTTATCTGGAGCTCTGGCTCTTCAGGATATATAGAGGATGTTGTCTCATTGCATTCGCGTTTTTAATCTAATAATTGTTTTTATTTCTCCATATAAGTTGTTGCCACTAATTTGAACCGTCTCCTCTCATCACAGTACTGTTACAAACTTAACGTTGGGGGGGAATTTGTTTTAATTTCCTTTCACGCAACTTTATATTTCACACATGCCTTCCTCTAATGGTTTCTCTATCATGCCATTCCAAATCCAAGACCTTCAGAGCCCCGCTAACTATCAAGGTCACAGTCTTAGTGCTTTCACAAACTTAACATTCGGGGGAAATTTGTTACCATTTTGGTTTCCTTTCACCCTTCTTCTTGATATTTCACACTTGCTCGTACCGTGACAAATTCACCACCCTCAGACCGCCTCTAACGCCAAGGTGAAGGTCACAATATTAGTGCGTTCACAGACTTAACATTTGGGGAAAATTTCTTTTAACTTCTGTTCTCTTTCAGACAGCTTCTTGATATTCAACTCGACTACACCACCACTGGGTGTGCTTTGTTGTCTTCTAACAATATCATATGTGAACTATAACTATATCATATGTGAACTATATCTGCAGTTTATTTTCTCATTTTCTATTTTCACAACAAAATACATGGCTTGACAACACATATGAATCCTTTCCATTGCAATGTGATGTCAATCCATGTTTGTATTGAGAAACTTTGTGAAGAAAAAATATGAAACAACAGCTGTCCCACCCAGTCTGAGAATATGGACTTTGGTATATTTGCAACCACGGTAACTAGCCAATCCGACACACTGGTTAATCCGACACATCTGTTTCGTCCCCAAGCATGTCGGATTAACCAGGTTTCAATGTATTACTAAACAGCTGTTGAGAAGATTGAGAATCTTACATGAATTTTGATTTAACTCTGATTTAACTTTGATTTGATTTGCATGCTGGGAAATTTATGAGCTATAAATAGTTCAAAAATAGCAGGCGACAATTCATTGTACAGGTAATTCTCGTTATCTTGAAGTTGACTGGACTGAGCAAAATATATCGACATATCCGAACTTTGAGATAAAAATCGCCAAATTGCGTTGTTACTATTAAATATATCGCATATGCATGACAAAATCTCCGGTACACAACATTTGTTTTGCAAATCATGCCCAATACACATCAATGAATAAGCGTTACATCTAAATGTCAACGCTCGCCGTCTTTTCTGACGTTGTTATTATTCAATCGCAAAATGCAAGACACGCATTTCGTCCCCAAACCATGACGGACCTAGACTCGTCGGCCACAAACAAATTCGGCCCAAGTTGAATCAAATCGGCATTAAAAAATGTCAAGTTCAATTGACTTGATTGCCACGCCGTTTATTTCATCTTCATGTTAAAGTGATCCGATAATCACATTGATTAATTTGTTAATTATTGTTTAAGTGAATTAATTTAGCATGTTTGTGCAACGTTTAACACATTTTAGAGGCTGTGTTTTTTATTTCTATAGACGTGTGAAAACTTACCTGAGATAATCTCTGTGAATCAGACTTGGCTGTGCCAGACGCTTATTTTTCACATCGAGTTATCGGAATAAAAATGTGAAGGAAACATGCTATCGGGACTATTTCCACCTTGACATAACCGAAAATATCGACATTTCCGATATCGATTTATCAGGAGTAAAATACATGATCTATATAGGGAATTCGGATACATTTCGAGATAAGCAGGTATATCGAGATAAGTGATATCGAGATATCGAGATAATCACTGTATTTTCGTTTATTTCTCCCTACAAATATCATGAATGCGTCTTGGAATTTCATTAGAATCGAGTCCGGAGGACACGATTCTAATGAAATTCCAAGACATATTTACAGAGAGAAATAAGAAACATACTCATAATTTGTTGGATGTTATTTTCACCGCTAGCATGCAAAGAGTTAATATTATTTATTGCTTAACACTTGGACCGCTATCTTATTTTTTTTGTCGTCTGCTGTTTATTTTCCATTTTTATCATCAAAAACATGCTTTGACAGCACTTTATAATAATTTACAACATGCTTTGACAGCACTTCAGAATCATTTCCAATTGGAAATGATTCTGAAGTGCTGTCAAACCATGTTTTTATTGAGAAATAAGGCAACATATAAAAGCAACAGCAAATGACAATTGTTGTGAGTAGCAGTCTAAGGGTTAAACACTTTCACTTGTTTGCACCGTCGTTTCACACGTTCGTTGTCTTGCAGGGACGTAGATGAGAAGGCGATACAGAAGATCTGTTCCGGGGTGGTTGACTGGGTCATCGAGAGTAACGACGGCGACTCGTGTGTAATCGAGAAGAAAGGTTTGTCTCATATTCTCTTCGATCTTTCTTCATTATCCACTCACTGATCGGCTGGAGGGGATATAGCGATGGCCCATGTACGTGTGTACATATGTGCGTTAGTTACACCTTTCAATTCTTAATAACTTATTAACCACTGCACCGATTTCGCATACACCCCACATTGACTTGTGTTCACTTTGTTTGGCAAATGTATTAAAAAAAGTTTTTTGTTTTCTCAATAACTGCTTCACCCCTTCACCGATTTTAATAATATTTGGTAAAAATGTGTGTAGGGATGATCCTTACATTTAGTTGGTATAGACATATATGTAATATCGAGCAAACAGATGATGTATAACAGACACCAGATGACCTCCGTCACACGACGATCTCTTGTCTAAGGAACCCCTGATGTTTGCTGTGATATATTTACTGTGTGTTCGTATTGTGTGACTATTTAGTTTGTATAGACAAATGTAATATGTAATATTGAGCAAACAGATGATGTATAACAGACACCAGATGACACGTCACATGACGATCTCTTGTCTAAGGAACCCCTGATGTTTGCCGTGATATATTTACTGTGTGTTTGTATTGTGTGACTATTCAGTTTATATAGACAAATGTAATATGTAATATCGAGCAAACAGATGATGTATAACAGACATCAGATGACACGTCACATGACGATCTCTTGTCTAAGGAACCCCTGATGTTTGCCGTGATATATTTACTGTGTGTTTGTATTGTGTGACTATTTAGTTTGTATAGACAAATGTAATATCGAGCAAACAGATGATGTATAACAGACACCAGATGACCTCCGTCACATGACGATCTCTTGTCTAAGGAACCCCTGATGTTTGTCGTGGTATATTTACTGTGTGTTTGTATTGTGTGACTATTTAGTTTGTATAGACAAATGTAATATCGAGCAAACAGATGATGTATAACAGACACCAGATGACCTCCGTCACATGACGATCTCTTGTCTAAGGAACCCCTGATGTTTGCCGTGATATAGTTACTGTGTGTTTGTATTGTGCGACTATTTAGTTTGTATAGACGAATGTAATATGTAATATCGGAAAACAGATGATGTATAACAGACACCAGATGACACGTCACATGACGATCTCTTGTCTAAGGAACCCCTGATGTTTGCCGTGGTATATTTACTGTGTGTTTGTATTGTGTGACTATTTAGTTTGTATAGACAAATGTAATATGTAATATCGAGCAAACAGATGATGTATAACAGACACCAGATGACACGTCGCATGACGATCTCTTGTCTAAGGAACCCCTGATGTTTGCTGTGATATATTTACTGTGTGTTTGTATTTGTGTGACATTTAGTTTGTATAGACAAATGTAATATGTAATATCGAGCAAACAGATGAATGGTAAAACAGACACCGAATGACCTCCGTCACATGACGATCTCTTGTCTAAGGAACCCCTGATGTTTGCTGTGATATATTTACTGTGTGTTTGTATTGTGTGACTATTTAGTTTGTATAGACAAATGTAATATGTAATATCGAGCAAACAGATGATGTATAACAGACACCAGATGACCTCCGTCACATGACGATCTCTTGTCTAAGGAACCCCTGATGTTTGCTGTGATATATTTACTGTGTGTTTGTATTGTGTGACTATTTAGTTTGTATAAGCACAAATAAATGTAATATGTAATAATCGAGCAAACAGATGATGTTATAACACACCAGATGACTGGGCGTACACATGACGATCTCTTGTCTAAGGAACCCCTGATGTTTGTCGTGGTATATTTACTGTGTGTTTGTATTGTGTGACTATTTAGTTTGTATAGACAAATGTAATATGTAATATCGAGCAAACAGATGATGTATAACAGACACCAGATGACCTCCGTCACATGAAAACGATCTCTT
Source organism: Conchocele bisecta (assembly GCA_029237695.1). NCBI lineage: Eukaryota > Metazoa > Mollusca > Bivalvia > Lucinida > Thyasiridae > Conchocele > Conchocele bisecta. The sequence goes on from CM055277.1 coordinate 79,739,917, forward strand.
GTCTAAGGAACCCCTGATTTTTGTTTGCTGATATATTTTACTGTGTGTTTGGTATTGTGTGACTATTTAGTTTGTAGACAAATGTAAATATAATATCGAGCAAACAGATGATGTATAACAGACACCAGATGACTGGCGTCACATGACGATCTCTTGTCTAAGGAACCCCTGATGTTTGCTGTGGTATATTTACTGTGTGTTTGTATTGTGTGACTATTTAGTTTGTATAGACGAATGTAATATGTAATATCGGAAAACAGATGATGTATAACAGACACCAGATGACCTCCGTCACATGACGATCTCTTGTCTAAGGAACCCTTGATGTTTGCCGTGGTATATTTACTGTGTGTTTGTATTGTGTGACTATTTAGTTTGTATAGACAAATGTAATATGTAATATCGAGCAAACAGATGATGTATAACAGACACAGATTGACAACGTCACATGACGATCTCTTGTCTAAGGAACCCCTGATGTTTGCCGTGATATAATTTACTGTGTGTATTGTGTGTACTATTTAGTTTGTATGACACATGTAATATGTAATATCGGCAAACAAGATATATAACAGACACCAGATGACCTCGTCACATGACGATCTCTGTCTAAGAACCCCTGATGTTTTGCCGTTGTATATTTACTGTGAAAGTTTGTATTTGTGTGACTATTTAGTTTGTATAGACAAATGTAATATGTAATATCGAGCAAACAGATGATGTATAACAGACACCAGATGACACGTCACATGACGATCTCTTGTCTAAGGAACCCCTGATGTTTGCCGTGATATATTTACTGTGTGTTTGTATTGTGTGACTATTTAGTTTGTATAGACAAATGTAATATGTAATATCGAGCCAACAGATGATGTATAACAGACACCAGATGACACGTCACATGACGATCTCTTGTCTAAGGAACCCCTGATGTTTGCCGTGATATATTTACTGTGTGTTTGTATTGTGTGACTATTTAGTTGGTATAGACAAATGTAATATCGAGCAAACAGATGATGTATAACAGACACCAGATGACTGGCGTCACATGACGATCTCTTGTCTAAGGAACCCCTGATGTTTGCTGTGATATATTTACTGTGTGTTTGTATTGTGTGACTATTTAGTTTGTATAGACAAATGTAATATGTAATATCGAGCCAACAGATGATGTATAACAGACACCAGATGACTCGCGTCACATGACGATCTCTTGTCTAAGGAACCCCTGATGTTTGCTGTGATATATTTACTGTGTGTTTGTATTGTGTGACTATTTAGTTTGTATAGACAAATGTAATATAATATCGACCAACGATGATGTAATAACAGACACCAGATGACACGTCACATGACAATCTCTTGTCTAAGGAACCCCTGATGTTTGCCGTGAGATATTTACTGTTTGTTTGTATTTGTGTGACTATTTAGTTTGTATAGACAAATATAATATTGTATTTGTGTGACTATATAGTTCTAACTTTAGTCGGACACGACCTCGTATCATAACAAAATAACATGTTTAGCATTGTAATTTTCTATGCATTCTATGTATTTCTGCAGGATAATGATAATTCTCAAATGATCATATGAACTTGCCACAACAATATTGACATTAGAGCCTTAAACACATTATTTTATTTGTTATGATATGATACTATGTATTCCATTCTCCATGTGTATTTCAGACATGCGGGGATTAAAGGCCTATGTATTTCGGACATGCGTGGATTCAAGGCCTATGCATTTCAGACATGCGTGTATTCAAGGCCTATGTAAATCGGACATGCATGGATTCAAGGCCTATGTATTTCGGACATGCGTGGATTCAAGGCCTATGCATTTCAGACATGCATGTATTGAAGGCCTATGCATTTCAGACATGCATGTATTCAAGGCCTATGCATTTCGGACATGCGTGGATTCAAGGCCTATGCATTTCAGACATGCATGTATTCAAGGCCTATGTATTTCAGACATGCATGTATTGAAGGCCTATGTATTTCGGACATGCATGTATTCAAGGCCTATGTATTTCAGACATGCGTGGATTCAAGGCCTATGCATTTCAGACATGCATGTATTCAAGGCCTATGTATTTCAGACATGCATGTATTCAAGGCCTATGTATTTCAGACATGCATGAATTCAAGGCCTATGTATTTCGGATATGCATGGATTCAAGGCGTATGTATTTCAGACATGCATGGATTCAAGCCCTATGTGGTCAGCATGGAGCTGCGGGTCAGGTTCCCCACTGTATGGACGACGCTGGATGAAATGAGAAACGTAAGCTGCTTCAGGTGTCGTATTATACCTCGGCCACCGGTACCACAGGTGGATATAGCGTGGCAGGGATGGTTAAATGAGACATGACATGTGATTGTGTACCTTAAGAACATGTGCTATTTTTCATGAAATATATTTACAGAAACTGTGATATTTTCTGTAATTGACTTCGAAAGTTGACGAAATTTGCATTTGCTATGACAATTTCGCCAACTTTCGACGTTATTTACAGAAAATATTGTAAATTTTATAAATAGTTTCCATGAGATAACGCACATGATCTTGGGTTCAAAATCACATGACATGTCGATGGTCTAGTAACATAAGGTCGTAAGTGCTATGCTTTAGCATAGCACTTACGACCTTATGTTACTAGACCATCGATGTCTCAAATTGGTACACATTTCCTAATTCTGTTTAGAAACCAGCAAAAAATCAGAGAAATAAAAATTGCCATGAAATAAAAAAATTGCCTCTGAAGACATATTATTATACCCCCAGCATACAAATTATGTTTAAAGCAAGGTAAGTATTAAAGATGAATATGGCATTCATTTTATTTGACTATCCAAAATATCGCCCAATGCCTCATTCTTTAATCCAGACCTTCTGTATGATGTCCGCACAAGAAAAACATTACGTCAAAGTTTATGAAAAGGGGGTGTTTTTATTTGTTCTCAAAAATATGAAAATCACTTGCAAAATGTGCAGATCCTGATGAGACGGCTCGTCACGAGCTGTCTCATCTGGATCTACACTGTTTGCCAATACCACTATACAGGTCTGTAGTGTTGAAAGGTTAAGGATCACCCTTACGTATCCATCTGTGCCTATGAAAGCATTGGTATAAGTGCTTTCACACAATTGTTTGTAATCGTTGTAAAATAAATATAGCTGAAACTTAATGTCTTCACAATCGGTCCTTGGGAACTTCATAATTGTCCAAGAAAGTAATCCACCAATCAGATTGGTATAAATTATAATATAAATAAATATTGTTACATGACTGCCATTGTGTGACACCGCTCACAGTCGTGTTCAAATGAACAGTGTGTGCTGTTTCACTATGGCTGTAGACAATGCTCATTCCTGGGCCAAGCCAACACGTAATGCATGCGTCCTGATGATGTTACTAGAACACGCCATTATGTCACCAGATCAGTCGCAAACGGTCACACTATTTCACTCCATTTTATCCGTGTGTAAACGGGTAACCACAAAACTCATTCATGCAGTCAAAACCGTGTACTGTGGCCCCGGAATATGTATACGTAAATCAGCTGTTTTAATGGAGCAAAATACCGAAAGTACTGCATATATGATCAAATTACATGATATTTCCGTGGCCTTGTGCCGCAGCAAACGTTGACCCACTGCTGGACATTGTCGAACCTTATAATTCTACCTCCAAATTATGTACACGATAGTGAGCATTTTCTGTGGCCGCGAGTAGCTACATCCGGGCATATGACAAGCATTCATACATGAATATACATGCTCCAGAACAGTTGAAATTTTGTGCCGATTTGATATTTCAAATGGGAAAAAATATTGAGAAAATTTCCTACATTTGTTGACTTCCCATTTTATTCCGAGCGACATTCTGCTTTTCAACATATCTGTCACGTCACTGATTTTAACATAATTCCAGCACAAAAATATTTACACAATTCCCTAACATTTGATTGGTCCGTAGCAAGTCTCTGTCCAAAATTTATATCCCAGTAAACTCCCACGCCGAACTACTTTCCGTAACCGTGAGGCGCAGTTAAAAATAATTCTTAAGAAAACGGAAAATAAACACATTTTCTTGATGAATTTATTTCAAATGCTGGAATTATAAGGAATGAATGGCCTTTTTGTTGAATTTATCGGGGATATAAATTTGGAAAAGTCACGGGAATACTGGACGAGGCCTTCCGGCCTTCGTCCAGTATTCCCGCGAATTTTCCAAGTTTATACCCCGATAAATTCCACAAAAAGGCCATTCATTCCTATGATGTATGTAACAACCATCGTCACCAAATATAGATACTAAAAGAGAGGCCACAAGATTTTCAGGACCCGCTGATATTACGCCAAATATTGAAATATAAAAAGAATACATATGAGCATTAGTGGACCCTTTCGATGGAAAATGCGAAAAATATTATAGGAATGAATGGCCTTTTTGTGGAATTTATTGGGGTATGAACTTGGAAAAGTCGCGGGAATACTGGACGAAGGGATAAAAAATTACAATTTTCGAAAGAAAAACAATATTTTTTTTTTTTTTTTTTCGAAAATTGTAATTTTTTTATGGCCTCGTCCAGTATTCCCGCGACTTTTCCAAGTTTATATCCCCGATAAATTCCACAAAAAGGCCATTCATTCCTTATAATTCATCAAGAAAATGTGTTTATTTTCCGTTTTCTTAAGAATTATTTTAACTGCGCCTCACGGTTACGGAAAATAGTTCGGCATGGGAGTTTACTGGGATATAAATTTTGGACAGAGACTTGCTACGGACCAATCAAATGTTAGGGAATTGTGTAAATATTTTTGTGCTGTAAAGTGGGTGGCAGGTGGGAGAATGTGATGGGTAATTTAACGATCGGGGTTCATCCTTACCGGAAATCCGACTGGAGACCTGGTTTGGCCCTCACATACGTTTTTGGCATTTTGTATGTGACAGTTGAATCTGGTTATACCCCTTCTGTGAGTATTATGGACCTGGCACGGTTATTCTAATTTCAGGGCTGAATATGTTTTTTCTCGATGTAAATTTTCAGTTCTGATTTTGGGACTTTCCCAGGTTGAAACGGGATCGAGCCCGTTTGCCTGGCCTTACATGACCTTAGCTGTTGATAGGCCGTTAAACACCAATAAATAAACAAACAAACAAACTTCACTGTGAAATAGAATTTGATAAATCACATTTTTGGAGAATTTATCTGGGACTTGAAACTTTTATAAATCCAAAGTACTAGCAGAAAGCCTTTCATCTTTCAAACAGTATACTTAGATTTTTAAATTCTCAAAAAATGAGTTGATTATTCTTTCGGAGATTCAGAATTTATTTTATGGTAGGAGTGGAAGGCGTCTGAATTTTCTATTTATGGATGGCGGGGTCGAAAAAAAGGAAAGTCCTTATAAATTCATCAGAACGTTTGGGTAGTGTTTGTTTTTCAAATTGTGCCTTTCACTCTCGCCATACAATTAATTCTGGAATAGCCTTTATAATAAACGTGTTACCGGCGGCCAGGTGATTCTGGAGAAGGTTTCCACGGAGCGACGGTTGTCCCTTGAGACAGAGGAAGCAGCCAATCGGGAGGTAGAGGAGGGGCGAGTCATAGAGAACCTGCTCGGCTTCACACGTGTCATCCGTGTTATGAAAGAGTGCAAAAAGGTGACGTTTACACATTGCTGTAAATTTTAAATAGGTGTCTTCAGAGCTCCAGATAAGCTGCGTATTTGCTTAAATACCCAATTAAAATTGGCAAAAACCCAATTGAAATCAGAAGTAGCGAGTATCAAAAAGCAATAAAAAAATTGTGGTACCTTTATCATGCTGCAGAAAACAATAAACAGACCACAAATATAGCATATTCCACAAATATAGCATATTTGTCTTATTTTCCACACATCTTGGTATTTCATTAGAATTGTCTCCTTGGACACAATTCTGATGAAATGCCAACACCTGTTTTCATTTCGAAGCAAACTATTCAATAATTGCTGTCTGTTGATGTGTAAACAGTAGTGTGATGTTATTTTACCCTATTAAAATATTGAACTACCGAATTGCTTCAGAGATGATGGAGTGACAATACTCAATTGCTTCAGAGATGATGGAGTGACAATACTCAATTACTTCAGAGATGATGGAGTAACAATACTCAATTACTTCAGAGATGATGGAGTGACAATACTCAATTACTTCAGAGATGATGGAGTGACAATACTCAATTACTTCAGAGATGATGGAGTAACAATACTCAATTACTTCAGAGATAGATGGAGTAACAATACTCAATTACTTCAGAGATGATGGAGTAACAATACTCAATTACTTCAGAGATGATGGAGTGACAATACTCAATTACTTCAGAGATGATGGAGTGACAATACTCAATTACTTCAGAGATGATGGAGTAACAATACTCAATTGCTTCAGAGATGATGGAGTAACAATACTCAATTACTTCAGAGATGATGGAGTGACAATACTCAAATACTTCAGAGATGATGGAGTAACAATACTCAATTACTTCAGAGATGATGGAGTGACAATACTCAAGAGTAACAATACTCAATTACTTCAGAGATGATGGAGTGACAATACTCAATTACTTCAGAGATGATGGAGTGACAATACTCAATTACTTCAGAGATGATGGAGTGACAATACTCAATTACTTCAGAGATGATGGAGTGACAATACTCAATTACTTCAGAGATGATGGAGTAACAATACTCAATTACTTCAGAGATGATGGAGTAACAATACTCAATTACTTCAGAGATGATGGAGTGACAATACTCAATTACTTCAGAGATGATGGAGTGACAATACTCAATTACTTCAGAGATGATGGAGTGACAATACTCAATTACTTCAGAGATGATGGAGTGACAATACTCAATTACTTCAGAGATGATGGAGTAACAATACTCAATTACTTCAGAGATGATGGAGTGACAATACTCAATTACTTCAGAGATGATGGAGTAACAATACTCAATTACTTCAGAGATGATGGAGTAACAATACTCAATTACTTCTAACAATACTCAATTACTTCAGAGATGATGGAGTAACAATACTCAATTACTTCAGAGATGATGGAGTGACAATACTCAGTTACTTCAGAGATGATGGAGTGACAATACTCAATTACTTCAGAGATGATGGAGTAACAATACTCAATTACTTCAGAGATGATGGAGTGACAATACTCAATTACTTCAGAGATGATGGAGTGACAATACTCAATTACTTCGAGATGAGTGGAGTAACAATACTCAATTACTTCAGAGATGATGGAGTAATCAATCACTCAATTACTTCAGAGATGATGGAGTGACAATACTCAATTACTTCAGAGATGATGGAGTAACAATACTCAATTACTTCAGAGATGATGGAGTAACAATACTCAATTACTTCAGAGATGATGGAGTAACAATACTCAATTACTAATTCCTTATCTGGAGCCCCGGGTGTCTTATTTCTGTTTGAAAGTATATGTTGTTACCACCGTTTGAACCTTCGCGTCGAGACGATCAGCCTGCACATCCCCACAGTCTGATCAGGGCCTACGCTGTTCATCCTTCTGTCACTGAAGTTTTCAGGTGTGCACATTTTCAGGATATATTCTGAAATTAGGATTTGAGGTTCCTGATAATTGCAGAAAAATACTAATGTTTCAACATGAGAAGCACACTTTTTACGTGTTTGTGGGTGCAAAAATATGTTCGTTAAGACATTTTCAGGATTTGGTATTTGGAACTGTCCCACTTGAACCCCTGAGTATTCTTGCTGCCAATGTAACCTTATGAGACACGCCATGTGATTTTGTACCTTCGGACATCTGCGTAATTTCATTAAATACATTTACAAAATTTTCAATATTTTTCATAAATAAAGTCAAAAGTTGACAAAATTTTCAGAATACATGCATAATATAATTCCGCATTTACTCAGAAAGTCTTATCAACTTTTGACGCCATTTACAGAATATATTGTAAATTTTGTAAACATATTTCATGAAATTACGCCCGATATACAAAATTGCATGGCGTGTCTCATGTGTGTGTCTTTAATATTTCAGCCCCTGATTGGCCACAACAGTCTGATGGACATGATGCTGATTTACGACAAGTTTCACAAACCCTTACCTGGTACGTCCGAGTAATTTGAATAGATTGCGAGGTAAACCCTTTCAACATCACAGACCTACATAGTGGTATTGGCAAACAATGTAGATTCAGATGAGCCGGCTTGTAACGAGCCGTCTCATCAGAATCTGCGCTTTTTGCAAGTAATTGTCATATTTTTGAGAACAAAAACACTCACTTTTCATATTAAATGGACTGGTCTGAAAATCATTTTGTGACGATTAGATTAATTGGTTACATAATTTACACATCACAGTCCATTCCAGTTACTTAGGGGTGAAAGGGTTATGCATTATTGAATCATACACCTAATACATTGTTATCTCGTTTATGTCTCATTTTCATCTTCACTGGCTTGTATATAGGTTACAGAACATTGACCTAAATCAGACGCTCGTAATCACTGACATTTACATCTCTGGGGGCCGTTTCACTAAACTTTGTACGACTTAAATGTTTGTAAGTGCAAAATTATGATAGTCTGTAAATTTCCCATTAACAATGTTTTCTTGTAAACAATTATTGTATTTACATTTATTGAGCATAGGCTGCATTCGCAGCCTATGCTCAATAAATGTAGCCCCGTGCAGGCACCTGGGCGGGATCAACTGATCCTGAGAATAGTGCTGCAGTAGCCATTGCTTGTCGTAAAAGGCGACTAAACTGGCTTAACGATTGGGTTCATACTTTCCGGAACCCACTATACCGGATTTGGCCCTCATGTACATTTTTGGCTTTCTTGTATGTGAGAGTTGAGTCAGGCTATGCCCCATATATAAAAGTAAGATTAGTGCTAATCATATTACTTTTAGAGGATGGGATAAATGATGCTGGTGTGGCGAGGGCCTGGCACCAGATCCGGTTGTTCTAATTTCAGGACTGAATATATATTTTCATTATAAATATTGAGTTCTGAAGTTGGGATTTACCCCCCTCGGACAGGTGGATACGGGACACGACCCTGTTGACCCGTCTGCGTGTAGACTCCCTGAGGCTTGTACCTCTATGTCAGAAAAGCGGACGTTAAACCCTATTCACTCACTCACTCACTCAATAAATGTAAATCCATCAATTGAAATTTAGACCATCCTAAATTTGCACTTATGAACATTTTAGTCGTACAAAGTTTAGTGAAACGGGCCCCAGAAAAATTAAGCAGTGAATATTGAAATTGTGTAAGATGGAAATTGAAGGGGTCAGTGGAAGAAGGGGGCTAACTCCATCAGGGGGCCAACTCCATCAGGGAGTTAGCCCACTTCTTCCACGGACACCTTAAATGGAGTTTAACCACTTTCTTCCATTGACCACTGCATTTGTTTTGTGTATTTCAGTTTCCTATTCGGAATTTAAAGAAGAACTACATAAATTATTTCCAAAAATCTACGACACAAAAAGTATTTCTCAGCGATTACGAAGGGTAAGCAGTTCTATGCGTAGTGGATCGTCTCTTAAACTGAACACCCTAATGGTCCCCCCCCCCCCCCCGAGACTTTTTATCCCCTTGCCAAGGCAAGAGGGGATATATCGTTAGTCCATGTACGTGTGTGCCTACGTACGTACATTAGTAACACCTTTCATTTTTCAATAACTTGTGAAACATTTCACCGATATTGATATTTCGTGTGGTGCCTTGTTTTGCATACGACCAACGTCCGACCGCCGAAGTCCAAGGTCACTGAGGACTTGTGTTAACATTGTTTGTAAGGCAAATGCGTCAAAGTTTTGTTGTTATTATCAAGGCTGCCAGCGAGGGGATTAGCTTTGTAATAGTGATGACCTTAGTTTAAACAATATTTTATTTCATATATAGCAGGTTACATATATACAAGACAAGTGATAAAAGGATTAGAAAACAAGTGATGACCTTGTTATATATTATGTGAGCACTGTAAGGGGGATGACATTTTATACCCTTATGGGACTTGAAACTGAGGTTACTCAATAAGTGCTCAGGGATTCCGCTGGCGATCGCCACTTTCGCAATTGGCGATAAAAATAAACAGTTGGCGATAAAAAATGATAATTTTCGATATATTTTTTTTTTCCCCCAGCGGAATCCCTGAGAGCTTAATACATATATTAATAAACACCAAGGTTAAAGTATGTGTGTTACATAAGCACATCATCATACATTGAAGTGGTAATGATTACCTGTTTTCTGGAGATTTTGCATATTTATTACATTTTGTGCATTTTGTGAAATACACACCGTGTGAAAGCCCAATTTATGCACTCAAGATCATCTCAATATATGTGGCTGTGACTGGGTCTAATGGCTTTTGCGACCTCTGTAGATCCAGATCTGTCTGTGCATCAGCAGTCTGATCAGGATCTGCACTGTTCACCATTATATCAATGACACACCCCATCGTACTTTTAACTAGCTATATGTATCATTATCAGTCTACAAGAGTATTCTACTCTACAGTGTTCTACTTTTTCACGATTGTCTGCTTAACAGCCTGACTATGTCAATATATGTGGCTGTGCTTATGTGTTCTGCGACCAGTGTTGATCCAGATCAGCCTGTGCATCCGCAGTCTGATCAGGATCTGCACTGTTCGCCATTCCATCAATTCATCGTGCTTCTAACAAGCAATATTTGATCAGAAGCTACACTTCCTATAAAGCCCCATTTAAAACGCGCCTTGTGATTTATTAGTTCAGTTGCGTAATTTCATTAAATTTGTTTATACAATTTACAATATTTTTCATAAATAAAGTCATAAGAATTATTCCACATGTACTCTGAAAATCTTTTCAACTTCTGTCGCCATTTACGGAAAATATTGTAAATTGTCTCATTTCTCCAGTCGCAACCACATATTATGTATTATGCTGTTATACAGGTTATGGATGAAACAGCCGTGCTGCAGAACACATCTCTCGGGGAGCTTCACACCAGCCTCGGCAGGTACTTATAGTAATTGAGGTGGCCAAGTGACTTTGGTTTTGTAGGGACCTGGCCAATAAACAAAACAAACCAACAGTAATTGAGGTTAACTTGTTACATGGCAGACTTCAAACCCCAATTCGATCCGTCATTCAATGATTAGTATAGACCCCGATCTGGGTCTCCTCTATTTGTCTTGTTGTCCGCACGTGTGAGCGACAATATAATTTGTTACTTGGCCATTCCACCATTCTCCTATTAACTATCACTAAAATACGGGAGAATACGAGCTATGCATTCTTAAACAATGAATGTATACCAAAGAAATCATCTTTGAAGGTGTGGGTGGCAGGTTGGTAGCATGCAAATGGTACTTTAATGATTGGGTTCATCCTGACCGGAAACCCTATATCCCTCGTTTTCTTGAGTTGAATCTGATTATACCCGTTTTAAAAGTAGTAGAATTTGTACAACTCCAAATAGTTTAGGTAATGGGTCTGGGCGCTCCAGATAAGGAATTAGTAATTGAGTATTTTCACTCTCACTTCTGAAGCAATTGGGTATTTCAAAATTTGAATTGGGTAAAATAAAATCACACTACTGTTTACACATCAACAGACAGCAATTATTGAATAGTTTGCTTCGAAATGAAAACAAGTCTTGGCATTTCATTAGATTTGTCTCCTTGGAGACAATTCTAATGAAATACCAAGATGTGTTTTCATGCAAAATAAGATTAAGAAAAATATGCTATATTTGTGGTCTGTTTATTGTTTTCTGCAGCATGATAAAGGTACCACAAAATTGTTATTGCTTTTTGATATTCGTTACTTCTGATTTAAATTGGGTTTTTGGCAATTTTAATTGGGTAGTTAAGCAAATACGCAGCTTATCTGGAGCGCTGGGGTCTAACTGATTGTTGAATGGATATAACACCTCAATTAATCAATCAAGCCAGTAGAGGTGTCAAATTACAATTACATTGTACCGTTATTAATTTCAGCTTTCAAAATTCTGTTACTCGCATGTATGAAGATATAAGACTAAGATTAGTGGCTTACCACTTCAGTGTTCAGGACAAACCACTGTCAGTTAGGGCTTTTCCAGAAATTTTTGTATGGGGGGGGGGTTGGACGGCACCTGATTTAAATTTGGATGGGTGGTGGGGTGTTCCAACAAATGAATTTTGTGCATGGTGGGGTTTTCCAAAAAATGAATTTTGTGCATGGTGGGCTTTTCCTAAAATTGAATTGTGTGCATCGTGGGTCTATCTTCCTAGGGTGAAATAAATCAAGGTGGCTATTTAGCAGGTGAAATAAATAAAATAAATATGGGGGTCAGAATAAATAAATAAATAAAGTAGTTTTTGTCGTATTTGATTTAAATCGTCCCCGGGTCCGAGTTGACATGGGCCGACTTGACGGTATTTTTTTTTCAGAATTACGGTGGTTTCGCATTCGCTACCTGCGTGTTCGCTATCTGTACATTTCGCACCTCATACACTTTCGTGGGTACCGAAACCTCCTTAGGGAAAGGTGCGAAACCTCTAGGCGAGAAACTGCAGGGTAGCGAATCTTTCTGTTTGCGCAAGCGCACTATCGTCAAAGCAGCCATGTACAAAAAGTGGACGTGCAGCGAGGTGGCGAATTGCGGCGAATCACTGTTACTACTTCAGGCCCGTAGCCAGGGGGGGTCGGAGCGGTCGGACAAATCCCCCGCACAGACTGGAGGTCCACTTTTTAGACCCCCCTAGATACCTCAGGCCCTTTGGGCCTTCGAAACGACCCCCCCCCTTCAAACAGGTCTGGCTACGGGCCTGTACTTTGTACATCGACACACTGACTCGGCAAAATGCGACGAATCACTGTGTTACTACTTTGTACATCGACAAAATGACTCGACGAATCACTGTTACTATTTTGTACATCATGTGATTGAATGGAGTTGACCGTACATTCCATCACAACATTTCATTTTGTTTACTCGCCGCGAACGAACGTAAATTTTACCCCTCGGACCCAGGGACGATATAAATCAAATAACGACGAAAACTATTTTTTTTTTAATTTATTCTGACCCAATATTTATTCGTTTTTTCCAGTTCACAACCTTAAAATTAATTTCTATGTCGCGAAAGAACTATAATTAGCAATCCTTCAAGGCTTCGAAACGTAATGTAATTGTAGTAAATGTCTTTATGTTTTTTTCGCCGAGGTGTGTTCATCTAAAGGATGCTAATTTTCGTTTCTTCGCAGACGCAGTGTACAAACGAATTCCGTTTCTTCTTGTCTATGGCTCAAAGACGAAAAACACGAAATCACTGTGTAAAAAATGTATATAATACTGTATTATAATCACGTTTTGCAATCGATGGTTATTGATTTATTTTATGTAAATTAACGTCTTCGTCTCATCGTGTTCGACATGCCAAGAAACGAATATTTAGAGAAATAAATTCACGTTCCTTCACGGGGTGGAAAATAACTTTAAGGTTCTTAATTATCGTTTCTACGCGTATAAACGAAGGAAAAAGTGAAAGTGAATGGGTTTAACGTCCCAGCAACAGCTAATGTCATATAGAGACATGAACACAGAGTCTCATCCGACAGACCAGTGACATGGAAATACAAATGTACTATGAATATACTATGAAAGTATATTTTTGATGCATAAGGCATGTTTGAACCCACAACCTCCAGATTGGAAGTCAGATGTTCTACCCCTAGGCAACAACCCATCCCTTATAAAAGAAGGAAAAAATTCCCCTAACGAGCGACCATACGTACTTAGAATAACGCTGAAGTAACGGCGGTAAACTGAAATGGTGTACGTGACAATTGACATTTACATTCCAACTAGATTTTCACGGTGTGTAATTAATCGATCGTATTTTCTCTCCACCCGACTCGAGAAACACAAATTATATTTCTGAATGTGTCGAACGTTTGCCCGGTCTAACAGTTTCCCCAATGACTATGGGCTAGGTTCGACAGTTCATTCCATGTCACATCGCCGGTTTTCGGTGATAATACTGTCAACAATTAAAAATACGCACGGACACCCGGACGTCATTGTGATCACTCTGTATCGCTTTCCGCAAGCGGGCTCGAAAATAATGCTATTATTCGTACAACATATAAATGATGTATTGTTGTCTTAGGAGACTATTCTAATGTGCTGTCAAAACATGTGTTATTATTGAGAAATCAATCAAATGTGACAAAACGCATCAATATGTTTTTTTTACAAAACATTAGAATCGTCTAAGGAGACGATTTGCATGTGTTTCCAAAACTATTTTATTAAGAAATCAACAAATGTGAAAAGAAAACATGAATACATTGGGTTTTTTTTGGCAAAACCATATTTGGACAAAACGGGAAAATCGTCTTTGGAGACGATTCTCATGTGCTGCCAAACTTGCTTTATCAAGAGATCAAACACGTGAAAATGCACTATGTCGAGCTAATGCGTAAATGTCAATTTATTGACGTGAGCGATGACGTGAGCGACTACATAGCGTGGTTTAGATATGTTTGTTCCTTGCCGAATTTTACAGTCACACTTTGCACGTGAAATTGGATTACCGACTGATGATTGTAGACACCATCAGGTGTGCACCCAGACCGAAAATGATATGTCGCAGGGGACGGGAGTATTATTTATGTATCCACGCGATATTGAATACAATAGAATATGACGTTTTTGCATAGGTTGAGATCGCGAAAACGTGAAGCGTGATCGCGAGATTGCGAGACGAAAACGCGAGATTCTATCTATTCTATCAATCTCGCTCTCGCTATTTCGCAACCTCGCCGCGATATCGCACGTTTTTGATTCGCGATATCGCATGACTGTTGTAAGTACGGTCTACACACACGCATGCGCAATTTCAACACGCATGCTTTCGACACATGTATGAGTAAAATAAACCCGAAACAGAAAAATCGGGTTGGAGCCAAACTTATTTTCACAAGCGGAAGGCGAGATCGCGAAAACGCGAGACAATTTCCCCCCCCCCCCCCCCCCCCCCCCCCCCCCCCCCCCTCCCCACCCCCCCCCCCCCCCCCCCCTCTTCCCCCTTACGGGCCTGCTGTAACATGTCGACTATCCGCTGATCATGTCGCTATCATAGTTGGAAGACTCGGACCTATGACACCAAAACAATGCCTATTCAAAAAAATCCCATTACCTCACCCACTTGGTCTCGTACACTTGGTCTATATAGAAGATGGTACTGTACGAGACCAAGTGGGTGGGGTAATGGGATTTATTTTAATAGGCATTGTTTTGGTCCGAGTCTTCCACCTGTGGTCGCTATTGTGTATTATTTTGAGTTGGTCAAAGCATATAATCAACGAATAATAACGGGACCGATGCGATTTCTAATTACCTCGCACTTTCCATTTACCGATATATCACCGATATATTGGCAATATACATGCATTTAAAATAATTTTGATAATAAATAATTATGGGGGTTGGGGGTCAAAGAAATAATTCAATTGTATGGGTGGTGGGGACAATACAATAATTAATACATATGGGTGGTGTGGCAAGGGAAAATTAATAATTATCGGGGTTGGGTCAAACGAAAATACAGTGGAAGATCGATCTCTCGAACCGGCAACGGACTCGAATAAAAGTTTGAGTCAGGCGTAGTTCGAGGGAAAGAAAATAAATACTAGTCACTAAGTCAGTGATTTCATTCCATTTAGGAATGACACCATTGATTGATGTTTGTATGGCTTTCTGGAAGAAATATCAAGTAAACAACTATAATGAACTAATTATTGTATTTCAATATGTACATGTATGCATACGTAAATAAATAAACTGTTAATTAAACTGAATATTACAAACCGTCTCGTCTTTGTTTTGTTTTTAGCTCACTTGAGGGGGATTACATAATTGTTAAAATGACGTCATTGTGTAATCCAAGATGGCCGCCGTCTAAAAATAGCACAAATTCTTCAAAAATCTTCTTCTCAAGAACCGCCAACCGGATTTCGACAAAACTTGGTAGGAATGATCGATGTACAATGCTCTTTCAAAGTTGTTAAAATGGTGACCCTGGGGTCAAAACTGGGCGTGGCCCGTGGGGTCAAATTGGGGTCAAATTTTATTTTTGACCGAATATGGTCATGTCATATATCGAATTGAAGGTATCAAAGAGGCGATCACTCTGGTGCATTTTTTGTCGAAATCTGATGGTTATGTCATCCAAGATGGCCGCCGAAAGGTCAAAAGGTCGTTCTTTTATTAGAGATTTCAAAATTCTTCTTCACATGAATCGCTTGGCCCATGGTAGCCAAACTTAAAAGTTATGGTCCATGGGTGAAGCCTTTTCAGATTTGTTAAAATGGAGGTCATCACTAATCCAAGCTGGCCGCCGTCTAAAAATAGCATAAATTCTTAAAAAAAAATTCTTCTAATGAACCGCTAGCCGGATTTCGACGAAACTTGGTAGGAATGATCAATGTACAATGCTCTTTCAATGTTGTTAAAATGGTGACCCCGGGGTCAAAAATGGGCGTGGCCTGTGGGGTCAAATGTGGGTCAAATTTTATTTTTGACCGAATATGGTCAAGTCATATATCGAATTGAAGGTATCAAAGAGGCGATCACTCTGGTGCATTTTTTGTCGAAATCTGATGGTTATGTCATCCAAGATGGCCGCCGAAAGGTCAAAAGGTCGTTCTTTTATTAGAGATTTCAAAATTCTTCTTCACATGAACCGCTTGGCCCATGGTAGCCAAACTTAAAAGTTATGGTCCATGGGTGAAGCCTTTTCAGATTTATTAAAATGGAGGTCATCGCTAATCCAAGATGGCCGCCGTCTAAAAATAGCATAAATTTTTAAAAAATCTTCTCATGAACTGCCAGCCGGATTTCGACGACACTTGGTAGGAATGATCAATGTACAATGCTCTTTCAAAGTTGTTAAAATAGTGACCCCGGGGTCAAAAATGTGCGTGGCCCGTGGGGTCAAATTGGGGTCAAATTTTATTTGTGACCGAATATGGTCATGTTATATATCAAATCGAAGGTATCAATGAGGCGATCACTCTGGTGAATTTTTTGTCGAAATCGGATGGTTATGTCATCCAAGATGGCCGCCGAAAGGTCAAAAGGTCGTTCTTTTATTAGAGATTTAAAAATTCTACTTCACATGAACCGCTTGGCCCATGGTAGCCAAACTTCACAGTTATGGTCCATGGGTGAAGCCTTTTCAGATTAGTTATAATGGAGGTCATCGCTAATCCAAGATGGCCGCCGTCTAAAAATAGCACAAATTCTTAAAAAATATTTTTCTCGTGAACCACTAGCCGGATTTCGACGAAACTTGGTAGGAATGATCGATGTACAATGCTCTTTTTAAGTTGTGAAAAATGGTGACCCCGGGGTCAAAAATGGGCGTGGCCCGTGGGATCAAATTTTATTCTTGACCGAATATGCTCATGTCATTTATCAAATTGAAAGTATCGATCAATATTTGTCGGAATCGGATGATTATGTCATCCATGATGGCCGCCAAAAGGTCCATTTATTTGAGATTTTGAACGTCTTTTTCTCAGGAACCACATGGCCGATGCTGGCCAAACTTCTATGTTGTCCGTCATTCGATTATTATTGAAATGGCACAACGAACTATTTTGTCGTTATTCACAAAGACAACTTACCGGTTTGGCAACCCGGCAGAGAGGAATAAATAAAAAACGAAACGAGACTAATTTATTTTATATTACCGAAAACTTACCTGCAATCAATCGGCATCACGATTCGTCTCTCTCGTTTCGCATTTTTTCCGTCTTTGCGCTATTTAGGCACACCACGTGACCCGGTGCATACACAATTTTGTCCACTTTCGTTGTTGATAGGAAACAGACAACCAATTGATTTCCCATAACGTCTTTTTCTCAGGAACCACATGGCCGATGCTGGCCAAACTTCATAGGAAGTTCCGATCCTTGGGTGATGCATTTTCAGATTTGGTAAAATGAGAGTCATCGCTTAATCCAAGATGACCGCCGTCTAAAAATAGCACAATTTTTTTAAAACACATGAACTCAATGTCACATTCTCCTCTGGTGTTCATGGAGTCAAGTGAGCGAATTAGGGCCATCATGGCCCTCTTGTTTTCTTATCCAAACCGGAAGTTATCGTGAGCAACATTCCCATTGTAAACGTGTTTATTTTACTATGCTATAATTAAGCTTGACAACCATTTTTATTGCGAGTGAATGTTTTTTTATCACGGATCATTTGCATACACAAGCAGTAAAGTGTTTGCAAAAGATCAAGCGTAAAATCTCATTCAATAAACGAAAGTAGACAGGTGCGAAACATCATATCCAAAGAAAGTGTCTATAAATAGCACACTGGTTTATTAAATATACAAATTGTACAAATAAAATTTAAACGAAATTGCACAAAACGCAAAAATAATAAGTGAATCACTCATAATTCACTGATGTGACAGTTAACATTCAATTAAATATTTAAAGGCGAATTTTGTTCAAATTAATTCATAATCGCGGTCATCTTGACGTGGAATTAACACCGTTTAATTTTTAAATTCGTGATTTAATGTCCACCTGTCAAGCGAAACAAATCAAACAGACCGCCAATCGTGATATTCACACCTCGTTAGGCAAACAGATCAGCTGGTGACAGACTTACCTGTTCGAGCTATCAATAGCACTTTTCATTGATTGACTGACCAAGGGACCGTGACTTCGGTTCGAGAGTTCGACTTTGTCATAGTTCGAGTTTTAGGTAGAAAAATATATGATTTATATAGGGAAATTTGTCTGGACCACAGGACGAGTTCGAGTTTTCCGGAGTGTTCGACAGAGACCGGTTCGAGAGATCTATCTTCCACTGTAATTCAATTATGTGGGTGGTGGGGTGAAGCGATAATTCAAAAGCATGGGTGGTGGGGTGAAGCAATAATTCAAAAGCATGGGTGGTGGGGTATGAAAATAATTTTTTTGTATGGGTGGTGGGTAAACAAAAAAAATGCCTTCCAAACGCCCCCCATACCATTAATTCTGGAAAAGCCCTTATGTATAAACCAGTCCTACAAATGGAATACTGACTTTGGAAAATCACAAGTAATCGTCCTTCGAACAACTACCGACATATCCATGACGTTAGAATTGGTAAAATTTATCGGTTTGCACATCACGTTTGGTTTAAACTAGCAACGTGATGTGAAACCTCTGCCAATATGAACACCGGAAGTCATGTAATGGAAGTTACTTATTTGTAACCTATATATAGAGAATAGTACTGGTAAGTATTTTGCCGTGAATGGGAAAAAATATCTGGCAAGGCTTAGGAAACGTGATGGGCGAGGCTCTGCTGAGCACATCCCGTTTCCGTGCCGCGCCAGATATTTTCCCATTCACGACACTAACCTACTATTCTATTTATCTCGTCAACACCTACAAATGGCTGTAAAATGCAAAAATATAACCCCAGCCACCACACATATTCGTACGCAGTGATTAGGTCGTATTGACAGGATATCAAAAATGTTTCACGGCACCGTGTTTCACGGCACATACGGTACGCACCGTGTTGACGGGATAAATAAGGCTGATGTATAAGTGTGTCTATATGTGGTAAACTAAGTATAAGACTGGTGTATACATAATATAGATCTCTATGTATAAGACCAGTCAATGTGTATACGTGTGGCTGATCTCCTTCAGTGCCGCAGGCCGGGACCTCGTAATCCACCCACCCGACGTGGTCCACGCGGAGGGATTTGACGCGTACACCGGCAAAGATCTCCCACACGAGGCCGGATATGACGCCTATATGTGCGGCTTTGGTAATAGATAATCTTATATGATCGTTGAATTTAATATGATCTTTACATATTCAAGGTGTATGATCACGTGGTACTAACAACAAGTACTGAAATTTCCAGAATCCATCTGATTCAAAGTACGTATTCTTTTATAGTGTCCTTATTACGTAACGGATTTTGATGAAATATTGCGCATCAAACGCGTCTTGTTAAGCTGCATTTGGTGGTCTCTGTATTTTCGCCCAAACTTCTGTCGTTTTTGCGAAGAATCGATTTCCGTGTCAAAGACACGGAAACCGATTCTTCGCAAAAATGAATCGATTCTTCGCAAAAACGACATAAGTCTGTGCCGAACTCCCTGGACCACCAAATGCAGCTCATGAAGACGTGTTTGCTGCGCCATATTTCATCAAAATCCGTTTTATATTAAGGAAAATATCAAATAATACTTTAAAGATTTCAACACTTTCAGCCACTGTTGTTGTTGTTATAATAACGTGATCATGCACCTTGATATTGGGTAGATTTAGATCACAGTTATACTTCAATCCCACTATAGCACTATTCAATATAACAGGATTTTCGATACAACACAATCCTGTATATCGTCGCCGACAATCACATACTAGTGTTTTACAAACAAAATTTGATCTTTACAGTAACTCATATTAATATATTATTGTCTTGTGTATTTTCAGTGTTCCTGAGGTTTGCCCACATAATTACCTTCAAGGAATGCCCGTAAGTTCTGTTGACTGTTTATACAGTGGTATTACTGATCCAGATATTTCCCGCTTTTAATTTCTGCTATTTCTCTAACTATAAAGCAAAAATAAAATTGCCGTCTGCTGTTTGTTTTAGAATTTGTGTTCTCTCTCTGTGACAATAAAAACATGGTTTGACGGCACGTAAAAAAATCAGTTTCATTGGAAAATTTGTTATACAGTGTATATATATATATATAATTATTCACCCCCTTCCTCGAGTAATGCTGAGAGGGTGGCCGGGGGTATTTGTGAGCCCCTGCTCACTTGCTGTAGTATTTATTATCTTATCTCACTATGAAAGCTCTTTTTATGCAATAAAGATATTTTAACCCTTAGACTGCTATCTTAATTTTTTTGTCGTCTACTGTTTATTTTCAATTTTTATCATGACAGCACTTTAGAATAATTTACAACATGTTTTGACAGCACTTGAGAATCATTTCCATTGGAAATGATTCTGAAGTACTGTCAAACCATGTTTTTATTGAGAAATAAGGCAAGATATAAAAGCAACAGCAGACGACAATTGTTGTGAGTAGCGATCTAAGGGTTAAGCTTGTCTGTAAACACCCAACTGTTTCAACTAATGTTGTAAAAGTGACAGCGTTTAATTTCCCGCTACAGCTATGGTAATATAGAGACGGTGTTTCGGCTATCACCTGACGGACCAGTGGAATGGAAATACATAGAGTTTATTCAACTACCATTTTGAAATACCGGATTTATTTCCCCGAGACATCTGGAAATCCGATAAAGAAATGAAAGTTTCTTTGTCGGATTTACTGATGTAAAGGGAAATAAATCCGGTATTTCAAAATGGTAGTTGAATAAATTGTATATTACATGCTCTTCGAACAATGTGAAATTTGCTCTTAGACCAGCTTATACGTGAAAATGTGACGTTGTTTACATCTCACAAACGTCTAGGAGGAAATATTTCCTTCAAGGAAATAAATCCCGCCAGAATCACGGTAAATCACTGGGTAGCATGTAATATAATGAATGATCGTTTATTTTCTCCATTGACAGGTCCACCGAGGTGATTCCGTGTCTATTCCGACGATACTTACAGAGCACGGCTGACTACATGAACAGGATAAACATGATTCGCGCCTCCGTCTCGCATATGGTAACATAACTCTGTGATTAGCGTAAATGGACATTAATCCATTCACCCCTAAGTGGTATGGGTTGTGGTCTATGGGTCATCGACAATACTTTCATAGTATTTCCATCCCACTGGTCTGTCGGATGACACTTTAAACTGTGGTCCCGTGTCTATATGACTTAATAGCTGTTGCTTGGACGTTAAACCCATTCACTTTCAATCCTAAGAAACTGGAATGGATTTTGATGTTAATTTTGCAACCAATCCAATCGTCCTAAAATGATTTTCAGACTAGTCCATTTATGAAGAAGGGGTGTTTTTATCTTGAAAATATGAAAATTACTTGCAAACAGTGCAGATCCTGATGAGACGGCTCGTCACGAGCCGGCTCATCTGGATCTGCACTGTTTACCAATACCACTATACAGGCCTGTGGTGTTGAACGGGTTAAGAGCAATCTATTCACTCAATCTGCCGGGCTTGTATGATTTCAGTGCCTCGATGGACCGGAGCCTGTGTCTCGGCGACCAGAACTTCTGTACGTTAGAAGCAGGTTGTTTAAACAGACGCTGAATATCGACCAGGTTTGTACATGGGTTGGTCCGTCTTCCGTGTTCATGGACCGTTACGCTTCATTTTATTATCGCGCCCGATTGTGGACAGCGCGATATAGTCGGCACACTGGTGTCCGTATAGTATGTGCGTCCGAGGTGAAAGTTTTTGGTTAAAGTTTTTCAGTATACTATCAAAGCCTCGGCGGGCGCAACATGTGGGCCATGGCCATCTAGTTCTATTGCAAATGACCCTCAGCTGAGGATAGGTACCTTACAACTTGTGCGACCAGTCAATATTATCTGGAGACACACGCACAACAATATGTTGGTTTGTAAATATGTAAAACCATAAATCAGTGTTTTACAATTTTGACTGAATACTGATAACAAGATTGGTGTCATTACCATCATGTTTAAGCAACCTGGGGGCCGTTTCACTAAACTTTGTAAGACTAAAATGTTTGTATGTGCAAAATTATGATAGTCTGTAAATATCACATTAACAATGTTTTTTTGTAAACAATTATTGGATTGACATTTATTGAGCATAGGCTGCATATGCAGCCTATGCTCAATAAATGTAAATCCATCCATTGAAATTTCCAGACGATCCTAAATTTGCGCTTACAAACATTTTAGTCATACAAAGTTGAAACGGGGCCCCAGATTGGTGGACATTGACCGTGACTAAAAACACTCGTCATTGTGGCGTGTCCTTTGATGAAAAACACCTTGCTCTTTTATCTGGGGACTAATTATAAAATATATGGAGGCCTTTTCGGTAGGTGTGTCGCTATAATAAATAAACACTTTAAACAATTTTTGTCGCATGATATAGCGTGATATAGTCGGCACATTGGCGTACGTCCGAACGTACATGCGTCCGGCTTAAAGTATAACTATCAAAGCCTCGGCGGGCATGACATGCGGGCTGCGGCCATCTAGTTTTCATTTAAACTTTATTTATTTTACAACAATTACCACCAAGCACAAGAGCACAAATGTTTTCGTTGGCACAGTTGAAGGCGTAAGGGTGATGCTTAATATGGGAAGAAACTGTGAGTACCCAGAGGAAACCCACTGTCCGGTCTGGCGATCGCCATACCATGTCACATACTGCCCCGGTCCATGTTCGAACCTGGGCTGCATTGGTGAGAAGCGCGCTCGTTACCGATTGTGCTTACTGAACAGCCAAACAAACAGTGCTTACTGGACAGCCAAACAAACAGTGCTTACTGGACAGCCAAACAAACAGTGCTTACTTTATTGCTATGATTTCAGTTGGCCAAGTGGTTTTCTCCGTACGGGTCCGTGGACATCAAGCCTCACGGTCATAATCGTGCACTGGTGGCTGCTGGCAGCTATAAATGGTACGTCGTCAGTTGGTGATATTTGTGGCTCTGACTGGAGAAATAGGACTTGTGGCATTTGCAACCAGTGTAAACCCAGATCAGTCTGCACATCCGTGCAGTCTGATCTGGGTCTACACTGTTTGCATTGAGTGTAATGAAGAGTATAGACCGTTATCAGGTTGCTATAGTGTTTAATAGCTGATCAGGAGTTAGACATGACACCATAAGTCCCATTTCGCCAGTCACAGCCACTTATTTGCCATGGAATCTTCTATCTGAACTTTCACACTGTTTCACTTCATTAAACCAATATGCATTCTGAAGATACCATTTTCT
Organism: Conchocele bisecta; assembly: GCA_029237695.1. NCBI lineage: Eukaryota > Metazoa > Mollusca > Bivalvia > Lucinida > Thyasiridae > Conchocele > Conchocele bisecta. Next base: position 79,763,917 of record CM055277.1, read on the forward strand.
TCACAAAACATTGTGAATATTTGTCCCACATCTTTCCTGCAGTAACCACCATCTGGTCCCATTATTGGCCTTATCAATATGCAGCTTTCTTCCAATACAGTTTATATATTAGCTTTATTTTACCCGCGGCATACGAAGTATGTCGAGGCGTATATAGTTTTCGTAATTCCGTCCTTCCGTCCGTTTATCTGTGTCCGTCCACGATAATGTTTTTGGGTACCCATTTTCTCTGTAATGGTAAGTCGGATTGACTTCAAACTTCATATACTTCCTTACCGTCATCCATATTTTCATTCCATACCACACCCATGCAGTCTTTTTGTCCAAGGTCGAGGTCAAGAAATTTGTGTTAAAAAGATTTTAAAACATTTGCATCTGGAGCCAGTTTTTATTTGTCGGTCCCAGTGGCGGCCGGGGTATACGTGAGCCCCTGAGTTCTATTAGGTCTCGACCTTTCTACTAAACATTACTAGCCCGGCATTAAATGACCTTAGCTGTTTAGGCCGTTAAACACCAACAAACAAAACAAACTTAACATTAATATACGCCATGACCTTCGGGAGTGTATGCGTATATTATGGTGAATCAGTATTCCTATCTTTACAGTGAATTTTACTGGGATTGACACCTGTTGGAGTCAGAGCTCCAGATAAGCTTTGTGTCTAAAGCGTACTATACCCCCTGATTTCAAAATCATTGCGTATTTTACTTTTACAAATGGTTTATTGATTTTCTCAATACTAAACAGGGAACAAATGATAAAAAAATATAACAAAGTTAAACATTCACTTATTTGAGCTGTAAAAAGCAAACACTGAACTAAGTGAATTTTCAACTTTATGACAGTATTTTCACTACTCAATTTGAAAATCCCCTTACAGCCGCATTCCCATCTGTAAATGACTTTAACGGTTTTGAACGCTGTTGAAGGGACGAAACACTCCAATTGAACATTCCGTCTATCAGTACATATATTTTCAGCGCGAAGGACATAGTGCGGGCGTTCAGGAAACACAAGCGGGTCTACATCAGCAAGTACAGCGTATGGCGACACTCTCCTGTCCTCCGTGGTCTGCTCTGGTATGTCACGTCTCGATATGTGTCTGACTGGAGAAATGGAGCTTATGGGGTTTGCGACCAATGTAGATCCAGATCAGCCTGTGCATCCGCACAGTTTGATCAGGATCTGCACTGTTCGCCATTCCATCTAACAAGGAATATAAATCGATGTCAGACTACAGGAGTGTTCTATTTGATCAGGAGCTAGACTGGTCACAAATCCCATATGCCCCATTTCTCCAGTCACGGCCACAAATAGCACCCAGTGTGTCCCTACATCAGCAAGTACAGTGTGTGGCGACACTCCCCTGTACTACGAGGACTGCTCTGATACGTCTCCTGGAATAACACCCAGTGTGCCCGTCATACACAGGTTGCCCGTTTTATTTTGCACAGTAATTCAAACATATGAGAAAGGTGGATTGTGGCCTTGAGGTTAGAGTTCAATCCCCGCCGTAGGCATTCCAAAATACTATTCCATGACTTGAAGCCGAGGTCCCGTCCCTACATGACCTTACATGTAGCTGTTGCTGGGACGTAAAACCAATTCACTTTCACTTTTCAAAATATAAGCATCGCAAGATAACGTGTATGCTTTATAATAAAGAACAGTCATTATTTCAGGACCGACCTGAATTGGCATGAAAAAATAAAGACCACTTAACATATGACTATATTTATTGTTATTTCCTACCACAATTTTATTTGGGAAGTGGAATATAAATGGCCGCAAGATCTTTCCTATAGAGATACAGTTGATAAGTGTATCAACAAGCCCATTACAAGAAAGATCGTCACGGGAATAAAATGAAAACGGTAACCATGAAAATTCATCAAGCCAAAGGACGGGCGTGCAGGTGTCCAATCGGCACCAGGTTAAGTACACAATAGGACAGTCCATCACATTGTACACTCAACCAGGTGCAGATCCAGCCCTGCTCCAGAGTACGCACGTGCTAGTGTTATACTTATACGAACTTAGTGACTACATGTGTTGGCGCGAATAAAGACCACACAACAAGCGCCAAATCATTAGACAACAACAACATACTGTACAATGTAGTCAGCCCGTAGTAAATCACCATTCAAGGAACTTGAGCCGCCATATTATACTACAACGAGTCGGCTCAATTTAACTACTACTTTTCCTTGAATAATGATTATTAGAAAAAACTTCGCAGTATAAACAAACACGTAACCAAATACATAAGCTATGCACGTCTTTACACAAGCATTAAATGTTCCATATGTGACCCACACGCCCGCCCGTTGGCTTTCTGAATTTTTCGCGACTTTCCCGTTGCGACGGAGTAATGGAAATAATGACTGCCTAGCCTAATTGTTCACCACCTGGCATGTGAAGTTCTGATCAATGGCAATAACAACACTGAATAACCATTACTGCAACAAGCGCCAAATCATAATGTAAATAATCACTGGATAAAAGAAAATTCAGTGAACTGAAGTGTTTAATCATGCTCCCTATCAAGCACCGCCCCCAATATTGTTAAACTGATGTTGACCGTAGAGGCCCTCGCCAATGTTCCCAAGCCGGTATATGGGGCACAGTTGTCGTCACTCGCAACACAGGCCCCATTGTCCAAACACTGACACACTGGCCGATAGTCGGCGTCCACAGCGGGAAAGCGAGTGGTCCTGATGGCGCCATTCCAGCCGAAATGTACATCGTCGCTTCAACTGCAATAAAAGGAAACCAAGCGGCAGCATCCACGGCACGACAGGTGCCTTGCCGCACTTGCCTAACAAGTTGGACCCAGAGTTTCCGGTGTGAGCCACCATCTATCGGAATCCACCTTGTTTGCCATAGGCTTATTGTTACGATGACCTTCGAGCTTGTATTGATCAGGGGTAGATATATACAAAGGCATAATGTCTTGTTATGAAAAACACATACTAGAGTGTGGATACCGCAGCGAGCGCAGGTAAGAAAATTACAAGATCTAGTGGTTTTGCCAAACTTGTTATTGGATTATTACATCATACCCAAAACCAACAGGTATGTGAAAATATGTAGACTTCAGAATTCACAGACTGCGCTCGCCACGTACCACCATAGTTATATCATAGCTTGCACTACGTTGCTGAAAACATATGGGAGTGGTGGGCGGGTTTCACTCCGATGAAGTAAAGGTTAGAAAGAGGTCGTGGTATGATCACGTGATACGTTTTAACCTATTGTGCAATGATAAAAACAGCATTATTCCAAATTTAATATCTACTGCGCATGTGTGACCTTGTCACGTGCTATCATGTCAGGGCCGCATGGATATCACGTGAAACACCTTTTCCATTGTGCATAACGATATAAACCGAGGTGTTCCCAACTTTTCCCATGCAGTCCTGTACTGAACCTTGGTGACCTTTTTGAACCAGGAAATGAACGTAAACAAAAAACAGGTCTTCCAAAATAATAGCGATTTATTTCCATTATTGAAATAATCGGCATTATTTCAGGACCGACCTGAATTGGCATGAAAAAATAAAGACCACTTAACATATGACTATATTTATTGTTATTTCCTACCACAATTTTATTTGGGAAGTGGAATATAAATGGCCGCAAGATCTTTCCTATAGAGATACAGTTGATAAGTGTATCAACAAGCCCATTACAAGAAAGATCGTCACGGGAATAAAATGAAAACGGTAACCATGAAAATTCATCAAGCCAAAGGACGGGCGTGCAGGTGTCCAATCGGCACCATGTTAAGTACACAATAGGACAGTCCATCACATTGTACACTCAACCAGGTGCAGATCCAGCCCCTGCTCCAGAGTACGCACGTGCTAGTGTTATACTTATACGAACTTAGTGACTACATGTGTTGGCGCGAATAAAGACCACACAACAAGCGCCAAATCATTAGACAACAACAACATACTGTACAATGTAGTCAGCCCGTAGTAATCACCATTCAAGGAACTTGAGCCGCCATATTACTACAACGAGTCGGCTCAATTTAACTACTACTTTTCCTTGAATAATGATTATTAGAAAAAACTTCGCAGTATAAACAAACACGTAACCAAATACATAAGCTATGCACGTCTTTACACAAGCATTAAATGTTCCATATGTGACCCACACGCCCGCCCGTTGGCTTTCTGAATTTTTCGCGCCACAAATTTATTTATAAATCCCCCAAAAATTCAGATATGGGAAAGCAGATGAACTTTGAGTTTTTCTAAATAGATGTCCAGGCCTTCATTTGACAAATGCACACCGTCCGGTCGAAAATAATCCCGGGGTACGCAGGTTTATACCCAAGTCGAGCGCGTTACCCTTGGTAATAAACGCACTTGCTGCCTGCCATATAAATTTACACGGCGCATTTTGCGCACCTCAGCCCCCGACCACTGGGCCCTCTCAAGAATGTTAATCCATGTGCATGTTGCCTCCGGGAAAGCTGCATGCACATACTTAATTGTGCGCTTTATCACCCGAAAAAGCTTATACAGGGATGACGTTTGCAGATCATTTCCACCTAGGTGGAATATAACTAGCCGCGGGACGGGCTGAAATATCACCTTTAGTTGGAGATGGTGCACCAAGTCGCCCCACTTCAGGCCGCGGACGCCGTACCAGCCAACACTCGCGTCAGTACCGAGGTTACCATGGTTCCTGGTGACGGCCCGTTTACCAGCCCAGTGGGGTATGGAGTCGCCCAGCACCCAGACGTCTGAATTAAAATATAAACCAAGGCCGAAAAACCTGGACTTTAACGATCCTATTCAGTTATAAATATAGTAATAGCTATAACACAATATTCATGATTACTATTGATTAAACACACTGTATATACCCATATACATGTTAAAACTTAACTGTGATACAGAAATTAAGAAATCCAAGCTCCAAGTAATTGAATCCGGAACCCAGATCTCCCAATTCCACAATAAACCCACCCACGCACATATATATTTAAATGTAGCGACACACGTGCATGATCTGATAGAAAACTTATCATTATTTGAAACCAGGCATCAATTTGATGAACGAATGTAAGTTTTGTATGCCTTAGAGCGCCACCTTCCCAGTTTCATGATCACATCCCCAGACACACCAGCTGCCGCCAGCTGTGACGCTCTACCAATGCGAAAACTATGCGATCTGACCATTTGACCACGAAACTGCGACGCGCCAATGCATTTGGCTAAAACTGCACTAAACTGTGAACGTGACAAACACCGAACGGTCCGCATGACAGAAAAATGGGCCATGGCCTACAGGACGAATTCTTTTGAAGTTATACATACTTTGTACCGGACACATTGTGCTATCCTTCTCCCTCGCTAACTTAATGACTGTAGGAGAGCCATATTGCTTAGTTTTGTATGTTTTTAAGGAAACCGACAATGATCCGCATTCCTGATCAAAGGCAATATCCCCCACTCTTAGTGCACTACCTATCACTGTTCGGGACGGGCATACCAGTTCGCTGACCCGAAAAAGTCCAAAATATGCCAGCAAGAATGCTGCCTTAAACATGTTTGCTTCGTATTCACTGTAACATACCAGCGGCAGCAATCGACATATTTCCGACAACATTTTGGGCGTTATTGGCGCTCTATTATCGGTACGCATGCGTGATCTACGGCCACCCTCCAATAATTTGCTGATTATGAAAACACCAGCTATGTTAAACCAATTGTGTAACTTGTGAAAATACGTTAAACCATGGACATATGTAGAAATTGTATTTGGTGCCAGGCCAGTTTCGAAACAGTAGGAAATAAACATAACCACCTGCTCAACAGATGCTGGCCAAAGTTGTGGTAACTTATATAGCCGGCGAAATTGCGTGAATACATTTACTGCTGTAGAATATGTTGTTGATGTGTTGGCTGCCCTGCTGGCACACAACAACCTTGCAGCTCGTCGCTGAAGGCAGTCCACAGATGGACCGGCACACTGCATGGCTCCGGATCCGCCCCTGGTGCCCGCTCTCGGAATTTGCTGAGCTGCAAACGAGACAACGCATCACATATACCATTCTTATACCCTGCTACATGAACTGCTTTTAACACCATGTTGCTGTGGAAACATAATATGGCAAGCCTGCGGACCAGAAACATGACTGTCTCCGATTTGGATGTCATGGTGTTCAAAATGTGCACCACCGCCATATTATCACAGTGGAACACAAGTTTCTTGTTCCGCAGTTGTTCGCCCCATATATGAAGCGCGACTAAAATGGGAAAGAGCTCTAGCAGCGTGATGTCATTTGTCAGTCCCAACTCATGCCACCTATCAGGCCAGGCTGCATAGGTCCAATGCCCATCAAAGTATGCGCCGAAACCAAGACCATGTCCGGCTGCACTGTCGGTAAACAGCTGCGCATCTACATTTGACATCCAGTGACGTTCATGAAAAACGGAAATACCATTGTGATTGTCAAACAGTGTCAACCACATCCCTAGGTCCAGTCGGATACCCCTATTCAGCCGTAGGTGGTGGCGAGGATGAGTGAGACCACAAATGGCATTTATTAGACAGCGACAGAAAGGTCTGCCTACGACAATGGCCCTACAACAGAAATTCAGTGAACCGATCAGTGACTGCATTGCTTTCAGTGTCGTTTTCTGCCCCGCTAGCATGACCCTAATCTTGTCAACTACTTCAGAAATTTTATCACTCGGGATACGCACGATCATTCGATCAGTCTAACTCCAAACCGAGAAACGTGAGAACTTCGGAGGGACCCTCCGTTTTCTCCGTTGCTATAGGAACGTTCAGTTCGTCTAGACACTTTTGGATAGTAGACATCGCGTCTCTACATGCGGTACCCGATCTATCGCCGCCGAAGAAATCATCTAAATAATGAATTAGTGAACTACCAGCAATCTTGCTTCGAATATAGGCTTCTAAAAATGTGGCAAATTTCTCAAATACACTACAGCTAATAGAGCAACCAAATGGTATCACATTTGTCTACAAAATAGTACCCGTCGAACATAAAAAACCCAGCAGCTGGGAAATCCTCACACCTTACAGGTAATAACCGAAACGCGTTCCTGATATCGATCTTAAAGAGTTTACAGTGTCGACCCAAATCCTGCAGCATAAATACGGCCTCGTCAAAACTGGTATATTCGACTGAGCACAACTTTGGATCGATGAAGTCATTTACAGACCCCCCAGCTGGATGGGATAAATGGTGTATCATTCTAAATTCCCCCGGTGATTTCTTTGGTACTAGTCCTATGGGTGACACGCGCAAACCCGGAAGAGGTCTAGCTGGGAAAGGGCCAGCTACACGACCGGCTGCAATTTCCCTACCAATTTTTTTACGAACAATGTCTGGATGATGAGCAACTGATTTTAAATTTTTTGCTACAGTTGCTTCCCTTGGACCCTCGTAGTGCAACGAAAAACCATAACTAAACCCCTGGATTAAAAAATCTGCCAAACCCCTGTTGTAGTTAACAAGTTGCAGCGCCCTGCATAACTCCTCTAGATCCACCGGTGACGTCGCTAAATTAGTAATGTCCGCATTAATAGGGAGAACGCCGACCATATCCCCTAGTAAAACGTCTACGACCCCAAACTTTGCCCTCGACCACGCTGGAAACCACGTGATTGGCCTCGAAAAGAACCACCCTGTCTGACTTCGCCCGTGGCCGTGCTAGCGTGCTGGGGTTGTGGATTGGTCTCCAGACGTGTGGTGGGACAATTAGCTACTTTGTGAGGTAACCACACCCCGAGCAAACATGTGGGAATCGACAGTGAGGCCAGTGACAAGTGCCAGTGTTAAATGCGTTGCACGAATAGGACCTCCCTGTCGTAGCCCCTGGCTGCTGCACATCGCGCACCTGCACACACCTCCACCATAACTCGTTGTGAATGTGGACCAGGAAACGGGGTTGACTGCCTGTCGCATTCTGAATTGCTCATCATAATTTTTCCAGGCCAGACCCCCCTGCCTCGCTGCGCAATCCCGTATATTATACATGTATTGCAGCAGTTCCGCTGCCTTGTCGTTATGGACGGAGATGTATATGGACATAAAAATTATAAAAGCATTTGTCCAACCCTCAATAGTTTTAATAGTGTCCTTGCACTCCTTGGGCCTTGATTTGATTACCCCCTCAGCGGTCAATCGCAAGGTACCCCCCGTGCACAAATCGTTCAGTTCCATGGCACCTTTCAAAAGCAGTGCCAGGTTCGTATAATCACCCCGGCATATGCTTCTACACAACGCCTCCGGTACATGTACCGATATACTGTCAGAGGCGCAGCGCATCGCCTGAATGTGGGTGGACATGTTGGAGGGCGAGGAAAATATATCGGCACCCGGCGAACTGTCCAGGTGAATTGGTTCATTCACGCTAGATTGTGTAGCGAGCTGTGGATTGGGACCTGGGAAATTCACCGTGCCAGTTCCTCTATTATATCCCATCCTGTTCAGGGTTTTGCTACGTCAACTGGCACGGTGAATTTCCCAGGTCCCAATCCACAGCTCGCTACACAATCTAGCGTGAATGAACCAATTCACCTGGACAGTTCGCCGGGTGCCGATATATTTTCCTCGCCCTCCAAACATGCCACCCACATTCAGGCGATGCGCTGCGCCTCTGACAGTATATCGGTACATGTACCGGAGGCGTTGTGTAGAAGCATATGCCGGGGTGATTATACGAACCTGGCACTGCTTTTGAAAGGTGCCATGGAACTGAACGATTTGTGCACGGGGGGTACCTTGCGATTGACCGCTGAGGGGGTAATCAAATCAAGGCCCAAGGAGTGCAAGGACACTATTAAAACTATTGAGGTTGGACAAATGCTTTTATAATTTTTATGTCCATATACATCTCCGTCCATAACGACAAGGCAGCGGAACTGCTGCAATACATGTATAATATACGGGATTGCGCAGCGAGGCAGGGGGTCTGGCCTGGAAAAATTATGATGAGCAATTCAGAATGCGACAGGCAGTCAACCCCGTTTCCTGGTCCACAATTCACAACGAGTTATGGTGGAGGTGTGTGCAGGTGCGCGATGTGCAGCAGCCAGGGGCTACGACAGGGAGGTCCTATTCGTGCAACGCATTTAACACTGGCACTTGTCACTGGCCTCACTGTCGATTCCCACATGTTTGCTCGGGGTGTGGTTTACCTCACAAAGTAGCTAATTGTCCCACCACACGTCTGGAGACCAATCCACAACCCCAGCACGCTAGCACGGCCACGGGCGAAGTCAGACAGGGTGGTTCTTTTCGAGGCCAATCACGTGGTTTCCAGCGTGGTCGAGGGCAAAGTTGGGGTCGTAGACGTTTTACTAGGGGATATGGTCGGCGTTCTCCCTATTAATGCGGACATTACTAATTTAGCGACGTCACCGGTGGATCTAGAGGAGTTATGCAGGGCGCTGCATCTTGTTAACTACAACAGGGGTTTGGCAGATTTTTTAATCCAGGGGTTTAGTTATGGTTTTTCGTTGCACTACGAGGGTCCAAGGGAAGCAACTGTAGCAAAAAATTTAAAATAAAACAGTTGCTCATCATCCAGACATTGTTCGTAAAAAAATTGGTAGGGAAATTGCAACCGGTCGTGTAGCTGGCCCTTTCCCAGCTAGACCTCTTCCGGGTTTGCGCGTGTCACCCATAGGACTAGTACCAAAGAAATCACCGGGGAATTTAGAATGATACACCATTTATCCCTCCATCCAGCTGGGGGGTCTGTAAATGACTTCATCGATCCAAAGTTGTGCTCAGTCGAATATACCAGTTTTGACGAGGCCGTATTTATGCTGCAGGATTTGGGTTCGACACTGTAAACTCTTTAAGATCGATATCAGGAACGCGTTTCGGTTATTACCTGTAAGGTGTGAGGATTTCCAGCTGCTGGGTTTTATGTTCGACGGGTACTATTTTGTAGACAAATGTATACCATTTGGTTGCTCTATTAGCTGTAGTGTATTTGAGAAATTTGCCACATTTTTAGAAGCCTATATTCGAAGCAAGATTGCTGGTAGTTCACTAATTCATTATTTAGATGATTTCTTCGGCGGCGATAGATCGGGTACCGCATGTAGAGACGCGATGTCTACTATCCAAAAGTGTCTAGACGAACTGAACGTTCCTATAGCAACGGAGAAAACGGAGGGTCCCTCCGAAGTTCTCACGTTTCTCGGTTTGGAGTTAGACTCTGATCGAATGATCGTGCGTATCCCGAGTGATAAAATTTCTGAAGTAGTTGACAAGATTAGGGTCATGCTAGCGGGGCAGAAAACGACACTGAAAGCAATGCAGTCACTGATCGGTTCACTGAATTTCTGTTGTAGGGCCATTGTCGTAGGCAGACCTTTCTGTCGCCGTCTAATAAACGCCATTTGTGGTCTCACTCATCCTCGCCACCACCTACGGCTGAATAGGGGTATCCGACTGGACCTAGGGATGTGGTTGACACTGTTTGACAATCACAATGGTATTTCCGTTTTTCATGAACGTCACTGGATGTCAAATGTAGATGCGCAGCTGTTTACCGACAGTGCAGCCGGACATGGTCTTGGTTTCGCGCATACTTTGACTGAATGGGCATTGGACCTATGCAGCCTGGCCTGATAGGTGGCATGAGTTGGGACTGACAAATGACATCACGCTGCTAGAGCTCTTTCCCATTTTAGTCGCGCTTCATATATGGGGCGAACAACTGCGGAACAAGAAACTTGTGTTCCACTGTGATAATATGGCGGTGGTGCACATTTTGAACACCATGACATCCAAATCGGAGACAGTCATGTTTCTGGTCCGCAGGCTTGCCATATTATGTTTCCACAGCAACATGGTGTTAAAAGCAGTTCATGTAGCAGGGTATAAGAATGGTATATGTGATGCGTTGTCTCGTTTGCAGCTCAGCAAATTCCGAGAGCGGGCACCAGGGGCGGATCCGGAGCCATGCAGTGTGCCGGTCCATCTGTGGACTGCCTTCAGCGACGAGCTGCAAGGTTGTTGTGTGCCAGCAGGGCAGCCAACACATCAACAACATATTCTACAGCAGTAAATGTATTCACGCAATTTCGCCGGCTATATAAGTTACCACAACTTTGGCCAGCATCTGTTGAGCAGGTGGTTATGTTTATTTCCTACTGTTTCGAAACTGGCCTGGCACCAAATACAATTTCTACATATGTCCATGGTTTAACGTATTTTCACAAGTTACACAATTGGTTTAACATAGCTGGTGTTTTTCATAATCAGCAATTATTGGAGGGTGGCCGTAGATCACGCATGCGTACCGATAATAGAGCGCCAATAACGCCCAAAATGTTGTCGGAAATATGTCGATTGCTGCCGCTGGTATGTTACAGTGAATACGAAGCAAACATGTTTAAGGCAGCATTCTTGCTGGCATATTTTGGACTTTTTCGGGTCAGCGAACTGGTATGCCCGTCCCGAACAGTGATAGGTAGTGCACTAAGAGTGGGGGATATTGCCTTTGATCAGGAATGCGGATCATTGTCGGTTTCCTTAAAAACATACAAAACTAAGCAATATGGCTCTCCTACAGTCATTAAGTTAGCGAGGGAGAAGGATAGCACAATGTGTCCGGTACAAAGTATGTATAACTTCAAAAGAATTCGTCCTGTAGGCCATGGCCCATTTTTCTGTCATGCGGACCGTTCGGTGTTGTCACGTTCACAGTTTAGTGCAGTTTTAGCCAAATGCATTGGCGCGTCGCAGTTTCGTGGTCAAATGGTCAGATCGCATAGTTTTCGCATTGGTAGAGCGTCACAGCTGGCGGCAGCTGGTGTGTCTGGGGATGTGATCATGAAACTGGGAAGGTGGCGCTCTAAGGCATACACAACTTACATTCGTTCATCAAATTGATGCCTGGTTTCAAATAATGATAAGTTTTCTATCAGATCATGCACGTGTGTCGCTACATTTAAATATATATGTGCGTGGGTGGGTTTATTGTGGAATTGGGAGATCTGGGTTCCGGATTCAATTACTTGGAGCTTGGATTTCTTAATTTCTGTATCACAGTTAAGTTTTAACATGTATATGGGTATATACAGATGTGTAATCAATAGTAATCATGAATATTGTGATATAGCTATTACTATATTTATAACTGAATAGGATCGTTAAAGTCCAGGTTTTTCGGCCTTGGTTTATATTTTAATTCAGACGTCTGGGTGCTGGGCGACTCCATACCCCACTGGGCTGGTAAACGGGCCGTCACCAGGAACCATGGTAACCTCGGTACTGACGCGAGTGTTGGCTGGTACGGCGTCCGCGGCCTGAAGTGGGGCGACTTGGTGCACCATCTCCAACTAAAGGTGATATTTCAGCCCGTCCCGCGGCTAGTTATATTCCACCTAGGTGGAAATGATCTGCAAACGTCATCCCTGTATAAGCTTTTTCGGGTGATAAAGCGCACAATTAAGTATGTGCATGCAGCTTTCCCGGAGGCAACATGCACATGGATTAACATTCTTGAGAGGGCCCAGTGGTCGGGGGCTGAGGTGCGCAAAATGCGCCGTGTAAATTTATATGGCAGGCAGCAAGTGCGTTTACTTACCAAGGGTAACGCGCTCGACTTGGGTATAAACCTGCGTACCCCGGGATATTTCGACCGGACGGTGTGCATTTGTCAAATGAGGGCCTGGACATCTATTTAGAAAAACTCAAAGTTCATCTGCTTTCCCATATCTGAATTTTTGGGGGAATTTATAAATAAATTTGTGGCGCGAAAAATTCAGAAAGCCAACGGGTTGCGCGTGGGGTCACATATGGAACATTTAATGCTTGTGTAAAGACGTTGCATAGCTTATGTATTTGGTTACGTGTTTGTTTATACTGCGAAGTTTTTTCTAATAATCATTATTCAAGGAAAAGTAGTAGTTAATTGAGCCGACTCGTTGTAGTATAATATGGCGGCTCAAGTTCCTTGAATGGTGATTACTACGGGCTGACTACATTGTACAGTATGTTGTTGTTGTCTAATGATTTGGCGCTTGTTGTGTGGTCTTTATTCGCGCCAACACATGTAGTCACTAAGTTCGTATAAGTAATAACACTAGCACGTGCGTACTCTGGAGCAGGGGCTGGATCTGCACCTGGTTGAGTGTACAATGTGATGGACTGTCCTATTGTGTACTTAACCTGGTGCCGATTGGACACCTGCACGCCCGTCCTTTGGCTTGATGAATTTTCATGGTTACCGTTTTCATTTTATTCCCGTGACGATCTTTCTTGTAATGGGCTTGTTGATACACTTATCAACTGTATCTCTATAGGAAAGATCTTGCGGCCATTTATATTCCACTTCCCAAATAAAATTGTGGTAGGAAATAACAATAAATATAGTCATATGTTAAGTGGTCTTTATTTTTTCATGCCAATTCAGGTCGGTCCTGAAATAATGCCGATTATTTCAATATGGAAATAAATCGCTATTATTTTGGAAGACCTGTTTTTTGTTTACGTTCATTTCCTGGTTCAAAAAGGTCACCAAGGTTCAGTACAGGACTGCATGGGAAGTTGGGAACACCTCGGTTTATATCGTTATGCACAATGGAAAAGGTGTTTCACGTGATATCCATGCGGCCCTGACATGATAGCACGTGACAAGGTCACACATGCGCAGTAGATATTAAATTTGGAATAATGCTGTTTTTATCATTGCACAATAGGTTAAAACGTATCACGTGATCATACCACGACCTCTTTCTAACCTTTACTTCATCGGAGTGAAACCCGCCCACCACTCCCATATGTTTTCAGCAACGTAGTGCAAGCTATGATATAACTATGGTGGTACGTGGCGAGCGCAGTCTGTGAATTCTGAAGTCTACATATTTTCACATACCTGTTGGTTTTGGGTATGATGTAATAATCCAATAACAAGTTTGGCAAAACCACTAGATCTTGTAATTTTCTTACCTGCGCTCGCTGCGGTATCCACACTCTAGTATGTGTTTTTCATAACAAGACATTATGCCTTTGTATATATCTACCCCTGATCAATACAAGCTCGAAGGTCATCGTAACAATAAGCCTATGGCAAACAAGGTGGATTCCGATAGATGGTGGCTCACACCGGAAACTCTGGGTCCAACTTGTTAGCAAGTGCGGCAAGGCACCTGTCGTGCCGTGGATGCTGCCGCTTGGTTTCCTTTTATTGCAGTTGAAGCGACGATGTACATTTCGGCTGGAATGGCGCCATCAGGACCACTCGCTTTCCCCGCTGTGGACGCCGACTATCAGCCAGTGTGTCAGTGTTTGGACAATGGGGCCTGTGTTGCGAGTGACGACAACTGTGCCCCATATACCGGCTTGGGAACATTGGCGAGGGCCTCTACGGTCAACATCAGTTAACAATATTGGGGGCGGTGCTTGATAGGGAGCATGATTAAACACTTCAGTTCACTGAATTTTCTTTTATCCAGTGATTATTTACATTATGATTTGGCGCTTGTTGCAGTAATGGTTATTCAGTGTTGTTATTGCCATTGATCAGAACTTCACATGCCAGGTGGTGAACAATTAGGCTAGGCAGTCATTATTTCCATTACTCCGTCGCAACGGGAAAGTCGCGAAAAATTCAGAAAGCCAACGGGCGGGCGTGTGGGTCACATATGGAACATTTAATGCTTGTGTAAAGACGTGCATAGCTTATGTATTTGGTTACGTGTTTGTTTATACTGCGAAGTTTTTTCTAATAATCATTATTCAAGGAAAAGTAGTAGTTAAATTAAATTGAGCCGACTCGTTGTAGTATAATATGGCGGCTCAAGTTCCTTGAATGGTGATTACTACGGGCTGACTACATTGTACAGTATGTTGTTGTTGTCTAATGATTTGGCGCTTGTTGTGTGGTCTTTATTCGCGCCAACACATGTAGTCACTAAGTTCGTATAAGTATAACACTAGCACGTGCGTACTCTGGAGCAGGGGCTGGATCTGCACCTGGTTGAGTGTACAATGTGATGGACTGTCCTACGTGAAACACCTTTTCCATTGTGCATAACGATATAAACCGAGGTGTTCCCAACTTCCCATGCAGTCCTGTACTGAACCTTGGTGACCTTTTTGAACCAGGAAATGAACGTAAACAAAAAACAGGTCTTCCAAAATAATAGCGATTTATTTCCATATTGAAATAATCGGCATTATTTTCGAATGTAATGACAATTGCCCCCATACAAATAACACCTGTATGCTTTCTGAATGTTTTTGTGTAAACAATAATTACATTTCAGTTACTTACATATTCATGTGATATTAACCCTTAGACCGCTATCTTAATATTTTTTGTCTTCTGCTGTTTATTTTCTATTCTCCATTTTTATCATCAAAAACATGCTTTGACCGCACTTTAGAATAATTTACAACATGCTTTGACAGCACTTCAGAATCATTTCCATTGGAAATGATTCTGCAGTGCTGTCAAAACATGTTTTTATTGAGAAATAAGGCAAGATATAAAAGCAACAGCAGACGGCAATTGTTGCAAGTAGCGGTCTAAGGGTTAATACTCTATTTCTGTTGGGAAGGTATGTCTTAGCAATAGATCTGTCCTTTAGGTTTCGTGTCTTAACCTTTAGACTGCTACACACAACAATTGTCTGCGGTTCAAATAGCACACTTCCGTAACCTGATAACAATCTTGTTAGAATCATGACAGATGTTTCATTGAAGGAATGGCGAACAGTGCAGATCCTGATCTAGAAACAAAATTGCTACCCCGCTCCATACCTCTCGCGAGGGTAGCAATTTAACCCCATCTCTTTAATGTAACACATGGAAAGAGTGATTTTTGCAATCAGTTATCCGGCGTGTTCGATATGTTAGCGATATAAAACTGTCAAAGCTGTATCAATAAATTATTAATAAAGAACATACACATGCAGAAATTGGTTATTTTACTGTGTCAAGGTGTTTATCTGACATTTACATGTATATCTTGTAAATTTGAAAGCTTCATTTCGTTGTGTTGAATGTTGAACAGCAACAGGAGAAAAGATGGCATCCATGGGTAAAATGATTTCCCTGTTCTATTATTTTTGGCAATTTACTAGTTCTACATCAAAGATTATTTGTTTAAAGATATAAAATATACAGTTGACTAAATTTTGACCTACATAAAACAGGTTTGGGTATGCACTTTGGTTGCTCACATTTTTTGAATGGGTCAAATTGTAGCCGTAGATAACATCGGAGGCAAATTATTGTAGCTAATCCTAATCAGGTTGTGTCGATGCACAGGCTGATCTGGATCAACACTGGTCATAAAACCCATAAATCTCATTTCTCTAGTCACAGCCACATTTGACCTTGCTGTTGAATGTGCGTAACCTCCAATCAATCAATCAATCAATATTCTGTTACAGGTCTGGGACTGTGATATCAGGGGGAATTTGTGCCTGGCTCTTACTCTCCGGTAACAAAGATTCGAAAACCTGATCTTCACTACTCTGCTCCACACCATAGTGTTGGTGGGCCGTTAACATCAATCCATTCAATTCAGCGCTGGTATACCGCTCTGTGGCTTATTAGTTTTGTTGTTGGAAAGAACGACATTCGAAGAGCATTTGAATGGGTTAGTGAAAGAAGGGGGCTATGTATTTATGGAGGTAGCCCGTAGCTCCAGGTTTTTAGTCGCGCCCGCTTTAGCTTTTTCCGTCATCGTCTGAAATGTCAATAAGTTTGTACAAGCTTCGTCATCATGGTATAACTTTAATACTACTTGATGGATCGCTTCAATATTTGGACACTTGATACATGTGAGCATTTGGAACTCACTCATGCCGTCATTAACATTTTTTTGAACTTTGACCTTTTTTACCTTCACATTTTTGCGGAAACACTTCTTCATCATGATATAACTTTAATATTACTTCACAGATTGCTTCCATATTTGGACACTTGATACATGTGAACATTTGGAACACATCAGTGTCCCCATTTTCACGGAAACACTTGGGGCCATTTTTTGCGTCAAAAAGTTTATGCAAGTTTCGACAATTGAAGAGCATTTGAAGGTGCGAAAAGGGGGGCAAATCCTTATGGACTTCTTGGACCCCCATCTTTCACTGACGCCTTCACTTATCTGATTTTGATGTTTTGTCTAATTCAGATGATATCCTAGTGTCGTTATGTGATTACTATGTCTGTTGTTACTGCACACATGGTTATTGTTTGAGAGAACAAGCCAAGAGCCGTCTGTTAAATAAGAAGTTGGATGGTGTTTTATTTCATAAAATGGGCTTGGTGTATTGACGATCATAATACACTCGTTATATCCCCGGCATATGAAGTATGTTTAAGGGTATGTAGTTGTACACCCGGCATGCGAAGTATGTATTTGTCAATCTGTCCGTCCGTAAGATTTGTGTTAAAGTTTTAATTTGTCAATCGAGGTGCCGGCCACCTCTGCTCACTTGCTCTAGTTTTTGTATGTCCTTTCGTCCGGAAGATTTGCGTTAGTTTTTTCAGTCCAGGTAGCGGCCGTGGGTATCCGTAAGCCTCTTCTGACTAGTGGGTGGTTGGTCGGGTGAACGTGATGGCATAAATTAACAGTAGGGGTTCCTCCCGTTACCTGGGAGTTTAATTGGGTTATTGCCCATTATAAAAATAGTAAGATTATTACTGATCCTACTGCTTTTGGGAGGAGGCCAAGTGATTCTGGTGTGGCGAGGACCTGGCATCAGATCAGGATTATTCTGATTTCAGGGCTGAATATATAGTGTTTTTTTTGTATTGAAAATATTCCGTTCTGATTTTGGAACTTTCCCCCCATTTGTACATGTACTTGAACAACTTTCCCCCCCATTTGTACATGTACTTGAACAACTTTCCCCCCATTTGTACATGTACTTGAACAACTTTCCCCCCATTTGTACATGTACTTGAACAACTTTCCCTCCATTTGTACATGTACTTGAACAACTTACCCCCCATTTGTACATGTACTTGAACAACTTTCCCCCATTTGTACATGTACTTGAACAACTTTCCCTCCATTTGTACATGTACTTGAGCATGTACTGGTACAGATAATATATGGGATTTAGTACTATACCCATTGACCCGGCCTTAAATGACCTTAGCTGTTGATAGGCCGTTAAACCCCAACAAACAAACAAACAAACTTCTCCCTTGCTCTAGTGTAATTAATAAGCAATCGAGATGTTACAACCCGTTATATGACTATTATTATCATTCTATGATTCTGTACTTATGCAATAAATAGAATCTAACATTTAGGTTGATTTAATAAAATATTAAAGTCGTTGACAGATTTCATATTAAGAAGATTGGCATAGCCTCGTTTCTGACTGTAATAGATATCGTATTAAATCATCACTTGTGTAAGATCAATCTTCTATATATTCTGCTGTTATATTCGGCTTCTGTGACTTTTCCCCGGTATACGAATTAGGTTGAGGGGTATATTGTTTTCTTATTTCCATCATTATATAAGATTTGCTTTAAAATTATTGACTGCCGTAGAGCTCCAGATAGTTTTGTATCTAAAGAGTATTTTCCCCCCATATTTCAAATTCAATGCGTATTCTACTTTTATAAATGTATTATTGATTTCCTTATTGAATAGGGAACAAATAATAAAAAATAAAAGAAATAAAAAATTCACTTATTTGAGCTGCAAAAAGCAAACACGCTTTTTCGCAGCTCAAATTTAAAGTAAATTTTCAACTTTATTACCGTATTTTCACTACTCTAAATCAATGCATATCTTGTACTCCCACTTTTGATATTCTATGCATATTCTGCTAAAATAAGTGCGTAAAATACGCCAATACGCACCTTATCTGGAGCTCTGCTGTCGGTCCAGAAGGCAGCTGGGCGTGTCCGTGAGTCTCTGCTCACTTGCTCTAGTTATAAAGGGATATTTAGCCTTCACTACGCGGGAGACGGAAATTGTCGTCTGCTGTTTTTCATTTTTGTCTGAATTCTTGACGAAAAACCGGTTTTGACAGCACATGAGAATCGTCTCCAGTGGAGAGAATTCTCATGAGCTGTCAAGACCGGTTTTTGACGAGAAATATTGAAAATAAAACATTTCCAGCAGACGACAAAATTTAATTCAGCGTAGTAAGGGTTAGAGATAGGATGTAGATGCGATGTTTTGTAACCCATCTTACATTTCACAGATGTGTGCAGGCTATGTTGGTCACAAAAATACATTTCTCCTTTCTCATTATGTGTGAAATACTTTTATACCCCGTGTGCAATGACAAGGGGTATATAGAGAATAGTAGGTTAGTGCCGTGAATGGGAAAAAATATCTGGCAAGGCTCAGGAAACGGGATGGGTGAGGCTATGCCGAGCACATCCTGTTTCCGTGCCGCGCCAGATATTTTTTCCCATTCACGGCACTAACCTACTAATCTATTTATCCCGTCAACGCCTACAAATGGCTGTAAAATGCAAAACTAGTATTGACTGGATATCAAAAATGTTTCACGGCACCATGTTTCACGGCACATGTGCACGGTGTTGACGGGATAAATTGCTTTACTCATACAGTTCTGTATGTTGTGAAGGAAGGATTATTGTAATAATCGACATTTGTTGGTACATGTTAACTTATCAGTCTTAAACCACAATTAACATGACCTTAACCATCACATGGCCGCTGAGTTATTTTATATGTCAACTAGATTGTAAGCGTTCTTCATTATGCCATAGCTTCAATATTACTTTATATTTAAACAGAGCTTTTTATAAAAGTTTCTTTTTATGTATCAGAAAAGATTTTGGGGTACATGTACATATAGTGGCCACCCTGTCTGTCTCTGCTAACTTTGCTTCAAGTTTTCCCCTACCTACTGTCTCTTGTTACCATAAGTCGTTCGCCAGCCTGATACCCAAGGTTGACGCGGGAATCTTGGCTTGTGTCCTGAGAGGGAGGACCTTCGAGTTGTCCCTCAGTCAGGTCTTCAACCTGCTGAAGATTTCTACCGAATCCTTCTTCCTGGCGTTGTTGCGTTTTTTCTCCATATTTGAAGTCGTCAACTTTCTTTTCTTTGCCACCTGTTGCTGCGGCTTACGGAGGGCCGAGATGAATCTTAATCCGTCTTGTGACTGCTTGTCCCCACAATCTCTGCCAGTAAGGTCTTCGCGGCAGGGTCCACCTCGTCGAACTGATCGATCTCTGTGGATCATATAATCGGGTGTTAGTGGGTAATTCTATCCCCCGGACAAAAGTAGGGGGATCCTATGGATTTGTCATCGAACATTGTCCGCGTCCGCTGCAGACACTTTCTTATGATGAATAGATGTGTAAAGTTTATTTTGATTTTTTATTCAACCCCAGGGTCATGGATTATCTCACCCTTTTTGACATAGAATTTCACAATTTTGGCTTGTTAGTCGTAAAACTTTTAAACCCGAATAGCTACACAGCTGAAACTTGGTATGTAGCTTCTTTATGATGTCGGAGTAGATGTACAAAGTTTATTTGGATTTTTTATTTGACCCCCGTGTCATAGATTATCTCCCCTTTTTTCGACTTCAAATTTGGAAATTTTGCCTTGTAACTCATAAAACGTTTAAACCGTAATAGCTACAGACCTGAAACTTAGTATGTAGCTTCCTTATGATGAGTCGATGCGCAAAGTTTATTTCAACTTTTGATTCAACCCACGAATCATGGATTATCTCTCCTTTTAGACTTGGAATTTTGCCTCGTTGACTATCAAAGCGATATGTGGGGCATCCGTGTTCTATGAACACATTTTCTATTTTTTGTCGAGCCCGCTTGCGGAAAGCGAGATATAGTGATCACAATGACGTCCAGGTGTCCATCCGTCCGTCTGTCCGAAATATGCGTTAAAGTTTTTAAATACTTTATATCTCTGCAGTCCTAGGTCACATTGACTTGAAACTTCATATGCTTATTAATCATCATCCATATATTCATGCTGTATCCCACTCATGCGGCCCCTGTGGGCAAGGTCAAATGACTTAGAAGTTTGCGTTGAAGTTTCTGTCAAAATCTGCTTGAAACTTTGTATGCTTATTGAGCATCATCCATATATTCATTATGTGTCCCACTCATGCGGTCACAGTCCCACTCCTAGGTCAAGGCCAAATGAAGTTTGCGTTATTATAAAATCTGCATTAAAGTTTTTACATACCTTATATCTTTTACATACCTTATATCTTTTCATCATCCATATTTGCATTCTATAGCCTGCCCATGTGGTCCACATGCCCAAGGTCAAGGTCAAATGACTTTGAAATTTGTATTAAAGTTTTTACATACCTTATATCTCCACAACAGTTACTCCGATTTACTTAAAACTTCAAATAATTCTTTATTATCATTCATATTTTCATTCTATAGCCCACCCATGTGGCCCACATGCCCAAGATGAAGGTCAAATGACTTTAAAATTTGCATGCTTTTACATACCTTATATCTCCACAACCCTTAATTCAAACTTCAAATAAATACACTCCGAGACCAACAAATGCCTCGGTGCGCTCGACATGCGGGCCACGGCCGTCTGGTTTTACATATATTTTGGCGGCCATTTTGAATTCTAGGTTGCCTAGAACGCCCAAAAATATTATTCTGTGTTGGTTGGATTTATGCTATTTGTTCACAGATAAGTATACACTTACTGCATCTGATTTCCTGATTAGTTACGATTTTATGACATTTGGATTTTTGCTTTATTTCAATGGCGGTTAGCTTGGATTTGACCTAGTTTCAGGTATTCCTCAAGGTTGATTTTGGTAAACAAATTTCTTTCTTCAATAACTAATATCAAAGACTTGGAAACAATTGAAAAACTAAATGTTGCAATTTTGTCCAAGCTCAACCTTTTGTTTACTGGACTAGAGTGTGTGATGAAACCTCTTTGTCATTCTATTCCCCATATACAGTTCCTTGATCACCTCTGACTCGAGGTTCCTTCCTTGGTCGAGGTTCCTTCCTTGGTCGCTATGTAACATTCCTGGAAAGCCATAGTGAATTTGTGGCTGACGGGATAGCATATCATTTTTATGAGGCTCTGTGAGGGGTTTTCTACAGAAGTAACACACACAGCACGCATTTTGGATCCAGTCAACCTGCCAGCACGGAATCTAAACCACTCTTTACTGTCCGCTTGATCACGCGTTTCTCTATGAAGCTTGCATGGCTTTCAGTGACTAGAATAGTTTTGAACACTTCTTCACATGTCTGTTGTAATTCATCTATGGACATGGTGGTCGAGTTTTCATCATACAGCTCTGATAGTACCTGTGGGTGATCATCTCCCAGGGCTCCAGATAAGGAATTAGTAATTGGGTATTGTCACTCCATCATTTCTTAAGTAATTGGGTATTTCAAATTTTAATTGGGTAAAATAAAATCACACTACTGTTTACACATCAACAGACAGTAATTATTGAATAGTTTGCTTCGAAATGAAAACAAGTCTTGGCATTTCATTAGAATTGTCTCCTTGGAGACAATTCTAATGAAATACCAGGATGTGTTTTCTTAGAAAATAAGAAAAATATGCTATATTTGTGGTCTGTTTATGTTTTCTGCAGCATGATAAAGGTACCGTAAAATTTGGATTGCTTTTTGATACTCGCTACTTCTGATTTCAATTGGGTTTTTGGCAATTTTAATTGGGTATTTAAGCAAATGCGCAGCTTATCTGGAGCCCTGGTTTCCAAGACAAGAAGGAATGTAGTTTGCCGCATAATTTGGCATCAGGGACAAAATAACAGATTTTGTTCCAGTGGCATGTATATGTTCAAGAAATGACGACATGTCTGAGGCTGATGGTGGCTGAACATTGGATTTCTGGTTTAACGACAGTCCCTGCCTTCTTGGAGTATTAATACATGTAGTTAAAGTATTGCATGTACTGGTAACTGATGGGGATTCAATTCTACAGTCCAGTCCATGTTGCGATCACGTGATTATTGGTCACTTGATTGCATACTATGTATTGGAAGAATGAGAAATGACGACATGTCTGAGGCTGATGGTGGCTGAACATTGGATTTCTGGTTTAACGACAATCCCTGCCTTCTTGGAGTATTAATAGTTAGAGTATTGCATGTACTGGTAACTGATGGGGATTCAATTCTACAGTCCAGTTTCCGCTTCATTTCCTTCGCAGACTGGAAGTTTATGTCTTTTACCAGTAGGCTGGTTCCTGTGTGAGTCTTGGAATCTCGTAGCTTGACTGTCGCTTCAACGCAGAACAGTGTAGCAGAGACATGCCTGCACACTTCACCCAGCCCCGCCATACAATTACAGTGACCGGCGACCACATTGCCATCTTTCTCTGCGACTATCCATGGCTGTAGTGGTGTGTCATTCATTCGCTGCAAGTGCTTTACCTGAAAATATAAAATATAAAACTAACCTAAGGAGGTGCCATGTAGTGAGTGTCTATTGGTCCATCGTGGCCAAAATGTTTTACATGAAAATCCAAGATTTTGATTTTTTTATTATTTCTCCACAGAAGTATATTATGTTGTGACACTCATTTGAATCGTCTCGTAGAAATGAAGCGATCCCAACAAATACTGTTGCTGAGAAATACGAAAACATAGACAGGCTAGAGCAAGTGAGCAGTCGCAGATACCCGCGGCTACTCACTGAACCGACAAAACAAAAATGTTAACTCAAATCATACGGATGGAAATACGAAAACTATATCCATGTGCATGGTGTATACTCGTATCTGTACTGTCAGTGTTTGGTGGGGGGTAGTTGCGAAGGTAACTCTTGCAATCTACGCCTATGGACGGTACGGGAGTAGCAGGGATTCCGCTGGGGAAAATAAAAAAATCGCCACTTTTGAAATGCCGATTGTTTTTAGAAAATTGTAATTTTTTATCGCCAAATGTTTATTTTTATCGCCATTTGCGAAAGTGGCGATCGCCAGCGGAATCCCTGGAGTAGATTGCAAGAGTTACCGTTCGCAACTAGGGATGGGGGTTGGATAGTAACACTCACTGATGCATCGGTGTCTTGATATTATAGGAATGAATGGCCTTTGTGTGGAATTTATCGGGGTATAAACTTGGAAAAGTCGCGGGAATACTGGACGAAGGCCGGAAGGCCTCGTCCAGTATTCCCGCGACTTTTCCAAGTTTATATCCCCGATAAATTCCACAGAAAGGCCATTCATTCCTTATAATTCCAGCATTTGCAATAAATTCATCAAGAAAATGTGTTTATTTTCCGTTTTCTTAAGAACTATTTTAACTGCGCCTCACGGTTACGGAAAGTAGTTCGGCATGGGAGTTTACTGGGATATACATTTTGGACAGAGACTTGCTACGGACCAATCAAATGTTAAGGAATTGTGTAAATATGTTTGTGCTGGAATTATATGTTTGTGGGATTGTCAAAAATCATAATGATGAGATTCAAATTCATTAATCTAATACAAATTAATTGTTTACGAAGTGGAAACTCGCTGATCTGCTGCGTTTGAACAGCAGTTGACATAATTAGGTCAATAAATATAACGCCTGTGAAATCTTACCTTGCTCACAACTACGATCTTGTTGTTGGCAGGGAAATACTCCACACTGTTTACCCATCCGCTGATGAAGTAATTGTACCCTTGAAGCGATTTATAGGCCTTCAACTCTTGAAGTGTGTAGGAGCTCTGTTTGTGTACTAAATAATTCACAATATCCGGATATGCGATGTCGGGAAGCCCCTCCTTGTCACTACGGAACTCTTTCTTACCGAGCTGATACGGGTCAATTCCGTCAATTAAACTCGGTTTCGCAACATATCTGTCGCGAGAAATTGTATCCAATGTGTCAATGTATTTAGTTTTTTCCGGCTTATCTATCTTCTTTGCCATTTTGAAGCACTTAACTGGTGAAATTTATCGCTGGGATTGTGTTGTTTACTGTTTACACGGTGTTTGCCCCACAAGATGGCGGACAGTCAGCGATCACGTGATTATTGGTCACTTGATTGCATACTATGTATTGGAAGAATGAGTCTTATACAGTCAAACTTGCATTAAGCGACCAACCAAGGGAGACACCAAAAATGGTCGCTTAGAACAATGGTCTCTTAACACAAAAACGAAAAAAAAATGGAATTCCGGGTACTGGTATGTCCGGTATCTAGTATATGGTTTGAAGTCGGTGTGACGTCATAACCACGTGACATACCTACGCGATCAGGGCGCCATCTTTGTTTGGGGGGAAAAATCGCCATTTTGTAAAATTTCACACATTTCACGGGTTATTTGATGTAAAACTACTGTTATCGAGAGTTTTGTTTCACAAATCATGTACCAGTATGAAGGAAGGTCTACCTGCCGATGCATTGGCGCGGTACAGAGTGAAGTTAGGGTTGGTTGGACTGCAGAAATGCCCTTTCAAGATTTCTGCAGACGAGTGGGGGGAGAACCCGAAATCCTGGCCCGATGTACAGTACAACGACGTCTACAGTTGTTTGATCAAGTTTCCTCGTATGTATAAATTAAATAATAGTATATTATATAATCTGCCTAATAATGTATATATACATTAACTAATGGACCTGTGAAAGCTCCATAAAATGGACAAAATGTGAACAAATCTTGAATAATTTACCCCACCCACATCACAACAGTAACAAAAAATAACACCCTGACCATGCTGACCAAAAAGGTCCCCAATACATTTGGCAGAGTAGGAGAAATAAATAGACAGAGGTGGGGTATGTTGACAAATAAATATAGGGGGGAGGGGCTGGTATGCATGGTCATAATGGTCGGCAGTGCTCCAGATAAGGAATTACTAAGTAGTAATTGAGTATTGTCACTCCATTTTTCTGAAGCAATTGTGTATTTCAAAATGTTAATTGGATAAAATATCACACTACTGTTTACACATCAGCAGATAGCAATTATTGAATAGTTTGCTTGTAACGTGTCTAAATGGAAACATCTTGGGCATTCCATTAGAATTGTCTCCATGTAAATAATATAGTTACGTGTATACGAACTAGACATTTAAAAGAAATGATGAATAAAAAGTAGTGCCAGTTTATATAAATTATATGCTGCCTGTAGGATTATATATTTATATAATTAAGTCGTGCTATCCAGGACTGCTATTGATTCTGCAGTCTGGCGCAACAGGCGATTTCAATTTGTTATTCGCCCCATGATCATGGATTATGTCCCCCTTTTTATGCCCCCTACGCGATAGCAAGGGGAGCATATTGCATTGCTCTTGAGGTTCCGTCTGTCCAAGTACATTTACGTCAAAAAGTTTGTAAGAGTTTCTTCATCATGTAATATCTTCAATATTACATGAAGGATTGCTTTAATATTTGGATATCACATGTCTCATAATAATGCCTAGTCTTGGTATCTGCAGGGGTTTACTCGAGAGAGGCAATGGAGAATTGGCGATTGCTGGAGACCCACACCTTTTAATGTAAACCCGCAATCTGCCAAGACCTGTAGCCTATTTCATCAACATTGCAAAGTATACTTTACTAGCAAAGTATACTTTGAGGGAGTAATCATTTATTTTTCCTGAAATGCATTATTTCATATAGAACTAACAAATGCATATATTTCATGATTAAAAGTATGCAGAATTATTATACTGAATTTATTAAATGGCTGTGATAATGTAATAAATTCAGTATAATATAAATTAATAAATTTATCATAAAATTGAAAATTTCTCCCTCAAAGTATACTTTGCTACTAAAGTATACTTTGCAATGTTGATGAAATGGGCTACTGATCTCCCGGCTGGTGAAACTTGGGATCAATAAATCCAGATCCCCGCACTATCTGAATGTCGGAGGCGCGGCCACCCCATGCTCGTGACAGAAAGTTCACAGCTCCCAACGATGTGCACGATACAAACACTTTGATGGTGCAGTGTTTCTTGTAATTACTGTAGCACTGTGCACGGGCCAACAAGTTTTTGGGGGCATTGATGAAAATTTCGAAACAGTCGATGATGGATGTGAGACGTGGAAACTTTTCTCGGAATATTGGTGGGATGGTTCTGAAGATGTTTTCCCGGTCCTGCCACTTCACCATGAAACCAATCTTGGCATGCATAAGGTCGATCCATTTCCAGAAATGATCTATCGTCGTTGTCTTGGGCAAACCCTTCACAGAAGCAAGAAAATCAAACCAGCAGTTGTGTCGCAGTTTCACTAGATTGATAAACAGCTGCTCCCTCAGTGTAATGCTGTCTTTGTTCACATCTTTAACTCCAATAAATGAATTCAAAAACAGAAATAACTGGACGAACACATCACAACAGTTACTGATACCAGTCAACATCTTGCACTTGGCGTTGTTTCCTTCTACTGCTGCAGACGACAAAGAACTTGTGTCGAGAAGATGCTCCATGCTCGCTGCTTTCTCTCGTGCTGCATCTCTCTTTTCCTCAAGTTGTTTATTTCCTCGTACAACATCTCTCACTCTCTCTCAGACGTCTCTAGTTGCCTCTGCATCGGTGTTGGATTTGGTGGGTAGTGTGTGGCGTTTGTAGGCATCTTCGATGGGTTTGATGTTTCATGATCCGTCTTTGCCTCTGTGGGTGTTCCATTGTCATGTTTGTCTACTTGTGGAAGGGTCTCTGCATCCAGTGTTTCCAGTGGTCTTAGTGGTGTTTCCATATCGAGCGCCTCGTTGTCTATGGTATCTGTCGGCAATTCTGGGGCTTCAGGGATCTGTGCGGATAGGTCATTCAGCTTTCGGGCATTTGTGACTGAAAATAAAAAAATGTTCATGTAAGCAATTACATAGAGAATAGACGCCATGTGACTGTAAATTCAAACAACTGCGATTTTCCGTGAACTCTTTACAAAAAAATGATACATTTTGTCAATAATGATGTCAAAAGTTGACGCAATCTTCAAAGTACATGTGGAATAAAATTATGCATGTATTTAGAAACTTATGTCAACTTTTGACTTCACTTACGGAATAAAAGGTGAATTTTTGTAAATGTATTTCATGAAATAACGCAGTTGTCCAAAGGCACAAAATCACATGACGTGTCTCGTATCTATGAAATATGTTATGTAAATGTGGTTGTGACCAGCAGAAATAGAACTTGTGGATATGCGAACAGTATAGCCTAAGATCAAGATTATTCTGATTTCAAGGCTGATTACAAAGTTTTTTTATTGTAAACATTTGGTTCTGATTTTTGGATTTCCCCCCCATTTGTACATGTACTTGAACATGTACAGGTAATATATGGGATTTATTACTAAACCCATTGACCCGGTATTAAGTGACCATAGCTGTTGATAGGCCGTTAAACCCAAACAAACAAAACAAAACAGCTGTGGGCCGGTCACCTGATCAGTGCCTACACAGATTGCCTCAGTCAGTAAAATCAAATGTTCACTTTCTAACAAATGGTAAAGGCTACAGAAGTGAACTGACAAATCTATACCGGTCATGAACTGCAATTATCCATTTCTCCAGTCACGGCCACAAACATGCATTTGTCCAATGTATCATATGTTACAAAATTAACTTCCAGCTATATGTTCCAATGATATATACAGATTACAAGCATAATCAGTAGATGGTTATAAATACTAGAAATGTATACTCACCAAACACAGCTGTATGTGCAAACACTGACTTTTATTATCAACACAATTATGACAGCTGTTTGTCAACTGTAGCCGATTTCATCAAAATTATGAAAGGCCAGGCGTGGGAGGAGCTATTTCAAAACCGCAATACTTTTGACTTTTTGTCTTTCTCAGCTGTATCAGTGATTATTAAAAAACTAATTGTTAGAAAAATATTAAATTTATATTCTAAGTTGATAGTCATATAGTGCATTTATAGAGCATTATATTTGCAGAAACAAAAATCTAGAAAAAGCAGTATTTAATATAAACCATTCAAAATTCAAACTTTTTGTAACCTCTGACCCACAGTCAGGTGGCTGTATCAACAACATACCACTGCTGTGCGTGTATATGCAACTGTAAGACAATACAAATAACACTTTACATACATACTAGACACTAGTACATGTTGCACAACTTTTTCACATCTACATTTTAATGTGCAGTTCTTTATTTTCTCCAAAATATACTTAGACAGCATATTAGAATCGTCTCAGGAGATCATTCTAATAGCTGCCAATACATACTTCAGTAGGGAAATAAAATAAAAAATAAATATGTTGTCTGCTGATTTTACATTTCCTTTATAATTAAGATTCACCAACATACGATGTCATAGTTTGGTAGTGAAGTAAATTTTGTTCCAAATGAGATGACGCTAGTGTGTTGCCAACATTTTTTGAGAGAAAAAAAGCAAAACAAAAAGCAACAAAAGAATCATATTTAAAACCAGCAGACGACATTAGATATTTAACTTCATAAACATATTTTGATAGCGAAATACATGTAGAATCGTCTCCAATGGAGACGATTATATTGTCTCCAATGGAGATGATTCTGTTTTGCTGCCAACTCGTGTTCTTTTGAGAGAGAAAAAAAGAGAATACTATTTAAAACCAGCTGTATAATGATATCAGATACATATATTTAGTTTCTAAAACCCATCTTGGTTGCAAAGTATAATTGTCTCTAATGGAGACGATGTTATTGTGTTGCAAAAACATGTTCTGAAAAAAAGCAGCATGTGACACGTACATGTACCATATATGTATATTTATTGTTTATATAAACATTTTTTGGTAGCAAAATATTATTTTCTTCAATGGAAATGATTCTACTGTGTTCTAAGACATGTTTTAAAAGAACATTTAAAACTAGCAGGCGACAAATTTTGTTTCTAGCATTGAAAGGGTTTCAAAAATGTAACTACAGCTATATAGCCGCCACATGCAATTAGGCAATATCTTTGATACTAAATATTGCGAAAAGGTTTTCTTCTTTCTCCCCTAAAGTGGTGAGATTTACATAATTGGAACAATTCTCTATAAAAGACCAAATGTATCACATTAACCCTTTGCATGCTGGGTAAAAATGTCGTCTGTTGAATTTTCTAAATATATTTATCATTTCTGATCAAAAACATGTTTAGCAAGCACACTAGAATCATCTCCACTGGAGGTGATTCTATTGTGCTTCTAAAACATGTTTTTTTGTGAGAAATAAGAAAACTATGAATCATCAGCAGATGACAATTTTATGCCACAACTATACTGGATGTTGTATTGATGTGCTGGCTGCAGCAGTTGTGGTATATATGGTAATGTTTCCATACACTGAATCAGCTGTTAGATAAACCCTTCCCACTGGAGGGTCGGTAGGCGCTACCGCGGGTTCGTGTTTAAGTACACTTATCTGCGTAAGTTGACTTTGCGGGAGTAATTATTCATTAGTACTGAAATGCATTATTTCATATAAAACTAACGACTGTTTCTATTTGATGATTAAAATTATGCAGAATTATCATATTGTATTTATTAAATTATCATAGCCAATTATTTGGTTAAATTTTTTTATAAATTGATAATTGCTTCCTCAAAGTATACTTTATAGCAAGATAATTTTACTTAACGTTTTTGGTGAAATTGGCTGCTGAACTCGTCATAAAGCATGGCTTTGTCTTGTCAGAACATGCCCGCAGAAGCTGCCCTCTGTGCTGCTCTATTGTATCTGCCAACTTTCGAAGTTGATTTCACAGTCGTCTGTTTCGTGTCCGGGAATATGGATGGTACATAATCTGGATATGTGGAGTCGTTCACCTTTGCACCTGAAATATATATACATGCATATATATAGATGTGTACATTAAACATGGTTCAGATAGTTTTATGTTTGCTTTGTGTTATATTCCGCCCATTTGGACTTTCATTGTGGTTCACTCAACTTTCAGAGAGTGTTACTACATTTGACCAGCATGACCGCCAGAGATTTTTGGTTGTATTACTGTAATGAGGCCCCGTCTCGGATATCTGATGATTTAGTAGCAGGTCTGATGATAGATGAGACATGCCACATTTACAAAATTTACCATAGTGTCCATAAATGAAGTCAAAAGTTGACCAATGAAATTTGTGTCCACTTTTTACCTTGTTTATGGAAGATATATATTTTTGTAAATATATTTCCTGAAATACAATTGGCCGAAGGTACGAAATCACCTCCCAATGCTTACAATGCTATTGCTATACCGACCGTGAGAAAGTGGCAGACATGTACTTCTCTCCCGAGGTACTTACATGTACATGTATATCCATACCGTGACATTTATACTTCAATGTAACCAACTATAGTACAGGATATGAACAAGACTGCAGGGGCGGATACAGGGGGGGGGGGGGGTCTGAAATTCCAAAATCGGTGTAGCTGACCTCTGCGAGCGCAATGCGCATTGTAAAGTCGGGGCCGGGGGTCTGGGGGTGAAAATATGAGTTATTTTCTGGCGAAAAATAAACCATACATACAGGTACAGGTTTGCGTGCCATATTCAGGCGCGTAGCTGCTATTAGGCCAAAAGGCCAGGGCATGCACATCATTTTGACTGAAAAAAAAAAAAAAACGATCAGTGTTCTTGTTTGCCATGCATCCCTGGATGCAACAACTCTTCGGCATTTTGTTATTTTCTTAACTACAAATGCGACATTTAACAGTTGTTTTACACTTTAATTGTAAGCGATAAGCAAATAAACTAGAATTCAATATGGCGGTTCGATGGGTAATTTCCCCCAAACAAATCTCGCAGCGCGTTGCTTGGTAAAGTCACGTGACAAGTGCCCAGATGTCTGACTTCGAGAATAGGCAGTAGTGACTGCGATATGAGTGCGATCACTTCAGACCAGATGTGTTTCGTCCCGGTGATTTTTCAGAGTCGTTGACTGCCAACCAAACCAGCTGATAGAATAATGATTTATTAACAAAGAGTTATATACCAGTATCGTTACGCGTCAAGAAAATTTAAATGGGTAAAATAAAAATGCGTGCGTATTCTGTACACAACGATAAAAAAATATTTGTTTTGAAATACGCAAATGTTTTCACATGTGCTAAGCGACCAGTCATGTGGTTCCCATGTGCTAAGTGACGATGAGTTAATTCCCTTTAGTAATCACTAAGGAAACAGCGAATCAGAACGAGGTTTCAGGTCAATAATCATAAAGAATGCACCATTCACACTTTGACAGTTACAGGGGATTTGTTTCCTTTGTTTGTCACACGCTTGAGGCTAATTTCACCTTGAGAAAGTGACAACGTGTCAATTAATGGTCGTTTAATACAAACAAACTTTGCTGTCAGATACAAAATATTTGACCGCTGGTCGCGTTAAGGAAAAGTTGTTTAATACACTGTCATTATATAGGCCAAATGGTCGGGGGGGGTGGGGGGAATTGAAAGTGGTCGCATAAGACAAGTCGCTTAATGCACGTGGTTGCTTGTGCAAGTTTGACTACATGTAGTGCCTTGGCAGTCGTATGTGCAGTCTGGTTCCTGGTAGCAATAGCATGTCTGGTAAACTGATCCGTTATCATTACGACATTCTCAAATCCTCCTTCAGACCTTTCCAGTAGCCTATTTCACCAAAATTGAAAAGTACTTTGAGGGAGTAATCATTTATTTTTCCCAAAATGCAGTATTTCATATAGAACTAACCACTACATATATTTGATGATTAAAAGTATGCAGAATTATTATACTGAATTTATTGCATTATCACAGCCAAAATGGCGGTGATAATGTAATAAATTAAAGTTACTAAATTTATCCTAAAATTTAAAATTTCTCCCTCAAAGTATACTTTGCTAGATAAGTATACTTTGCAATGTTGGTGAAATCGGCTACAGACCAAGGTAATCCATGCACAGGAGCTCCATCGGTGTGCTCGTTTCTATGGTGACCAAGTTGGCTATTCTGTTGGTGTAGAGGGCTTTCCTCCAGATACAGTTCTGGTAACAAAGCCCCTCGTTGGACGCCAAGTTGTTACAGTGTGATTGGGTGGGGATTTACTGGACTCGAACGCGTATCGACGGCTAAATCGTTTATTGTGTGACCTGTAATAGTATGAAAGCAAATTTACAAAAACATGTAAATTTATAACTATTCTGGTTGGCATCTCACGGCGGAATGCCCAAAGTTTCATAAACCTAGATATATATTTATGTAAGGTGATGCATGCACATTCATGAATGCCTGACATGGATTACGATCCAACTACATTGTACATTGCTCAACACATACATGAACGAACATAGTGTTTATAAATGAACAAGTATGAATGAAATTACACAGAGTTGTCTCCTTATAGCCTTTCGTCTAGTTTTTCCCCCATGTCCGCTAGTTTTAGCACTTTCACTCTATCGTCCAACGTTAGAAATTTCCGCTTAGACATTTTCACACTCAGAATTTAGATGTCGTCACTGTGAATTACGATCATGAAGTAAATGGAAATTATTAATTTCATATTGACTAAATATATATATATATATATATAAAAAAAGAGTAAATTCATAATTACCGAAAGCAATGTTTTAACAATTTTACTCGCTAGCATGCAGTCACGTTAAATGTTAGTCTGTCAGCCGCTTATTGGAATGTGAAAGATCGTTAATTGGCTCTTTATTATGTTGTGGGGGGTATACTGGAGTCAGGTTGTCCGTCCGTCCGTCCGTCGTCCGTCCATAAACTTAACAGAGAAATATTGTTATAACTTCTATTTCCTTCATCTAAAATGCTAATCTTTACACATCATTGCATTCCTAAGGTAAGGCTCTACTACCATGCTGTGC
Source organism: Conchocele bisecta (assembly GCA_029237695.1). NCBI lineage: Eukaryota > Metazoa > Mollusca > Bivalvia > Lucinida > Thyasiridae > Conchocele > Conchocele bisecta. The sequence goes on from CM055277.1 coordinate 79,797,687, forward strand.
CAAATCCACGACCGTCCAACCCCGCTGATCCCAAGGTCAAGGTCAAATACTTAGTCTCTTTACAAAACTTAACATCGGAGAAATATGTTATAATTTCTATTTCCTTCATCTAAAATGCTTAATATTTCACAAATGCATTCCTGTAAGGTTCTACTACCACGCTGTGCCAAATCCACGACCGTCGAACCCCTGCTGATCCCAAGGTCAAGGTTAAATACTTAGTCTCTTTACAAAACTTAACATCAGAGAAATAAGTTATAACTTTTATTTCCTTCATCTAAAATGCTTAATATTTCACACATGCATTCCTGTAAGGCTCTACTACCATACTGTGCCAAATCCACGACTGTCCAACCCCCGCTGATCCCAAGGTCAAGGTAAAATACTTAGTCTCTTTACTAAACTTAACATCAGAGAAATAAGTTAAACTTCTATTTCCTTCATTGAAAATTCTTAATATTTCACTTGTGCATTCCTCTAAGGTTGTACTATCATGCTGTGACAAATCTACGACCGTCCAACCACCGCTGATCCAAAGGTCAAGGTCACATACTTAGTCTCTTTACAAAACTTAACATCAGAGAAATAAGTTATAACTTCTACTTCTTTCGTCAAAATCCCCGCTGATCTTGAGGTCAATGTCACATACTTAGTCTTTTTACGAAACTTACCATCAGAGAAATTGGTTATAACTTCTGCCGGTATTTCCTTGCTCGGATCTGCTTCACATTTCACACACGCATTGCTCCAATGGACCCCTACCACCCTGTGACAAATTCACGTTCGTGCCGCCCCGCCAAGCCCAGAGTCAAGGTCACAAGCCCATACACTTGGAAAATGTTTACATATTTAGGGGTACCTGGGCCCACGCGGGGGGGGTATTCCTATTCCGTAAGCCTCGCTTACTGACCAATCTAGTTGTAAATGGCCCAATTAGCTAGCTAACATGATATAATATCGCGATAAATAAAAGAAAGCGCATACAGGTGTTTCATTTGATCATTGTATTGTGTCGAAGTAAGCACATGCAATTGATAGCTAATTGGATAATTATATAAGGCCAACTGCAGTTCAAATGATAGTAGCCAGTTTTGTGATGAAAGGAAAATCTGTGATTATGGTGCTATTTTTTTATACGTCCGTTTGAAAAAACTGGATGTATTATGTATTCACATTGTACGGGCGGGTGGGCACAGCTTGTCCAGGCAATAACTAGAGTTTTACTTGACGGATCGTAATCACATTCGATATACATTATTTAACGACTGTCAATTTGTACTGGACACACGGCAACACAAACACTACTAATATATTTGGCTCTTGGCCATGTATTAAACATTAATCAAAATGGAGCATATGATCACAGCAGCTTTACCATCCTAGGCCGGAGTGCCTTGTCGATTTTGTCACACGGAACATTTATCACTGTACAGTTATTGCCATGGTCAGTTTTGTTACTATTCATATTATAATATACCTTTTGTAAAATTATGTAATCATTCATTAAAGTTTCCAAAAGTTAGAAGAGTACACGGCTGATGCACAATGGATAGATGCACCAATCCTCCGTTCTAACACACTTTTATTAAAATAAAGTTTAAGGAAAAAGAGATTACGCGGCCCAATAGATTGATGGACCTCCTCTCTAATTATACCATCTTATCTGTATATTACGCAGATGAGGCGCAATAGATAGATGTGCCGCATCCTCCACATTTTGTGTTATGGCTAATATTATGCCATCCAAATTTGTAGTATACATGTCTGGCTGGCTATACAAAAATTATAGTGTACGCAGATTATATTGAGACAATACTATTAGGTCACGTGAGTATCCCCCAGCTGGTTGATCTAATGAATCCAGATAGCAAGGGGGATAATCCCATAACCTAAGCTAAACAAAAGAAGCATCTCTTGAGGCCGGTTATCAACAAAGAAGTTAATCCCCGACCAGAGGAAATGATTCACCGCTTCGGGACGAAGCACCCCGACCCTTGGCCGCTAGAATTCCGCCACAGCAAATCTTTTATTTATCTTAAAAAATTTGTCCCCCAATTGTAGCGAACAACCTATAACGCGCTCCAGATGATAAAAAACATTTTTTAATTATTAAAACAAATTGTTTTGCATTAATGCAACAGCTAGCGTCATGTACCGACAACTGCTGGGTTCGATTCCACCCAGCTGACATATACCCGACCCTACATATACAACAACTTAGAACCTTATCATGGTAGGATCGTCCAAAAATGCTTTTATGGCACCTTTCCATGTCTCAAGTAGCATCATGTTCACTTTGGGTGACAAATGTGTACCATCCTTTGTGTTAAAGAGACTAGTATCCGACATATAAATCGCCCCATGATTTATTATTCGCTCTGCTGAATTCCTACAAATTTGTGTTCTTCCCACTCTGTTAATACGTTTGCGCTTTGCCTCTATTTGCTCCACGGCTATTGGATCAGCCCCACGCCAGGTCAATCGTGGCAAAATGTCAGCCCATACTACCACTGTAGCCGTGAAAGTTGCAAATATATATTGAATATCATTCTCTAGTTTCTTTAAAAAGGTTTTTGTTTCCACTAAAGAATTGCCCCCCAGGTGAATGACCAGCATTCTCGGTGGTTGACGAAACAGCGTTTCATACTGCAATTTACGGAGCAAATCTTTCCACTTCATGCCACCTGTTCCCATCCAAATGATGCGTCTACCGCTACCAAGGCTCAAATTAGGATCATCAGCTAGCTGCGCCTGTCGAGCTACATTTCTCACCAGTGAATCACCAACTATCCATATATCTGTAAAGATATTGGTTACAGTGTAAAATCACAACCTGATATAACTTGCATAAGCCTGCGACTGCCACCTGCCCAAACGTTTAATTGTGTCACTACCCACACCTTGTAAGTTTAACATGGTTGCACGACCAATCCTAAAGGAATGACTTATAATTACTAACAGGTAGACCCAAATAATCAATCACCTTAGACAATACCCCCGAAAACTGGCTACGAGTTACTGGATATTTGTTGGCATGACAGAAATAATAGCCATCATTGCCATTATCAGGCCGGACTCTACGAAAATCAGATAATGCTTGCACGCAACAAATGACACTAGTCCTAGCGCTAGGTTGTTTACAACCCTGTTCCAACCATGACTTGACATACTGTTTCGTCCCTATATTGTTTTCAATAATTTCAACAATTTATGGGTCTCTACCATACAGTCATTGGGCGTTGGCCGTGGTGATTTTTAGAATCTGATCCCAGGCGGTTTGCCGAACCTGGGACACCTCCAATGCTGTTAAGCCAAAAAGGGCGTGAGTGCTGCAGTCAGCTACACTATGGGGCTGGTACCTACGGAACTGGAAGTACGGAGCATCGGTCTCCAGCAGCAACTGCGTGTCACTTATATACTTTACGGCCTCCTTCTGCCCACTGGAGAACGTGTCGACAAGTCGGGTGTAGCCGAAATATGTATTGGGTTACTCCTCCATCCAGTCCTTAGCCGCCTGCTTGTCACCATTGAAACAATGGAGGTGGATTTTCTGTTGACGAGAAACCGAGCATCGCCTGAGGTGATGCCGTAGAATCCGATATAACCAGAAATCGCGGTCCTGGCTATTGCGACGACAGTGTAGAATCAGAACGTGTCGCTTCTCTATGTACCGACCGATTTCGCGAATAATGTCAATCTGGTCATCCCATTCAGATGCAGGCGCTGTTCGATCCAGGCCTATTTCTCCAAACCCAACGACCTCCGGCAATCGCACCAACTTCCTCAGGTCCTGAATGTCCCTGCTAGATGCTTTGCTTGCATTTTTAGGATGCAGCCCAACAGCGATAGTCATTCCCTGAGCGCTTAAATTCCTGATTTTATCCGGAGATGGATGGGACCATTGGTCGCAGAAAACCGCTGCAGAACCCACTAATGTCACTTCTCGTTCCTTTGGTGGAGATATCTGTTGTAACACCGTAGTAAGCCTGGCATTCACCGGAAGCTTGAGAACTCCTATCGTTCTGTCCAAATGAAAGTGGCTATCAAAGGCTTCCGGTGCTCACGAGTGTAATAGAGGGTTGACGTATAGTGGGTACTTGTTCCGTGGTGATCTCAGCCCGGTTTGCCGTGGCCTGAGGTGCTGCTCCCTTCATCGTAACTACAAATTGAGGATCAGTGGCTGTCCTAGGGGCTACTGGACTATTAAAGTCCCGAAAGCACGTCCGCGAGTATCTCCAACATCACCCTTCAGTGGAATAAACATGATGGAGAGTTAAGCGGACTGAAGCTTTAGTTTCCTGGAATAGGTATGTCTAAAGCTTCGCAGAGGCTATCCATGGCGGCTGATTGAGCAGGGTTAACATCCAGCCGACCAATACCGTGCTGCAAGTCTAGACCCTCCACTTTTGCCAATAGATCCCCAACCGACGCCCTACTTCCCAACATCCACCTAGTTACCATTCTTAAAGCCCAGGCTCGCAATGGGGCTTCATCCCTGGGTGGTAGGGTTTCCCTAAACGTGGTAGGTAAATGCACGTCAAATGCATGCTGACGGAGATCCACTGTCGTCTTTCTTCTCACAGGCTCCAATAGGGCAGATCCCCATGTGGGCCGCATCTCCTACTACTTGGCTGACCTCCGCCCTTACAATGACGTCACCCTGAGATGTAGACAATGCATGTCTCCTGGACTTGGGTTTAGGAGAGGATGTAACCACTGGGTGCCAACTGATGGCCGATGACTGGTCCGGAGATTTCGGGCGCTTCTGGCGCGACGGTTTCGACGGCTCTATGGTCATTCCACGACCTCTGGGCTCAGACGGGCGATGTCTGCGACGTGATGGTGCACTAAATAGATCAGCCCGGTCTGAGTGTTGATCCTAGGTCTCGATAGCCTGTAATGCTGGTGGAATGGTACATGGACATACCTGCCGCAAACTCGTCAATTTCCGCGTACAGGGAGATCTCTGGAATAGTCACAAGTTCAGTTCGGGCGTTTGCACCCATAACTGTAGTCGGTGTGGTGGTTACGGTCGGGGCGTTTACACCCGCAGGGTTGGTTGATACAACTGGTGCTGATATCCTCACCGTCTGTGCATTTACGCTATCAGAGGTGGGTGGGGCTGGTGGTGTGGCCTCAATCTGGGCGGTTGCGCCATAACTACTGTCGTCGAGTTGGGGGGACTAAGGTTTGGTCCAAGGACATGTCCATACTTCCGTCCATGTCGCCTTGGTCTAGTGTCTCCTCTGTCGCTGCATTCTCAAATCGACGATCTATGGTGGGGTCTGTCTGTAAACGGATGTCCTTGCTCGCTGTCAGAGAGGGCATTGCAGACGGCTTACGCTGCTTCCATCCGCAGTCGAATACATTCTCGCAGATCCAGTCCCGATTGGTGAACTGGAGGTCGTCCGCATCTCGTGCGACGGTTTGCTGCCAGTGTCGATACCCGCCCCTCTTCGCGAGTTCCGCCTGATGTTGCAAGGCCTCCATTTTGGCGCGAATGGCACCTTGGAATCTGCCATCATCATGCGGTATACCAAGTCCTCTGGCATCAACACCTGTTGCCTGCTCGCTTCTTCCACCTCACAAATGAATCTCTGTGCCATGACTACAATATAAAAGGACAGTATTAGTACATACGTCTCCAGAATCCCAACAACACCCGGGAGTAGGGTCCTAGGTAACTGGCACCTCCAAATTACAGCACCAGGGACAGTTAATAGGGCTACTGCAGAGTGGTGTTGCTCCTCTTACAGGAGTTACATTTATACTTCGGGATATTGACAGCCTCTGTCGCGGTTACGTCGACACAAGAACCGTGATACCATTCCTCACAGTAATCAGAGAGAAGACACATCCCATCCTCGTCGCCAATTTAATGTTCGCCCATTTACAAGCAAACATTAGGGGTACAATTACAAATATCAATACAGCATGTTATCTGTCTTGGTCTGGTTACCGTAGAATAAAGGCGTAGAATGGAATGTGTCTTCTGTCAGAGAGCGGTCTCTTCTTTTTTGATCCCGGAATATCGAGTGCACGTATCTTCATTCGGGCATCCTCGGTCGCCTTCGTTGCTATTGACGATTACCCATAAGTCTCAGAGGTTTCAGTCCAGTAATTCCATAGGTATTAGTCCAGTAATAACCAGCGAACACTACACTATATATGCTCATGAAAATCAAGAAAGCATCCGTCCATTTTTCTATGGATTGGATTTTTTCTGTATAATTTGGTGTTTTAGACTCGAGATAACCCTCTGGAGACAACGTTAACACCCCACCCCCGGAACACAGGTTTTGCAATTCAACACTACCCTTCAATAGGATGGCTAGGTTAACAAATTGGTTCTGCCAAATTTTTTGGCGAATTTGTATAGGTACATGTATAGATATCTCGTCATTCCCACAACGCATTTGATCAATGTTGACATTTTGCCAAGGGTTATTTGTTGTGGAGGTTGAGTCAACTGCTATATTTGTTTGCGTTTGGGCCTGAGAGATAACACCCGAGTCAAAGTCAATAACATTATCATTGATACCCTGGTTGGAGGCTACATTATCATCTGGTGCCGTCAATAACTGGACCGTTTCCACCGGGTCCGATCTGGCTCGTTTTGCCGCATCTCGCTGCGTTGAAGCAGCCCTTCGCTTGAATTTCGCCCTCGCATCTGGCTTTCCTCTTCCAGGCATCCTAAATGGCCGATACCCAACAGTACAACCTCAGTAAACACTTGGTTTACTCGGATTTGACTTATAAAATAAATAATTAACGTTGTGTTTCACGTTCTGTATCTGCGGAAAAGGAAGTAGCGAGGATCGCGCTGCGCATGCGTGTTATTTATTTGATGCGCCCACACACTCTTTCGTCCCCAGGTCACCCCCACATTTTACGACGGCACTGGCTCGATGTCCTTACATGTCGGGACCGACTATTTAAGTCTACGATAAGACTAGGCTACCACGAACCCACAATTTTATCTTGTCCGCGTAAATAAACACGGCTATTGCTGAATTGTGGCAATGGCCAGACTTATTAGGTGTAAACAAAAAAAAGGTTTGTTTCCTGTTACCCGACTGACCGTCTAGTTTTACCCCCGACACTGTAAATTTTTTATTGTCAATTTTACATCGGAAAATGTTTTTTACCTGTCCCGTATCGAACATGGCCGGCGAGAGCAACAGTTTGATTGCTCTGCGATGTTTTTGGTGCAAGGTCAACGAGATTCGGGTGGTAGACCATGGCTCGTCAATAAATGGCATTTACAACATGGTCCACACCAAATCTACGCCATTTAAGGCCACTTGCTCTGTAAGTATTGGCGATTTACAGCGTTAGAATTGTGAATTTTTGAAGGGAAAATAAGTTATTTCCTAATATGACATGAAATTTAAAAAAAATAGCTGTTACAGTTGTGTAATTGTTTACTTTAGTGTGTCTAACAATTGTTTCTAGATACACTATGACTTTTGACTATTTTTCCTGTCCAATATTAATGCTTCAATATTGGACTATTCCTGTAAACATACATACTCCCCTGTGGAAGAGATATTCATGTGACACAGTCCATCCCCTACATTTCTTTTGTTCGTCATCCTCCCTACATTTTGTGGTGATCACACCACCACCCACCCCCCTACATTTTTTTCTCTGCCACAGGGCAGTAGGTATATTAACAGCGGTGTCAAAAATTGATTCACCCGACCCGTTCCGACTAAATGATACATACAGTAAAAAGTAAAAAAAAAATCGCTCCCTACCGACCCTATCTTTTTCGGGCCCGTAACGGGAAACAAACCTCTTTTTTTTTAGGCCTTGTCATGGCAAAACGAAGAACCCTATCGATTTTCAAAGATTTCCGATAACTTATCTCCCCTTGGCGGCCAGTTCTTAATTCGCACTCTATATCCCTGTCCATGCAATAACTCAAGTTCTACTTGACCAATCATAAATAAATTGAATGTCCATGTTTATCATGGCAAGATGAAGCATCCTCTTGATTTTCAAAAATTTCCGATGTCTTATCTCCCCTTGGCGACCATTTTAAATGTTTTCACTCTGTATCCTTGTCCATGCAATAACTCAAATTCTACTTGTCGGATCATAACCAAATTTGGTATACATGTTTATCACGGGAAGTCGGAGAACCCTATTGCTTTACAAAAATTTCTGCTAGCTTTAATGATCACACTCATTGTCCACGCAATAACTCGAGTTGTACTTGACTGGTCCTAACAAAATTTGGTACACATTTTTATGCCCCGCTTCCGAAAGGTACGGGGGCATATAGTGTTACCGGCGTGCGTCGCGTACGTCCGTCCGTACGTCCCGATATTATATTCTTTAGTAACTTCTACATGGCTTCACATATTATGTCAATATTTATACACATGATACATATGAACATCCCTTTCACACTCCACCCCCCAGTACTTCGACCTTGACCTTTGACCTTGACCTTTTCTACTTTGAATGTTTACTTACCACTTTGGGACAAATCTACGTGCACGTTTCTCAATCCTACAATAACTTCTCAATACTTTTGCCAATCGCTTAAATATTTATTCATATGAACATGCCCTACACACTCCACCACCCAGTACTTCGACCTTCACCTTTGACCTTCACCTTTTCTACTTTAAATGTTTACTTAGCACTTTGGGACAAATCTACGTGCACGTTTCTCAATCCTACAATAACTTCTCAATACTTTTGACAATCCCTTAAATATTTATACACATGATACATATGAACATGCCCTACAAACTCCACCACCCAGTACTTCGACCTTGACCTTTGACCTTCACCTTTTTATGCCCCCGCAACCGAATGGTGAGTGGGGTATATAGTGTTACCGGCGTCCGTCCGTACTCGGGTAAATGGCTTGTAATCAAATATGCCTCGTTTTCTTTGGCTGCCAGCGGGGGCATTCGTGTGCCGACAGGCCACATTTCTAGTTATCTTGGGAGAGCAAGGAACCGTATTTGTTTTCAAAATTGTCCGATAACTTATCTACCCTTGGCGGCCATGTTTAATTTTCACATTCTGTATTTTTGTCCGCACAATAACTAGAGTTCTACTTAACGGATCATAACCAAAGTTGGTACACATATTTATCATGTGAAGAGGAGTTATCTCCCCTTGTTGGGTGACTGCCTTGACGGACGTTTATTGTCACCTTCGGCTCTTCTTTTTTTTTGCCGACAAAAACAGGACTTGGACGCTGTTCACATCGGGTCGACAAAAATTCACAATTTTTGAAAGATTGGAAGCAATAAATTAATTTGTATACCACCTGGCGTAATTTAATGCGCCAATGGTACAAAGGCGTGGCCTAGAATGAACACTGCACATGTATCAAGTGTGTGTACCGGTATATTAAAGTAATCCATCCAGTAATATTGAAGTTATGGCATGATGGGTAAACTCTTGCAATCTTTTTTGACACAAATAACCATGGACTGGCATACAGAACCTTAAGATCAAAGCAATATGCCCGCCTTGCTATCGCATAGGGGGCATAATTAGAATAAATAACCAGATCTGCAGCCGATTTCATCAAAATTGCAAAGCATACTTATGTTGCTAAGTACACTTTGAGGGAGAAATTTTCAATTTAAGGATATATTTATTAATGTTTATTATATTGAATTTATTACATTATCACAGCCATTTTGGCTGTGATAATGTAATAAAGTCAGTATAATAACTCGGCATAGTTTTAATCATCAAATATATACAGTCGTTAGTTCTATATGAAATAATGCATTTCGGGAAAAATAAATGATTACTCCCTCAAAGTACACTTTGCTAGACATGTATACTTTACAATGTTTATGAAATAGGCTAAACATCAGTCACATAGCATCATGCCCTGAACATAATAGGATTAGTACTGATCTTACTACTTTTATAATACGTATAACCGGATTCAACTATTGCGTACCGGTAAGGATGAACCCCATGCTTAACCCTGAGACCACTATTCACAACAATTGTTGTCTGCTGTTGCTTTTATATCTGGTCTTATTTCTCAATAAAAACATGGTTTAACAGCACTTGAGAATCATTGTCAAAGCATGTTGTAAATTATTCTAAAGTGCTGTCGGAGCATGTTTTTGATGATAAAATAGAAAATAAACAGCAGACGACAACAAAATTAAGATAGCGATCTAAGGGTTGAATCACCTTTCACTTGCTCTCCACAAACTGCCTGCATTGTGCATCTAGACATGCTGCTTGTTTTGCTGCCCCCAGCCCCATGTTCGTTGTTCAATTAACTTTGGGAAATCACCTACGAGCTATTGTGTAACAATGCGATTTCTTGTCCATATTGAAATGTTAATTTCTCCACTGGCTAACCAATGTCCATGTATTTGTATTGTGCTTTTATACATACATGTACCATCCATGTTTTCTGTTAATAAAAGATGAAAACAATATTGGTATGTAGAGCATTTAATTCTTACAATGTTAAATTGAATTTTGTCGTCTGCTGTTTCTGTTCTATTTTCCTTTTTCTCATCAAAAACATGGTCTGACAGCACTTGAGAATCATTTCCATTGGAACTGGACCATGTTTTTATTGAGAACGAAGACAAAATCTAAAACAACAGACAACTTTTATTTTTGTTCCAATAGAGATGATTCTCATTTGCTGACGAAGCATGTTTTTAATGTAATAAAACATATATGAAAAATCAGAACTGAATATTTACATAAAAAAACGTGATGCGATGGCTCGTCAGGATCTGCACCATTTGCAGATACAGTGAAATCGCGATGGCTCGAAAGCCCATGGGCCTGCATATTGTTTTCGAGTGATCGTATGTTTCGAGCCATCGCATCTTGCGATTTTGATATTATTTGTCGACTACTGTACCCGTTGGATTTAGGAAATAACGAAGCATAATAGAGTGTATCCATGTTTTAGATGATAATAGTATTTATTCGCAGATTAAAGGGAGAATCGACTAGTATGACAACCGCACATATTCATACACAGTGATTAGGTCGTATTGACAGGATATCAAAAATGTTTCACGGCACATACGCACTGTATTGACGGGATAATATCAAATAATTACATATAGAATAATTGAGACCTCAATCACAGTGCCTTTTTAGTACTCTCGTCACAAGGACCTATGTGCCAGGTTAGTGTGCAATTCTGTTTTCGTACAAGGGGTATTTGGAAAGAGACAAAATACCAAGTTACCGACATAACCTTTAATAACGTGAACAACAGAGGCAACAATCTACTACAAAAATAAATTAATCAGTTATAGAGAACATGTACTTGTATACAATATGTAAACAAATGTTAATCGTACAACAGGATGTAAAAGTAATTGGTAAATACAGCCTAAAGAGATTCAAAATGGCAGATATTAGCGATTAATGTACCCTGGGATCTGGTCTTGCACTGTTTGCCGTTTCACCATCGTAATCTCAAACAGAATGTAGCAAAATTGAGTATTATCAGATTGTGTAGTGGAAACTGTGAAACAGAATACCAGGCAAGTGTCTTTTGATATCAAGTTTATCGGGCAAGGTTAGAACACGCGTAGGAATTCCGAGGTCAGTCAGTATGTATTTGGCCAATACAATATGTTATCAGTCAGTATGTATTCGGCCAATACAAAATCCCGGCCTTAATTGACCTTAGCTGTTGATAGGCCGTTAAATACCAATAAACAAACAAACCGGCCAATACAAAGCTCGTTACCTGATAAAAATGTGTACTATCTACTCTACTCCAGCCACTTGCCATAGATTACAAGAAATCCTTACCACTGATGGTGAGTGAGTGAGTGAATAGGGTTTAACGTCCGTTTTTCTGACATAGAGGTACAAGCCTCAGGGAGTCTACACGCAGACGGGTCAACGGGGTCGAGTCCCGTATCCACCTGTCCGAGGGGGGTAAATCCCAACTTCAGAACTCAATATTTACAATCAAAATATATATTCAGTCCTGAAATTAGAACAACCTGATCTGGTGCCAGGCCCTCGCCACACCAGCATCATTTATCCCATCCCCTAAAAGTAATAGGATTAGCGCTAATCTTACTTTTATATATGGGGCATAGCCTGACTCAACTCTCACATACAAGAAAGCCAAAAATGTACATGAGGGCCAAATCCGGTATAGTGGGTTCCGGAAAGTATGAACCCAGTTTAGTCGCCTTTTACGACAAGCAATGGCTACTGCAGCACTATTCTCAGGATCAGTTGATCCCGCCCCGGTGCCTGCACGGGGCTACCACTGATGGATGTTTGTTTCTTGGGGTTGAACGGCCTATCAACAGCTACGGTCATTTAAGGCCGGGTCAATGGGTTTAGTACTAAATCCATATATTACCTGTACAGGTACATGTACAACTGATGGATTTACCCCGTAAAATTGACTGATTGATTGTTGTTTAATGGCATATCAACAGCTAAGGTGATTTAACGGGTTCGGTCCCCTAAAAATAATAAGATTATGAATAATCATATTACTCGTATAAGGGGTATAACCAGATTTAACTCTCACATACAAGAATGCCAAACTCGTACCTGAGGGCCAAACCAGTAGCCTATTTCATCAACATTGCAAAGTATACTTTAGTAGCAAAGTATACTTTGAGGGAGACATTTTCAATTTTTATTATACTGAATTTATTACATTATCACAGCCATTTAATGGCTGTGATAATGTAATAAATTCAGTATAATAATTCTGCATACTTTTAATCATGAAATATATGCATTTGTTAGTTCTATATGAAATAATGCATTTCAGGAAAAATAAATGATTACTCCCTCAAAGTATACTTTGATAGTAAAGTATACTTTGCAATGTTGATGAAATAGGCTACAGGTCTCCAGTCGGGGATTCCAGTAAGGATGAATCCTGATTGTTAAATTACCCATCGCATGCTCCCAACCTACCACTGTATATAAATGGAGTAAATGGTCTTGGAAAATTAATCCTCACTGCACATATGTGGCTGTGACTGGAGAAATGGGGATTTGTGACAACTTTAGCACACTCCTGTAGCCTGGGAACGATCTATATTGCTGGTTAGAATCATGATGCAATGGCGAACAGTGCAGATCCGGACCAGACTGCGGATGCACAGGCTGGCCTGGATCTAAACTGGTCACAAAGCCCCATTTCTCCAGTCACAACCACATATGAGACAAGCCATATAACATTAACCTTAGAACACTGGAAACAAAAATTGTCGTCTGCTGTTGTTTAATATTTTATCTTTATTCTCGATAAAAACATGGTTTGACAGCACTTTAGAATCATTTCCATTGGAAATGATTCTAAAGTGCTGTAAAACCTTGTCTTTGATAAATCAAATGGATAATAAAATACAATTAGCAGACGACCAAATTTAATTCAGCAGTGTAAGGGTTAATGGTCTTGTATATCTGTCATGGAAAAACATACAACAAATATTACTACACTACTGTCTGTTACACATGTAATTCCCCAATGATGGGTTTTTGACAATTATATAGAGAATAACCACCAGCGTTTGTTGGATACAGAAATAGAGAATAGTAGGTTAGTGCCGTGAATGGGAAAAAATATCTGGCAAGGCTCAGGAAACGGGATGGGCGAGGCTCTGCCGAGCACATCCCGTTTCCGTGCCGCGCCAGATATTTTTTCCCATTCACGGCACTAACCTACTATTCTATTTATCCCGTCAACACCTACAAATGGCTGTAAAATGCAAAAATTGTATTGACTGGATATCAAAAATGTTTCACGGCACCGTGTTTCACGGCACATACGCAGTGTTGACGGGATAATATAGTTTACGAGACAGCCAGGCCATGATGACTAACAAGTTCGCATGTTACGATGCTGATTCGTTTTCCATTTTTTACAAATCAATATTTGGCAAAAAAAAGCGTATCATTTTTATTATCATTTTTAAGTTATTTTTTAAGTTAAATATTTTTCATTTCATTCATATTTTTTAATTGAATTGCCCAAAACCTATTGGTGGATTTTAGGTGTAACAGACGGTGGTTACAGTCATGTAAATCTGGTGAATAATTTAACAATTGAAGGGTCAGTGGAATAAGGGGGCTGACTCCATTGACCCCTTGGTCCCAAAATCAGAACGGAATATTTACACCGAAATAAACATATATTCAGCCCTGAAATTAGTCACTTGGCCCCTTGCCCTAAAGGTAATACCGGTAGGATTACAAGAAAGCCAAATACATACCTGATATGAGGGCCAAACCAGGTCTCCGGTCGGGATTCCGATAAGGATGAATCCCGATCGTTAACTTACCCATCGCATGTTTCCAACCAACCACATGATATTCAGTAAATAACTTTATATAGCCTTAGTGAAGTGGAATGTTACATACCAGGGTACCAGGGGGGGGGGGGAGTTTCACTAAACTTTGTGCGACTAAAATGTTTGTAAGTCCAAATTTACGATCGTCTTGAAATTTCAATTGATGGATTTACATATATTGAGCAGCCTATGCTCAATAAATGTAAATCCAATAATCGTTTACAAGAAAACATATAAGTTTGCACTTACAAACATTTTAGTCGTACGAAGTTTAGTGAAACGGCCCCTAGGTCGGGATTCCAGATAGGATGAATCCCGATCGTTAACTTACTAACCAACCACATGATATTCAATAAATAACTTTTATATAGCCTTTGTGAAGTGGAATGTTACATACCAGCAGTGTACCTGCTGATGAAATGATAATAAAACTCTCAGTAAATATAGTGTATGTAGTCCAGCTACTTCTTAACCCTTACACCGCTATCTTCATTTTTGTCGTCTGCTGTTTATTTTCCATTTTTATCATCAAAAACATGCTTTGACAGCACTTTAGAATAATTTACAACACACAGCACTTCATAATTATTTCCATTGGAAACCATGTTTTTATTGAGAAATAAGGCAAGATATAAAATCACCAGCAGACGATAATTGTGCGTAGCGTTCTAAGGGTTAATTAATAAATGTTCTTGTAAAGTAGAGTATGTGTACACACATTGTCTATTGGAATGTTGAAAACAAGTTGAAAAACGGTTATTTACTGTATAATTATGGAGGAATAGTAATGGTGTGGAAATATTGCACAACTTTAGAAGCACATTCATATTAACCATATACAGTAAATAACCAATTTATTATATATGTACACGACCAACAATTTGTATGCAACTTAAAATATTTACAAACTACACAGTACATTGATGGTGATTGCATTTTATTCTGTCATTAACCCTTTGAACCCGAAAGCCCGCTATATTGGTTTATGCAAACAGTGCAGATCCAGATGAGCCGGCTCGTAACGAGCCGTCTCATCTGGATCTGCACTGTTTGAAAGTAATTTTCATATTTTTGAGAACAACAAATACCCCCTTTTTATAAATGGAATAGTCTGAAAATCATTTTGCGATGATTGGATTGGTTGCAAAATTAACATATCGCAGCCCATCCAGTTACTTAGGGGTGAAAGGGTTAAAGCGATATGTTACATTTGCTCTCCTTGACGTCATAGTTCTACCACTGTTCGGTGTGGATCCAGATGGGGGGGCGTGTCTGGCGCACGCCCCCTCTATAATTGGTCAAGTTTAAATTATAACCCATTTTTTACGTGGAAAGATGTGATTATTTCCTTATTTCTCATCCAAAGTGTATGTTGTTACCACTCAGTTGAACCGTCTCGTCGAGACGATTCAACTAAGTGGTAACAACATATACTTTTGATGAAAAATAAAAAAAAAATGCAGAAAATTATCAGAATTTTATAAAAGTCGACGATCATAATATATGTGTCTCATTTAAAATCCACTCCCCATTTAGACATAAATTCTGGATCCGCTCCTGATTGCAGTTTGACATTTGTAAAACATGTCGCACTACACAAACACAACCAATAGTCATGGACAGCAGCCAGTAAACAGACATTTTTAAACAAAACAAGGCAATCACCGATGAGCGCTTCATCATGAAAAAAGGCAGGTTGATGTCGCCCGAATGACGGGGTGGATAGCCATCAATGTGGAAGCTACGTATGAAGTTTAGTAACAAGGCGATCGCTGGCATGTGTCTCAACAATAAAATGAAGGTCAAGGTCACCCGAATGACACATAGCCATCAATGTGAGAAAGCTATGGATAATGTTTGGTAATGATCCGACTAACGGGTCCGGAGATTTTCAAACTTTGGACATACAGTGGAACTTCTCTAAACCGAAAACCTCCCAGGGTGTTTGTTTGTTGATTGGTGTTTAACAGCCTATCAACAGCTAAAGTCATGTAAGACCGGGCAAAACGGGTTAGATCCAGTTTTAACCTGCTGCATTGGGGGGAAAATCCCAAAATCAGAACAAATATTAACATCAAGAAAAAATATATTCAGCGCTGAAATTAGAATGACCTGACCGGGTGCCAGGTCCATACCACACCAAGTCACTTGGCCCCTTCCCCTAAAGTACGATTACGAATATCGTAATACGCACATAAGGGGTATAACCAGATTCAACTGTCACATACAAAATGCCAAAAGACGTATGTGAGGCCCGAACGGAGACATGGTTTGGCTCTCGTGGGGGGGGGGGTACATTTTTGGCATTATTGTATGCGAGAGTATTGGAGGTCCCCAGGGTGTCCGGTTTAGAGAGGTTCCACTGTAAAACAGACGGACAACCACTACAAGACGCGCGTAGGTGCTTTGCGATCACGAACAGGCATACTCGTCGGAGATAAATGCAAGGAACCCGAAAACTAGAACTATTTTATTTGTGTCCGGTTTAGAGGGATGCGACTGTAATTTGAGATTCAATTTAAATACAAAACCAGAAAAGTGTCATATAAACAGTAACATTTTGGCCAAGATACAAAATGTGTGCCATTTAATAAATCGTAAATGCATTTTGGTCCCATATTTGATAAATCAATCGTGTAAACAACATCAGGAAAACAATATTAAAGTAAAAAAGTTTGATATGCATTACCCGCACAGCGACAGCTGTAAAAATGTGCACATAATACTCGACTTCCGAGAGCTGATAATTTCTCGGATTTTCCATACACAACCGCCTGTGTTAATCTTGTCCAGATTATCAACGTTTCCGAACATCTATTGACAACGCCAACCCACAATTAAGCAATTTGATTGGCTGAGCCTGAGCTGTAGCACAGCTCGGGCTCAGCCAATCAAGCTGCTTGATTGTCAAAGAAATGTATCGCACTAGTGTACCTATACCTGTGTTAATCTTGCCCATATTATCAACGTTTCCCAACATCTATTGGCAATACATGTACAAACCCAAGGATTGCCAATCATGCAATTTGATTGTCTGAGCCGGAGCTGTAGCACAGTTCCGGCTCAGCCAATCAAGCTGAAATGAAGAAATTGACACATATTGGCAGCATGCAGGCGGTAGGTGTATGATGCACACAAGGTGGTATTTAAGAGAAAATACAAATTTTCTTTCACAACTGCAATTTTCGCAAACTTTTGCACTTGCAGATATGTAAATATCCTGAACGTTTGCTTGACAATTAATTATCCAGCATTTAACATATAGTTTACATACATGTTTAATAAAATTACTACAAGCTATTTAGACGTGAAAAATCACCAGATTCGATTTAAGGACAGACTTCATAGAACACGTTCCTTTGTTTCGAAGACAATAGCTTCATAAATGTGATTGAATATGTGTATAACGTGCAGCTGACCCACGTCTTCTTAGTGTAACTACACGGTGCATTGAGTTGCCATCTGAGTCATTATAGGAATGAATGGCCTTTTTGTTGAATTTATCGGGGTATAAACTTGGAAAAGTCGCGGGAATACTGGACGAAAGGCCGTAAGGCCTCGTCCAGTATTCCCGCGACTTTTCGAAGTTTATATCCCCGATAAATTCAACAAAAAGGCCATTCATTCCTTATAATTCCAGTATTTTAAATAAATTAATCCAGAAAATGTGTTTATTTTCCGTTTTCTTAAGAATTATTTTAATTATGGTATTGCTTTTGATCAATCATGAAGCAATATGTTTTTTATTTGTCGATTGGCTAGGAACCAAAATACCTTTTATGGCCTTATTCAGTGCACAGGCTGAAAGACCCAGATCAGCTTTGTATCTAAAGAGTATGGTACACCCTGATCTCAAGTTCAATGATAGAGACTAAATCTTTTGTTATAATTCTCCCTACTTTCTAAGCCAATCACTGACCAGTATCGCGCTAAACTTGTTTCACATATTTCCAGATTTAACCCCAATAAGTTACATATTACCAGATTTAATGACTCCCTGTTTGACAGGTAATGAAAAATCAATACTCGGATGGGAGACTACATTATAAACCTGGCTAACTACATGTATGTTGTTGCTCACATATTGGATTTTTAAGGAACTAAATGCTGAGGTCGCCGACGCTACCTCACATTAAATTCCTTAAATATCCAATACATGTATGTGAGCAATCACTTATATCACGTCATTTTTTCTTAGCTGTGCTGTAATTAAATATCACCAATATATTTACACATTTAATGTGTTGTAAGCAAGGACACATAGGTCTAAAGCTATATACATAGTGTTTTAAATGGTCGATGGTAACATTATTTATACAAATGCCCAATCAGAACACAGCATATTTATACATTCAACAGTTGGATTTCAGTGGGAATCTTTCGACGTGGTTTATATCTACAAAACAAGTATATTCTCTGTGCAGCAAATGAATTAATTATAACATGACATTTCTCACAATAAAGTACACATCTAAATTCACAGACAATTTGTTTCCATGGTAACCATGTGGCTATGGCAACAGGTGTGTTAGCTGGGCTTGACAACCTTGTCTTCATGACTGTGGTCCTGAAATGATAAACATGCAGTTTGATCAACTGGGCAATAATTCGCAGTTTTCTGGTAAAAGGGTAAACTTTATATTTTACCATTACACAAGGTGTGGGATTACGTGGTTACGAACGAGGGTGACGTCATGTTTTTTAGATAAATTTATAGTAGATTTCCTTCCATTTTATGAAATGTACCGCAGCAGCAAATGCGGTACACGTTGCCCTTTATTTAATAGGCGGTTTTAATCTCATAATTATGTCGTTTTGACGAAGAATCAGTTGTCGTAAAGGTAAACAAAAGTGCCAAAGGTCACAATATATGCCCGTCGAGGCAAGGCCAGTCAACAAGGGGAGATAACTCATCTTGACATGATAAACATATAAACCAAATTTGGTTACGATCCGTCAAGTAGAACTCAACTTTCTTAACCCTTACACTGCTGAATTAAATTTTGTCGTCTGCTGTTTATTTTATATTTTCCATTTTTCTCAGCAAAAACATGGTTTTGACAGCAGTTGAGAATTCTAAACTGCTGTCAACCATGTTTTTATTGAGCAAGATAACAAAATAAACGAGAGTGCCGAAGGTCACTATAAACGCCCGTCGAGGCAAGGCCAGTCAACAAGGGGAAATAACTCATCTTGACGTGATAAACATTACGATCCGTCAAGTAGAACTCTACTTATTGCGTGGACAAGGATACAGAGTGTGCAAATTAAAAATGGGCGACAAGGGTAGATAAGTCATCGGATAGGCTTCTTCATCTTGCCGTGATAAACATGTATACCAAATTTGGTTATGATTGGTCAAGTAGAACTCGAGTTATTGCGTGGACAAGGTTACAGAGTGTGAAAATTAAAAATAGCTGCCAAGGGGAGATAAGTATTGGAAATTTTTCAAAATCAATAGGCTTCTTTGTGTTGCCATGATAAACATGTATACCGAATTTGGTTTTGATCGTGAAGTAGAACTTGAGTTAATGCGTGGACAAGGATACAGAGTGCGAAAATTAAAAATGGCCGCCAAGGGGAGATAAGTCTATCAGAAATCTTTCAAAATCAATAGGCTTCTTCGTCTTGCCGTGATAAAGATGTATACCAAATTTGGTTACGAGCGGTGAAGTAGAACTTGAGTTGTTGCGTGGACAAGGATACAGAGTGCGAAAAATAAAAATGGCCACCAAGGGGAGATAAGTCATCGGAAATTTTTTAAAAACAATAGGCTTCTTCGGCTTGCCGTGATAAACATGTATACCAAATTTGGTTACAATCTGTCAAGTAGAACTCTAGTTATTGCGTGGCCCGCCTGCCCGTACAAGATGAATACATAATACGTCCCGTTTTTTCAAACGGGCGTATAATAAAAACTAGATGGCCGCGGCCTGCATGTCGCGCCTTGTGGCGAGGCATGGACACTAAAAAAAAAGATATAGTATAACAAAAAACTTTAACCAAAAACGTTAACCAAAAAACTTAACCAAAAACTTCAAAGTAATTTGACCTTGACATTGGGCACAGGGGCCGCACTGGAGGGGGGTAGAATGAAAATATAGATGATGATAAACACCCATGTGAAGTTTCAAGGTAATGGACAAAGCAGTTGCAGAGATATAGTATAACAAAAAACTTTAACCAAAAAACTTAACCAAAAACTTTAACCAAAAAACTTCAGTAACCAAAAACTTCAAAGTAATTTGACCTTGACATGGGCACAGCCGCACGGGTTAGGGGTGTATTGAATGAAAATAATAGATGATGATAAACACCCATGTGAAGTTTCAAGGTAATGGGCAAAGCAGTTGCAGAGATATAGTATAACGAAAAACTTTAACCAAAAAACTTAACCAAAAGACTTAACCAAAAACTTTAAACAAAGAACTCAACCAAAAACTTTAACCAAAAAACTTAACCAAACAACTTAACCAAAAACTTTAACCGGACACACGTACGTACGTACGTACGTACGTACCTACGCCAAAGTGCCGACTATATCGCGCTTTCCGCAAGCGGGCGCGACAAAAACTTAACCAAAAACTTTAACCAAAAAACTTAACCAAAAACTTCAAAGTAATTTGACCTTGACATTGGGCACAGGGGCCGCACGGAAGGGGGGTAGAATGAAAATATAGATGATGATAAACACCCATGTGAAGTTTCAAGGTAATGGGCAAAGCAGTTGCAGAGATATAGTATAACGAAAAACTTTAACCAAAAAACTTAACCAAAAACTTTAACCAAAAAACTTAACCAAAAACTTCAAAGTAATTTGACCTTGACATTGGGCACAGGGGCCGCACGGAGGGGGGTAGAATGAAAATATAGATGATGATAAACACCCATGTGAAGTTTCAAGGTAATGGGCAAAGCAGTTGCAGAGATATAGTATAACGAAAAACTTTAACCAAAAACTTTAACCAAAAAACTTAACCAAAAAACTTAACCAAAAACTTTAACCAAAAAACTTAACCAAACAACTTAACCAAAAAACTTAACCAAAAACTTTAACCAAAGAACTTAACCAAAAACTTTAACCAAACAACTTAACCAAACAACTTAACCAAAAACTTTAACCGGACACACGTACGCCAAACGGCCGACTATATCGCGCTTTCCGCAAGCGGGCGCGACAACTAGAGCATATGAATGTAAGAAATAAACGGTACTCGATTCTTTATGTAAGTTATAAGTTATTATAAATAACTTTCAGAGCACACATAAAACACTTATTTCATCGTATTTGGTTTCGCTACATATCATCAAAATCTGTCCGTTTGTTCGGAAGATTTGAAAGAAAATCTACCAGTTCATATATTTATAAAAGAAATCATAAATGAACTGGAACTGTTTTATTGTTTGGCATACCCCTTCATATGCACATGGAAAGCACATGTTTGAATGACTTTAGCTCTGGCTATAAATGCAGTTTCAAATTAGAAAATGTGGTCTGTCGACTCCCTTATAGGTGATTTGAGAAACTCTTACAAAAACAGACAGACAAACAGGGCGAAACCTGGTGGGGCCCTAATAATAATAGTATATGATTGGCTGTTTGACATTGACGCACGTGTATCATCAACTTCTGGCATCCTATTGCTGGCAGGATTGGATTGTCCTCAGTGTGCACATTTACAGATAGATTTAACCCTTACAATGCCGTATAAAAATTTGACGTCTGCTGTTTATTTTTTCTTTTCCATTTTTCTCATCAAAAACATGGTTTGACAGCACTTTAGAATCATTTCCAATGGAAATGATTCTAAAATGCTGACAAACCATGTTTTACTGTGAAAAAAGACAACATATGACACAGCAGCAGACGACTATTTTCTGTTCTCGCATTCAAAGAGTTAAAGATAAAATGTTGTATGTACTACAGGATTCATTTGGATGACAAAAATATTCAAAATGCAGTGTTTTCATTGGTTGGGAACCTGGGGCAAACAATACAGTTATGAACCTGAAAGTTTGCATTTTAGCTCTTACCTTCATCTCGCGACCTTTGGTTTCTATTGGCAACAAAATGGCGGCTATCGCAGCAATGATGGCCATAACGCCGTATGTTGATATTGCTAGATATGACGAGTACTTTAGTAAAACCTGAAATAACACATACAAAATGAAATGTTGATATTGCTACATATGCGGAATACCTTAGGAAAACCTGAAGTAAGATATATAACTTGAAATAACCATTCACTGCATGGAAAATACGAGTCTAACAACTAGACAGTATGTTTATAAAACATTGGTATACCCACATGTTAATAGTGTTAGTTTAAACATATTTTATTGCTCTTTTTTTTACAATTTACAATAATTGTACAATAAACAAATTTCTGGTAAAGAGAGCAAACGGGTTGGGCTACAAGTTTTTACAACGTTAGCTACAGCCCTTCCCAAATGCTTATTACAAGTATTAAACATGTGGTATAATGGCAGTGAAATATACGGTATAATGTAATGATATATAGATAAAAAAACATGTACGAAAAATAAACGAAAACAAGAGGGCCATGATGGCCCTAACTCGCTCACCTGACTCCATGAACACCAGAGGAGAATGTGACATTGAGTTCATGTTTTTAAAAAAATTGTGCTATTTTTAGACGGTGGCCATCTTGGATTAGCGATGAACTCCGTTTTAACAACTGAAAAGGCTTCACCCATGTACCATAACTGTGAAGTTTGGCTACCATGGGCCAAGCGGTTTGTGTGAAGAAGAATTTTGAAATCTCTAATAAAAGAACGACCTTTTGACCTTTTGGCGGCCATCTTGGATGACATGACCATCCAATTTCAACAAAAAATGTACCAGAGTGATCGCCTCTCTGATACCTTCAATTTGATATAGACATGACCATATTCGGTCAAAAATAAAATTTGACCCCAATTTGACACCACGGGTCAGGCCCATTTTTGACCCCGGGGTCACCATTTTAACAACTTTAAAAGAGCATTGTACATCGATCATTCCTACCAAGATTCGTCGAAATCTGGCTGGCGGTTCATGAGAAGAAGATTTTTTAAGAATTTGTGCTATTTTCAGACAGCGGCCATCTTGGATTAGCGATGACCTCCGTTTTAACAAATCTGAAAAGGATTCACCCACGGACCATAACTGAAGTTTGGCCACCATGGGCAAAGCGGTTCGTGTGAAGAAGAATTTTGAAATCTCTAATAAAAGAAGGATCTTTTGACCTTTCGGCGGCCATCTTGGATGACATGACCATCCAATTTCGACAAAAAATGTACCAGAGTGATCGCCTGATTGATACCTTCGATATGATATAAAATTTGACCCCACGGGCCACGCCCATTTTTGACCCCGGGGTCACCATTTTAACAACTTTGAAAGAGCATTGTACATCGATCATTCCTACCAAGTTTCGTCGAAATCCGGCTAGCGGTTCATGATGGGAAGAATTTTTAAGAATTTATGCTATTTTTAGACGGCGGCCATCTTGGATTAGCGATGACCTCCATTTTAACAAATCTGAAAAGGCTTCACCCATGGACAATAACTTTTAAGTTTGGCTACCATGGGCCAAGCAGTTCATGTGAAGAAGAATTTTGAAATCTCTAATAAAAGAACGACCTTTTGACATTTCGGCGGCAATCTTGGATGACATAACAATCCGATTTCGATACAAAATGTACCAGAGCGATCGCCTCATTGATACCTTAGATTTGATATATAACATGACCATATTCGGTCAAAAATAAAATTTGACCCCAATTTGACTCCACAGGCCACGCCCATTTTTGACCGCGGGGTCACCATTTTAACAACTTTGAAAGAGCATTGTACATCGATCATTCCTACCAAGTTTCGTCGAAATCCGGCCAGCGGTTCATGAGAAGAAGATTTTTTAAGAATTTATGCTATTTTTAGACGGCGGCCATCTTGGATTAGCGATGACCTCCATTTTAACAAATCTGAAAAGGCTTCACCCATGGACCATAACTTTTAAGTTTGGCTACCATGGGCCAAGCGGTTCATGTGAAGAAGAATTTTGAAATCTCTAATAAAAGAACGACCTTTTGACCTTTCGGCGGCCATCTTGGATGACATAACAATCCGATTTCGACAAAAAATGCACAAGAGTGATCGCCTCATTGATACCTTCAATTTGATATATGACATAACCATATTCAGTCAAAAATAAAATTTGACCCCAATTTGACCCCAATTTGACCCCACGGGCCACGCCCATTTTTGACCCTGGGGTCACCATTTTAACAACTTTGAAAGAGCATTGTACATTGATCATTCCTACCAAGTTTTGTCAAAATCCGGTTGGCGGTTCTTGAGAAGAAGATTTTTGAAGAATTTGTGCTATTTTTAGACGGCGGCCATCTTGAATTACGTAATGACGTCATTTTAACAATTTTGTAATCCCCCTACCTAAGGACCATGACCATGAAGTTTGGTGACCATAGGCCCAATGGTTACCGAGGAGAAGACGCTTGAAAATGTTCACGGACGACGACGACGACGACGACGGACGACGGACACATTGCGGTAACAATAGCTCACATGAGCTTCGCTCAGGTGAGCTAAAAAACAACAAAACAAGCACGCATATATATTCGTGTTGCACTCTCCAGTGAATTCAGACCGCTTGACATCCAAAAATCGGGCCACCATGTAAGTTGATTATTTTCCCTATAAAACAGGAACATGTTAGTGAGTCGACTCATTATTAAAATTATTAAAACGACGAGTGAGTTTTATGTAGCGCTGAACTTCTTTGAAAATGGTAGCATTAGATTCATATTCTTTTGACTCGTCTCCAAACAGTATAGTATCTATTGACAAGAGGTTGTGTTGACGGGTTGCTTAAACATTTGTTGGCGTTGTTGGTTGAATGATGTGCATTTGAAAAAGTAGTGCTCAGCATTTTCAACGTCTTGTGTGCAGTGACATAATGGGGATTCTCGTAGATGATTTATAAATAGATCTGAATTTAAATTGCTACATTGATTTCTTATGCGGGCGTGATAAACTGATTGTGTTCTTTCACCTATCAGGTAGTATGCTGGAACAATTGCCGGTTTGAACAGCTGTTTTAGTTTGGCTTTAAATGTTGCTAAGGAGGGGGAATTCTTAATTTCGTCATCTAACTCGTTCCATAATGCTAATGAAGATGGTATAAAAGATTTAGAGTAGATTTCTGTTCTCCTGGCTAATGTAATAAAATTTTTCCTATTACGCAATTCATATGAATTATTTTCTCCGACGAGTTGTGGGAATAGCTCGTGTAGATAGATTGGAAGTTTACCTGCCTTTTCTTTGAATATTAACACTAATTTTTGTATTTTTCTTCGGTCTGATAGCGACACCCATCCAATTTCTTGGACAAGTTTATTAATTGAAACTGAACGGGTTAGACCAGTAACTGTTCTAGCTGCTTCATATTGCAGTTTGTCAAGGGAATCACGTTCATATTGGGTACAACTGTCCCAAACAATTGCTGCATACTCAACAATTGGTCTCATGTAAGATATATATATTTGATTTAATGTATTTCTATTCAGTTTAAATTTAAGCATCTTCATAGAACCTAATACCTTAGAAGCTGATACAATAATATTTGAAATATGTTCATGCCAGGTTCCATCCTGACTAAGAGTTAACCCCAAGTGTTTGTGATGTTCGACAAATTGGAGTTGGACGTTATTAAAATATAGAGCTGGATCTACATGTCTTACTAGTGAACATATCATTGCGTCAGTTTTAGAGGGGTTGAACTTCACAAGCCACTGGTTTGACCATTCCGCTAATTTATCTAAGTCGTGATTTATATTATGTTCTATTATATTCATGTCTGGTGTTGAAACTGCAATAGATGAGTCATCGGCAAAAAGTCTGGTTGTACTGATTAGATTGTCAGCAATATCATTTACATATATCAAAAAAAGAGAACCAAGAACCGATCCTTGTGGAACACCTGCACTTATTACTTTGTTTTCAGAAAAGGATGAACCTACAAAAACCTTCTGTGATCTGTTTGATAAATAATTTCCAAACCAACTATGAAGATTGCCATCTACACCATTCTGTTTCAATTTATATAGAAGACCTCTATGCCAAACTCTATCAAATGCTTTCGATATGTCACAAAAAACGATACATGTGTGTTTTCGTTCATCTATTGCTTTGCATATCTGATTGTATATGTCAATCAGTTGATATACGGTTGAATGACCAGGTAAAAATCCGGATTGGTTTCTGTAGATCAAATTGTTGGTGTAGGTGGTTGTAAACATATTTAAATACAATTTGTTCCATAACTTTGCCTACACAGCTAATCAAAGAAATAGGTCTGTAATTTGAGGGTTGGTCTCGTTCACATGTTAATAGTGTACTGCATATGTCCACAGGTATCAAATGTCTGAAAATTAAAGTACCTTCAAATTATAATAGAGCTACATGTATGGCAACATGAAGAAAATTTACAAACCCAGGGATCAGTTTGTGGTGAAGTGAGAGGAAGTGACAGATAGTCGCATATTTTTGAGAAAAAAAATCTCATGCAAATGTTGATAATACCGTATTTCGCCGTGTATTGCGCGCACTGGTGTACAACGCGCATCTATATTTTGGGTAAAAAAAATCGGGGAAA
This sequence comes from Conchocele bisecta, assembly GCA_029237695.1. Lineage (NCBI taxonomy): Eukaryota > Metazoa > Mollusca > Bivalvia > Lucinida > Thyasiridae > Conchocele > Conchocele bisecta. Next base: position 79,824,676 of record CM055277.1, read on the forward strand.
AAAATAGTTTGTGTCAATAACGCGCAGCAAATTTTCACACAAAAAAATCGGCGGAAATTCTGTCCCGAGTATAAACAAGAGGGCCATGATGGCTCTAATTCGCTCATCTGACTCCATGAACACCAGAGGAGAATGTGACATCGAGTTCATATGTGTTGTAAAAAAATTGTGCTATTTTTAGATGGCAGTCATCTTGGATTAAGTGATGACTCTCATTTTACCAAATCTGAAAATGCTTCACCCAAGGATCTTAACTTACTATGAAGTTTGACCAGCATCGGCCATGTGGTTCCTGAGAAAAAGACGTTCAACATCTTGAATAAATGGACCTTATGGAGGCCATCATGGATGATATAATCATCCGATTCCGTCAAATATTGCACCAGAGCAATCGCCTCATCGATACCTTCAATTTGATATATGACATGAGCATATTTGGTCAAAAATAAAACTTGACCTCACGGGCAATGCCCATATTTTACCCCGGGGTCACCATTTTAACACCTTTGAAAGAGCATTCTACGTCGATCATTCCTACAAAGTTTCGTCGAAATCCTGCTGGCAGTTCATGAGAAGATCTTTTAAGAATTTGTGCTATTTTTAGACGGCAGCCATCTTGGATTAGCGACGACCTCCGTTTTAACAAACCTGAAAAGGTTTCACCCATGGACAATAACTGTGAAGTTTGGCAACAATGGGGTTCGTGTGAAGAAGAATTTTGAAATCTCTAATAAAAGAAGGATCTTTTGACCTTTCGGTGGCCATCTTGGATGATATGACCATCCAATTTCGACAAAAAATGTACCAGAGCGATCGCCTCTTTGATACCTTCGATTTGATATAGACATGACCATATTCGGTCAAAAATAAAATTTGACCCCAATTTGACCCCACGGGCCATGCCCATTTTTGACCCCGGGGTCACCATTTTAACAACTTTGAAAAAGAGCATTGTACATCGATCATTCCTACCAAGTTTCGTTGAAATCCGGCTGGCGGTTCATGAGAAGAAGATTTTTAAGAATTTATGCTATTTTTAGATGGCGGCCATCTTGGATTAGCGATGACCTCCATTTTAACAAATCTGAAAAGGCTTCACCCATGGACCATAACTTTTAAGTTTGGTTACCATGGGCCAAGCGGTTCATGTGAAGAAGAATTTTGAAATCTCTAATAAAAAAACGACCTTTTGACCTTGCGTTGATACCTTTGATTTGATATATGACATGACCATATTCGGTCAAAAATAAAATTTGACCCCAATTTGACCCCACGGGCCACGCCCATTTTTGACCCCGGGGTCACCATTTTAACAACTTTGAAAGAGCATTGTACATCGATCATTCCTACCAAGTTTTGTCGAAATCCGGTTGGCGGTTCTTGAGAAGAAGATTTTTGAAGAATTTGTGCTATTTTTAGATGGCGGCCATCTTGGATTACGTAATGACGTCATTTTAACATTTCTGTAATCCCCCTACCTAAGGACTATGACCATGAAGTTTGGTGACTATAGGCCCATGGTTAACGAGAAGACGTTTGAAAATATTCACGGACGACGACGGACGACGACGGACACATTGCGGTAACAATAGCTCACATGAGCTTCGCTCAGGTGAGCTAAAAATTGCTTTCCGAGTTCACATCCACAATGCTGAACATATGCTGTTAGGCTCTCTCGATGCTGCTAATCGGCGACAAAAAGATCGCCAAGGTCAGCTTTACTAATCGACGAATAAATTACACTTTATATTGTCTAAAATTATGTTGTATTTATTGGTATTTACTGATTAATATGCTTATTAAAAATTAACGATGCATGTAATAAATTTATTGAACCTTCTTACGAAGAAGTTTGTTGTAGGCTATATAATTCCACCATATTTGCCATTCGTGTATAACATACCAGACCGCAATACACAGCAGCCTTTGTGACAAACTGCTTCCCCAAGGCGATATTAAAAATAACACTACTAGTGACCTGCACATGAGAAATGGGCCATAAACAATTCCCCCCAGCCAAATATTGAGACTGTGGACACAGTCGATATACGTAGGTACACATAGTGTGTATTCACTGTTTATTAATTAGGTTTAAAAATAGACATAGCGGTCGCTGATATAATACGGTACTACTATTACCTGAATACACAACAGTCCAGCATAGCCCCATATCAGTGTATGCGCAGGCGAATCAGGGGCTATGCTGGTCGCACATGTCATAAGGTATTGATGCGTGAATACTTGTCAATACTTTACAAAAATAGTAACACAGTCAGTCGGCAACCTAGCAACGACAACGACCATTACCGAGTGCGATCTGAATGTGCGCGATGCTTGATTTAGCATCTAAAATCTTACATCACCTGCTTATGGGATTGAGATAATCGGTCCTCATTAATTATTCACAGAATGGCCGACGTGTGACGTCATTTCGAAAATTTACAACCAAACAATAACAGAAATAGAAATCAACTTCAAGACGGAAACAAACAATGTCAATGGAATTGAATTGGTGTTCAACACCCAATGTGGATAAATGTGACTTTGGATGGAGAAATGGGGCTTATGGCATTTGCGGCTTGTGTATATCCAGATAATCTTGCTTATTATTCGGCACATTTGATGCATATTTTTATTACGGTTAGCGTATCCCAGAAATGCCAAAAGATACCAATTTACCATCAATCTACATGTATACTTACCGCACCCATTCTTACCCATCGATACTTTTTCTCTTGTTTCACACTATGCGTATTTCAACGTCATAGTGGACACCTGTCAAAAATTGATATTTCCGTTTCCGGCCTGGGCTTGTTTTGTTTGATAAAAAATGCGTAAAACTGGCAGAAATCAGTTGGAAAAAATGTTTGAAATTTATCTACCTACCTATAACACGCAGGGTGACTTCTGGATTAACAAGACTGAAGAGCTGTAGGAGAACAGCATAGCTCGACTACGAGGGTTGTCGATATACACATAGCTTGACAAAGAAGGTGGCCGCGGCCCGCATAAAATCCTTAACCAAGGTTGACTAAAAACCTTAACCAAGGGGAATTAACTAAGTAATTCAAGGTTAAATGTAGGTCAAGGTCAAATATAGGTCAGGGGTTGTTGATGTACATCACTAGGAGATGAATTTGTCCAAGTATGGTTGGTGTAGGGCCATGAGTATTCCATCTACAAGCTTGACTAAAAACCTTAACCAATGGGGAATTAACTAAGTAATCCAAGGGTAAAAGTAGGTCAAGGTCAAATATAGGTCAGGGATTATTGATGTACATCACTAGGAGATGAAGTTGTCCAAGTATGGTTGCTGTAGGCCCAGGAGTATTCCATATACAAGCGCGACTATAAACCTTAACCAAGTTTGAGTACAAACCTTCAAGGGGAAATAACTAAGTAATTCAAGGTTAAATGTAGGTCAAGGTAAAATATAGGTCAGGGGTTATTGATGTACATCACTATGAGAAAAAGTTATCCAAGTATGGTGTCTGTATGCACAATAGTATTCCATCTACAAGCTTGACTAAAAACCTTAACCAAGGTGGACTAAAAACCCTAACCAAGGGGAATTAACTAAGTCAGAGCTCCAATTGAAATCAGAAGTAGCGAGTATCAAAAAGCAATTACAATTTTGTGGTTCATTTATCATGCTGCGGAAAACAATAAACAGACCACAAATATAGCATAGTTTTCTTATTTTGCATGAAAACACATCTTGGTATTTCATTAGAATTGTCTCCAAGGAGACAATTTTCATTAGAATTGTCTCCAAGGAGACAATTCTAATGAAATGCCAAGACGTGTTTTCATTTTGAAGCTAACTATTCAATAATTGCTGTCTGTTGATGTGTAAACAGTAGTGTGATTTTATTTTACCCAATTAAAATACCCAATAATGGGCAATTGCTTCAGAAATGATGGAGTGAAAATACTCAATTACTAATTCCTTATCTGGAGCCCTGTAAGTAATTCAAGGTTAAATGTAGGTCAAGGTAAAATATAGGTCAGGGGTTATTGATGTGCATCCCTATGAGAAAAAGATATCCAAGTATGGTGTCTGTATGCACAATAGTATTCCATCTACAAGCTTGACTAAAAACCTTAACCAAGGTTGACTAAAAACCTTAACCAAGGGAATTAACTAAGTAATTCAAGGTTAAATGTAGGTCAAGGTCAAATACAGATCAGGGGTTATTGATGTACATCCCTATGAGAAAAGGTTGTCCAAGTATGGTGTCTGTATGCACAATAGTATTCCATGTACAAGCTTGACTAAAAACCTTAACCAAGGTGGACTAAAAACATTAACCAAGGGGAATTAACTAAGTCATTCAAGGTTAAATGTAGGTCAAGGTCAAATACAGATCAGGGGTTATTGATGTACATCCCTATGAGAAAAGGTTGTCAAAGTATGGTGTCTGTATGCACAATAGTATTCCATGTACAAGCTTGACTAAAAAACATTAACCAAGGTTGACTAAAAACATTAACCAAGGGGAACTAACTAAGTCATTCAAGGTTAAATGTAGGTCAAGGTCAAATATAGGTCAGGGGTTGTTGATGTACATCACTAGGAGATGAAGTTGTCCAAGTATGGTTGGTGTAGGGCCAGGAGTATTCCATCTACAAGCTTGACTAAAAACGTTAACCAAGGGGAATTAACTAAGTAATCCAAGGGTAAAAGTAGGTCAAGGTAAAATATAAGTCAGGGGTTATTGATCCCTATGAGAAAAAATTATCCAAGTATGGTGTCTGTATGCACAATAGTATTCCATCTACAAGCTTGACTAAAAACCTTAACCAAGGTTGAGTAAAAACCTTAACCAAAGGGAATTAAGTAAGTAATTCAAGAGGAAATGTAGGTCAAGGTCAACTATATATCAGGGTTTATTAATGTACATCCCTATGAGAAAAGTTTGTCCAAGTATGGTGTCTGTATGCACAATAGTATTCCATGTACAAGCTTGACTAAAAACCTTAACCAAGGGGAATTAAGTAAGTAATTCAAGGTTAAATGTAGGTCAAGGTCAAATATAGATCAGGGGTTATTGATGTACATCCCTATGAGAAAAGGTTGTCCAAGTATGGTGTCTGTATGCACAATAGTATTCCATGAACAAGCTTGACTAAAAACCTTAACCAAGGTTGACTAAAAACCTTAACCAAGGGGAATTAACTAAGTAATTCAAGGTTAAATGTAGGTCAAGGTCAAATATTGGTCAGGGGTTGTTGATGTACATCACTAGGAGATGAAGTTGTCCAAGTATGGTTGGTGCAGGGCCAGGAGTATTGCATATACAAGCTTGACTAAAAACCTTAACCAAGGCGTGACGGTGACGCCGACGCCGACGCCGGGGTGACTACATAAGCTCTAACTATTCTTAGAATAGTTGAGCTAAAACTGCGGGTGAAAAAGTGCGCGCAATACACGCCGAAATACGGTATATCAATGATCTCACTATTTTTTGTCAAAATAGGACAGAAATCAATTTTTTCTCTTGCGCCAATAGTCTGCGAAAATAATACCTGCAAACCTTTTGACGTATATGACTACAAACAGATGTACAGGCAGACGGGAGTTTCAAAAGCAAATGCCTGGCTTGCTATCGCATACGTTGCATACAACCGAGTGTGTCATTAACTGTGCTAATGATGGGGAAAGTACATGTACTTTGTGACCACCCGTCGTACCTGTGCGACAAACGGTGTCACTATTGCCCCGACCCTGGCCATTCCACTACACGAGCCGAGCCCGATTGCCCGCATAGATGTTGGATACACCTCGGGCGTGTAGACGTACGCCGCTTGGAAAGCCCCGGATATCAGGGCGCGAGCCACAAACAGCAAGAACGTTAACACCGGTCTGAAATAGCAGGGAAATTTTGTATCGATCAAATTCAAATACAAAAAGAAAACAATATTGTAATGACACAACATACATTAATTTTGTTCATTTTCTATTTGTTCCGAGCCCTGCTTTTAATTATAGTGATTTTGATGTGAATCGTCATAAAAAGAATGCTTGTGAAATCTATCGTATAAATGTTGGAACCTGGAAAAAATAATATTTAAGATAATTTTGATCACTTTGAAATAGAATTTGGTTGGAATTATAAGAAATAAATTACTTTTTCTTGACAATTTATCATGAATATAAACTTCTGAATGTCCAACAATTCAGGCTGAAGTAAACTTTATACCCCAATAACTTCTCAACAAGAAATCTGTAACACATGGCTGTACCCATCAAAAACTAACACAAAGTTGTCCAAGTCATTTGACCTTGAGCACAGGGGCGGAATAGTGGGCTACAGAATGAACATATGGATGATGACAAGTAAGTATATCAAGTTTCAAGCCAATCTGACTTAGGGTAACAGAGATAGGGCGTAACCAAAAACTTTTAATGCAAATCTCGGACAGACAGTGTGGTGACTGTATGTACTTTGAAGTTATTTTAGGGTTATAACAAAAATGTTGTCAATTCCTATACGAATCCTCTCTGGTTTATGAAAATGCTTACATCCTTGTGATTACACACACGATAGCTGCTTCAATCCCTTTCATGCGGGGAAACTGGGGCCCGTTTCACTAAACTTCTTACGACTAAAATGTTCGTAAGTGCAAATTTAAGATCGTCTGTAAATTTTGATTTATGGATTTACATTTATTGAGCATAGGCTGCATATGCAGCCTATGCTCAATAAATGTAAATCCAATAATTATTTACAAGAAAACAGTGTTAATGTGAAATGTACAGACTATCATAATTTTGCACTTACAAACATTTTAGTCGTAAGAAGTTTAGTGAAACGGGCCCCAGATTCACAGGTATCAAAATTTACCAATATTTTGTTTCTATTTTCTTTGAAAGTATCTGGTGTTACCACTCATTTGAACCATCTTGACGAGACGGTTCAACTGAGTGGTAAAAACAAATTTGTAAGAAACGTTGTGCATCTTCAGCATAATATAGGTTCAGCCTCCTCCCAATATACTAGGCTAGAATGAGTGTATTTCCGAAGAATACACTGACATTACCACTGATTCTAGTAATGCGTAGTGAGTCTCAATTCCAGACAGACTATCAAAACCAATACTTTGCCACTAAATCTCATTGCTCCCACTGTGGTATTTACCTGATGGTACATATATTTGCGAGAAGCACAAATATGGCAAATATGAAGAACTCGAGAGACATAGTAAACTTCCTGCCAAGTCGTTCAATGGTGAATATGGTGAAAAACAGCCCAGGGAACTCGGCGAACGTCGTCCACGTCAGGTCTATATAGTCATCCTTCGTGAGAGATTTACAGTGCACGTAGCACGTTTCCTCAATCACTTGGTTAGACTTCGTTCCTGCAATGGATCAATACCTGGATTAATCAACTGATTAACTCACATACATAGTCAGGGTTAAAGCTAGCCCTTCGAAACAGGGAGAAGTTTTCACTAAAAAATTGAGAAAATAGTAATTTATTTCCAAAATTTATATTTTATATAGTGAAAAAATTCAAAATAGGGAGAAGCGAGACAATTTAGGGAGAGAATTTCATCCTGTAAAATGATCCCTGCATATTGATTCATTTGATTGTCTTAAACATTCAATATTTCAATTTCAGTTTAATTAATAACCTATATGTGGCTGTGAATGGAGAATTGGAGCTTACGGGTCTTGCAACCAGTGTAGATCCAGATCAGCCTGTGCATCCGCAGTCTGGTCAGGATCTGCACTGTTCGCCATTCCATCAATGAAACGTCAGTCAAATGTACCTTTTTATTGGATCGCATTCCAAGACATTTGTGTATTGTGTATTATTCTACTATATATTATAACAAACTGAGATAATTTGTGAATGCATTTTCCGCTATTCTGTTCTGTTCTGTTCTGTTCTGTTGTACAGATTCCTCCTATGATAGGAACACCTCCTTCTCGGTGTAAAATGTCGTAAGACAATGATTCTTAGGATTTGTTGATATGCAGTTCCACGACCGCAATTATAAGGCTAACATTTCTTGACAAATCAACATTAGTAGGGGTCGCCAGTGGATGTATATATACAGGTCATACACATGCTGGCTATATAGTTACGATGGATAAGCATTATTTCTTATTGCGAAGACGACGGTGAACTAGTGAGAGTTGGTTAAATCTCTCAACATGCAAAGTGAAGCACAAGCGTCTGGGGCGGTATGTACCAGGAAGTGCAACATAACGCCTTATTGTTGGAAAATGATAATACCATGCCACCTGTATAAATGGGTTTCTACCGTATTCTAGACTATCAAGATATGAATTCTTAAGGATGGATTCATCGCTAAGATAAGCATACCCTCCGAACCCTAGACGTTTAGGTTTGATATTGTCCTCACCATGGCAGCCATCCGGATTTTCAAACAACTCGGTGGTCATCAACACAATCCCGTAGTAGGCAAACGCCGACACGAGCCTGAAACACAAGCGCAATTGTCATCGTACTGGTGTATCATTACTAACCCTCTCACCACTGCCAACTTTTATGAGCAGAGGCTCATGAATACACGACTTTATGCAGAGCAGACAGTGTGATAATAACAAAGACGAAAATGTTGGTATATACAGGGCTCCAGATAAGGAATTAGTAATTGAGTATTGTCACTCCATCATTTCTTAAGCAATTGGGTATTTCAAAATTTTAATTGGGTACATTAATATCACACTACTGTTTACACATCAACAGACAGCAATTATTGAATAATTTGCTTCGAAATGAAAACAAGTCTTGGCATTTCATGAGAATTGTCTCCTTGGAGACAATTCTAATGAAATACCAAGATGTGTTTTCTTAGAAAATAAGAAAAATATGCTATATTTCTGGTCTGTTTACTGTTTTTTGTAGCATGATAAAGGTACCAAAACATTTGTATTGCCCGATAAATTCCACAAAAAGGCCATTTATTCCTTATAATTCCAGCATTTGAAATAAATTCATCAAGAAAATGTGTTTATTTTCCGTTTTCTTAAGAATTATTTTAACTGCGCCTCACGGTTACGGAAAGTAGTTCGGCATGGGAGTTTACTGGGATATAAATTTTGGACAGAGACTAGCTACGGACTTATCAAATGTTAAGGAATTGTGTAAATATTTTTGTGCTGGAATTATTGGAGTTTAACGGCCTATCAACAGCTACGGTCATGTAAGGCCGGGCAAACGGGTTCGATCCCATTTTAACCAGCTGCATTGGGGGGAAAATCCCAAAATCAGAAAAGAATATTTACATCGAGAAAAAATATATTCAGCCCTGAAATTAAAATAACCTGCAAAAATTACTTGTAGAAAGTGCAGATCCTGATGAAATGTCACGAGCCGGCTCATCTGGATCTACACTGTTTTCCAATGTAAGATCCTCTTATATACCTATATAATCAGTGAGCCAGATATCGGAGATACTCACCATATGATCCAGAGGATAATTGTGGTCATCCTCAATTCTGGGATAAACAGATCTCGCACACTGCCCCGCTTACCAGCCTGTGGACAACAGACACATGATGGTCACCACGATAATAAGGAATACCAGCTTATCAGGTTAGGCAAGGCAATGAGTATGAATTCCTGCAATTTCCATGCTGAGCCTGATAAACTCGACATCAACGACACTAGCTTGGTAATCAATTGACTAAAGTATCAGATAAAATTTATGAAATGAGCATGTACATGTATTTATTATTATTTATTATTATATAGCGTTAGTCCATGTGCGTACGTATGTGCGTGCGTTAGTGACACATTTCATTTTTCAATAACTTATGAACCGCTTCACCAATTTTGATATTTGGCCACAAGGTGTGTCTAGGGATGATGCTTTGCTTTGCATATGACCCATGTCCAACCACCCAAGGTCAAGGTCACTGAGGACTTATGTTCACCTCGTTTTTCAGACAAAAAGGTTAAAAAAAAAAAGAATTATCAAGGCTGCCGGTGGAGGGGATTAGCTTTAATAGTGATAACGATGCCCGTGTTATATTAACATGGTTTTCGTTGAAAAGAATACAAACTTTTTTTGTTGTGTCATCACATTCATTATGCCACACTGACACCATAACGCATACACATAAAAAATAAACGCTCATTGAAATTAAAATGTCTCCAAATATTGCTCAGATTTCGGACGATAGTGTAGTTCGGTTACATTATTTATTCGTAACTGCATTAAACTTACATAAAGCGAAACATTGTTTAATTTCTATGTTGGGTATGTTTTATTAAATTTTATCAAAGTTCCTAAACGTTTGTAAAATTTCCTTCACCATGAGAACCCTTCGGTGTGTCATGGGTCTTGAATATCACAAAGTCACAGACGAGTCTTATAAATATGAAATCAAACTTGGATAATCACGAATAACATCCCTTAGAACGGCTTGTTGTGCATCATCAGCCTGAGAATTTGCAGTGCTTAGTTTAAACTAAGCAACATGACATGAAACCCGACAAATTCCGCCAATTCTAACATTAAGGAAGTAGTTCTAACATAACTTCGTGATTTTCCAGCTCGATAACTATTTTTAAGACTGGTCAATTCAGCAGCCCATTCCCATACAGGGCCAGTACTCACCTTCAGGGCTGGCTCTGCGAGTCGTCCTGGGGGCATTGTCTTGCCGTTCTCGCGGGCGATACGTTCCAGCGTGGCGAGGGCTCGGGTACGGTTCCCACGCGTCATGTCAAACCGGGCGCTCTCTGGCAGCCACTGGAACACAGCAATACAGAATCTGACCACGACTTTTCGTTAGTTATCATATATTTCATGGTAGAATTTGGCTCCAAAAATGGAAAATTATTTCTAATTTTAGTTTTTATTATTCATACTCACCTGAATGGTTGCAAACTGATAGGTTGCTATGAAATCGTCCTAATAATAAAAATCTGCCTACTCTAATCACTCAAATAACCCACCATAGACCATTCCGCTCTACCCACAGCCAATTGGCTAGTCCGCTATTTAGACTCCTCCTATTATTGTTAGGTATACAGCTTCAAAAGTAAATCATTTCCATATGGAAATGACACTGCTAGATTAAAAAAATAAAAATAGCCTGAAGTATACTAAGTAGGGAGAAGATAAAACCATCAAGCGGGGACGGGAGTAGGGTCTACCTTACCATTCAGGTGAGTATGAATAATAAAAACTAAAATTAGAAATAATTTTCCATTTTTATGTCTTCAAACTAACCTGAATGGTTGCAAGAATTCGTAGTGATGGTGGGAGGTATTCTCACTACTCATACTCGACCGGAATGGTAAGGCAGATTAAAAACCCTCAAAACAGACAAAAAATATTTGGTCTAGGTACACACTTGGGTGTTACCTATATAGTAATAACATGGTCTCACCCTAGAATCATAGGGGAGCCCAAAGCGCTTTTCTACGAAGTAGAAGAGAGGTGGATAAAGACCAGCACCACCACGCTAGTCTCGTAGACTGACTCGTAGACTCCAACCTGCTATACTTGGTAAAAACGCCGGAGAATACTCAAAGTATAGCTGCTGCTACCAGACGAAGCCCTGGCGAATGTAGTCGCCCGGCACTTCACACGCAATAACTCAACTGAGATAAACTCAAAGTCTATACATAGTCACATGACGACACATGACTCGTACATAACGAGAACACAGTATAAACGCCCTAAGCACTAAGGTCATCCTAACAAGCAAGTGCTGAGGAGTTAAACTGGCCCTAAAGCCAGATCAAAACCTATACCAGGATTTGACACTAACTTTTGGCCCAGGGATTCCGCAGCATGGACATCCCTATTGTTACATAATGTTGAATGGGATTTTCTTGAAAATGCAGTGATTCCTCCTACAAAACAGGGATCCTCGGGATCTCAGGACACTGCGAGTGTCAACCATTGTATACCTATAAACCCATGTATAGTAGACAAAGAGAATAGAATCATTAACCAAAGTGAAACACTATCCTTTGCAACAACACTGCTACAAACTAGAAAGGTAGTCTCGCCCTAATTGAAACATGTACAAAACAATGCCTCCTGGGCCAGCGTGAAATGAACCGTAAGAACCATAGATCACCACAGATCCCCGTTCATCAACAAAGGCAAGTGGAGTTCATCGAGCGGAGAGTCACACTTACCAACCCCCAGGATTCCACTGGGACTGTAAAGACAAAAACCGAATAATCGGGTAATCAGAAAAAATCGCAGACTATCGCGAACAGGTAGATCCAAACAGCCTCCTAAACTTGATGCTACCGGCTGATAAACCCACAACTGCACCCGCTGCTACTAACGGACCCAGTTCTTAAACATCTCCCTGAGATGTCAACCCCAGTCGGTCACATGAGGAACATGGAGAGAAAAGGGGGTTACTTTCCGGAACACCACATATGTATTCCGGAACAAAAATCAGTACTCACTTATATGCATAAAAATAAGTTAAAAATAGCCTTGGCCCAAGTTTCGGCTACCATGAGCACCCGAATATCTACAATAACACTGATTGCAAGACGCAAAAACATCACCGCGCTGTGACAGGACCAATCTGGGCCATGTCTCGCTGAAATCATAGATGAACAGAAGTGTTGTCCTAACTTCTTCCGATAAAACAATCCCCAAATAAGTTGGCTGCGCGCTTAGATCAGACATTATACGAATTACGTGATGAATAAATCAATATCTCTGAGCGCTGGAATATCAAATGGTAATCGCCTAGACGAGAATGATAAGGGTAAATAAAACAATAGGATTATTGGCAGAAGTTTATTTAAACGAAATAATAATATCCAGATATACCCGCGCCGATCAAAAATCGTACTTTAATAGTAATCCGTACTACCGTCTATCTAACGTATTTCCCGGAATAAATACGGAAAAATCGTAACAGTTGGCAGTTACGCATCTCCTGCCAGTGCAGAGAGCGATCATAGAAGAAGTTGAGACTACATGCACCTCGTGCATTTATGGCCTAAACAACTCAGCTGCAGAACCACTTACTGTAGAATAAACTCAAGTAATGGCCCTATCTATCCAACGGAAGACAAAGGATTGCGATACCTCCCGTCGGCTTAAAATTGGTAATAAAAAACTTTACGGTCGGACCGGATGTCCTAATTCTTCCGAACCTAATGCTACATCGCACGGACTGGACAGAAAGTGTGAACCACTGTCGCTGACAGGCGTGACGGAGGGAGGCCCGAACCACAACTGATTCCAGATCATGTGAGAAGGGATAAAGTATCTGAGGGAGAAATCTCGGTCATAGGAGAAACTGCTGATGTGCAAACAGCAGTGTACTTCCATCTAAGACAATAAACATTTTGAAAAACCCAATCGCTTCAGAAATGATGGAGTGACAACAGCATGTATTATATACAGTCTATACGCGTTATGTCGACATTGCTTACATCGATATACCTGCTTATGTCGATATACGCTAGTGGTCCCGGCCGAACTGCTATATAACTCATACATTACATACCTGATATATCGATATCGGAAATGTCGACATTTCGTTTATATCGATGTGGAAAACAAGTCCCGATGGTATAATAAATACACATTATACTGTAATGTCGATATGCAATTGAACAGCGGGCGTCGTAAAGTCTGGTCAAACTTAATTGGCACAGGTAAGTTTTTCACACATACAAAGTGATCAAAACATGCCGCCGGTAACCGTGTTACAATCGCGGAATACCGTCAAAGCCGACCACGTAAGCCGTGGTCAACCAATTAACGACAGTGTGACGTGAAATCACAAAAATACTCTTGTTAATAGCCAATTATATGCCTGACATGAATCGATCCGTAAATGCCATAATCATTAACGGACGCTTGTTATAATAATTACAATTGAGTGAATTACAAGCGATCTTATAAACACGAACATTTGGTATCTCAAATCACTTCCTTAGCAATGTCCAACATGCAGTACATGGGTCCGAAGTTACACTGGAACGAGTAAATTGAAAAGTCCGAATCGGTACGTGGGCGCAAACAGTGGAAAAAAATAAAACCGACGTTTGAGCCTTGCCGCAACAAAACCACAAATGGATACCCCCATCCGGACAAGATAGCACTGGACACCAACGGATGCAGAAGCCATTCCGTCAGAACCGGAGATGACCGCAGAAACCATAACACCTGTCCGTGCAGAACAGAATCCGCCGCTGTCAACCCCCGGAACACTGCCAAAAGCTAAAACATGTTGATGTGTCCTGAGTTTCCTGCACTGACCACCAACACACCGATGTAGGGGCTCCAATGAACCCCCCAGCCTTCTCACGAAGCGTCTGTGGACAGAAAGCGAGTAGGAGGAGGTAACACTATGGGAAATCCCTGTAGGAACCAGACCTCCACTGCCCACCATCTGATACAACGTAGGAAGATGGTGATCCTAGGCAGAGACCGATCCAAAGGATCGGGGTGCGGCCTCCATAGCCCTAGTAAGTAATACTGGAGGTCGCAAACATAACCTTCCCCTATTCTGCACCCCGAAAGTCCAGGAGTGCAGAAATTTCCTAGCTGACAGAGAACCTCTGACCAGTACCCGGACACTAAAACAAGATGCCACGCACCCTGTCCAAAGGTACTATGATGACTGATAGATCGGTCAATAAGCTCATTCCCACCTAAGAAAAATCCTGTGTGGGAACCAACTACGACTACTCTAGATCTAAAAGACACAAAACTCGGAAACAACTAAAACTTCCGAGAGCATCTGCGGAAGGGCACGTGGAAGTACGAGACCCGCAGATCTATGGAAACAACCCAGTCTACCGGGCAAATGGCGCTCCGACCACGTCCCGAACTTCCTCTATAGCACTATACTTCAAGAGAGAGACTACTTAACCCTTGAAAATACCCCCGTCAGGGGAAACGACCCCACAGGAGGTAGACAAAAAAGGAGCAGCAGGAGGGACCATCGGTACCGTAGCTGCCCTTTGGCCGTTCGATCGCACAATTATCAGAGGTCAAAAGAGGCGAACGAAGCAAAACTATGGCCGTTCAAGAAAAATCGCCGACTGAAGCACTGCGTCCAGAGACGATGAATCATACTGATTCAAACATAAATCGAAAGTTGGCATAGCCACAATCGACTTAACAGCCTACACCCATGCCTTCGCAAACGCGAACCAGGACCAGGAGCCGAAGATATCCCAAACGCTGCGGCGTCCTTGTCCAGAAACGGAGATCTCAAAACCATATCGCATAGAGGGGCATGTAGAACTTAGACCCCAGTGTGGCGATCAAAGTTTTGGGCACTAGGAACCCCGCAGTGGCCAAATCCTACCTAAAGCTCCCCAATGTACGTAACAAGAAGCCCTACTGTAGGAGAGAAATTAAACCACGACAACTCCGGCAATTCCACCACCACCGAATCAGCCTCACAACAGCCATCCGAGGAAGTACCCATATGGGAGGCTCCACTGGCAAAACCACCAGCTGTGAAAGAGCCGACAAACCCACTAAGTACTAGGACTTAGACAGGAACTCCAGACTCTTAGCCAACTGAACCATCATAACTGTATCGTGTGTCGAGTCCTGAATATAGACTGGGAATTCGAACTCATATACACTCGAATAAGGAGCAGGCCAGACAAGTACGGAGCCAAAGCACCACGGCGTCCAATACCACCTCGACCGTCTCCTCCGAGAACGGAAGAGCTAGATCTCGAGGAGCCGGATACAAAAACAAAATATGTACACAGGATACGAACCCACGAACACCCCGGTCAGAAATGGTTGCTACCCCGGTACCCGGTGCCTGCCCGGTGCCCGGTGCCCGGTGCTCGGTGCCCGTAACACAAAACCGGCACCTCTCCTGCGAGAGTTAGGGTACGTTGTGACCGGGTGAATGTGATCAACACCTGCCGCAGCAACCCTAGACTGGCAGTCATCTACCACATACGTGGAATCTGATTCAACAGAACTGTACTGTATCGTTCCAAATAGTATATGTACTGCCCAAGCTAGTACTACATGTAGAAACCCTCGAAGAACTAACCCAATCCTGACATACGACGAGATCGACTCCTCGACTTACGTGAACACGTAGAACGAAGACCAACCGAAGACAAGAACGTCTTCCTACCGGAAGCAGCAGGCTGTCCAGGGAGAGTCTGGTGCCCGGTGCCCGGTGTTTGACCGGTGCCCGGTAGCTGCCCGGTGCCCGGTGCCCGGTTCGGTGACCGGTGCCCGGTTCGGTGCCCGGCCCGGTGACCGGTGCCCGGTGCCCGGTGACATAACCGGTGCCCGGTGCCCGGTGACATAATGCCCGGTGCCCGGTGACATAACCGGTGCCCGGTGCCCGGTGACATAATGCCCGGTGCCCGGTGACATAACCGGTACCCGGTGCCCGGTGCCGGTGCCCGGTGCCCGGTGCCCGGTGCCCGATATTATCAA
The DNA here is from genome assembly GCA_029237695.1 of Conchocele bisecta. Taxonomy (NCBI): domain Eukaryota; kingdom Metazoa; phylum Mollusca; class Bivalvia; order Lucinida; family Thyasiridae; genus Conchocele; species Conchocele bisecta. Next base: position 79,841,080 of record CM055277.1, read on the forward strand.
GAACCGGCCGAAACACCCTTGTGATAGGTATAGCTCTATGGGAACCGGGTGATATGAGATCAGTACCGGACCCAGCAGCCCAGTATCCCCTGCATGGATCACCGGCCTATCACCTGAGCAAAGTTTCGAAGTCAGAGAACCTGACCGAACTTTCTCAACGGAACCAGATCCCCCCGATGGGGGATCCCATCTGGCACACCCTCCGAAGCCTTACCAACCTCGGAAGGCCCCACCGCTCCCAAGAGCTGGAAAGCGGCCACAGACTACTTAGAACGTGAGATATGGGTCCTACGATACCCATCCTTACCCCACGTCGTATCCGTCCAACGGACAGACAACTCACATGGCCTCTCCTTGCAACACCCGCCACAGGCATAAGCACCTGTCCTTATGGGTGTCCCACGGAGAAGTCATGTGCCCACAAGCAGAGCGTGATTGCGGCATGCTAACCGGTATTGTAATACAAAACCCGATAGAATACCCCGCAATACGCTACAAAAAATGTGTCACGGGAACGAATCCACTAAGGGACGAACCCGTTAGGGTACGAAAAAAAACGTACACGCGAACCGCGAAAATACGTGACACAGAATAAAACACAGTGAAAAACCCCAAAAAACGCAATGGAGAATAATCACGCAACACGAATGAGTGATAGTAATATGTACTGAACAATATCAAATGACAAATAAGGTACAATACACGGCAGAAATTCAAAAATTCGAACGAAATTATGGGAGATACAAAATATACCTGCACCCTGTATAGCGTCCTAAAAATAATAGGAGGAGTCTAAATAGCGGACTAGCCAATTGGCTGTGGGTAGAGCGGAATGGTCTATGGTGGGTTATTTGAGTGATTAGAGTAGGCAGATTTTTATTATTAGGACGATTTCATAGCAACCTATCAGTTTGCAACCATTCAGGTTAGTTTGAAGACATAAAAACTTCCATATTTATTGGACCACAGGTTTATACCAAAGGCCATCAGGACCAGTATGGGCGCAACAGCCATAATAATTTTATATGCTGATACATACATTTTCGACCTGGCGATTATATCCGGTAGGAAAGGTAATCAAAAATAAAAGCACCTATTTAAAATCAGTAGGTTGTGTTACATTGAGAACTTACAAAGCAGCAGCCAGAGTAGATACCGAGGGGTATGGCAGAGAGCCCCAGTAGGCCGTGTTACATTGAGGACTTACAAAGCAGCAGCCAGTGTAGATACCGAGGAGTATGGCAGAGAGCCCCAGTAGGCCGTGTTACATTGAGGACTTACAAAGCAGCAGCCGGAGTAGATAACGAGGGGTATGGCAGAGAGCCCCAGTAGGCCGTGTTACATTGAGGACTTACAAAGCAGCAGCCAGTGTAGATGACGAGGGGTATGGCAGAGAGCCCCAGTACTCCGTGTTATCAGTTGAGGACTTACAAAAGCAGCAGCCAGAAGTAGATAACGAGGGTGTATGGCAGAGAGCACCAGTAGGCGTGTTACAATTGAGAACTTACAAAAGCAGCAAGCCAGAGTAGATAACGAGGGGTTTTATGGCAGAGAGAGCCCCAGTAGGCCCGTGTTAACTTGTGGACTTTCAAAGCAAGCAGCCAGAGAAGATAACGGACTTACAAAGCAGCAGCCAGAGAAGATAACGAGGGGTATGGCAGAGAGCCCCAGTAGGCCGTGTTACATTGAGAACTTACAAAGCAGCAGCCAGAGTAGATAACGAGGGGTATGGCAGAGAGCCCCAGTAGGCCGTGTTACATTGAGAACTTACAAAGCAGCAGCCAGAGAAGATAACAAGGGGTATGGCAGAGAGCCCCAGTACGCCGTGTTACATTGAGGACTTACACAGCAGCATCCAGAGTAGATAACGAGGGGTATGGCAGAGAGCCCCAGTAGGCCGTGTTACATTGAGAACTTACAAAGCAGCAGCCAGAGAAGATAACGAGGGGTATGGCAGAGAGCCCCAGTAGGCCGTGTTACATTGAGGACTTACAAAGCAGCATCCAGAGTAGATAACGAGGGGTATGGCAGAGAGCCCCAGTAGGCCGTGTTACATTGAGGACTTACAAAGCAGCATCCAGAGTAGATAACGAGGGGTATGGCAGAGAGCCCCAGTAGGCCGTGTTACATCGAGAACTTACAAAGCAGCAGCCAGAGAAGATAACAAGGGGTATGGCAGAGAGCCCCAGTAGGCCGTGTTACATCGAGAACTTACAAAGCAGCAGCCAGAGAAGATAACATCGAGAACTTACAAGCAGCAGCCGGAGAAGATAAGAGGTATGGCAGAGAGCCCCAGTAGGCCGTGTTACATCGAGAACTTACAAAGCAGCAGCCAGAGAAGAGGACGAGGGGTATGGCAGAGAGTCCCAGTAGCCACCGCCAGCCAAGTGTGGGCATCACAGCTAGGGCCAGTAAAACCTCAAAACTCGCACCCACCGCCCAGAATATCTGCAAATATATAGAGGATCTTACATTTATGAACCCTTACAATGCTGAATTAAAATTGTCATCTGGTGTTTATTTTAAATTTTCCTTTTTTTTCGTAGGAAAAACATGATTTGACAACACTTTAGATTGGAAATGATTCTAAAATGCTGTCAAACCAAGTTATAATTGAGAAAGAAGACACAGTATCAAACAACAGCAGACAACTATTTTCGTTTCCCGCATTCTAAAGGTTAAACGAGTTTACTGATATTCATAAGTAACCAGGCTATGCCGGGTGAAATTAGTCAACGACTTTAATAAATACCGTATTAAACCATCACAAATGTTAGATTATATTTAACGAGTTTACTGATTTCATAAGAAACGAGGCTATGCCGAGTTTCTTATGAAATCAGTTAACGAGTTTTAATTAATACCATATTAATCATCACAAACGTTAGATTCTATTTATTGCATAAGCACATCGTGATACCTTGAAGCTGTACAGGTAGGTCACCACACCTGTTTTCTGTAACGAGCTAATTTGCATATTTATTACACGAGTGTATTATGATTTGTATCACATTGTGTTAATGCACTGCGAGCGCCCATTTTATGTAATAAACACGGTGATATCAATCAGTGAAACAAGAAAATGTGAACTTTCAATCAGCTTCTGACAAAATAATACTTCATAGTGAATATCAGCAAGGTAAGAATTTAATATGAATAGATTATTGTTTACTGGCCTGTTTATGTCGTAATTACAGGAAGTAATATCAGGGCTCCAGATAAGGAATTTGTAATCGAGTATTGTCACTCCATCATATCTGAAGCAATTGGGTATTTCAAAATTTTAACTGGGTAAAATAAAATCACACTACTGTTTACACATCAACAGACAGCAATTATTGAATAGTTTACTTCGAAATGAAAACATGTCTTGGTATTTCATTAGAATTGTCTCCAAGGAGACAATTCTGATGAAATACCAAGATGTGTTTTCATGGAAAATAAGAAAAATATGCTATATTTGTGGTCTGTTTATTGTTTTATGTAGCATGATAAAGGTATTTGTTATTGCTTTTTGATACTCGCTACTTCCGATTTCAATTGGGTTTTTGGCAATTTTAATTGGGTATTTATGCAAATAAACAGCTTATCTGGAGCTCTGTAATATTATAGCATGGACTTCATATGACCAGCTGTTGCTGGGATGTGAAGTCCATGCTATAATATTACAGAGCTCCAGATAAGCTGCGTATTTGCGTAAATATCAAATTAAAATTGCCAAAAAACCAATTGAAATCAGAAGTAGCGAGTGCGAGTTTTCATGAAACATATTTACCGAAACTGTGATATTTTCTGTAAATGACGTCGAAAGATGACGATCTTTTCAGAATGCAGAGTAGAATTCTGCATTTGCTATGAAAATTAAGTCCACTTTCGAAGTCATTTACGGAACTATCGTAAATTTTGTAAATATTTTCATGAATTATCGTACATGTTCTTAGGTACAAAATCACTGACTCAACAAAATCTAATATTTCATTTGGAAGTCCAATGCTCAACCGACCGGACTATCGAGCCAACCCAGTTTAAGTGAGCCTGTAGCCGATTTCACCACAATTGCTAAGCATACTTATCTAGCTAAGTATACTTTGAGGGAGTAATCATTTATATTTCCCGAAATGCATTATTTCATGATTAAAAATATGCCGATAAATTTAGTATAATAAAAATTAATAAATTTATCCTTAAATTGAAAATTTCTCCCTCAAAATGTATTTAGCAAAATAAGTATGCTTAAGCAATTTTGCTGAAATAAGCCACTGATAATGCCAGTGTCCGGCTGTTGATCCAGCTTACCTCGACAAGGATGACACAAGTGGCGCGGGACGACGTGGGCAGGAACTCCGAGTACAGGGTCACCCTGAAATGTAGATTGGCCACATAGAGAATACCAGGCTGTGGCCGTTTCACTAAACGTTGTACGACAAAGAAGTGGAAAATTGATATTTACGATAACATTTGCACGGACAGCCGATACTGGCAAAACTTTTGTGGATGTGCTCACATTTAATTATCTGTACACGGACATTCTTTAACAGCATTAGGGAAACACGCTAATGTGAGAATCAAATTCATAAGTCTTCGAACAAACATTTTTATCTTATGAAGTTCAGTTAAATGGACCCTTGGTGTCCTTCGATCAAGTTTATCAGGTAAGGCTAGGAAACATGTAGGAATTACGAGGCTTGCCGAGGAATTCCTACTGTTTACAAGCCGAACCTGATAAACTTGAATTCAACAGACACTAATCTAACCTTATTTATCAGGTAATGTTGTACGCTATGAAATGGACAAGTTTTCGTTGAAAGGAACGTGGACTTGTTTATTGTGTCATGTAATGTAATTTCACAACAGAAATGATAACAAAATTTGTTTTTGAACATGGATTGACAGAGATGCATTGTATCATTGTCACTGCCTGATACAGCATTTTGTTATCAGTCAATATGTATTTGGTCAATGTGCAGTTAGGTATCTGCAGGTTCCCAGGATGTCCTGTGTCGATATGTTCTGTTGTAGCTCAGGCATATATGCACTCCTATACAAAAGCTGTTTGTTTGTTTGTTTGTTGGGGTTTAATGGCCTATCTACAGCTAAGGTCATTTAAGGTCGGTATACAAAAGCTGTATGTTTTGCAATCATGAACAGACATTATGATCAGTGATTAATGAGTGAAACTCAGCACAGTGAGACAGGTTTCCTAAGTGTCCTTATTAGACAGGTTTCACTGAATTACAAGTGTGCATGTATGTACAGGTGGAAGTTTTAACCCTTACACCACTATCTTAATGTTTTGTTGTTTGCTGTTTGTTTTCTATTTTCCATTTTTATCATCAAAAACATGCTTTGACAGCACTTTAGAATAATTTACAACATGCTTTGACAGCACTGCAGAATCATTTCCATTGGAAATGATTCTCAAGTGCTGTCAAAACATGTTTTTATTGAGAATTAAGGCAAGATATAAAAGCAACAGCAGACGACAATTGTTGTGAGTAGCGGTCTAAGGGTTAATGTCATATAGAGACAGGTCCTCAGTTTCAACAATTTGTTTTTTCAAACCTAGGAGGGGATGGAAGCCACTACTTTCGACATAAACGTCCAATGCTTTACCCCTAGTCTATCAAGCAGGAAATAAATAACCCAGTTGTTGTCAGATCATGGCCTGTATATGTACAAACTCCACAAGGTCGTGGAATACTACCCACTACCTTCAGTATAAAAGTCCAAAGCTCTACTCCTAGACAACCAAGCCATATCTAGCAAGAAATGACACAAGACTGATGTTGTCAGATCATGGCCGGCATATTAGGGTTGGGACTAAATCCATTACCGCCAGTATTGAATTACAATGTCCCTAGACTAACAAGCCATCCCTGAGATTGGGCCTGTATAGGAAAGACTTCGGTATTAAAGTCCAATGCTCTACCCATAGACTATCAAGAATTGAAACAAGACATGGAGTTGTCAGATCCCGGCCTGTATACGTACGACTGGGGTGCCCCGCCGATACCAAACCCGACAAGCCCGCGGAGTATGAGCAGCCAGATGAATGTCGGTGCCAGCGCACTCAGTAGGCCGAAGTAGCAGGTAAACACCGAGCACAGGATTAACTCCTGTAACACACAGAATTATCATATCATGTTTAAAGATTATTTTCTAAAATAGAGCGACTATTTATTATAGAAATAAACATTTATTTTTTTAATTTATTAAGGCATAAACTTATAAATGTCCAACTATTCATTAATTTCTATTGCCATTTCTGCATTTGAAAATTTGAACACTTCTGAAGTTTATTCCTGAATAAACTCAATTCATGTGCCTGGATATTGCTCCCGCGGCAAATGACAAACGTGTGAATTGTTTGTAGTGGAGCATTGAGCTTACCGACTTGCGGCCGTACTTGTCACAGATGCTGCCCCAAATACTGGAGCTGAACATCATTCCCGCAAACACCATCTGGAACATAGATCAGCTGACTGATTGGTTGATGAATTTGCTGATTGATTAGTTCATTGGTTACTTGTCTGATCGATTGGTTCATTGATTGGTTAGTTTGATTGGTTGGTTGGTTGGTTGATTTGTTGATTGATTAACCCTTTCAACACCACAGACCTGTAATGGGCCTTGTTATATTATGTGACAAATCCATTTGAACAATGTTGTTGCTGTTGGTGTTTAACGGCCTATCAACAGCTACGGTCATCTAAGGCTGGGCCAACGGGTTCGATCCCGTATTATACCATTTCAACAAATCAGAATTCTTTACATATATATATCCATGTGAAGTTTCCGCAAAAAAGGCCCAGAAATTCGGAATATGTTTAAAAATACTAAAGGATAGACGACAATAACTGATGGATGTACAGATTGACAGATTTATCAATAGCTCACTCCAGCCCCTGGCTCAGGTGAAAAAAATTGAAAGTGAATGGGTTTAACGTCCCAGAACCACATACCGTATTTATTCTAATAGTAGCCCCCTCTCTAACAGTAGCCACCCTCCCATATTAAATATGTTATTTTCACATACAAAAGCCATTTAAAACATTGTTTTAAATGGCTTTTGTATGTGAAAATAACATATTTTGATCCTACTTTCCACGTTTTTATCCCCACAATTTGCATAGCCCCGGGGGCGTTTATTAGAATAAATACAGTTTATTGAATATTCCTTTAAATCTTTCGATACAATTGTAGCCAGTTCTTCCAGATACTTGCATAAATCAAGAAATTAAAAGAGACGAGGTCATTTAGGGATGGGACCACAGTTTCAAGTCTCATCCAAGACCAGCGGGATGAAAATACTATGAAAGTAGTTTTGATACCTAAGGCCAGGTTTGAACCCACAACCTCCAGATTGGAAGTCAAGTTTTGTAACCACTACCCATCCCGCTGGCTCAGGTGAGCTAAATATTGTTGGTCAGTGATGTTTCCGTTACCGTGGTGATGAGGGCCTGTTGCCAGGTATCGAGCTGCCAATCACAGTGGAGGGCTGGCGACAGAATGGACAGGATCATCATCTCCATAGCGTCTGCCATCTGGCAACATGCAAGGTCATGACGTCAAGGTCACACCACATGGTCAGGTCTCAAGGTCAGCGGCGTGATTATAAAACACACAAGGTCAGGGACTATTCTCTATTTCCATTTTGCGCACTAAAATATAGCAATAATCTGCAAGGCGTTGACGTTCCTACTTAGATATACATAATGTAATGTTATTCAGAGAAACTCTACAATATGAGACAACAAGAAAATGCGGCCTATCGACACACGAATACCCCCGGTGGCAGATTGGAGAAACTGTGGCAAAGTTAATTAACCAAAGTAATAAGTATTCATAAGCACAGTGAAGGTCAAAAGATCAAAGTCATATTAAGAATAGCATGGATGTGTAGCATTTGTCCACAAGTATGATGTATTGAAATATGAAAGTAATCCATCAAGGGATATAGAAATTATGACAGAACTGAGAAACTAAGGCAAACTTCTTAATATGTGAAAAAGTTCAAATTTGTGAAGATCAAAAGGTCAAGGTCATATTAAGGGCAGCAAGACATGCGTGTGGCATGCATCCACAAGTATGATGTATTGAAATATTAAAGTAATCCATCATAGGATATAGATGTTAGGACAGAATTGAGGAAAAAAACGACGAACTTCTTATGTGAAAAAGTTCAAATTTGTGAAGGTCAAAAGGTTGTATTAAGGGCAGCATGGATGTGTGGCATATATCTACAAATATTCTGTATTGAAATATTTAAGTAATCCTTCAAGGAATATAGAAGTTATGACAGAATTGAGAAACTTCTTAATGTGCTGGACGTACTGGACGTACAAACAGACTGACAGACGGACGGACGGACGGACACACAGTCTAAACACTACCTATATGCCTCCGGCTAAACCGAGACAGGGGGGGGGGGGTCATAAACTCACATAATAAAGTGTGTATTAGCAACATTCTCAGGTTACTCTCTACAAAGTAGAAAGTAAACAAAGAACGCTTCAAACAGAAATTTGGAAATATGTACTACTACTCCGTCATAACGCTTATGTAATGCAAAGTAATGTAATGCAAAGTAATGTAATGTAATGTAATGTAATGACATGTAAGTAGAGCTATGTACTCAGAACTACACTTACCCATGCCACCCCAGTGAGCAGCGACAACTTTATCTGGAATTTCCCGAACCCGATGGTGTCAATGGCCTGCTGGATTGTGAACGTTTCTGAAATGCGCAATATCGACAATACTGATTTTATTGGTGGTCATATTTAACCCTTTCAACACCAGAGACCTCTTTCCTAATATTTGCAAATGGTGTAGATCATGATGAGCCGGCTCGTAACGAGCCGTCTCATCAAGATCTGCACCATTTGTGGATATTTTTTAACTTTTACAAAATGACCCCTTTTTCTGCATAATGGAACAGTCTCAAACTTAAAATGAAATAGTCCATGTCAGTTGCTGAGGGGTTGACTGTAAATAGTTGTAATGGATTTTGTCATGTTAATTTTCCGACCAATCCAATCATCACAAACTGATTTTCAGAGCCGTCTCGTCAGGATCTGCACTTTTTGCAAGTAATTTTCATATTTTTTAAGAACAAACCAGTCCGCCGAGGCATTTGATGGTCTCGGAGTGTATTTATTTGAAGTTTTAATTAAGGGTTGTGGAGATATGTGGGCCGCATGGCTGGGCTATAAAATGAAAATATGGATGATAATAAAGAATTATTTGAAGTTTGAAGTAAATCGGAGCAAGTGTTGTGGAGATATAAGGTATGTAAAAACTTTAACACAAATTTCAAAGTCATTTGACCTTGGCCTTGGGCATGTGGACCACATGGCCAGGCTATAGAATGAAAATATGGATGATGAATAAGACGTATTGGCTGTTGGAAGTAAATCGGAGTAAGTGTTGTGGAGATATAAGGTATGTAAAAACGTTAATACAAATTTCATGTGACCTTGACCTTGGGCATATGGACCACATGGGCAGGCTATGGAATGAAAATATGAATGATGAAAAGGAAGTTTTGGAAGTTGGAAGTAAATTGGAGTAACAATTGTGGAGATATAAGGAATGTAAAAACTTTAACAGATTTTATTTGATTTGACTCACAGATTTTATAATAACGCAAACTTCTAAGTCATTTGGGGCCCAATAAACATACGAAGTTTCAAGCAAATCTGACTTACGGTTACAGAGATAGTAGGTGTCAAAAATTTAACACAAAATTCTAAGTCATTTGACTTTGACCTTGGGCACAGGGGCCGCATGAGTGGGATACAGCATGAATATATGGATGATGACCAATAAGTATATGAAGTTTCAAGTCAATGTGACTTAGGACTGCAGAGATATAAGGTATTTAAAAACTTTAACGCAGATTTCGGACGGACGGACGGACGGACGGATGGTCGGAAGTTCCAACGCTATGGAGGAAGGGGCCATTTCCATTGTTCTAGAACAATAGAAATGGCCCCTTGTTATGAATAGAATAAGGGGCCACACGGAATAAATCAAAGGATTATTTTGTGTTAGGCTCCTCCCAATTGCCCCCCTCCTCCCGTTTGGTTGCCCGGACTGACGCACAGACGTCATTGTGATCACCATGTCTCGCTTTCCGCAAGCGGGCTCGACAAAAACATCCCCTTTTCGTAACCGGACTAGTCTGATAATCTAATTTGTGACGATTGGATTGGTTGGAAAATTAACATATCAAAATTAATTCCAGTTATGTAGGGGTGAAAGGGTTAATGTGGGAGGAAAATAAAGTACCGAACTGTCTAGCACAATACGTTAGTCAAGGTTAAAACCCCGGACACATTATGGATCAGTTCACATGTGCATACAACTGTGAGTGGCCATCAAATATTCCATTCACACCATGTTGGCACATGATGCTTGCCAGACAAATGGACCTCGGTCTGACAAAACATGGCTTATTTCATTTCTGACCAGATTGTCCATAATACAAGTGATTATTTGATATGCTAATAATTAATCCTTTCAACACTAAAAATCTCTTTAGCAGTGTTTGCTAACAGTATAGATCCAGATGTGCCCATCTCATCAGAATCTGCACTTTTTGCAAATTATTTTCATAATTTATAGGGAAACAAGAAATGTGGCCTGTCGGCACGCGAATGCCCTCGGTGGCAGATTGGAGAAAATGTGGCAAAACTAAAGTTATAAGTATTCACAAGCACATGTATGAAGGTCAAAAGGTCAAGGTCATATTAATGGCACTGTTGATGTGTGGCATGTGTCCACAAGTATGATGTATTGAAATATTAAAGCAATACATCAAGGGATATAGAAGTTATGACAGAAATAAGAAGCTCCGAAAAAGTTCAAGGTTCTTAAGGTCAAAAGGTCAAGGTTGTATTAAGGGCAGCATGGATGTATGGCATTTGTCCACAAGTATACTGTGTTGAAATATTCAAGTAATCCTTCAAGGGGCCATTTCCCTATAGAAGTTATGACAGAATTGAGAAACTCTGGTGAACTTCTTAAAGATACATGCCCACTCAGTAGGCACAAAGTGTTCTTCATAGCAATTAAATAAGTGCATAATTGTGTTACTATTCCACCGGTTCTAAAAATTATGAGATCCCGCTATACAGATAAAATCATTTAGTAATATTTATTTTACTGATAGTGACTCGCGGTGGTATCAGGCTATTTGCATATGCAAATGAGGCATGGTCTGTTTTAATTATTTATACTAATTAAATGTGTCACCTGAAAAAAAAAATATTTTCGACAGATTATAAAGTATGATAATTGCACATCAAAAAAAAGATATAAATAGTAATGTCTGTTAACATTTTAAGGAAACACGATTATCGCCCCTGATATCAGTGTGGAAAGTTACATCTGATATAAAATGCCAGTAATCAATACGTGGGGTAATGGTGAATGAATGTTTATTTTTACAGAAAATATCTCAGATGATGTCTCTGATATAAAGAACAGTTTGTGTCTACTGAGTGGGCATGTACCTTTAAACAGTAGGAGAGAATATTTGGCAAATATTCCACACAGCGGGTGGGGGAATGAATATATATTCAGGAAATATTCTGAGACTCCATGACACAGAAATGCAATATCTCAAGGATAGTGGAAAAATAAACACTGGATATGTTATTGATTGCAGATTCTAGAAAGGAACATTATACCATGAATAAAGCTATAGCATTGATCATCTGTCCGACTCGTCAGAAAATATCAGCTGTCGGTTTATTAGAATGTACGGGGAATTGAAATTGCTGTTTTTAATTTGTCATCTGTGATTACATAAATCCATCTGAGGCTTGAAATGATTAAATTTGACTGCATGAGGAAGAGCTGCGCTCAGTCTTAACCAATCAAACTGTGATTTCGAGTACCAATTTGGAGAACATGCTCAGAAAGTTTTATATAAGCACAGGTCCACAGCTGACATGCAGACAGACAGAACTATGGACAGACAGATGGGTGGACATACGGGATGCAATGTGTGTGACTGGCATTTATCAGGTGCCTAGCTGTGCATTGATCAATTACAAATAGACTAATAATAAATATGTGACTGTACTGGAGAAATGGGGCTAATGGGTTTTGTGAAATGAAGTATACATTGGTATATGTGGTTATTACTAGTCCTTAGCATTATATGCCTTCACTTGTAAGTAAATTGTTTCCATAGATACTCGAGATATTTCAAGAACGATGACAGAAATTCACGATACTGAATACTGATTCTCTATTTACAGGATGGAGGATAAGAATATCAGTTGATGAATTCTGCGACTATACCAGATATCACGGTGGGTACCGGACACGATTGTGGAATGTTTCCTGGTGCACTATATATATTTTATAAGTACAGCAGCCTGGTTAAAGGCAATGTGTCTCGGATAATGCCCCAGATATGTGGCTGTGACTGAATAAATAGGGCTGATAGGTTTTGCGACCAGTGTAGATCCTGATCAGTCTGTGCATCCGCACAGCCTGATCAGGATCTGCACTGTTCGCCATTCCATCAATGAAACAACCGCCATGCTTCTAACAAATAATACAGATCGTTATCAGGCTACAGTAGTGTGCTATTTGATCAGGAGCTGTACTGGTCACAAAACCCATCAGCCCCATAAATCCAGTCATAGCCACATATATGTTTCCGGCAAAGATGACATAGATAGCATGGAAAATGCAGTGATGCCCCATTGGTGACAACAGCCCTTCGTTTTCATCATACCTTCCTCGAAAACACAGGGACGTGGCGGGCTATAGGGATATGGCATTGGACTTCAATACTGGACGTTGTGAGTTCAATCCTCACCGTAGGCGTGAAAAATACTAACATCGTATCTCCATCCCACTGATCTGTTGGATGAGACTTTAACATGTGGTCCCATCTCTATATATGACCTTAGCTGTTGCTGGGACATAACCCTTTCAACACCACATACATGCCTGTATAGTGGTATTGGCAAAAAGTGTAGATCCAGATGAGCCGGCTCGTGACGAGCCATCTCATCAGGATCTGCACTTTTTGCAAGTAATTTTCATATTTTTGAGAACAAAAATACCCCCTTTTCATAAATGGACTAGTCTGAAAATTATTTTATGACGATTGGATTGGTCGAAAATTGACATATCAAAGTCCATTTCAGTTACTTAGGGGTGAGAGGGTTAAACTCGTCGAAAACACAAGAGCTAAATCGAAGCCATACACTCAACTTATTATTGGCCTGACTGCTTCACGATTTTCTCTAACGTAAGCATGTTATTTATTCGGAGCTCCAGATAATGTGCGCATTGGCGTATTTTACACACTTATTTTAGCTGAATACGCATTGATTATCAAAAGTGGGAGTACAAAATATTCGCACCAATGTGAAAATATGCATACATGTATATTTTCAAACTGAGTAGTGAAAATAAGTTGAAAATTTACTTAGTTGAGCTGTGTTTGCTTTTTGCAGCTCAAATAAGTGAATTTTTGAATGTGTTTTATTTTTGTATCATTTGTTCCTAATTAATGAGGAAGAAAATCAATAATACATTTGTAAAAGTAAAATACGCTTCAAATTTGAAATCTGGGGGTATAATACTCTTTAGATACAAAACTTATCTGGAGCTCTGATTTATATACACTCAGCACCATTGTAATTGGTAAATGACAATCACAGAAGCTGCGATATTGCCTGCAAGACGGCATTAATACAAGTTATTGGCTTACAAAATCAGGATAAATGTCATCATGAATTATTTATTAAGGACGCGATCTCGGAGCAGGAACGTTTTTTCTAATGTTAGCTGGTGCTCATAAAAAGTACATGACATCTGATGAATTCCAATTAACACTTACACCGCTATCTTATTTTTTTTGTTGTCTTCTGTTTATTTTCTATTTTCCATTTTTATCATCAAAAACATACTTTGTCAGCACTTTAGAATAATTTACAACATGCTTTGACAGCACTTCATAATCATTTCCATTGGAAATGATTCTGAAGTGCTGTCAAACCATGTTAATATGTCCCATCAGCAAACAAATATCCCCAGCTACAGGAGTTGCCTATGATATGTTTATCTAAGAGGAGAGTATCCCAGCAAGGTAGCAATTCTGTTTCTAACAATGAAATGCCCCCAGTGGCAAATTAGAGAAATTCTGGCAAACTTCTTAACCAGGGCCCGGTTGCTCAAAGCTTCTGTTAGCTTAACAGACTGTTAAATCCTTAGCGTTGCTAAGGATTTAACAGTCTGTTAAGCTAACAGAGGTTTTGAGCAACCGGGCCCAGACACACGGACACATACACCGATTAACTTACATTACAACACATAGGGGCACATACATTGTTTTCAAATAAAAGAATGATCCCAGAAAAGACAATTGGCCCATGGGATAGAAAAACATTGAAAGTATTTTTCATACCTACTGCTTTGGAGCTAGGCTGAAAATTTTGACCTACTTTATGAAACATGTCTATTCTTATAGGAAATTCATCGTAGAATTCGAATCTGCGTGTTAAAATTGTGAAAACTGCGGCCGAATACTGACCAATAATTCCAGCACAAAAATATTGACAAAATTCCCTAACATTCTCTGTCCAAAATTTATATCCCAGTAAACTCCCACGCCAAACTACTTTCTACAGGTGCGCTGTCAGTGCTGTCAATGTAAACAAATGGCTGCCGTCCGTCAAAATAAACACATTTTCTTTATGAATTTATTTCAAATGCTGGAATTATAAGGAATGAATGGCCTTTTTGTGGAATTTATCGGGGATATAAACTTGGAAAAGTCTCGGGAATACTGGAGGCCTTCCGGCCTTCGTCCAGTATTCCCGCGACTTTTCCAAGTTTATACCTCGATAAATTCCACAAAAAGGTCATTCAATCCTATAATAAATTCCTATAATATAGACTGGACCGCAATTTCCAGTCTCATGAAGAAGCTCAGTGGAATGAAAACTCTGTGAAGGCAGTTTTCATGCCTAGGGTGGTGGAGGGGGGAGGGGACTGAAACCACGACTTCCGGTATTGATTTGATTTATTGGTGTTTAATATAGGAATGAATGGCCTTTTTGTGGAATTTATCGGGGTATAAACTTGGAAAAGTCGCGGGAATACTGGACGAAGGCCGGAAGGCCTCGTCCAGTATTCCCGCAAATTTTCCTAGTTTATATCCCCGATAAATTCCACAAAAAGGCCATTCATTCCTTATAATTCCAGCATTTGAAATAAATTCATCAAGAAAATGTGTTTATTTTCCGTTTTCTTAAGAATTATTTTAACTGCGCCTCACGGTTACGGAAAGTAGTTCGGCGTGGGAGTTTACTGGGATATAAATTTTGGACAGAGACTTGCTACGGGCCAATCAAATGTTAGGGAATTGTGTAAATATTTTTGTGCTGGAATTATTGGCTTATCAACAACTATAAGGGTCATTTATGGCTGGGCCAACGAGTTTGATCCCGCAAGGGGGGGGGAAATCCCAAAATCAGAACGGAATATTTACATCGAGAAAAATATATATTCAGCCCTGAAATTAGATTATCCTGACCTGGAGCCAGGTCCATAACACACCAAAGTCACATGGCCCCTTCCCCTAAAGGTTATTAGCAATAATCATAATACTCTTTTAAAGAGGTATAACCAGATTTAACTCCCACATACAAGAATGCCAAAGATGTACCTGAGGGCCAAACCAGTAGCCTATTTCACAAACATTACAAAGTATACATTTTTAGCAAAGTATACATGTACTTTGAGGGAGAAATTTTCAATTTTAGGATACATTTGTTATACTGAATTTATTACATTATCACAGCCATTTTGGCTGTGATAATGTAATAAATTCAGTATAATAATTCTGCATACTTTTAATCATAAAATATATGCAGCCGTTAGTTCTATAGGTATCACTGTGCTAAATATAGTACACATCGGCCAGGGGGTATGCTTTTGTAGTCCGGTATAAAAAAATAGTGCAGACGTTTTGAGGCCACAGACCCAGTTTGCTTGTAAATCCTGATCCATTACAGCCCAATTTTACTTGAGAAACATGTTGGGGTGTTTTTAACACCAGTTTCCAGCATATTTCTAGCATTTAAAAGAAATTACTGAGCCTGCTTGTCACGTGATGTGAACACTACGTCACATGACACTTTGATGATAAACAAAATGGCGGACAGGACAATGTTGAAATTTTCTTTCTTAGGAGTAAGTGAACATATTGTTTAATTAGTGAAAATCCGGTGCAGACAGGTTGCAGGTTATGAACAGGTAGGTTCCACAGCATCCATACGAATAGTGAAAGTGTGAGAGAATGGCCATATTTGGAGGAATCGGTTAAGTTGTATAGTAAAACTAATTGGTGGTTGCTAGCCTATAAGCATTTCCGGGTCATCAGTGGATGTCGTCTGCTTTCTTTGAAAACAATTCTAAACGGTTTTAATCATGGCTACAGCAAGTTTTATTAAGAGAACAAAGGACAGAATTGCTGGAAAATCAGTTTTATTTAATGAAAATGGTGCGCATCAAGTGGGTCGGGATAACCACAGGTGTACGAGTCAAATATGGAAAGATTAAAGTTAAATTTCCAAATGATGCAAGAACAAAATACTATTATACACATAGAGTAGCATTCATGTTACACCATAATGTGTTTGAAATACCCAGGCACCTTGAAATATCACATTTATGTGGTTGTTCCCTGTGTGTTAACCCGGCCCACCTGAGTGCTGAGTCCACAATTATAAATAATTCTCGAAAGAATTGCCATAGCGAAAAGCGCTGTCTAAGCCATGCACTCGACGGCGTCACATATCCACCCTGTATCTGCTGATAGTTCCTGTTTTATTAATTACGGTAAATTAACTGTATACCTATCTACATTATGTACATGTCTACATACTAATTACACAGATTTGAGATGCATCAGGGAGCCAGATGAGCCTGTTACTGACTAGTTCAGCCATATTAAAGTGGCGCGTCGCTTTAATTGGCACTGTGTATTTGATTACTAACCGGTATCAAGTGTATAGCTCCCCAACAGGTAGCAACGTTTTTCTAAACATTATTTATTGACTCGGTTGATACTTGCAAACATTATGACCAAATTTGGCTGCGCGATCAGGGTCTACGCCAGTACTTCTTGGCTACATTTTTCCAGAAAAAAATTCAAAATTTTAAATTTAGCAGAAATTATACTGTGAACATTGCTTGCCACAGTAACCTTTGAAACACATGACTATTGTGCAAATTATTCCTGGCATTATGCTCTTTATTTGTTCTAAGTTACCATTATGTTTGGCATGTGCTTGCCTCAACTCTGCAATGCACCTGGATCTTACAGAGAGAGCAAATCGGTTTCTCAAGTTTGTTTTCTTGACCCCACGAAACATGTTCGAGCTAAATGGCGCCTTGTTTATTTCTCGTTTCAGGGAGTTACTCAGATGGCGGATCTATTTTAGATGCGTTACCGTTACCATCCCCTGGTTGAGCGGCATCTACACCTTTGTGTGATTTACTATCACCGTCCCCCGTGTAATGACTAACATGTAAGTCACTATTTATCTGCTTCGTAACTATTTCATTCCATTTCGCTTCATTACCTATTGACTCATTTTCGGGGAGGTTGGCAGTGCAGTGACCATGATGGTTTGGGCAGCTGATATCTCCACCCTGATTTCTTAGCTTACTACCTATTATGCACAGCTTACTGCCAACAAATGCCCCAATGATTAATTTATCTTTGGTATTATTCTCGCACATAGTGGTTGTCACGATTGTACCCGCTTGAAATGGTGTACTGTCGCTATTGAATATTGGGTTATTGTAGCAAGAGTCGCCTTCAACTCGAACCGTCTTGCTACGTTTATTGCCACAGAGTTCATTCTCTCTGGCCACAGTTTGTCTGATTTCATGCATACTTTTAGTGTTTAAGCCAACCATAGACTCTGCTATCCTATTTGACTGCTTTTGCATCGAGTTATACGTCGGCGGAATTATGTTTGTGTTTACCAACAGCCGACAAGCACCATAATTACTGATTGGTGTGCTCATAAGGCCCAGCTGCAAACCCACATTAGCTTTCCCTGATTTCCTACCCTTTCGACTTGACGGAACCTCTTCATATAGTTTATAATATTTACTTTTATATCTACATCGGGTGCATTTTAGCCGCTCAGCCCAACAAATGCCCCATTTTCTTGATGCGGCGCATCAAATACCATTTCGCCACTACAGTGCGTATTAAAGGCGCGATGACTGTTTATTTCAGTATTAAACATCTTCTGGACCTCATACGGTCGATATAATTTGTTTATCAACAGATCGGGGTGTACGGATGCATTTTGCGGTACGGCGCATTCGTCAATGAGTTTCGGACGCCTCGACAGAGAGCGCAGAACAGTTACATCATTGTCCGTACCATCAACATCTTTACAGGTAAACGTTTTAGTTTCATTTACATTAACCCGGGATTCAAATGAGTCTTTGGTTAGCCTGATGTACCTATGATTTGTTCCATTTGGTGAGTGAGAAGAAAGTTTTTTACCTTTATTTTCATTTACCCGCCCCGTTTGAAATCCGCATTTTTTTCCCCCGCCTCGTATGCTTATTGGCCGGCATGTTTTCATTAGGTTAACCAAGTTCACTCTGAGCAGTGCATATCGGTAGAGAAATATATATGGGATAGCATTGCTCATTTAACAGGCAGTGTCTATACCCTAAGGAAACAAGTGTCAACACGGGCACACGTGATTCAATTTCCTGTGACATTTTAACACTTCTATGTCTGAATTCGCTGGCAGCACTCATACACTGGGCTGGTTTCAATTTAATTTGACACGTATCATTCTGGCATGTCACTAAGTTATGCGGACAAATGTTTCTATGCAAATTACAACATGTAGATTGACTAAATACTTCGAAAGTCACTTTTTCGCCTGTTTTTATGATAAAAAAATGACAAAAATACTCCGAAATCACCCGACTTTCGATAAATTTAATCGTTTTAAACCCCATAATTGTGGAACAGCCAATATTTTTGACAAGCACCATCTATTTTATAATAATTTTTTACAAGTGCATCAACAATATAGACTTTTCCTAAGAAATATATGAGAAAATAATACTCTGGAAAATTCTGGTGAAACTGAAGTTTCCGCAGCTGGACAGCCATAATTATATGACCATTCTTAAATTGCCACTGTTGAAAAGGTAGTCTTCTAAATAATGTCAAATTACATTTGCTGTCACGAAATAGGTCAGACAAGACAATGGTAGGCAGTTTATTGAGATATTATAGCAAAAAAATGCGCTTATAGGTATCACTGTGCTAAATATAGTACACATCGGCCAGGGGGTATGCTTTTGTAGTCCGGTATAAAAAAATAGTGCAGACGTTTTGAGGCCACAGACCCAGTTTGCTTGTAAATCCTGATCCATTACAGCCCAATTTTACTTGAGAAACATGTTGGGGTGTTTTTAACACCAGTTTCCAGCATATTTCTAGCATTTAAAAGAAATTACTGAGCCTGCTTGTCACGTGATGTGAACACTACGTCACATGACACTTTGATGATAAACAAAATGGCGGACAGGACAATGTTGAAATTTTCTTTCTTAGGAGTAAGTGAACATATTGTTTAATTAGTGAAAATCCGGTGCAGACAGGTTGCAGGTTATGAACAGGTAGGTTCCACAGCATCCATACAAATAGGGAAAGTGTGAGAGAATGGCCATATTTGGAGGAATCGGTTAAGTTGTATAGTAAAACTAATTGGTGGTTGCTAGCCTATATGAAATAATCCATTTAAGAAAAATAAATGATTACTCGCTCAAAGTATACTTTGCTAGATAAGTACACTTTGCAATGTTGATGAAATCGGCTACAGGTCTCCGGTCGGGATACCAGTAAGGTTGAATCCCGATCGTTAAGTTACCCATCGCATCCTCCCAACCAAAACCACCACACTCCCAAATAAAACCACCACACTCCCAACCAAAACCACCACACTCCGGTATTGAAAGCCAATGTTCTACCAATAGACAATCTACAAACCCCTCCCGCCAGAACCAGCCAAGGATATTGCAGAATTGTTCAGTAACAGCAAATGTCAAGAAATTCCCAACATCGAGAGTTAAGACCGCAAGCAATGAATCCAAATTTTCCATTACCAAAATGAACCAGACTTGTGTTTGGTAGAAATCCTATTATCATCGATTGGAAACTTAAAATAAAAATCAGCTTTCGTCTTAATATTCTTAGCACAAATACATTGTGTGGGCGGTAAAACGTCTTACGAAGGAAATAGTTTCAGCACTTAACTATTGCATGCTAGCGGCGAAAATATCCGCCAAACAAATTAGGACTATTATGTTTTATTTCTCTCTGTAAATATTTCTTGGAATTTCATTAGAATTGAGTCCTCAGGACTCAATTCTAATGAAATTCCAAGACTATTCATGATATTTACAAGGAAAAATAAAAGAAAATATGATGAATTTTTGTCCGCTAGTTTTGAACTATTTATAGCCCACAAGTTTCCCAGCATACAAAGAGTTAATAAATTGCACACAATACAATACTGTAAACTTTCATCCCTGATCTAAGCCTACGTGGTGTTTCCTGACAAAACGATGCTTACAGGGGCGGATTTAGAGGGGGGTCAAATTTAGGACACAAACACCGATGGACAGCTTATCTGGAGCCTGGTTGGTGATTGTAAGGGACTCAATTATGGCACAAACACCGATGGACAGCTTATCTGGAGCCTGGTTGGTGATTGTAGGGGACTCAATTACGGCACAAACACCGGTGGACAGCTTATCTGGAGCGGGTTGGTGATTGTAGGGGACTCAATTACGGCACAAACACCGGTGGACAGCTTATCTGGAGCATGGTTGGTGATTGTAGGGGACTCAATTATGGCACAAACACCGGTTCCAACATATCCGGCGTCTGGTGAAATGAGGAGACTGGATAATTGTGAGTTCTCCTTTATCACCGAACGTTGCTGCAAGAATATCAGTAACCATGTTATCATGTCGGCACGAACGTACAATTAGAAGTCACACAATCAGTGACCAAACAGCTTTGCCACAGCTCAACCTATATCAATACGGTACAGTGGTGCTTTGGCTCCAATCACTTTCCAATGGCACTTCAATAGAGACTGTCTATGGCAGGCCGTGTGGGGACTAATCCTTATAAAGCCAAAGCTGAATGTCTCCTTTCTCGAATGGAATGGTGTTTAACAGCCCACTAGCACAAAATAGTATCATTCCATGTGGGAACTAATCCTTATAAAGTTGGAAGCGAATGTCGCGTTAATGTGCAATTTACAAACTATCATACATTTGCACTTATGAACATTTAAGTTGTACAAAGTTTAATGAAACGGCCCCCTGGTGCTAGACTGGCCACAAATGCCACAAGTCCAATTGATCCCATCACCGACCAGGAGCTAGACTGGCCACACATGCCATAAGCCACATTGCTCCAGTCACAGATGAGGAACTAGACTGGCCACAAATACCATACGCCCCATTTCTCCAGTCACAGCCACATATCAGGATCTAGACAGGTCACAAATGCCATAAGCCCCATTTCTCCAGTCACAGATCAGGAGCTAGACGTATTTGTATAGAAAGATCACGGTATTCACATGAGAATTATTCTCTGTGGTCCTCTTTGTCCCTGTCGCCATTTGACAAGTTGGGAATCAATATGGCGTCCGAGTTTGACTTCAGACAACGAGGATCTGAAATCTAGCCACTCTCCAGGTAATCATTACAGTAGTATGAAACATTAGATTTTTTTTTTCTCATCATTTTCTTTATTTCTTCTCGAAAGTATATGATGTTACCACTCATCTGAACTGTCTCGACGAGACGGTTCAGAGGAGCGGTAACAACATATACTTTTATAGAGAAACAAACAAAATAATCAGATTTTTTCAATAAAAAAGTATTGTATCCATAGACTTCAATGGGTTAAATCAACGCACATGTTAGATCCTCTATTATTATTATACCCACTTTTTTGTAAAAAAAAACGGGTATATTGTTTTCGTCACGGGTGTCCGTCCGTCCGTACGTCCGTACGTCCGTCCGTACGTCCGTCACGTTTCTTGTAACTCGAAAAACTTTTTCACCTTCATACCTACGCGCCTGATATTTGGTATGTAGCTTCGTTATCATGTTCAGATGCGCAAAGTGAATTTGGATTTTTGATCCGACCCTCCATCATGGATTATCTCCCCCTTTCGGACTCAGAATTTCCCATTTTTTCCTCGTAACTCGAAAAACTTTTTCACCTTCATACCTATGCGCCTGATATTTGGTATGTAGCTTCGTTATCATGTTCAGATGCGCAAAGTGAATTTGGATTTTTGATCCGACCCTCCATCATGGATTATCTCCCCCTTTCGGACTCAGAATTTCCCATTTTTTCCTCGTAACTCGAAAAACTTTTTCACCTTCATACCTACGCGCCTGATATTTGGTATGTAGCTTCGTTATCATGTGCAGATGCGCAAAGTGAATTTGGATTTTTGATCCGACACTCCATCATGGATTATCTCCCCCTTTCGGACTCACAATTTCCCATTTTTTCCTTGTAACTCGAAAAACTTTTTCACCTTCATACCTACGCGCCTCATATTTCCTATGTAGCTTCGTTATCATGTGCAGATGCGCAAAGTGAATTCGGATTTTTGATCCGACCCTCCATCATGGATTATCTCCCCCTTTCGGACTCACAATTTCCCATTTTTTCCTTGTAACTCGAAAAACTTTTTCACCTTCATACCTACGCTCCTGATATTTGGTATGTAGCTTCGTTATCATGTGCAGATGCGCAAAGTGAATTCGGATTTTGGATCCGACCCTCCATCATGGATTATCTCCCCCTTTCGGACTCACAATTTCCCATTTTTTCCTTGTAACTCGAAAAACTTTTTCACCTTCATACCTACGCGCCTGATATTTGGTATGTAGCTTCGTTATCATGTGCAGATGCGCAAAGTGAATTCGGATTTTTGATCCGACCCTCCATCATGGATTATCTCCCCCTTTCGGACTCAGAATTTCCCTATTTTTCATTGTAAGTCGAAAAACTTTCTCACCTTAATACCTACATTTCTGATATTTGATATGTAGCTTCGTTATGATGTGCAAAGTGAATTCCGATTTTTGATCGGACCTTCCATCATGGATTATCTCCCCCTTTCGGACTTAGAATTTCACTATTTTTCCTCGTAGGTCGAAAAACTTTTTCACCTTAATACCTACGCGTCTGATATTTGGTTCGTAGCTTCGTTTTGATGTGCTGATGCGTAAAGTGAATTCGGATTTTTTATCCGACCCTCCATCATGGATTACCTCCCCCTTTCGGACTTAGCATTTGGGGAAAGTGGGTATATTGCGATGGCGCGCCATCGACTTTTTCTAGTTATCTTTATTATTAACCTTCATTGCTTACCTTGAAAATCAGAGATTTTCTATAATTGTGAGATGATTCTAACAAATTTAAAATTTCCTGATTTTGTAACGAAATAAACACAATTTTTTTTAAATATTTGTTGAAATATAAGCTTATCTGGAGCCCTGAAACCGTGTGAACGCTGCTTCCGATATATGCAAATCCTGTGTCTATACAATTAGGATGAATGTGCGAATCTAGCCGTATAATTGCACGCACCAACAATACCGAATAGCCCTGTTTACCATCAAACCTCTACAGCTAGAAACAACAAGCGCCGAATTACATGTATAAATTGTCCATCAGGCTGTCTGTGTTGGCAATTCATATGGTGCATATATATAAATGTACAGTCGACTGAGTGAAGGTTTCCATCCTAGAACAAGGTCATAGCCGCAGAGGGCCTAAGTGACCTGAGGATATCGCATTTTATAGCCAAAGCAGATCCTGATAATTACATATTGATCAAAACTGTTATTTAGGGGCATAAACGATGCCCCTAAATAACAGAATCAATAGATAGCACAGTAACCAGGGCCGGTTGGTCATACATTGTAAGGCATCTTCCCTCAGCCGGAGGCCCATAAACAGAGACACACATACCGTAATGATTCTAATAGATGTCCGGGCGTCTATTAGAATCATCACTGGCTCCGAAGTCCTGGGTGGGCGTTTAATAGAGGCAAGTGTTATTCAGCGAAGGGAATAAATGTTAAAATATACGATTTACAAGTGTATTTCTACTCCCTCAACAAAACATGATGATATAACGAAGGGACATTACTCTCAAAGTCTACCAGACTTGATTGTGCTGTCTGTCAGTGGTTATGGACATTTCAGAACAAGACGTTTCGGTCCACTTTTGGTCCATATGATACAGTTGGTAAAATGGTTAAAATACTGCTAATATATATACATGTAATCAGGGTTAAACCTAGCCGTTCGAAATATGGAGAAGTTTTCACAAAAAATCTGAGAAAAGGTTTGTTTTAAATACATTGTAGTGAAAAACTTCTCGCTCAACTCAAAATAGGGAGAAGACAGACAATTTAGGGAGAGAATTTTGCCCACTTCGCCCTGTAAAATGATCCCTGTACAGTAATATTAAATCAGCATCAATCATTAATGGTGATCAGCCTACGGAGGTTTCGGACCGTGGACATTTCGGCCAGTATCAGTGTGATTATTTTCATCCCACGGCCATGTCCGGAACAAGCCATATTTATTTTTGCGCATGTCCTAGGAAATTTCTGCCAACAATCCAACATGATGTCAATTTCACCCATATTATACAAGATGGGTTTGAGATGCTTTTAAAACGTTGTCTCCGTAACCGTGTAAATTCTGATCGCCCAGCATCCGTGCAAATAGCTACTGACTATGTGGAAATTATTGTGACACCGTAAACAGTAAAATTTCGCTTCCGCGAAAGTGAAAGTAGAATGTGTTTCCCCCTGATTTTCAAGGAATTTGCCTTCAAAATACTGGAAAGAAATAAAATCTAGTTGGTCATTTATCTCCTATTTTGTGCGCACTGGGCGTTTATTGGAGGCAATAATTTTGTGAAGATCTGTCAATAAATTGGTCATTTCAAAGTTAAAACTGGGGGGTGGTCGTCTATTAGAATCATTACGGTATATATGGGTGCAAACTAGAAACAAAATTGCTACCTCAAAATTACATCCATTCTTAAGCCATATACAGAATGGTAAAAAGTGAAAGTGAATGGGTTTAACGTCCCAGCAACAGCTACGGTCATAGAGAGACTGGACCACAGTTTAAAGTCTCATTCGACAGACCAGTGATATGAAAATACTATGAAAGTATGTTTGATGCCTAAGGCGATGTTTGAACCCACAACCTCCCATAGGCCACAACCCAGCCTGATATATACAGAATGGAACGTGCCAGTATAGCGGGCACTGTACATTCAGGCTTCAGCAGTGAAAATACAGTAAACTGAATAGAGACCTTCAGCACTAAATGACAGTGTCCGGATCCGATCCCAGACACTCTTATTGAAACGAATCGCATAGCCCCAGGTGTGAACCCCAGTAAGATCCTTCAACGTCAAGATCTGAATCCATAACGAGGGATCCATCACTAAGATAGACCGTACCTGCCCATCCTCCGAATTTCCAGCAATGTACTTACAATATCCCGAGTTGCTACCAGATAAGATGCATTTACCACACTACATGTACATCACTTAACCCATTACATGCGGAGACATATTTTATTTTTGTTATTTCTCAATGAAAGTATATGTTGTGACCACTCATTTGAACCGTCTCAATGAGACGGTTCAAATGGTGGTCACGACATATACTTCTAAGCACATTTAAAGAAAATATTTATGATTTTCCCCAATCAAAATGACATATCCTCAGCATGAAAAGAGTTAATCATCGATGTGAATCCCAGTAAGGATTCACTGTTGAGATACGCCTACACTCCATAATACGCAGCTGAGGCTGTAAACAGCCTCCAAATCAATCCCACCTACATTGGCCAGTGATCTGCCACCCAAATGAATGGTTGGAAAATCCCAAAATCAGAGTTTACACGAACCGGAGTGTTAACCCATTGCTATCGGGATTCTGGTAAAGATGATCCCATCGTTAAATTGACCTCTCACATGTTCCGGACCAACTGCCCACCGTCATGCTTCTAACAAGCAATATAGATTGTTATCAGGCTACAGGAGTGTGTTATTTGATCAGGAGCTACGCTGGTCACAAAATTAATGCCATAAGCCCAATTTCTCCAGTCACAGCCACTAATTTGTTTATCTTATTTTTTAGGTTGAAATATAATGTGAATTTTAGTTGTAATTCAATGAGTCTCTGCTATATACATGTACGAAATTAAATAAAATTATACACGCTTATACAATGTCCACTTATTTTTGACATCCATAATGCTATTAATTCATGTCACCAACACTTTCTTGATGTCAAGTAGGTAAAGTTTTTATGCCCCCTATGCGATAGCAGCGGGCGCATATTGCATTGCTCTTGAGGTTCCGTACGTACGTCCGTCCATGTACATTTACGTCGAAAAGTGTGTAAGAGTTTGTGCAGTTAGAGTTCAGTATGTCACGGGGGCATATCAATGTTTTACTAATCCCCTCGCTAGCAGCCTTGATAATAATAAAAAAACAAGGTGAACATAAGTCCTCAGTGACCTTCACATTGGACAGTCGGACGTGGGTTATCTGCAAAACAAAGCACCATCCCTAGACACACATTGCCGCCAAATATTATCAAAATCGGTGAAGCGGTTCATGAGTTATTGAATTATGAAAGGTGTTACTAACGTAGGCACGTACGTATGCATGTACGTACATGGAATAACACTAGATCTCCTCTTGTCTATCGGTGAGGGGATAATAAATAGGCGAAAAAGTAATTTGTATGCCAAATACATTATAGTTTTCCATGGCCAGGCTACTATATTGCTGAAGTTAACATCTGTCTGGCACAGGCCCCAGGGGTACTTTGGCAATGAACACTATAATGTAATAACACTAAATATTCGGACACCATTTATTTAGGGAAACATATAAAATATATATCCCCCCCACAACAGTGAGTGTGCCAATATTTAGGGTTATTATGATAGTAGTGGTCTAATCACAATAACAATGTATTTGGATATAATTTGTTTTGGGAAACCCTTATTTAATAGTTTCGCCTCATCTGTAATGTATTGGGAGACTTATAGTATCGCTCAGCTATTGTTGTATATAGGGCAGTGGCAAAGGAGCGCTTTAACCCTTTCAACACTACAGACCTGTATAGTGGTATTGGCAAACAGTGTAGATCCAGATGAGCCGGCTCGTGACAAGCCGTCTCATCAGGATCTGCACTTTTTGCAAGTAATTTTCATATTTTTGAGAACAAAAACATCGCCTTTTCATAAATGGAATCATCTGAAAATCATTTGGTTGCAAAATTAACATATCAAAATCCATTCCGGTTACTTAGGGGTGAAAGGGTCAGTTATTTATTGGTGGTGTTTGTGGGGTGGGCAACTGCAGTAACCAACAGTGAAGCTTCGAGCCAGGAAGTTTTCCCAGGTCCCATAAATATGAAATCAGGGGCGGATCTGGAGGGGGGTTCCTGGGTTGACACCCCCCCCCCCCTGTTAAGCCACGGAGTTTACACAGATCACAGTTTACCACAAGTTGGAGTCTGAATTTAAATGCCGTAAAACACAGGAAAGTGCCTTTCGAAGAGCTAAAAAATAGGACAACCCCCTAGTTGCGAACGATAACTCTTACCATTACTCCCGTACCGTCCGTAGCTACATGTAGCTACGGACGGACGGTACGGGGGTAGATTGCAAGTTACCTTCGCAACTAGACAAACCCCCCCCCACCCATTCCCCAAATGCTGGATCCGCCCCTGGAAATGATGAATTTCAATTCACCTTGACCTTCAGCATGTCGGCCGCATGGTTTTGCCATAAGCTGAATATATGAATGTGGAGATATAAGGTATGTAACAAGAGCTGTAGGAGAACAGCATAGTATGGTTGCTGTAGGCCCAGGAGTATTCCATATACAAGCTTGACTAACAAGAATTCCGCCACGGAAGCGGTGTCGCGCCTGCCGAGGCATTTGACCGTGAACATTACAAGTAAATAAATGACCTTGACCTTCAAAATTTGGATGTGGGGGTGTGCGTAATGAAGCATCATTCCTAGACAAACATTGATGTGAAATATTATCAAAGTCTGACAAGGGGTTAAAGAGATATTGTGAAAAAACAATAACTTTAACGCATTTCTGTTACAAAACCGGTGAACATTACAAGTAAATAAATGACCTTGACCTTCAGACTTTGGATGTGGGGTGTGCGTAATGAAGCATCATCCCTAGACAAACATTGATATGAAATATTATCAATGTCTGGCAAGGGGTTAAAGAGATATTGTGAAAAAACAATAACTTTAACGCATTTCTGTTACAAAACCGGTGAACATTACAAGTAAATAAATGACCTTGACCTTCAGACTTTGGATGTGGGGGTGTGCGTAATGAAGCATCATCCCTAGACAAACATTGATATGAAATATTATCAATGTCTGGCAAGGGGTTAAAGAGATATTGTGAAAAAACAATAACTTTAACGCATTTCTGTTACAAAACCGGTGAACATTGCAAGTAAATAAATGACCTTGACCTTGAGAATTTGGATGTGGGGGTGTGCGTAATGAAGCATCATCCCTAGACAAACATTGATGTGAAATATTATCAAAGTCTGGCAAGGGGTTAAAGAGATATTGTGAAAAAACAATAACTTTAACGTATTTCTGTTACAAAACCGGTGAACATTATAAGTAAATAAATGACCTTGACCTTGATAATTTGGATGTGGGGGTGTGCGTAATGAAGCATCATCCCTAGACAAACATTGATGTGAACTATTATCAATGTCTGGCAAGGGGTTAAAGAGATATTGTGAAAAAAACAATAACTTTAACGCATTTGCCTTACAAAAAAACTGGACGACGCGGATGACGCGGACGACGCGGACGATGACGACGCGGACGACGACGACGGAAAAAGGGCCGACTATAGTCGCGCCTCTGCTAAAGCAGGCGCGACAAAAACCTTAACCAAGGGGAAATAACTAAGTAATCCAAGGGTAAAAGTAGGTCAAGGTCAAATATAGGTCAGGTAGTATTGATGTACATCACTAGGAGATGAAGTTGTCCAAGTATGGTTGCTGTAGGCCCAGGAGTATTCCATATACAAGCTTGACTATAAACCTTAACCAAGTTTGAGTACAAACCTTAACCAAGGGGAAATAACTAAGTAAGTCAAGGTTAAATGTAGGTCAAGGTAAAATATAGGTCAGGGGTTATTGATGTACATCCCTATGAGAAAAAGTTATCCAAGTATGGTGTCTGTATGCACAATAGTTTTCCATCTACAAGCTTGACTAAAAACCTTAACCAAGGTTGACTAAAAACCTTAACCAAGGGGAATTAAGTAAGTAATTCCAGAGGAAATGTAGGTCAAGGTTAAATATAGATCAGGAGTTATTGATGTACATCCCTATGAGAAAAGGTTGTCCAAGTATGGTGTCTGTATGCACAATAGTATTCCATCTACAAGCTTGACTAAAAACCTTAACCAAGGTTGACTAAAAACCTTAACCAAGGGGAATTAAATGAGTAATTCAAGGTTAAATGTAGGTCAAGGTCAAATATAGATCAGGGGTTATTGATGTACATCCCTATGAGAAAAGGTTGTCCAAGTATGATTGGTGTAGGGCCAGGAGTATTCCATCTACAAGCTTGACTAAAAACTTTAACCAATGGGAATTAACTAAGTAATCCAAGGGTAAAAGTAGGTCGAGGTCAAATATAGGTCAGGGATTATTGATGTACATCACTAGAAGATGAAGTTGTCCAAGTATGGTTGCTGTAGGCCCAGGAGTATTCCATATACAAGCTTGACTATTAACCAAAAGGAAATAAATAAGTAATTCAAGGTTAAATGTAGGTCCAGGTAAAAATAGGTCAGGGGTTATTGATGTACATCCCTATGAGAAAAAGTTATCCAAGTATGTGGTGTCTGTATGCACAATAGTATTCCATCTACAAGCTTGACTAAAAACCTTAACCAAGGTTGACTAAAATCCTTAACCAAGGGGAATTAAGTAAGCAATTCAAGAGTAAATGTAGGTCAAGGTCAAATATAGATCAGGGGTTATTGATGTACATCCCTATGAGAAATGAGAAAAGGTTGTCCAAGTATGGTGTCTGTATGCACAATAGTATTCCATCTACAAGCTTGACTAAAAACCTTTACCAAGGTTGACTTAAAAACCTTAACCAAGGGGAATTAAATAAGTAATTCAAGGTTAAATGTAGGTCAAGGTCAAATATAGATCAGGGGTTATTGATGTACATCCCTATGAGAAAAGGTTGCCCAAGTATGGTGTCTGTATGCACAATAGTATTCCATCTACAAGCTTGACTAAAAACCTTAACCAAGGTTGACTAAAAACCTTAACCAAGGGGAATTAACTAAGTAATTAAAGAGGAAATGTAGGTCAAGGTCAAATATAGATCAGGGGTTATTGATGTACATCCCTATGATAAAAGGTTGTCTAAGTATGATGTCTGTATGCACAATAGTATTGCATGTACAAGCTTGACTAAAAACCTTAACCAAGGTTGACTAAAAACCTTAACCAATGGGAATTAACTAAGTAATTCAAGGTTAAATGTAGGTCAAGGTCAAATATAGATCAGGGGTTGTTGATGTACATCATTAGGAGATGAAGTTGTCCAAGTATGGTTGGTGTAGGGCCAGGAGTATTCCATCTACAAGCTTGACTAACAAGAATTCCGCCACGGAAGCGGTGTCGCGCCTGACGAGGCATTTGACCGTGAACATTACAAGTAAATAAATGACCTTGACCATGAGAATTTGGATGTGGGGGTGTGCGTAATGAGGCATCATCCATAGACAAACATTGATGTGAAATATTATCAAAGTCTGGCAAGGGGTTAAAGAGATATTGTGAAAAAAAAATAACTTTAACGCATTTCTGTTACAAAACCGGTGAACATTACAAGTAAATAAATGACCTTGACCTTCAGAATTTGGATGTGGGGGTGTGCATAATGAAGCACCATCCCATGACAAACATTGATGTGAAATATTATCAAAGTGTGGCAAGGGGTTAAAGAGATATTGTGAAAAAATAATAACTTTAACGCATTTCTGTTACAAAACAAATGAACATTAAAAGTAAATAAATGACCTTGACCTTGAGAATTTGGATGTGCGGGTGTGCGTAATAAAGCATCATCCCTAGACAAACATTGATGTGAAATATTATCAAAGTCTGGCAAGGGGTTAAAGAGATATTGTGAAAAAACAATAACTTTAATGCATTTCTGTTACAAAACCGGTGGACATTACAAGTAAATAAATGACCTTGACCATGAGAATTTGGATGTGGGGGTGTGCGTAATGAAGCATCATCCCTAGATGAACATTGATGTGAAATATTATCAAAGTCTGGCAAGGGGTTAAAGAGATATCGTGAAAAAACAATAACTTTTAACGCATTCCTCTTACAAAACCGGTGAACATTACAAGTAAATAAATGACCTTGACCTTCAAAATTTGGATGTGGGGGTGTGCGTAATGAAGCATCATCCCATGACAAACATTGATGTAAAATATTATCAAAGTCTGGCAAGGGGTTAAAGAGATATTGTGAAAAAACAATAACTTTAACGCATTCCTGTTACAAAACCGGTGAACATTACAAGTAAAAAATAAATGACCTTGACCTTGAGAATTTGGATGTGGGGGTGTGCGTAATGAAGTATCATCCCTAGATAAACATTGATTTGAAATATTATCAAAGTCTGGCAAGGGGTTAAAGAGATATTGTGAAAAAAGAATAACTTCAACGCATTTGCCTTACAAAAAAAACAGACGACGACGTGGACGACGACGACGGAAAAAGCGCCGACTATAGTCGCGCCAAAAACCTTAACCAAGGGGAATTAACTAAGTAATTCAAGAGGAAATGTAGGTCAAGGTCAAATATAGATCAGGGGTTATTGATGTACATCCCTATGAGAAAAAGGTTGTCCAAGTATGGTGTCTGTATGCACAATATTATTCCATGTACAAGCTTGACTAAAAACCAAGGTTGACTAAAAACCTTAACCAAGGGAATCAACTAAGTAATTCAAGGTTAAATATAGGTCAAGGTCAAATATAGGTGAGGGGTTGTTGATGTACATCACTGGGAGATGAAGTTGTCCAAGTATGGTTGGTGTAGGGCCAGGAGTATTCCATATACAAACTTGACTAAAAACCTTAACCAAGGCGTGACGCCGACGCCGGGGTGACTACATAAGCTCTAACTTAACTATTCTTCCAATAGTCGAGCTAAAATCCTCAACACAGATTTTGTAAAACTTCAACGTAAAGTTCAAATTCATTTGACCTTGACCTTCAGCAGTATGTGGGCAGCATGGTTGTGCCATAGACTGAACATATGAATGTGGAGATATAAGGTACATGTACATGTATTTAAAAACTTCAACACAGATTTTGTAAAAACTTCAACGTCAAATGTTATAGCATCCTGTATCGACTAGATATGCATGTCCAGGTCACAGAGGATTCAAACAAGAGTTGTCAGAAGACAACGCAGCATGCCTGGTGGTGCTTTAGTTTAACGAATATTAATAAGCTGTGTGAAATGAAACAGAAATCAAAAGAAATTTCCACCAATGTCATGTTTGTGAAAGCACTAAGATTGTGACATTGACCTTGGGGTTAGCGGGGGTCTGAGGGTCATGGATTTGGCATGGCAGGATAGAGAACCATTAGAGGAAGGAATGTGTGAGATATCCTGAAGTTTGGTGAAAGGAACCAAAAACTATAACAAATTTCCCCCAATGTTAAGTTTTTGAAAGCACTAAGATTGTGACCTTGACCTTGGGGTTAGCAGGGATATGACGGTCATGGATTTGTCACAGCCTGATAGTGAATCATTAGAGAACGGCATGTGTGAAATATAATGACGTTGGTGAAAAGAATCAGAAATTATAACAAATTTCCCTCAAGGTTAAGTTTATGAATGCACTAAGATTGTGACCTTGACCATGGGGTTAACGGGGGTGTGACAGTCGTGGATTTGTCACAGCATGATAGTGAATCATTAGAGAAAGGTATGTGTGAAATATCAAGAAGTTTTGTGAAAGGAAACATAAAGGAAACATAAATTATAACAAATTTCCCCCAAGGTTAAGTTTTTGAATTTTTGAAGACAGACGGACGGACAGATGCCATAAGCACTCCTTCCTTAGGCATCACGGGACGGTTGAAAATAGCCAAAATAGCCAAAATTGACTGCTTTTCTGAGGGCGGCGGGTGACTTATAAAAATCACCGCATCTCACAATCAGTTAAGGAGGCTCTTGTGACAAGTATTGAAAAATACTCGCAACTGAAGTACAAATCGCGCGCCACAATAAAAATGCAGTAACCGCATCAGATGTGTTCAATTAATTTTTTACAAAGTTACCCCACCCACCTATTTTTGGCCAGAAATTTCAACACGACTGAATTTGTTGGAATTGTTTTCATGAAAACATGAGGCACAGATACTTTGTGTCTTGTTCTATCACTTGTAACACCACACCATTTCCTGAAAATGATTTCAAAGCGGGGTCATAACCACCTCAAATTTTCGCTACAAATGCCCGAAAAATACCTTAAATTCTGACGCGAAACCATACCGGCGAGACAGCATAGCATGCGCCATTTTCCAAGATGTCAAAATCAACCGGAGCTAACGTTCAGTTTCGTAGAATTATGAAATACTCTAAAAAATACACCTAGTCGAGCCTCCCAAAGTCAAGAAATATTCATAAACCTATTTTTCTAGACACACTGGTGTAACTTACAGGGTCGGTAGTGAAGTATATAGAAAATCATCCACCCCCTTTTTAAAGCTTGCTGCTAGATGTTATCGAATGTCATCAGTGCATATATACACCCGGCCGCCTGGACTGACAAATAAATACTTTAACGCAACGAACAGACGGAGGGAATGATGAAAAAACTATAAACCCCTTGACATACTTTCAGGCGCGGATACAGGGGGGGTGGGTCCGGACCCCCCCGGCACAAAAAAAAAAAAAAGAAGAAAATCTACAATACTAGAATAGTTGGATGACTTTTTTCGTGGCCTAGGTGTCAGCAAATCGCATCTGCGGCGATCTGGCATTTAAAAATTTTGTGGGGGAGTACCCCCAGACCCCCCGACTTTACGATTTCACGCGCGCGGAGGTCGGATACGCCAAATTTTAATTACAGACCCCTCCCTGAAATTATTTCTGTATCCGCACCTGACTTTGTATGCCGGGGGTTAATTATCTGATAAATAAAATACCAGGCTAGTATCTTTTGATATCAAGTTTATCAGGCTTGGCACGCCAACGGTAGGAATTCCTCGACAAGCCTCATATTTCCTCGCCTTGCCTGATAAACTTGAAATCAAACAAGCCATATACCAAATATGCAGTCTCCAGCTATTATGGTTTCAAAATGTTTACTTCCTACAAGGCAAAATTGCGAAATTATAAGTCCACAAGGGGAGATCATCCATGACCATTAGGTCAATTAAAAAATCGAAATTCGCTTTGTAGGACTCCAGATAAGGAATTAGTAATTGAGTATTGTCACTCCATCATTTCTGAAGCAATTGGGTATTTCAAAATTTTAATTGGTAAAATAAAATAACACCACTGTTTACACATCAACAGACAGCAATTATTATACATGTAGTTTGCTTCGAAATGAAAACATGTCTTGGCATTTCATTAGAATTGTCTCCTTGGAGACAATTCTAATGAAATACCAAGATGTTTTTTCATGGAAAACAAGAAAAATATGCTATATTTGTGGTCTGTTTACTGTTTTCTGCAGCATGGTAAACGTACAACAAAATTTGTATTGCTTTTTGATACTCGCTACTTCTGATTTCAATTGGGTTTTTGACAATTTCAATTAGGTATTTAGGTATTTAAGCAAATACACAGCTTATCTGGAGCCCTGACTTTGTACATCTGCACAACATAAGGAAGCCACATACAAAATAGCAAGTGAACAGCTATTATGGTTTGAAAATGTTGCTTTTGAAATTCTAAATCCAAAATGGGGAGATAATCCATGGCCCATGGTTCAAATAAAAATCAAACACACAAGCATACAAAACTATATACCAAATATCAAGTCTCCAGCTATTACGGTTTAAAAGTTTTACTTGTGATGGAAGGACACCCGTAATGAATACAATATACCCATCTTTGTTCAAAACATGGTACAATAATCCCTGAAAAGACACTAGCCTGGTATTCTATATTTCTCAGCGAGTGACCAATATACAGTACTCACCATCGGGGGAGACATCGGGGGCAGGTACCACGGTCCCGGGCTGCATCTCGTCAGTGTCGGCGACGTAGCGCCGGACCGTTGAATCCGTAATGTCCATTTCAAGTCCATCATTCTCCGCCAGGTCCTCGTACTCATCCCCCTTACGCAGCTTACCGAGTCGCGAAAACATCGACATCGTCACGACACGGGTAGTTTATGGCTCTAGTTCACTGAGGTGACTGTTGTGTGTGGCCTGTTACTCTTTGATTGCTATTTTGTTATGTACAGAGTATGTTTCGTCGACTCAAGAGATATCTGTTTGCATTGAGCTCTTACAGCTAATTCATAGCAAATTACATTAAATTACCCAAACAATTGCAATTACATGTTATTACGGTAACTTCCTTTAGATTAGAAAATGTATTTCACCATAGTTTTGGAAATGATTTGCAAACTATATTAACATCAAAGTGGATTTGACTCCTCTTCTTGGATGTATCATGTGTTCAGACACATATAATTATTAAGACATTAAATCTCATTTTACCATCCTCTAATTGTCTTGATTCATGGACAAATGTAGCTGTGACGACCCTTTAGCACCCTGAAAATATGTGAACAATCATCAGTTTACACAAAACTAGAGAAAGTGAGCAGGGGCTCCCC
The DNA here is from genome assembly GCA_029237695.1 of Conchocele bisecta. NCBI lineage: Eukaryota > Metazoa > Mollusca > Bivalvia > Lucinida > Thyasiridae > Conchocele > Conchocele bisecta. The sequence continues at coordinate 79,877,177 of CM055277.1, forward strand.
CAGTCGCCGCCTAGACCAACAATTGTCGTCTGTTGTTGCTTTTATATCTTGCCTTATTTCTCAATAAAAACATGATTTGACAGCACTTCAGAATCATTTCCAACAGAAATGATTCTGAAGTGCTGTCAAAGCATGTTGTAAATTATTTTAAAGTGTTGTCAAAGCATGTTTTTGATGATAAAAATGGAAATTAGAAAATTAACAGCAGATGACAAAAAATTATGATAGCAGTCTACAAATATTAAAAAAACGTTAACGCAAATTTCTAAGTAATTTGACCTTGACCTTAGACATGAAGGCCATGAAGGGTGTGGTATTGAATGAAAATATGGATGATGATAAGAAAGTATATGAAGTTTGAAGTCAATCCGACTTACAGTTGCATAGAATAGATAATGGGTTCCCAAAAACTTTAACACCAATCTTTCTAAGTAACTTGACCTTGGACATGAAGGCTGCATGAATGTGGTATAGAATGAAAATATGGATGATGATAAGGAAGTGTATGAAGTTTGAGGTCAATCTGACTTACCGTTACAGAGATAACGGGTACCCAAAAGATTTAACGTTGTCGGGCGTACGGACAGACAAACAGACAGACGGAAGGACGGAATTACAAAAACTATATACCCCTCGACATACTTTGTATGACGGGGATATAAAATTATAACAAGAGTGCAAGAGGTCATACATTGTATTATTTCCAGAACAAATAACCAGTAGTTGAAGTAACTACTAGAGCAAGTCTGCCCTCCCAAGTCAAACAGCAGTGTCTGTTAAACTGCAGTATCTGTTCTGTTAAACTGCAGTATCTGTTAAACTGCAGTATCTGCACTATGATGCTATGCTATGCTGACCCTGTGCAATCATCCCCAGGTGGGGATGATTGCACAGGGTCAGCATAGCATCACACTGCAGTTTGACTTGGGATGATTGCACAGGGTCAGCAAAGCATCATAGTGCAGATACTGCAGTTTAACAGATACTGCAGTTTGACTTGGGAGGGCAGAAGTGAACAGGCGCTCACGGATACCCCCAGTCACCACCTGTCTTACACCAAATATGTTCCAAATCATTTGGCCTTGACCTTGGTCATGAAAGCTGCATGGGTGAGCTATAGAATGATGAAAATATGGATGAAGATAAAGAAGTATATGAATTTTCAAGTCAATCTGACTTATGGTTGTAGAGATGTTGTATAATTAAACTTTAACGCAACTTTCAAAGTAATTTTACCTTGACCATGGGCATGAAACCTGCATGGGTGGGCTATAGAATTAAATATGGATCAGGGCTCAAGATAAGGAATTAGTAATTGAGTATTTTCACTCTATAATTTCTGAAGCAATTAATTTCTGAAGCAATTGGGTATTTCAAAATTTTAATTGGGTAAAATAAAATCACACAACTGTTTACACATCAACAGACAGCAATTACCGAATAGTTTGCTTCGAAATGAAAACATGTCTTGGCATTTCATTAGAATTGTCTCCTAATGAAATACCAAGATGTGTTTTCATGGAAAATAAGAAAAAAAAATATTTGTGGTATGTTTATTGTTTTCTGCAGCATGATAAAGGTACCACAAAATTGTTATTGCTTTTTGATACTCGCTACTTCTGATTTCAATTGGGTTTTTGGCTATTTTAATTTGGTATTTAAGCAAATACGCAGCTTATCTGGAACTCTGATGGATGATGATAAAGAAGTACAATGTATTGAAATTTCACGTCAATCCGACTTACGGTTGAAGAGATAATGCAAAATTAATGTTTGGCCCCACCGGCGCACACACCCAAGGTATTTATACATACTGCAATTATTTTTGTCTAAATCCCACCCCTGGAGCATGGAAATTTGGCAAAATCCCTGGGCTTTGAGGTGTTCCAGGCATCAAAATTCTCCTATAGTCCCGGTACGTAAAATCCGGCCAAGTCTATTTCCCAGGTGGCGGTCTCACCGGGCCTGTCTAAATCACACCGGCTGTCCCGCAAATGCCCCACAAACAGACTGATTGAAAATAAAATGAATTGGTGGTGTTTTAAGGAAATAGGTCATAGAAAGATACAATTGGCTTCAATGGTAATTGCTTCATAAGAGTGATATATGAATATAAGATATGTGAATATCGTCTTGTTAATGTATACTATATGGTACATTGAATTGCGATCTCCGCCATCTTTGTATGAATAAACCATCATACAGTTTCACCACTGCGAGTGTTTGACACATACAGCAAATAATATGACAGTAAAACAAACGGAAAAAAATTGGTGCAATTCATTATCAGGATTATAGACAAATTTGACAACATGCTATAAATAGTATGCCAGCAAAATATACAAAAAAAAACAATATATCTCAGCGTTTCCCATAATATATCAAACTTAAAATAAATTCAAGGTGTAAACATTTCAATCTGATGCACAGTTTATTGTTCGTGTACACGTTACCCATAGGTTAAGCAATATCTACTCATATAGTAGGCGAGTAGACACCATTGACAATACACTGAGATAATTGCTTACATGTCACTGGTTTTGATACATGTATAGTATGTGTGGTAACACAGGTATAATTGACAGCACTGTATTTATCTTACTGTTACACAGCCATTATGGGATTTTCAAAACATTTAATAACGGGTCAACAAACTCTTCAGAAATCATATTTTGTATATGTAAGTGTGATGAAAACAACCCATATGTTGTTGTTTAACCCTTTCAACACCAAGTAACTTAATAGGATGTTCCATGCCAATGTTTCACGCTATTTCATTAATTTTGTTCATTCAAATTATCCCATTCTCCTAAAAGGGTAATCTGTACGACGTTTAAAATTAGTAACAAACAGTGGAGATCCTGATGAGATGGCTCTCATCTGGATCTGCACTGTTTGCAAACATTGTCTCTATAGAGGTCTGTGGTGTTGAAAGGGTTAACGTCTTTCAAAGATATTTCACCAAATTGTATTTATGTATTTGTCATATATTATCTGTGGTATGTGTCAAATGCCAGAAGAGGTAAAACTGACTGATGGCTTGTACACGCTAAGATGGCCGACATAGTAACTCCATGTGCCGTATAGTATACAGTTACATGCAAATGTTCACATATGTGTTAAGAAATATTACACAAATCTAACGGTGAATTACATCACTCGGCAGCAGTATTTTACACCACTCTCATGTTTAACATATTTGGAGATATGACATCAGTAACGTCGCAATGACGTGTTTCCTTCGACCAATCAAATCCTGTTCTCAGATACACCCTAATTCGCATAACTCTTGGCCATATCTTACTCTCGATTCGAAGAACCATGTGTGAAATGCAAGAAAATGTTTATTTAACCAGGTGAGCTGATTATATTGAAATAACGCCGATGGGGCCCTACCGCTAACAAATTTGATTCGCTACGCTCACTCGTTTGTTTCGCGTAAGAACCCAATTACTTGTGCATTATTTCACGATAATCAGCTCACCTGGTTAAATAAACGGTATTTCTTACATTTCAGCCAGTAGTTTACAGAAATTTAACGGTGAATTACACCACTCGGCAGCAGTAGTGTACACCACTCACATGTTTACCATATATGGAGAAATGACGTCAGTAACGTCGCAATGACGTGTTTCCTTTGACCAATGAAATCATGTTCTCTGACACACCCTCTGAATCGCGAGACAGTCACCGTCACTACGGCCCGCCTCCAGATATTAGTTTGCACACGTCTTGTCTCTCTTGACCATATTTTACGCTTGCTTTTCTTTGATTTGATTTTATGACAAATCATGTGTGAAATGTAAGAAAATATTTATTTAACCAGGTGAGCTGATTATCTTGAAATAATGCCCTCGTGATTGGGTCCTACGCTAAACAAACTCAGTTCACTACGCTCACTCGTTTGTTTCACGCAAGGACCCAATCACTCATGCATTATTTCACGATAATCAGCTCACCTAGTTAAATAAACGGTATATCCCATCACATTTAGGAACCAATTATGTTTGAATCAAACGATGATCAGGGGTCTCACGGGTCCTTAATATAAAAATAGCTTGTTTTCTAATCCTGTTCTCAATTGTATGTATATATATATCACTTGCCACAACTTAAAATAAATATTGTTCAAACTAAAAATAGCGAGACCCTCAGCATCATCAGGTTCTGTGAAACGACTCTGGTTCAGCAAAGTCAGCCTAATTCATTTAATTGCAGTTGAAAAATCGACAGGTTTCTGATTAAATTAAATATAAAAAATACATAGTAAATTTAAAAAGTGTGAAAAAAATCCACTAATACATATTATTAAAATGACTTCTTTACACGTCACCTGTCCGGGTACCGGTATCTATCGGTAACGGATATACAAGTATAAATAATTATGTTAAGCGATGTAAACAGGATGTTTTCACACAAATACAAGACTGAAGAACTATAGTAAAATTACCGATAATAATATTAACCTCCAGCATGTATGTATACAACACATAACACTAAATCAGCGAAGAAATATACCAGAAATCGAGAGTTAATTGAAACGGATTATCCGCGACAAACGTCACGCTTCAGTGAACTGCAGTGAAGTTCGATCACTCACGACGGTTCAACACTGAGGACGAGTACTCTTGTCTCAGTGGTCGATTGTGATAGACCAATATCATAGCGAGTGTTCGGCTGTGTTCCTGCATGGACAAGTATTAACCATCCATACTCGCATGCCCGTACGCAGGATTTTCTATTGGGGGGGTGCGCGTCACGGGCGAGCCCCACGTAGTGGAGCTAGTACGCTGGGGGGTCTGGGGGCATGCTACCCCTGCATTTTTTTAAACCTAGATGGCCTGAAATGCACTCTCCTGCATTTTAAGTCATTTAAATTCGGATTTCAACGGTGGTAAATTGTGACATTTTCATGCAAATTACCTGTATATTAATGCATTTCAAGATTTGTTGAGATTACTGTTTGAAAAATAGCGGACCTCGGCCTTGTTTTTGCACATCCCCGGACAGACCTCGGTAGATTAACCCTTTCACCCCTAAGTAACTAGAATGGGTTTTGATTTGTTAATTTTGCATCATCACAAAATGATTTTCAGACCAGTCCATTTATGAACATGGAATGTTTTTGTTCTCAAAATTATGAAAATTAATTGCAAAAAGTGCAGATCCTGATGAGACGGCTCGTTACGAGCCGGCTTATCGGGATCTACACTGTTTGCCAATACCACTATACATGCCTGCGGGTAAGAGTGAAAGGGTTAAGGGGGGGGGGGGGCGTACGCACCCGTCGCACCCCCTCTGCGTACGGGCCTGACCCTGTATTATACTTTTCTTTTGAGACCGTACATCAATAGTTGTGGCGCTCATCACATGGTAGTGTCACGTGCAATGCTCGTATGTGCGTTTATCTCATTTGAGTATATTAAGTGTTCACAATTTCACTACCCATAAAACAATTATGAATAATGTCATGGGAGCATATATAAATCACTAAGGCGAGGAAATGTATACCCGTGCCCGTTAGCTCAGCCAGTAGAGGACTGATAGGTAAACCAGATGCCCCCGGTAGTAGTATATAAGAGTCACAATGATACCATCACCTATGGAAGGTGCCAGCTACGCGCGGCACCTTCCACAGCATGATGGTATCATTTGTGACTCTTATATACTACTACCGCGAGACCATATATTTATGACATGAGAAGATACACCCTATTAGAGATAAAAATCCCTATGTTATACTCAGTATATATATATAACATAATGGTTCTAGTTAAGTGTGCGTGGTTGAAGACAGGTAGTCACGAGAGATGTTTTCGTACCGGTATTTACGATATTGCAAACATCAACCGTGCATGGATGCGAAGAGGTTCCGTTTCACCTCGCCCATGTCGGCATTGTGGGGTAGGGACCAAATCCGAGTCACTGCTATGTCCACCATGTGGTGGCACTCAGGCTACTCATCGAATGGTTAACAAGGGATTACGTGCTCGCAATGTATTATCGTTTTAGTAATTAATTCAAATCGGAAAGTCAGTTAGAAAGATAGAATCGATCTAATAAGTCAGGTGTTTCTACAGCATTAAAACACTGTAAAAAACATTATCAAACTAATTTTATAAAATTGAACAGAAAAAACAAGTACCAATATAAAAGAGAAAATGGATAATACAATACAATTGGAATTGAAAGTTTTTAATGGCTGTGTTGAAGAAGTTTACGAAGAATACGGGGGTTATAATCCTGTATATAAATTCTATAAAATGAGAACACTAGGCGATATGGAATATATGAAATACCAGCGTAATTTATTACGCTCCGACAAAAACGTTGCATTTACAATATTCGCAAATTAGTCAAACTATCAAGAGGCAAATACGAACATTAAGACAGATAATGCGTATCGGATATGAAACTAAGGCGTATTATAAAACTATTAAAACCCAACGATTCGTTTACGAACGTACATTTCTACGATATCACTTATAAATTTATGTTGTAATCACAACACCAGCAGACGACAATGTTTCACTTACACGTGTTATAAACATGCAAATAATGTGTCCTACCTTACACGTATATTAAGTGTCCATTTTATAGAGAGATTACACGATTACGTCTTCCGGGATGAAACATAAACACACTGTAATATATACTACACACACGTGGGTGTGTATTACACAACCCGCTATCGATATTCCGGAAGTTTTAAATTTCTTACATTGTGATTGGTTGGCATGTTTTTTATTTTTTTTAATTTTACTTTTAATAATTTAGAACGTTATAACCTATATTATTATAAATAAAAAAACGAACTTATATATAAAAAGCAAATAAAAAAAAAAGAGTAAATATTTGGTATTGCACAACACGGTTTTAGCTTAATATATGTAAAATTAACAACAATACTTTGTCTTGGGGGACGCCCCTTGACGAAAAATGAGCGCTCAGTGCAACCCGTGCTGACACTTCAAGGTTGCCTAGACTTTCGACACTAATTACTAGATCAGCCGAGAGATGGTGGGGGTGTGCAGTACGGGTAGCTACACCTCGCTAAGCCAAACAGAAAAAAGAATGAATGAATGAATGAAAGAGAGTGGCTTAGCGGGTGAACCAGAAGGGTTTTTGCTGGCGGCTCGGGTTCGAGCCTCGGTGTGACCCAACTTTTTTTTTTTTAAATTGTTTATAATTTTCCTAAAATTAATTAATAAATTGTTTACTGCACCAATATAATTATTTAATAAAAATATTAATTTCTTCCGACTTTATCTCCAAGTTTTTCCCTAAATTTATCCCAATCAGTACACTCAATTTTGGGCATGGTGGCGCGCGCCTTGATTCTTATATCATTTTTTAATTGTTCATATCTCCCCATTTCTTCCACCACGGATTCAAACTCTAAATTTGATATTTTCTTATCGGCCAACGCTTTGGACACCATAACGTCGATGGTATTTTTCTTCGACCTGGCGAGAACAGATATTCTATCATGTTTTCTAAAAAAATTCTCTAGTTTTCCACCCGACGCCCTAATTACCATACACAACAAGCCAGAAACGGCCGACACCGCACATAAAATCCCCGCTACAGGAACCGTTATAATGGTGGATATAGTTGCAGCAGTCCCCGCCCCACACAACACAGAAACACTCGCTAGAGCCGTGCTAGATGCTTCAGCCGTGTTCACCGCGCGTCTATATTTTTTAGCGTTTCTTTTTCTATTTGTATATTCTCTAACTAAAATATCCTGCATAGCGACGATATTATTCAACCTAAAATCTGAACTTCTTTCGTTAATTGTACACAGTGTTGATGGAGTGGTATTGACAATTGGAAGCGGTGATTCGTTCATAATTTTCAATATATTAGTATTTACAAAATAAGTTCAATTAACAATGAGACAATAGTGGAAGAACTCTCTGGGTCACCGATTTTCGTAACAAAGTTAATAACACTACCTTGGGAAAGTCTAATTCGATCATTACCGGAGAACGAAACCACCGTCGAACTATCTCCAGAGATTTTAGTGACTCCAACCCCCCGTTCTTCCCCATCTACTACAATATTTATCGCGACTGCGCCAACAGGTTTACCACTACCATTAACCGAGCAGACCGCCATTCGGATAACTTCACCCGCAGCTGTCATAGTGTATCCCCCACATTTATTACTCGCTTTGGCACCGAACGAATATTCATAGTGCCCATCAACCAATGAGCCCCGCTTCTCAGCCCAAACTGGTATGGCACGTTTTAGCGTTTTCATTGTTCGCACTATTCCGGCAAGCGCACTGTTTGCGTTATATGCCTCAGTACGAATCTTATAAGAGGCCTCCTCAAGAGCTTTGGTCGCGGCTATACGATCATGTTTCAGTTTATCGGAAACTTCGGTTATCTTTCCGTCTAGTTCGGTAAGTGCCGCTTCTCTGCTGAGAGAGTCCTCTAAGCGCAACGCATCATAAGCCTCCGTAATGGTAGCCTGGTGGCCTTTTAGGGCTTTCTCAACACCCGACCGGGCCGGGCCTCTTTTTGAAATTCGGTTATTTTTCCGTCTAGTTCACCAACCGCCGCTTCTCTGATGAGCCCGTCCTCTGAGCGCAACACCCTATAAACCTCCGTAAGGTCCGCCTGGTGATCTTCCCGGGCTTTCTCAATACCCGTTCGGACCCCCTCAACCCCCAACCGGGCCCTCTTTTACGAAATGTGGTTATTTTTTTGTCTAGTTCAGTAAGTGCCGCTTCTTCTGTTGAGAGAGTCCTCTGAGCGCAACGCCCCATAGCCTCCGAACAATTGGCCTCCTTGTGGGTCTTCTCGGACCCCTCAACCCCCGACCTGGTCTCTTTCAGAAATTCGGCTATTTTCCCGTCTAGTTCGGTAAGTGTCGCTTCTTTACTGAGAGAGTCCTCTAAGCGCAACGCATCATAAGCCTCCGCAAGGGCCTCCGCAAGGTTCGATTGGTGGTCTTCTCGGACTTTATCAATACCCGACCGGGTCTCTTTTCGAAATTTGGTTATTTTTTTATCTAGTTCGGCAACCGCCGCTTCTCTGATGAGAGAGTCCTCTGAGCGCAACCCCTCATAAGCCTCCGTAAGGTCCGCCTGGTGGTCTTCTCGGGCTTTCTCAATACCCGACATGGCCTCTTTTCGAAATTTGGTTATTTTTTTGTCTAGTTCGGTAAGTGCCGCTTCTCTGATGAGAGAGTCCTCTAAGCGCAACGTATCATAACCCTCCGTAAGGGCCGCCTGGCGGTCTTCTCGGACTTTATCAATATTCGACCTGGTCTCTTTTCGAAATTTTGTTATTTTCCCGTCTAGTTCGGTAAGTGTCGCTTCGTTGCTGAGAGAGTCCTTTAAGAGCAACGCATCATAAGCCTCCGTAAGGCCCGCCTGGTGGTCTTCTCGGACTTTATCAATCCCCAACCGGGCCTCTTTTCGAAATTTGGTTATTTTTTATTTTTTCACTAGTTCGTTTAGTTCCGTATGCGTTTCTTCACGACTTTGTGTATTCACAGCCAGGGCATATTCTCTAAGTTGTGATAGTAGACTCTTGTGAATCTCGTCCGTGGCCACCGATATAGTTCTATTGATCAAGGCTTTGTTTTTTGGGTAGTTAAAAAGTCGCCCTCTGTCGGGATGAATCCCCCTTCTGTCGGTTCCAAATTCTTTGAATTTGTCACCCAATCGGAAGAACTACCTGGTCCGTATATACTCATTTTCAATAATGTTGATAATATATATATTACGAACATGCGTTTAATTCTAAATAATTTTCTTAAAATTAATTAATTTGAAATTTCTAGGACGACCGAAATCGGGTAATCGTTCTTCAACTCTCGCCCTTTATCATCAAGAATAGAAATCTTCAACTCGTAGGATGTGTCCCGATTCCAAAACTTTCATCTCGGGGTGTGGGAAGTCTAAGGTCAGGGTCTCACCAAAGAAACAGTCGCTAGCGGGCACGGTTTTCAGTAATGTGCTGGGAGTGCCGTCTACCGTGTTGTACGATGTGTTCACCCGATCCAGGTGCACCCCGAGAGTTTTTGTGAAGGCAAAGTTTACTGGGGTCATCCCCGTGATCGACCCCGCAACAAACCGTTCACCCTCGTCGTAAGGGGGTGAACGGTTTAATCTTAACATTGAGGCCAACCCCGGGGTGATATCTATTTTTTTATAAACGTACAATGTCGCAAGCCCCGTGGCTTTTTCGATTTCGAGAGCGGCTAAACCAGGAATCTTCTCCGCTATTAAAGCTTGGAGATCTCCGAAACCCCAAAGGCCAGGACGTAATGTGGCAGTTGAATGAATAGGGTCGTCTAAATCTAAAGGATCTACGGCTCTGATATACTCGTACGTTTTGAGGTTTTTCCACCCGACCGTGAACGTGATTGATCTGAGGCCTACCCTTCCGCAGCAGTTGTCGATTGATTTTTGAAGTTCACAACTCCCTTTTTGAACATTAGTGATAGTAGCAAACATAATAATATCTTTCAATGGATACAAAAGCATTTAGCTTTAACTCTAATGCAAAGTACGCGGTCGGTGGTAAATACAAGCAAAAAGACGTTGTTAACCACCTTGTACACCCAACCGTAACGATTAGACCGGCCAGTGGCTTTACCACCAATTTCCCTAAAACATTTGAGAAATATGTAGTTCCAAAGACTACTAGTCAAGATGTATTACTAAGATGGGAGTTTTCCCATATGAACTTCTGGCAGAACCAGCTAAATTTCGCTGTATGGTGCGCAACGGCCGGATGCGGAGTTTCGCATCAAGACCATTTGACATCCGAGAATATCATGCTCAGAAGTGTCTACAACTTTCACGTGTATTACACAATTAGGAGGATTCTCAAAGAACTAGGTATTCCACTGCCTCAAGACGATGGCTGGGATCCCATTTCCAGCGCATACGACCGTAAGGCGTTCGAAAGATTGTGTAGCGAATTTGGGGTATCAAAAAACGCCGACTGGAGACAGAAAGTATACACCCCGACCAACAGTTTAGGGTTAGTGCACCTTAAAGGCTTAGATAGTGGGGAGCGTCTGGATAAAGTTCCAGTATATTTCTCAGGGCTATGGAGCGCTCGAGGGGCCACCCCCACCACCAGTTTAGAAAAATGGCAACATGGACTAAATATAATTATAAGTTGAATAAGATGACGTTCGGTGCTGAAGTGCTTGGTGGACTTGCGTGTAATGATGGTGATTGCCATTGGCTGCCTACTAAAGTAGCCCATGTGGAATACCTAGACCTGGGTGATACTCCACAGATGCGAAATGCTTGGAACACATTTATGTTAGATTGAAAGCACTGGATTTACGCAGGGTGGGGTTGTGTTCGTCTCAACGAATCCATTCGCATATACGTATGGGGCAATCCTCGCCTCACAGAAGCAAACGCGCAGCGCTATACTTGGTACGGGAACGGCCTTTGACGCGCAAAAACAGTTCTTGGCACTTGTCGAGGACGCCATCTCAGCTAAGGTGGACCTCCAGAAGGCGATCCAGAATTATCAGACGTTTTGCAGACTGCCCGCACCCCGGTAGACTACGCATTTGGAATAGGTCTTTATATGGCGCCGAGCAATATGATACTACGAGACGACCCGGTTGACGGTTACAATAATCAGATCGTAGTCGCAACCACCAATCAAAAAATCGGCCGCAACGGGGGGGAACGTGAACACGGGTATCATCAAGCTCCCACCCAAGATGATCGGGCGCGGAGTTGTAAATTCAAAATAAATTTGAAAATGATTTCATAAAACCCCCAAAAACACAAAATGGATACACCTCCCTCAACACAATCGAACCCAGTACCCCCAATTCGTAAATTGGATGCACCATCGAGTTCCATCAACAATGTTGAAACACCAATCGAGATTGGAAGCACAACACACGAGGAGGAGAAATTAGCGCTCGTCGTGCCCTCAGTGGCGATCGGATTATTTACGCTTGGTAGGAACTCTGTGGCGAAGAATAGTAGGAGACCGGCGATGGCCACGATTAAAGCCCAGGTATTCTCGGCGAGCCATCCGACCGTTTTTGATAATATAGATAACAAGAAGGAGAGGAGACCTCCTATCAAACCAGGCAGCGCGGCAGCCAACTTTCCTGCTAATTTAGCCAGGAGACTGGCGAGGTCTTTTAGTTGTTTTTTTATCCACTCCTTGGCTCCGCCGGATGGCGCGGGTGCTGGTGCGGGTGCTGGTGCTGGTGCGGGTGCTGGTGCTGCACCAGCATTGACAGCTACAAATAGAGACGATATAGATAGAATTAGGGTCGATATAATCATGCTGAAAGCTGCGATGATGGTTAATATCGTGACGCCCTTCTCTCTGAACAGAGTGCGAAGAGCTCACCGAGTGTCGTGTCCTCGTGCAGAACCCTCGAGATTGTTTCGCGGCTCCGACTTAATTGGCCGGAAAGCGTCTCACGGTTAGTCGAAGCAGTCTCCAAGCTAGCTTCTCTTTCGTCCCGCACTGACCGCAGGAGTTTGTTGATCCGCTCGGTAGATTCTCTATCGTCACGGATTTCCCTAAGTTTTCTTTCTTCTAGCGCGATATGTTTGTCCAGCGCCGTGAGTTTGGAGAGGTTATTGACCAGTTCGCCCCGAGTTGTTTGCAGAGCCTTATCGAGTCCCCGAGTTCGTGAAGAGGTAATGGTGGGTCATATTTTGTGCCGTTCATTTCGTTAACCGTGGTTTCCACTGTGTTAATAGCGTCGGTGGCTATACGAGGGACATCGTTGAGCTCGCTCGTTTCTATAGCGGCGGCCGTCTTCGCCAGCGTTTCGTCGGTAGACTGTAGGGTTTTTACCATTTGTTGAGGCAGCTGCGACCGATCATCGATCACTCCGAGAGCTCGAGCGAGGGATACTCCATATCGGTTCACGGAAGAGGGGCTGAGTAACCGGGTCAGGTCGTTCTTGTACGTCAGCAACTTCCAGCTATTACCCCATTTAACCCACAAGTCTCCTCTTTTAGTGCTGCGTAACTCCAACGTGGCATTGATGCCGTGTTTAGACACCTCACTCTCCCACCGTTTCACCCGAGAATCCGTTTCCGTGAGAGGCGCCAGCTCATTCTTGGAGATTCCCCGCAGGAATCTCGGCACCGCCCGCCCATGCCGGAGTTGCGGGTGGGGCCTCCCACATAGGGGCACCAGCAGATGAAGTTCCCGGTGCGTCTGGACCAAACAAAGATTCGCCTGGACCAAGCGAAGGCGTATTTCGTTGTTCGCCTGGAACAAACAAAGGTGTATTTTTGGGTGCTGGTGTCTCTATGAAGGTCGTTTCGTCATAGTTATCGATGTCATCATCGATGTCATCATCATCGCGGAAATCGTCTCTGCCGATTTCATCCATGTCAATATCGTAATCAGTCATATTAATTTCTTAAAATTAATTATGTATTAAAGACAAAACCATACGGGTTTAATATTGATTCACTAAATTATGTCTTCGAGTCAATACGGTCGCAAACTCAATCCATACCGCAGATTGCGTGAGCCCTCGGGGCAAAAAGGCGTGGAGACAGAGTGTCGTTATTACGAACAACCCATCGACGATCGACCAGAACCAGCAGCTCTTGGTCCGCTTCCCCAACCTCGGAGCTAACGACGTCATTGTGCCGGGGACTGTTCGCCTCGCTTTCACTATTTCGCTGACGTCGACGGACGAGGTCGAACCGTCGTTCAGAACCTTGGTCGCGCCATCGTCAAGAAGACCATGATAAAAATTTCTGGTAATGAGGTGATGTCGATCGATGACAGCGACGTCTACCATTGTTATCAAGACCTATGGATGACGGCGCAAGAGCGCGAAAACGCTGTCTACAGGGTATTGACACCAGCAAAAATAAGAATGTAACCAAACTTAGAATCGGGGCTGCTAATAAGGCAGATAACAACGCGAGCGACAACGCGGTCGCGGGCGCTTACGGCAACCGCTTCTACATCCCGCTCGACTTTGAGTTGCTGGAGAGTCACATGCCCTACTATCAGAGCGCTTTGGCTGACCGCCTCGAATACGAACTAACGTTCAACGACTGCGGCCAAGTTCTCATAGCCAGCGACATGTTATCGACGTATACGATTGATAATGTTTCGCTGGAGTACGACATGGTCACAATGCCTGAACTCGCGCGATTGATCAGAACCCAGTACGCCGGGCGCGTTGCCATACTTTACGACCGAGTTCTTCGCCATCGCAAGATGACGAAAGACAAAAGCGACACATTGTGGAATATTAATGTCAAACGTACCCGCCCGCTCGATGAAGGTATATGATGTTGTTCGAGGATGCTCGGTTCGCGTTCGGTGCTAGAAAAACCGACAAATTCTATAACCCCAAAATCACGAAGGTAGAGCTGACGATCGAGGGAGTACCCAATCAACTCTACAGCGCGGGTCTTCGCGCGCACCAGCAGTGGGACGAAGTAAGAAAGCAGTTTGCTGCCGGCTCTAAGCGCTCTCCAGAGGTTGCAGCGGTTGCCAAAGACCTGCATCTCTCGGCCGTCTCCCTCGCGGAGTTCCTGAATACCAAATACGCGTTATGGCTAGACATGCGAGCCAGCGACGACGACCAAATACACGGCAGCGGACGCCAAGTTGAGAACGCTAGCGAGGGTGTGACGATCCAGATAACCAAAGAGGCGGACGGAGCCGGGCCATTGAACGTGTACTTATATATAATTACAGACGCACAACTCAACATCGAAGACGGCCGATACGTCTCAGCTCTCTACTAAATCTGACGATTTATTATTTAATTTTAAGAAAATTAGCAATCATTCTAACGTTTTATTAATTAATAAATTTGAAAAAATTAAGAAAATTAACAATCAATACCAATTCACGATTGGAGATGCCCACTCTGCCATAACATGTGGGCAGACAGGATGTGGAAAAACGGTTTTCATCCTAGACTTGCTCGAGGGCTCCTACCGCGATGCCTTTCGTCACATTGTGATCCTGTGTCCCACTGTGCGGCACAACGATACTTATCAGCGGCGCCCGTGGATATGGACCGACCCTGAGGTATACGTTATTGACCCCGGTGATAGGCTTCACGATTGGTTGCGTGGTTTTTTATACCAACAATTCCAGGGTGAGCCCACCCTAAACGTGATTGACGATTGCTCGGCCAAGGCGGCGATGACCAAAAAGAAGGACATGCTCTCGAGCTCGCATTTTCTGGCCGCCATGCTAGGCAAAGCGTATGGATATCCACTCAAAAGTACAACGCCGTCCTCAAGGATCTGCGCGAGCAAACGAAATGGGTCGCCCTCTTTCACTGCAAGGACCGAGACTCATTCGATGACTGTCTTCGAGAGAATGACGTTATCCCAACGCGCGAGGAGCGCCTGGAGGTTCGACAGATGCTTTCGGAAACTAAGCACGCCAAGCTTCTGCTAAAGACTGATCAACCAACTACTTACGAAGTTATCAATTAATTTTATAATTAATTTTATAATTAATTAGCAATTACTGAACAAATGCTGAACAATGCTGAACAATGCTTAGCAATTGCTGAACAATGCTAACTATCTTAACATATGTTTGAACATATGCTGAACAATGGTTAACAATGTTAACAATTTGGTGCTCCGCTGCGAGCTTTGTTGCGAGCATAATGGTGATCATAAGTATCGGGTGGTGTGCTTGGCAATATGTTAAAGTGATGAGACTTGTTAGAATAGTTAAATTAATTTTAAGAAAAATGAACTGCGACGAACTTCTCGATCAGCTAATAGAAGAAACCTCAACTCCGACTGCCAACATAGATAATGATCCGACAGAGCAATCGGAATCAACTCCAACGGCGGTTGGTATTGGGTTGAGTGCAACGACTCCGAATGAAAATGAAAATGCGGCGCGACGAGAGCGGCTAGCTGCGCTGGTTGCTGGGGGACAATCGGAGCATTATCTCGGTAGGCGTCTCTCAGTTTTTCAGGTGGATAAGATGTCAGATGCGGAGATCGATAAAATGTATGCGCGATACGAATCCAAATTGGGAGCGGAGATGACAAAAACTCTCGGATCAGCGGCTATTCATTTGTACGCAACCGCCGTTAGTATACTTCTCCCTATACCAAACACCGCGGGATTGATTGACGATCTAGAGACTGACCCTTTTTATAGGTCACACTCTTAGAACAGCCTGCTGCTCAATTTATCACAAGTTTGGAATGTACTTAGCTCCGCTGACAACCGCGTTGACCACGGGTAAAACACTGTCAATTTGGACATATATGCCCACGAACTATAAGCCCTAATATTAATACAAAATATAATTTTGAAAATGATGACACAAGACACACCCGCGAGTGAGTGAACGGAGTTGAACCCTAATTGCTCCCAACACAAATCGAACCCTTGTGTTGTTATCTCCGCACTGGATGACCATACCGCATATAAAAAAATCCCAAAAGACAGGCAGCTGGGCGGGCGGCGGCTGCCACCGAAAAGTTAAATTAAACAAGATAAAATACTCGCCGAGCTTCGAGAGGCTAAACAGTCGTTGCAATCGGGGCGGAGACAGCAAAACATTGAAGACAGGTTGAGTACAACAACACCCCCAATTCACGAATTGGAAGAACACTCAACACCCAATACCAACTGCCGTTGGAGTTGGGCGAATCCGATTGAACCCAAATTCGTGAATTGGAGATGGGTTGTTGGTGGTGGTCTGGCAGTTGTTGGTGTGCCCTGTGCGTGTGGAAATACCCCATATTATCGAAAAAACAACCAGCCAGTGTTCAGAAGAAAGTTACGAAACACCAATCGCGATTGGATGCGCCCCATTTAAACATTGATCGCGACCCCTTTTATATGCAATAATAATATGGCTGAACAAGATGGTAAAATGTTAGTGAATGCGCTTTATCACGCCGTGGTTGATATCGGGTTTCAGTATCGGGTATGCTCGACTATCAAAGATGGCCTAGGAGGATCCGCTCCAAATTGGACTTTACTGCGAGAGACGTAGGGCTCGCGACCTTAGATGTAGCGGCCGCAGTTTGGACCCGAGATTATCTAGTTAAAGCTGGAATTCTACCAGTTAATATATGGAAATAAATGGCTTCAATCGCAGTAATAGTAGGTGGTGCGCTCGTAAACGCATTGGCGTTCAGCGGTAGCAACTTTATATTCTCTAAAATGAGAAGCTCGAACGTGGATGAGGAGCGTAAGCGTCACGATTTAGCTGTAGAACAACTCAATAGCGCAAAGGAAGCATGGTCGAAAAAACGAACCGCCCATCTGGACTGGGTCAATGAAGAGCTTCGCCGCGAAAATCACGCCGCACAAACTTTTCAGAACGTTGAAGAAGCCAACCGCGAGTACGCGCTGGCATATCCGCACAAAAGTCTCGCGCCGCTGGATCGCGAGCCCCAACTTTCAGATTTCTATGTACCGTCAGAGCCCCAAAAAGACCGCGAGATCGCGTTCATCGTCGTGGGAATGGGTGGGTGTGGTGGGTCTCGTCGGCTACTATATTCAATCGAGATTTTAAATTAATTATTTTAAATAACTTTTTTTATGAATATATATATATAGAACGATGTCAGTTGACGAACTTTATTTTGCTATGATTGATGTAGGCTACACTGCCCTTAAACACCGTATGGTTGGTGCAAAGGGTATGATTCGTCTGGCCCGAGATTCTCTCGAGACGTGGCGGGAGGACGAAAAAGTGGCCACCCTTTTCGCAAAGCGGTTGTTAGATTCCTCCACCAATCCTGGGGGATTAGATTTTCCCAAGTTCCTTCAGAACTTAACCCCCAATCGCGATTGTACTTCCAACAAAGGTTTATTATTATCGACGCAGTTACCGGACGATCTGGCGAGGGCATGTTGGAGATTGTCCGATATATTAGAATACATCGCATACGATGAACACGCGCAAACTTAATACCAAACTATCGGTTCGCCTATCACGCAAGCTAGCCGAACATGTACTATAGCCCCCGCGGGGCTTACTGGGAAGGGGGACTCCTCGCTGCCATCAAGAACCTCGCGGCGGCGACCAAGGTTTCAGAAAACGCTGTCAAGGAATGGCTCAAGAAGCAGGCCATCTGGTAGATCTATTTACCCGCGCCTCACAATATTCCGCGCCCGAAATTCGACGTGCCGGTGCCGAACCAAGTTCACAAGCGGATCTCCTGTTTCTCCTCACATCGTGTCGGTCGTAAGACGTACAAGTACGCGCTGACAGTCGTTGACGTAGCGAGTCGTTATAAGGGGGCTGAGCCGTTGGCCACTAAAGAGTCTAAGGAGGTGGCCGAGGCTCTCTCCCGAATATATAAGAGGAGTCCTCTCAAATGGCCGAATCTTCTCCAGGTCGAACCCGGCCGCGAGTTCATGGGCGCGGTCTCTCATCTATTGTCTAAGCACGAAGTTTCTGTCAGACGCCGGCTCAACATCCACCGGGACCAGGGGATCGTGGAGCGCTTCAATCGAACGCTGGCTGAGAGACTGTTCGGACACCAATATGCCAAAGAACTTGTAGACCCTCATTCGCGATCGACCGAGTGGGTGGCCAGACTGCCCGCCGTGGTCTCCGCACTGAACGGAGAGGTGACCAGATTGATAGGTAAGAAGCCCGTAGATGCTATCAAGTTTAAAAGGGTGACGAGCGAGCCCTCTGCCGTCTCGCGCGGGCGACCCGTTGGTTTAGAGGAGCAACGGCTTCCATCAGATATTGATGTCCGGTACCTCTATCAACCGGGAGAGCTCGAAGATGGCAGTCTCTCAATGTATATCATCTAGATCGATCTATTACCAAGCCCGATGAGCCCGTGCTCTACTATTTGGATGATGGGCCATCTCGAGGGTTTGTTCGCGAAGAACTTCTCGCGGTGCCTTCTGACACCCAGCTACCACCGGATCGTCAGAGTCTTTAGTATTCTCTCAGAGTTCCTTTTTTTTTTTCATCTTTTTAGTTTTATCCTAACCTATAGGCTCCGGTTGTGAAACCCGTCTTCCATCACTCTCCTCTGTCGTAGTACGCGCCGAGAGTCCTATTTTTTGTTGACAGTACGTCTTCATCACCCCGTTAATCATTCGGAATCCCCTGTTCTCCACCATATCCCTAACCCTTCGAGAGCACTCTTATACCTTCCCCAAGTCAGATCGTTAGATCTCTTCGACATCCCCTTGGCCGAGTGCTTAGATTTTCCATCACCGCTCACGTAGTAACACTTGCTACACAGAGCGATGGCTCTACCCCTCCCCTTCGAATTCCAGCTTGAACAGTCCCGGAGTTCTGTTGCTCCACACGTCCCACGCCAACCACTCGGTCTTCTCCTTATTGAACTTTCTCTTCATATTCTTTCTCACCACCGCCTCCAGCGTCTTCTCCGACAGCGCGAAGTACATGCTGTCAGTGTCCATCTGTATCAGTTCGAAATCTCCGCGATCCACGTACTTGTCCAAGAAATCGTAGTAGAACTCCAGCATCCGGAGCTTGGCCAACTGGTAGACCGCTATGCCACACTGAAACGGTCCTGTTGATCACCACTCGAGTCTTCCTGCTCGATATCTCGTAAGCCTCCCCAATCTCCTCCAAGTCTTCGAACCACGCCGACCTCAGTGCCCGATCGACAGTCTTCTCATCCTTCGTATATGTGGTGTTCAGGTGTCTCTCTTGCGCCTCTATCAGCTTGCCACAACACGCGTTGCCAACCAGTTTGAATATCTCCGGCAACACCGCCTTGCTCTTGTCGACGTCCCACGTCCATCTAGCAGCGGTGACCTCTTTAACGAACCATTGAAACGGTTTGACGGGCGTGTAGTCTATCACCCTATGCACCGCCTTGACGATCAGGACCGTGCTCCAGATACCACTTTAGCAGCGGGGAGTATATGATCATCTTCTTGGCGGACATTGCCCCCACGAGCTTTCTCTGTCCTTCGACTCTTTTCCTCCCGGTCCCGGCCAGGTAGTCCTTCATGTGCTGTGGAACCTCGTTCTCATCGACTTCTCGATTAACGAACAGCGGTGACATTTCCAAGAACTTGTCTCTCAACGTTTCAGGGACCTCTATATCCAACTCCGCAAATCCGAACCACTTTTAACACTCCTGACCTTCCTCACGAAACGGCTATATACGACTATCTTTCCGGGTCGTCACACGTCCATATCTGCTCCTCACCACACGGCATGTCCTTCGACAGAGTAGATCGGTATAGAGCATTGGCATCGTACCCCAGCACCGCCTTGCACATCTTCTCCTCCCGACTCCCCACCTGACCCCTGATCGTCGACCTTCCAGCCTCGGCGTATCTGGAGAATACTATGGACGGACCACCGACCAATCCCTGCTTCATCATCTCGTAAGTTTCATACTTCGGTGACCACAGCTCGGGCGTGTCCGCCTTCCCATCGATCGACCCGCGGAGTAGGTACTGAAGGGAAACAAACACCGGGTAGAGACACAGCATCCTTGAGTATGTCCACGCCTCTTCCCCTGTAGAACTCCGTCATTTTAGTCAGAGCCTCCAGGAACGGTCCTACATCCAAGTCGTTGTAGTGTTGCAACCATTCCTTGAACGTCTTCATCCCCTTTTCTCGGAATACCTTCTTACACTCTTTTCACTCGGACAACGACAGTAGGAACTCACCCTTCAACTTCGAGTACCACTCGGGATAGTCTGGCAGCCCCGGATGGTCGAGCTTGTCCGCGCTATCGAACCACTCGTACGGAAAGTGAGACTTTACCGTTTTACAGTCGTACGCCTTAACCCACCGGTCGTACGTGGTACCGGGTCCCAGATACTGGATGATGTCGAGAAATCTAAAGTCCGGGTGGGGTAAACAGAAACATCGTCGTGCTGGCTCTCTTTCCGACCATCACCTTATTCACGGTGGCCGCCAACTTCTCTACAAAGTACTGCTTGATGAGGTTCAGGTCGTACCTGCTACAGTTGAACCCCACCACCGGGACTTGGTCAATCCAAGAGATAATCTTTGCTTGCTGAGACTTCGATAACATATCTATGTCGGCCGGCAGATACTTCTTCCTAACCCCCTCCCCCTGATTGCCTTGCCTCTCATCTTGCAGCTCGGTCACGAACTTCTCGACTAGCGTGTCGGGATCTCGTTCGCATAGGTGTGTGATCCCTTCATGCATCGTATCCCCCAACGACACCGATATAGGAACGTGCTCGACCTCGAAGGTCAGGTCTTTGGTGGTCGCGTGGTTTTTTGACTTGTCGAGATACGCCTCGAAGTCGTAGACTATCTGGTGGGGGGGTACAGAGTCGTCTCCTCCTCGCGTGGCAATTGTGGATAGTAGGTATTCACCTCATTCAACCACTCGCACTCCCACATCACCACCAGCTCGTAACCCGCCTTTCCTTATCTTGGCGTCTTGAATTTTCGTCGTCCTCTTGTACAGCGATCTCGCGTTACCTCTCATGCAATGCCTCGGACACCCGTGCCAGTAGCATCCGTGAAACTGAAACACGGTCTCGGTCTCGTGACAGTAACCGTCGACCGGATCACCGGCCACCCACCTCTCACCACCGTGACCGCAGTTGGCGTGATGTATGTGCTTTCCCTCCCTCCTCTTCTCTGCTCAACCATTGAATCGACCTCACACTCGCTGAGCCCCTTAGGATAGAACGCCTTCTCGTAGGCCGACTGCGGTCTACTCTACCCTCTTACCTGGACATGTCACCACGGTCTTCCCACCCATGCAGGTGGTCGCGTGCCTGTGCATGTTACACGACTTTGTGAACCGTTGTTGACATCCGGTGCACCCGTACTCGTTCGTCATCTTGCGGAGATTCGTTTATGAGGAACGAGTGACCTCCAAACATTCCTATCGTCATTGTCTTCCCCCCAACCACCACGTCGTAATTTGCCGGAACCTTCATGAGGTTACCACACTCCATCGGCGGTGGGCTCGTACACGCGAATACCCAGCTTGAAATGCTCTTCGACCTTCTTAATATCGTCCAGGGGAATTCCCTGGCTACCCGGTCCGTTATCATGCCCGAGATATTCGCGAGCCAGAGCTCGTGCCTTCTCACAACAGCGGTCTGATCTCCCTCCACGTTGGATGGCTATGCACCTAAACAGATACAAGTAGTCGTCGTACGTGTCGACGGAATACATTCCCTTTTTCTGTCTTAACCAGTCTGGGAGTTTTCCCGCTCCCATGAGAAGTTGTTGCGCGTCGATGATCATCTTCACCTCGACCGATATCCAACGAACGAAGGTCCATTTTGTGTTTGGTCTATCGACTTTGTCGATGTCCATTCGACCTTTCTCTCTATCGGATATCCAACTCTCGGCTTTGGCGATCTCGTTTATCCACGGACTGCCCTTTGATTGTTTGTGATAGATCATAGTAGCGTCGGTCTCTATGTTCCTAATACGATACGAGCACGAATACCTCAGGTAACATGCCGTGGTCATCTCTGGGCGAATTTTATTCATTATGCGATTAGCGATCTCCCCGTCTCCCCCCCCCCCCCCCCCCCTCTCGAAAGTCCATACTATCTTCCTCCTACCCCTATCAACAGTTTCCCTAACTTCGGCTTCTTCGGCGAGAATCCTGGGACCCTCCTCCACCAAAGCTCTGGCGATATCTCTCCTCTTCTTGGGAGGTCCCCCCACCAACCCTTGATAAATCTTATTGTAGTACGCCTTGTATAGGGGTTTTCTACGTGCGCTGGGATCTTCTTTTACACGCTGCGCGTAAGCGGTGGCGCGCAGACTGGCCGTCGTCTCGTTCTCCAATTTCTCGGAGCGTTTTTCGGGGTCGGCGGGCAGTCGTCCGGTCGAAACCGCACGCCGCAGCCTCTCCTCGTAGACGACGGCTCGCGCGTCACTTATCCTATCTGCTATATCTTTCTTGAGTCTCAAACCTCTTAGGAAAATTCACCAACTCTTAGCTTGCTCTCTCATTTGCTTTATGGTAGGCATTATACTGAGTATAACCAATAGATTTTTTATCTTCAATAGGGTGTAAGTTTATATTTATTCGTAATAAATATATGACAGATTTGTTGTAATATACTTAGTATAACTTATGGATAATTTGTCTTTAATAGGGTGTCAGTTTTATATTTGTGACAGATTGGTGTATATACTGAGTATAACTTATAGATTTCTTATCTTTAATAGGGTGTCAGTTGTTGTTATTTTATTCGTAATAAAAGTATGACAGATATGTTGTATATATATACTGAGTATATGGATATCTTGTCTTTAATAGGGTGTCAGTATATATTTGTGACAGATTGCTGTAAAATACTGAGTATAACTTATGGATTTCTTATCTTCAATAGGTTGTCAGTTGTTATTTTATTCGTAATAAAAGTATGACAGATTGTTGTATATATATACTGAGTATAACATAGGGATTTTTATCTCTAATAGGGTGTATCTTCTCATGTCATAAATATATGGTCTCGCGGTAGTAGTATATAAGAGTCACAAATAATACCATCATGCTGTGGAAGGTGCCGCGCGTAGCTGGCACCTTCCATAGGTGATGGTATCATTGTGACTCTTATATACTACTCCGGTTCTATTTCCTGGCTATGGGGTGCGTTTTTATCTTCCTGTGACATTTGGCGCACAACGACGGACAGTGACTGATATATACTGCGAGGTAGTCTTATCTTAGATAATCATATCTTAGGTTATGCATGTATTACGAACTTGTCTCAGAGGGATGTCACGGCAGTGGTAAGTCGGTTTATGGCGGGCGCACGATTCACCCAAATCCTCCACAAATCCTCATGTAATGAATAAGTTATCCAATTAATATGTCTCAAAACCTTTTAATATCGTTCTTAAGAAGTTATTGAACCTGATTTGAATACGTTTTTATGGTAAAAAGAGTCTTATTTCGATGTTTTAATTTAACTTAGGCAATCTAGCAGCCAAGGGAGATCATCCAAAATAAATTATGAGATAAATGCAAGGGAGATAAATGTTGTTTGACCCATTTTGGTCAATTGAAACATGCAAGTTATTTACCATTCCAAATGTTTATTCATCTGTTTTTTGTTATCTCAATCAATCAATCAAATTCAGCACATATGGCTTGAAAATATGACCACGTTCGTAAATGTCGAGTGTCTATATGCAGTACGGGCCCGATATGCAGCAAATCATCCCCAAATCTTCCTCAAATCCTCTTAATTACTCACTTTGTGATGTAAATACCAGCTTAAATTGTTACTAATCATTGAATAATACTATTTTCAGGTACCTGGCTGATGCAAGGAGTTTGGCTAAGAACGTGATATTAAAACAAGCTCGCCAGAAAATGTCATGGGTGGCCAATATAAATGGTCTTAATTTTCAGAATTGTCTTTCTTGTTTATATATGTCCCTTTATAAATGTTTGTTTGTTTGTTTGTTTAACGGCATATTATATATCAACATCTAAGGTCGTAATAAAGTGGTTATTGTTTGTGACTGTCTGTCCGTCCGGCTTTGTCACAGTTTTGATAGTAAATTATACAAATGATCTCCCTATTTCTCCTCCAATGACCGTTCAACTGATCAGAACCGTCTCGACGAGACACTTGAAATGGTGATCACAGCATACACTTCGAGCGAGAAATGACAAAAAAATATCAAAATCTGCGGATGTACATTTGAAACATTTTGGTCTCGTTTATTCTATAATAATAATGATATAATTCAATCATTATAATACAGTACCGGGTTGAACATGCAACTACCAGGGAGCCAAAACGGTACATGAGGGCCAAACCATGTAGGTCGGCATTCCGGTAAGGATGAACGCCGATCGTTAAATTACCCTTCGCTGGCTCCCAACCACCACCCAAACAAATGGGCTAGAACTTGCTGCATATCGGGCCCCACAGGTACTGCATAGACACTTCACATTTACGGACGTGTTCATATTTTAAAGCTATATATGTGCTGATGTTGGTTGATTGATTGATTGATTGATTGGTTGATTGATTGATTGATTGATTGATTGATTGATTGATTGATTGATTGATTGATTGATTGATTGATTGAGACACTTCACATTTACGGACGTGTTCATATTTTAAAGCTATATATGTGCTGATGTTGGTTGATTGATTGATTGATTGATTGATTGATTGATTGATTGATTGATTGATTGATTTAGTGATTTAGTGATTGATTGATTTAGTGATTTAGTGATTGCTTGCTTGCTTGCTTGCTTGCTTGCTTGCTTGCTTGATTGATTGATTGATTGATTGATTGATTGATTGATTGATTGATTGATTGATTGATATAAAAAAACAGATGCATAGTATTATACACATTTGGAATGGTAAATAACTTGCATGTTTCAATTGACCAAAATGGGTCAAACAACATTTATCTCCCTTGCATTTATCTCATAATTTATTTTGGATGATTTTGCGCCATGCACATTGGTTTACTGACCGTTCCAAGTCGATATATAGCTTTCCACCACATTTTCTTGTATTGTTCTTCAATGCTTTCTGCTTGTATTTCCGTCTGCTATGCTATTTGTTGGGGCATTTAAATGACGTTTGTGTTCTGTGACGCATTGGACACATTGATTTTATGTACAATGATTATGTACAAACACATTTAATTAGTATCTGCTTTTGTTTGTTGAGGGACCATACACTGCTAGTCTTAAGAATGTAACTACTTACAAGCTTATTGTATGGTCTTGTATAGTTACATTACAGTTTAGCTGGCCTCTGCGGTCACTTTTGTGTATATATATTAATTCTGTTTTGCACATTGCAAGACGGGTAAAGGGACGCAATCGGTAACAGAATATTCCCCATGCACTGTCAGATTAACTTCCCTAGACGCAAGACGGAGAACAAGCATACAATTAGTACCGTGGTCAATGATCAAATTCTAGCATAGAATAACCCGAAGTGTCTGTGTGTATCGCCCTGCGTTACTGTACTACTGACAGATAATTCTGGTTACGCATAGAACAGTGTATAAACACAGGTGACCGGACAGCCCTGTTAAAATAACGGCAAAATTAATGCGAAAAAGACTATTCAGAATCAAGAGATTAACGCCAAAATATTTAATGAAAATCATAGACATATTACACCCTAAGTTCTTGTGTAAATCGAGAAAAGAAATAAGACAAAATGGCCAGTAAAAACAAGTGCTCAGATGAGAAACCAAACAGCCAATAAAATGAGTCGGGACAAGATATATATTTGTACCAAGTAAAAATCAAAGAGTCCATATAAAATTAAAGTCCAGCATTTAAACAGTACAACTGATATATAAACACAGACTGTAGCTACCCTATACAAAAAGCCAGCGTATAACGGTATCCACAAACCTTTCAACATGCATATATAGAGAATAGTAGGTTACTGCCGTGAATGGGAAAATATCTGGCAAGGCTCAGGAAACGGGATGGGCGAGGCTTTGCCGAGCACATCCCGTTTCCGTGCCGCGCCAGATATTTTTTTCCATTCACGGCACTAACCTACTATTCTATTTATTCCGTCAACACCTACAAATGGCTGCAAAATGCAAAAATATAACCCCAGCCACCGCACATATTCATACACAGTGATTATGTCGTATTGACAGGATATCAAAAATGTTTCACTGCACCGTGTTTCACGGCACATACGCACTGTGTTGACTGGATAAAGATTCATTTAATGACCAGCGGGGTTAATCAGAATTGTGCGACTCGCCCTGCGTTACAAACAGAGAATTCGATATCGTTACAGTCGGTTTCAGCGAAATTCAATGTAGTAAATTCAATGTAGTAAAGGAGCACAGTTAATACTATAAG
The DNA here is from genome assembly GCA_029237695.1 of Conchocele bisecta. Taxonomy (NCBI): domain Eukaryota; kingdom Metazoa; phylum Mollusca; class Bivalvia; order Lucinida; family Thyasiridae; genus Conchocele; species Conchocele bisecta. The sequence continues at coordinate 79,903,962 of CM055277.1, forward strand.
AGGCAAAATGTGCACAACTGTCGAAACGACAGTCGTGACTCCTGTCAAAATATACTCTAAGTTAATCAAAGCACCAGCAACACACATAGTCTAAAATATGCGCAAGCCAAACAGAATCAACTGACGTGTGTTAATATTATGATATCCATCAGTGTATTCGTGGAACACGGCTGTCGTTTAGTTTTACATTATTTTGTCATTTTCTGGTAAGGTGGGGGGGGGGGGGGGGGGGGGGGGGGGGGGGGGGGGGGGGGGGGGGGGGGGGGGGGTGTGGGGGGGGGGGGGGGGGCGGGGGGGGGCGGGGGCTGGGGCGGGGTGAATTTCGCGGATTGAGACAATTTAAATCTGCGTTAAAATCAGACAAAACTCGTCATATAGTTCGATGCACGCAGGCTCACACTCACACACACATGTTTTCGAGTGCGGATTTACCTTAATTGATCTTAATTTGTTGTGAACCTCCTCTAAACTGAGACCTCCCAAGATGTCCGGTTAAACAGTTTCACTGTGTTTATTCAATAAAGTATAGTTAGTCATGTTGGCAATTGTGTGTGATATACGGGTAAAAGTTGGATCAATTATCGATGAACGTGCAGGTTGTAATTTCTTTGCAGTATAAACGATAGTGATCTCGTCAGCTGACTCGATCGTCTATTTAAAGCATCTGTCGCAATAACCTCTTGTTCACAAATGAACACGTCAGACGACGATTGTATGTGTATACGTTCAATATAATGGACTTAGTGAAATATAGTGATTTATTATGAATTAGGACCAGGTTTAGTGGGATATATATATGATGGTGGTTCGTTAGGGATATTTTGTCTCTTCGTTTCGCATAAAGACACACATTGAGAACCTTAGGTTTCATTCCTTAGCAACGAAACTTACCAATTAGAATTCTTAATGTTCGTTTCTAGACGAACAACATTTAACCCTTAGAATGCGGGAAACGTAAATTGTCGTCTGCTGTTATTATATATTTTGTATTCTTTCTCTATAAAAAGCATGATTGGCAGCACTTTATAATCATTTCCAATTTAAATGATTCTAAAGTGTTGTAAAAACATGTCTATGATGAAAATATATAATAAACAGCAGACGACAACAATTAATTCAGCCAGGGACCATACACTGTACAATCATCTTCGTCCCAGATTCAGCATTGCGAGAATTAACATTACTAAGTTTCGTCGAGAGCTACGAGGCATATCATACAATGAAAGAATGTAATTTAAGGTACTTAAGTTTCGTTTCTATTTGGCTATAGGACGAAGAGACGAACTATCCCTAAATACGAGCCACTGTACAAGAAGAATAAATAATATGATGTTGCGGATTAGGTGTATTTAACCCTTAGACCGCTACTCACAACAATTGTCGTCTGCTGTTGCTTTTATATCTTGCCTTATTTCTCAATAAAAACATGGTTTGACAGCTCTTCAGAATCATGGAAATTATTCTGAAGTGCTGTCAAAGCATGTTGTGAATTATTAACGTATTGAAGCTGTCATCAATAGATCTAAGTATGAGTATACAACGGATGAGTATTATAGTTTTTCAAAAACGATAACCCAGTCAAATATAACTACAAATAGGAAGATATCAACCGATTTCACGAGTTTGCATTTAATTGCGTTTTAACGGATTGTGTTTCTTTATTTGTAAAGCTGCGTCAGAAGTATTTTTCGAGAGCTTATAAATCTGGCCATACTGAAGTGTCAGGACCGTACACGTGCTGGTCTAGTTTTTTGGACTGCTCTGCGAGTTGAATTTTCTGACATTGTTATAACAGGAAGTAATACACTCGAACATTGCGCATCTTACACGACATATATATATTAACCTACATAGATAGTTATACATTATCATTGATAAGCAGTTAGGTTATGATACTATTAAAATCTGCAATGTATACGCCAGGACAGGTAGTTATAACATCAAGTGTGTTCAGTCGACTATAAAAACCACAGGAGTGGCGATCATGTGTGGTTCAAAAACTACTTCGGAAAGTGATCTCATCTTGGGCATGTACACGCGATTTGGATTATAATATTAACTATCGATTACCCACTGTGACGGTGTCTATACATCGCGAATAACTTGTTGGGAATTCGAATTTGTGCAATACGTGTTTGCAGAATCTCCAACTGAGCTGCAAATATAGTGAGAATACAGCCTCTGTCGCCGCCACTAATCGTCATTGGTGTAAGTAATTTGTATGATACAGAAGTGACGTTTACACTTAATGTCGCTGTTACGGACTCAATAGATAGTGATACTTTTATAACAAAACGATGGCATGTTGAATGTTGAAGTGCGACGAGAAAGACAGTTAATTGTGTCATATCTGGATTTGGATTACGAAATATAGAAAGTGATCTAACTGGGATTCCCATACTGTAGTGCACCAGAAATGTAGCATATTCCTATTTAATGCGAGCTGCCGTGGAAAATGCCAGGTTACCGTTACTGTTTCGTTGACCGGCTACCTAGACGCTGTTTCTGCTCCATCTGCCATCTACCGATGCGTGACCCAATCCTTGTGACGTCATGCGGGCACGGGTACTGTGATCTATGTTTACAGGAATTCCTCAGGTGAGTCGCAGTGACCTAGTTTTGGATTGACTGTTGTGATGTGTCATAAAGACATGAGGATATATGTAGCTGTGACTGGATAAATGGGGCTTATGGATTTTGCAACCAGAAATGGGGCTTATGGATTTAAGAATACAATAAGACCAGTGTAGATCCAGATCAGCCTGTGCATCTGCACAGTTAGTTCTGAGTAGCCTACATAACTCTAATTACATTTCATTACACTGCATTACATTTCATTACACTGCATTATATAAGAGTTATGACAGAGTAGTCTTTCCAAATGTGCGTTTGAAGCAAGCGCTCTTTGTATACTTTATACTTCGTGGAGAGTGACCTAAGAATTGTGCTAATACACACTCTATTAGGTAAGTTTACGGTAATATCTTTATGTCATATTGTAGAATTGTCTCGTCTCCCAATAACAATATAGCGAATTATGAATGTCAATGCCCTGCAGGTTTCTATATTTTAGTGTGCAAAATGTAAATGCTGTTGCATACATTTTTACTGTGTAATGTGGTGTACAGTGTAGTGATATAGTGCAACCTAGCTGTTGCCTATAAAGGCTTAAGCGGAATGCGTAACAGCTACTGCACAGTCTGATCAGGATCTGCAATGTTCGCTATTCTATCTGAAGTATTTCTATCGGGGGAAAATGTCGCCCGATGTGGGGTTTGAACCCACGACCCCCGTAACACTAGCACACCGCTCTTACCAACTGAGCTAACCAGGCGATCGTGTCTCACCACCACACCTGGACACTACATATCAATGAAACACCCGCCATACCTCTAAGAAGCAATGTAGGTTGTTATAATGCTACTGGAGTGTGCTATTTGATCAAGATCTACACTGGACACAAACCCCATAAGCCCCATTTCTCCAGTCACAGCCACATATAACCATTCCACATACTGACAGTTTACATGGCTGTAGACACCATGAAGGCACGCCGTGACACTATTTTGGCTCTAGGACACAGGAAACACCATTTTGAAGTTCTAGGTTGAATTTTTCCCCCACTCAAATGTCCGCCGTGGCATTATTTTATTCACCGCTACAGGCCTGAGGTCCGTTTCACTAAACTTTGTAAGACTAAAATGTTTGTAAGTGCAAAATTATGATATTGAAATTTCCAGACGATCATAAATTTGCGCTTACGAACATTTTAGTCATACAATGTTTAGTGAAACGGGCCCCAGGTGTTGACTTAGCCATAGCTCCAGCAGTTTACCTCCAATTGATGAAGGGAGGTAACTACATCATCATGTATTGTTTCTCTGCTAGTAGTGTATGCAAGCAGTGTAACCCCAGATCAGCCTGCACATCCACACAGTCTGATCAGGGTCTACACTATTTGTCATTCAGTCAATGAAACATCCATCATGCCACTAGCAGACAGTATATGCCATTATCAAGCTACCTGATAGCTGCAATAATTCGCCTCCGATATGTTATCTACGGCTACAATTTGACCCATTAAAAAAATGTTAGCAACCGAAATGCGTACCCAAACCAAACCTGTATGATGTACTATGTAGGTCAAAATTTAGTAAACTGTATATTTTATACATGTAAACAAATAATCTTTGAAGTAGAACTAGTAAATTGCCAAAAATAATAGAACAGGGAAATCATTTTCCCATGGAAGCCATCTTTTCTCTTGTTGTTATTCAACATTCAACATAACAAAATGAAGCTTTCTAATTTACAAGATATGTAAACATGTAAATGTCAGATAAACATCTTGACACAGTAAAATAACCAATTTCTGCATGTGTATGTTCTTTATTAATAATTTATTGATACAGTTTTGACAGTTTTATATCGCTAACATATCAAACACGCCAGATAGACGATTGCAAACTCACTCTTCCATGTGTTACATTAAAGAGATGAGGTTAAATTGCTACCCTTGCGAGAGGTATGAAGCAGGGTAGCAATTTTGTTTCTAGCTACCTGAGTGTGCTACCGGATCTAGACTGGTGATAAACCCATGAGCTCCATTTCTCCAGTCACGGCTACAAATGTGCATCCATCAAACAGTGCAGATTATGATCAACCTGTTCTGGTACACCATCAAGAACTATATTTGTTTTATTTCTTCACATAAGCTATGTTGTGACCACCCAGTTGGTTCAAATGGTGGTCGCAACATATGCATTTATGGATAAATGAAGAAAACTATGTAGTTCGCATCCTAAACTCGGAGAATAACCTTTACTCTGTATTAGTTGCAATGAAAACTTTCAACACTGAGAGACAGTATTCTGATCCAGTGCCAGGCACCCTTACTACACCGGATCACTTGGCCCTAGGCATGTATCCCATTTAACCCTTTCACCCCTAAGTAACTGGAATGGATTTTGATATGTTAGTTTTGCAACCAATCCAACCATCACAGAATGATTTTCAGACTAGTCGACCAATCCAACCATCACAGAATGATTTTCAGACTAGTCTGAAAATCATTCTGTGATGGTTGGATTGGTTGCAAAATTAACTTATCAAAATCCATTCCAGTTTCTTAGGGTGAAAGTGAATGGGTTTGACGTCCCACCAATAGCTAAGGTCATACAGACGGCACCACAGTTTAAAGTCTCATCCGACAGACCAGTGGGATGTAAATAGTGTAGATCCAGATGAGCCGGCTTGTGACTGTCCATTGATGAAAAGGGGGTGCTTTTGTTCTGAAAAATATGAAATTTACTTGCAAAAAGTGCAGATCCTGATCAGACGGCTTGTCATGAGCCGGCTCATCTGGATCTACACTATTTGTCAAAACCCCTTTGCAGGTCTGTAGTGTTGAAAGGGTTAGTATTGTTAGAGGCAGCAGAAATGTTTTTGTTTTTTCTGCACAATCACAAACAATGTTGACCCTGATCAGGCTGATCTGTAGCTACACTGGTCACAAACCCAGCCAGCCTCATTTTGTTGTGCTTGCCACATATAATATACAAATTAGATAAATGTTGCGTTAGAATTTCAAGTTTTTATGGGGAAAAAATCCAGGATTATTAACCTTTTGATTGTGTTACTAATATCCTCAGGTGTTCTGTCAACAATACACACCTTATCGGGACTGTCAGTGTTTGGTTTGGGATTTGGAATGATTATTCACCATTTCCGGGATTAAACTTTTTATTGAATCAACAATAAACTTGAAAATCGATAGTCAGCAAACTTTGTTCAGCCTTCCGGTGCTTTATTATTAAGAATTGTGTCATTCATATGCTCATAATGTTGAATATCCATAAGAAATAGGTTAACCCTTTCACCCTAACAGGGTTAACGTTTTTGTTTTTCAGTCCAGGCTGCAGTCGGGTTTGTCTGTGAGCCTGTGCTCACATGCTCTCGTCTAATCAATTTTGCATAACGACACTGATATACTTGAAGAGATAATTTTGTTTTATAATAAACTTTTCTCGGATTCATTGCTTAGTTACGGGAGCCCATTAGGGCCACTTCACTTTTTTTTATATTTCCTTGAATTTTCGAGATATTTTCATGATACTTTCTTGAATTTCAAGAATAAAAATTCAAGAAAAGATCTCGAAAATTCAAGAAAGTATCATGAAAATTCAAGAAAAGATCTCGAAAATTCAAGAAAATAATAAATTTTGCATGATGACACTGATATACTTGAAGAGATAATTTTGTTTTATAATAAACTTTTCTCGGATTCATTGCTTAGTTACGGAAGCCCATTAGGGCCACTTCACTTTTTTTTATATTTTCTTGAATTTTCGAGATCTTTTCTTGAATTTTCATACTTTCTTGAATTTCGAAATCTTTTCTTGAATTTTCAAGATGTTTTCTCGAATTTTCAAGTTCAAGAAAAGATCTTGAAAATTCAGGAAAAGAACTTGAAAATTCAAGATTTCAAGAGTTTTTCTTGAATTTTACAGTTCTTTTCTTGAATAAATTAAAATTAAAAAAAAGTGAAGTGGCCCTAATGTGCTTCCGTACTTAGTAGTGTAGTCACAGACCAGCCTGTATTTTCACTATCTGATCAGATAATGAATTAGTTATTGAGTATTGTCACTCAATTATTTCTGAAGCAATTGGGTATTTCAAAATGTTAATTTGGTAAAATAAAATCACACTACTGTTTACACATCAACAGACCGCAATTATTGAATAGTTTACTTCGAAATGAAAACATGTCTTGGCATTTCATGAGAATTGTCTCCTTGGAGACAATTCTAATGAAATACCAAGATGTGTTTTCATGGATAATAAGAAAAATATTCTATATTTGTGTCTGTTTATTGCTTTCTGCAGCATGATAAAGGTACCACAAAATTGTTATTGCTTTTTGATACTCGTTACTTCTGATTTCAATTGTTTTTTTTTTTAATTTTAATTGGGTATTTAAGCAAATACACAGCTTATCATTTATCTCAGATGTCAATGTATGGTCATGATTGCAAAGTACGCGAATACATTTCAGAATGGTCATATGCCTGATTTACTGTGGAACATCTCTAAACCGGACACCCTGGGGACCTCCCACTGTACTGGGGACCTCCCAGGGTGTCCGGTTTAGAGATGTTTCACTGTACTTGTTTCTGACTCATTGCTGAGTTTGGTACCAGCGTAGTCACAGCGTATTTTCACAGTGATCAGGGTATTATATACAATGGTATCAAAAAGCAAATTTTGTGGTACCTTTATCATGCTGCAGAAAACAATAAACAGACCACAAATATAGCATATTTTTCTTATTTTCCATGAAAAAACATCTTGGTATGACATGAAATGACAAGACATGTTTTCATTTTGAAGCAAATTATTCAATAATTGCTGTCTATTGATGTGTAAACAGTAGTGTGATTTTATTTTACCCAATTAAAATTTTGAAATACCCAATTGTTTCAGAAATGCTTGAGTGACAATATTCAATTACTAATTCCTTATCTGGAGCCCTGTGGTACCAGCGTAGTCACAGTGATCAGGGTATACAATGGTTGCAATGCCGATTACAATGAGTTTACATGAGTTCACAAGGCAGATCAGGATCTACACTGGTTAGAGATGACACACGCCTCGAGTTCTGTTTTCTATGAACTGACCTTGAGAATGAATGTTTGAGCTTTCAACGGGGCCAATTCCCATCATTAAATATACATGGTCCAGAACAGTTAACCCTTTCACCCCTAAGTAACTGGAATGGAATGGATTTTGATATGTTAATTTCGCAACCAATCCTTTTGTCACAAAATGATTTTCAGACTAGTCCATTGATGAAACGGGGGTATTTTTGTTCTCAAAAATATGAAAATTACTTGCTAAAAGTGTGTGGATATCCTGATGAGACGGCTCGTCACATCTGGATCTACACTTTTTGCCAATACCACTATACAGGCCTGTAGTGTTGTCAGGGTTAATATAAAATGTACCGGTACCACATTTTGCCTTTTTGCTTTTGCGACCGGTGAAGACATCTGTGCAGTCTGATTAGGGTTTTCACTATTCATAATTAAGTCTTTTAAAGGTACATGCCCACGCAGTAGGTTATAATATAGTGATACAGATACTTTTGTATATTCTGTACGTATGACATTTTCTGGCAAAATAAACATTCATTCACAATTACCCCACATATTGATTGGCATTATTATACATTTTATTCTAGACACAAATTTTCACACTGATATCAGGGGCGATAACCGTGTTTCCTTAAAATGTTAACAGACACTACTATTTATTCTCTGTATCTATCTTTTGATGTGCACTGATCATACTTTATAATCTGTCGAAAATATTATTTTTTCAGGTGACGCATTTCATTAGTATAAATAAGTAAAAAATACCATGCCTCATTTGCATATGAAAATAGCAACGCGCGTCGCTATCAGTAAAATATATATTACTAAATGATTATATCTGTTTTCCGGGCACTTGTAATGTTTAGAACTGGTGGAATAATGACACAATTATACATTTATTTAATTCCTATAAAGAACATTGTTGTGCTTACTGTGTGGGCATGTACCTTTAAGTCTCTGTTTTAATGTAAATGCACACGATGATCAGTATCTATAACAGTCAGAAAGAAAATACTACTGAGTGTGTACCTTATGACATTTGTGCCAAATCTTAGTGTTGCTCATTCATGGCTGTAGACACCACCACGTCAGCCACGGCAGTATTTTGGACCGTTTTTTTAAATGACCGACGTCTGTTTTGAGGGTCTAGGTAGAAATCTCCACCGCCCACACCCATACTCAATATTCCGCTGTCTGGTTATACTCACAGGTTGAAGTAACGGACCGAGGTCTATAAATACATTAAATATGCCTAAAAGCATCAATAAATGAAGAAAAAAAATAGCTAAATTTTTTTTTTACACCCTCCATATACTCCATGGAGGGGTTAAATTTTTTTTAGTTTAGGCATATTTAATGTATTTATAGACCTAGGTCCGTTACTTCAACCTGTGGTTATACTGTGGCATTATTTTATTCACTGCTACGGGCCTGTAATTATGCACCTTTCCGTAGTGGAATCATGGAAATGAGTCAGAAAAAAAGTATGACAAAATAAAATGATTTCTGGGCTGTCACTGACTGGTAACCATTGTATAACCTGACCCCGATGCTGATGCAATGAAACACAGGCCCTGATCAGATAGACTGCGCACGGACAAGTATTAACCCTTAGACCGCTACTCACAACAATTGTCGTCTGCTGTTGCTTTTATATCTTGCCTTATTTCTCAATAAAAACATGGTTTGACAGCACTTCAGAATCATTTCCAATGGAAATGATTCTGAAGTGCTGTCAAAGCATGTTGTAAATTATTCTAAAATGCTGTCAAAGCAAGTTTTTGATGATAAAAATGGAAAATAGAAAATAAACAGCAGACAACAAAAAAATCAAGATAGCGGTCTAAATGTTAAGGTACAATTTCTCAACGAGAGCCCATATATGTATATCATAGCAATTAACCTGTAGTTGGCAGCATTAACCCTTATCTTATCTTATTTTCTATTTTCCATTTTTATCATCAAAAACATGCTTTGACAGCAATTTAGAATAATTTACAACATGCTTTGACAGCACTTCAGAATCAGAAGTGCTGTCAAACCATATTTTTATTGAGAAATAAGGCAAGATATAAAAGCAACAGCAGACGACAATTTTTGTGAGTAGCGGTGTAAGGGTTAATATAGTGTTCACTGTTCTGGTGAATAATTCTCTGGTTGTAGGTCTCCGGTCACAGTCGTATGTATTCAAGTAGTAGCGTCCCCGCCCCTCTCCAATAGTAATATGCAATTCCTTCAGAAAGTTACATACCAATGGAGACGTTTATTACAATAAATATACACAGCTCCAGATAAGCTTTGTGTCTAAAGCGTACTATACATCCTGATTTCAAAATCATTGGGTATTTTACTTGTACAAATGGATTATTGATTTTCTTCATTACTAAATAGGGAACAATGATAAATTTTGTTTAACAAATTTCACTTTTTTGCAGCTCAACTAAGTGAATTTTTCAACTTTATGACAGTATTTTCACTACCCAATTCGAAAATCAATGCGTATTTTCACATTACTGTGCGTATTTTGTACTTCCACTTTTGATAATCAATGCGTATTCAGCTAAAATAATTACGTAAAATACGCCAATATATGAACCTTATCTGGAGCTTTGAATATAGTAAGTTTAATTAATAAAATAATAGGAGATTTCCTCATTACTGTAATATACAGTTTTCTCTCCATGGTGCTCAGCTACCTGATACCATCTTCTGTTACTATGGTAATATTGATGCATAGAAATGTGGTGACTTTTATACAAAGGAACATAAATCTTGTGAATCTGTTGCCTGCCTCTATTGATTCTACATAGACCCGTATAACACAGGCAGAGTAGGCGATAAACTTGTATTGCTCACAATTTTTAGCTAATTTTTATATGCCATGTGTTGTCAAATTTGTCAAAAAATGATTTTTCACTTGGAAGTCGAATTTCTTTATTGATTCAGGCAACGACGTCAACAAATAATGGAGACATGATAGGGTCTGTATTCTGGTGGATAGGTTCGTTCAAATATTGTGACAGCTTTCCGTATGTGCACGCTGGTAATACACTGTATGAATGGAATCGGCAAACGTTTCAATTACAGTGTATTGAACATGTAGTCCTTAGAATGCGGGAAACGTAAATTGTCGTCTGCTATTGTTTTATGTTTTGTCTTCTTTCTCGATAAAAACATGGCTTGGCAGCACTTTAGAATCAAAACATGTTTTTGATGAGAAAAATGGAACATAAAACAGTATGAGAATATTCAGTATCTGTTTGTGTTTAATTTTTGTGTTTTTTTATAGGAATGAATGGCCTTTTTGTGGAATTTATTGGGGTATAAACTTGGAAAAGTCGCGGGAATACTGGACGAAGGCCGGAAGGCCTCGTCCAGTATTCCTGCAACTTTTCCAAGTTTATATCCCCGATAAATTCAACAAAAAGGCCATTCATTCCTTATAATTCCAGCATTTGAAATAAATTCATCAAGAAAATGTATTTATTTTCCGTTTTCTTAAGAATTATTTTAACTGCGCCTCACGGTTACGGAAAGTAGTTTGGCATGGGAGTTTACTGGGATATAAATTTTGGACAGAGACTTGCTACGGGCCAATCAAATGTTAGGGAATTGTGTAAATATTTTTGTGCTGGAATTATATGTATATGAGTGATGTTTTAACCCTTAGACCGCTCCACACACAACACTTGTCGTCTGCTGTTGCTTTTATATCATGCCTTAATTCTCAATAAAAACATGTTTTGACAGCACTTCAGAATCATTTCCAATGGAAATGATTCTGAAGTGCTGTCGAAGCATGTTGTAAATTAATCTAAAGCGTTCTCAAGGCATGTTTTTGATGATAAAAATGTAAAATAGAAAATAAACAGCAGACGACAAAAAAATTAAGATAGCGGTGTAAGGGTTAATAGAACGGACAGAAATGTGGATGTCTAACATCCACACCCCTAGAATTGTTAGGCTGTCTATTTCCCATCCCTGATAATATGTTGGCTAATTCCCCCTGTATGTCTTGCAGTAGATGGGGAGTTTGTGGGGGCGGGGAGACATTGATAGGTACACTTTGTGTTTATTATATCATATAAATGTGGTTATTTATATGATAGTGTGTTTATTCATACGGAGATAAATATGAGATAAATATGAGATATTAAACAGATACCGGTAGCTACTTCCTCATTGTCTGTCGTTGCCGAGTCTGACCTGGGCCACCCATGTCAGAGCTCCAGATAAGGTGCATATTGGCGTATTTTACGCAATTATTTTAGCTGAATACGCATTGATTATCAAGAGTGGGAGTACAAAATATGCACAACAATATGAATATACGCATTGATTTTCAAATTGAGTAGTGAAAATACTGTCATAAAGTTGAAAATTCACTTAGTTGAGCTGCAAAAAGCTTTTTGCAGCTCAACTAAGTAAATGTTTAAATTTGTTATGTATTTTTTTATTCTTTGTTCCATATTTAGTAATGAAAAAAATCAATAATCCATTTGTAAAAGTACAATAGCAATGATTTTTAAATCGGGGGTATAGTACACTTAGACACAAAGCTTATATGGAACTCTGGCATGTGATTATAATCCTTAAAGGCACCGTCTCTAACATATTTAATATATGGTTGTTCACTTAAAGGACTGAAAATTACCCATATCAACAAATGTACCATTTTATTTGATAAAATTTCAAGGAGTTTTTATTTTATTCTAATTCTAATATCTACCCACATATGTGTATAATGTGATGTGATAAACAGGGGAGATAATTATGCATTTCTGCTATTACAGTGCCAGGAAACACAATTTGTGAAACATAACACTTGTTAGCTGCAAAATACTAATCTATACCAACCATTGATAACCATACAGGGGCCCGTTTCACTAAACTTTGTACGACTAAAATGTTTGTAAGTGCAAAATTATGTTTGCAGAAAATCCTAAATATTTTCCTTCTATGTGCTCAGAAGTATATGTTGTTACCACCATTTGAACCATCTAGTCGAGACGGTTCAAATGAGTGGTCACAACATATACTCTCATTGAGAAATAACAAAAATAAAATATTTAATAAATTTCATACCCGTAAAGGTGTATTCTGAAAGGAATGGGTTATCAGGCTGTGGGAGAGTATGTTAGCAGGCCACGAACCAGGGGGCCGTTTCACTAAACTTCGTACGACTAAAATGTTTGTAAGTGCAAAATTATGATAGTCTGTAAATTTCACATTAACATTGTTTTCTTGTAAATAATTATTGGATTTACATTTATTGAGCATAGGCTGCATATGCAGCCTATGCTCAATAAATGTAAATCCAATAATTACCGTATATATTGAAATTTACAGACGATCTTAAATTTGCACTTACGAACATTTTAGTCGTAAGAAGTTTAGCTGTCCATGCTAATTTAAATGTAATTAAATTAGTATCTATTGATTGCACAAAAACTAGCATTCACAACGCTAGACATGCCTGTAGCGGTGAATAAAATAATGCCACAGTGGACTGTCATAACAAAATAACATGTTTAAAATTGTAATTTTCTATGCATTTTATGTATTTCTACAGGATAACGATAATTCTCAAATGATCATATGAACTTGCCACTACAATATTGACGTTAGAGCCTTAAACACATTTGTTATGATACGAGGTTGTGTCCGACCTAGGAAAAGTAGCTGTAATTCAATATCCTTTGCATAATAATGTTCTAACTATGCTAATTTATCAAGATAACAATAATTTGTAAATGAGCATGTTCACTTTCTGCCAAAATATTCACATTAGCGTAAATAAAATCGCAGAATTTGTTACGATACGTGGTCGTGTCCGACCAAAGTTGGAAGCCATGCATATGTTCATAAATATAGATTTATACCGATGAAAGCCGAAACACGCCGAATGCCTATGGTGTCTACTGCCGTGCTAGTTATTTTTCAGTCATATAAACATTATTCTTAACCCTTAGAAGGCGGAAAATGAAAAATATTGGTCTGCTGTTGTTTTTATACGCCCGTTTGAAAAAACGGGACGTATTATGTATTCATCTTGTACGGGCGGGCGGGCGGGCGGACGGGCGGGCGGCGGGCACAGCTTGTCCACGCAATAACTAGTTCTTCTGGACAGATTGTAACCAAATGGTATACATGTTTATCACGACAAGCCGAACAAGCCTATTGATTTTCAAATGTTTCCGATGACTTATCTCCCCTTGGCGGCCATTTTTATTTTTCGCACTCAGTATCTTTGTCCACGCAATAACTCAAGTTCTACTTCACCGCTCGTAACCAAATTCGGTATACATGTTTATCAAGGCAAGATGAAGAAGCCTATTGATTTTGAAAAATTTCCGATGACTTATCTCCCCTTGGCGGCCATTTTTAATTTTCGCACTCTGTATCCTTGTCCACGCAATATCTCAAATTCTACTTGACCGATCGAAACCAAATTCGGTATGCATGTTTATCATGGCAAGACAAAGAAGCCTATTGATTTTGAAAAATTTCCGCTACTTATCTCCCCTTGGCAGCCATTTTTAATTTTCGCACTCTTTATCCTTGTCCACGCAATAACTCAAGTTCTACTTGACCGATCATAACCAAATTTGGTATACACGTTTATCACGGCAAGACGAAGAAGCCTATTGATTTTGATTTTTAATTTTCGGACTCCGTATCCTTGTCCACGCAATAACTAGAGTTCTACTTGACGGATCGTAATCAAATTTGGTTTACATGTTTTATCTTGTCAAGATGAGTTATCTCCCCTTGTTGACTGGCCTTGCCTCGACGGGCGTATATTGTGACCTTCGGCACTCTTGTTTATTTTGTTATCTTGCTCAATAAAAACATGGTTTGACAGCAGTTTAGAATCATTTCCATTGGAAATGATTCCCAACTGCTGTCAAACCATGTTTTTGCTGAGAAAAATGGAAAATATAAAATAAACAGCAGACGACAAAATTTAATTCAGCAGTGTAAGGGTTAAGAAATCAGCAATGACAACGAGTGTGACGATTCTGTCCTGGGAGGTGACATAATTACTGGTACAATGTGCGAACCACAATGTTCATTTGGTATCCAATTAGGTTCCAATTACCTGTGGGTGCAACTGATAACGAGCGTCACACCGCTCCAGGTACAGGTGACATCGTTGACATATATAGGGTATCTCATATGTGGCTGTGACTGGATAAATGGGGCTTATGGTATTTGTGACCAGTGTAGCACACTCTCGTGGCCTGTTAACAATTTATTGTTCTTGTTAGAAGCATGATGATGAGTGTTTCATGGATGGAATAGTGATCATTGCAACCCCTTGTCACACTGGTCACAAAACCCATCCCATGTCACAGGCACATATTGAAGCGGTTTATGTCAACGGAGCTATATATACATGTATATGTAAATAATATTATTATGCCACTGCACACTGCAACGATAGTTGCCGTGGGGCGAGAGGAGCATGAAGTGTTTACCCTGTCCATCCGTCTGTCTGTCAATCTGTCAGTAGACAATTTTCCTTGTCCGGCCGATTCTCTTCATATTCGGTATACAGCCCAACCATCAAGTGCAGGAGTGCATAACGTAAAAAGTGTTGCTGTCCCACCGATCCATCCGCAGCTATGCCCTTTTTTCGACTCTGAATCTCCGATCACTCACTCAATGATTGCTGTCGTATTCATAAATGCTCAACAGCTGTGGCATTTTGTTTTACAAACAATTTTCTAGTTTTCCTATAATTTTATTCTGCAATTCTGTGTAAATGAATTTCCATCTGATATTTTATGGGGTGTTAGGTGGACAATAAAGATGGCCAGCCAGTTATTAGATAGCGATAACTGATAACATCATTCCATATATGATGAAGACGATCGTTATATAATTCCTTGTACCTGCGGCAGGTCAGGCCATTGTGTCCTCACCTACTGTCACTTAGAGGTGAAAGTTATATCATTAGGCCACTGGATCATAGAGGTGAAAGTTGAAGCATATTAACTCTTTGCATGCTTGGAAACTTGTGGGCTATAAATAGTTCAAAGCTAGCATACAAGAATTCATCATATTTTCTTGTATTTCTCCCCATAAATATCATGAATATGTCTTGGAATTTCATTAGAATTGAGTCCTGAGGACTCGATTCTAATGAAATTTCAAGACATATTTACAGAGAGAAATAAAACATATACTCCTAATTCGTTTGGCAGATATTTTCGCCGCTAGCATGCAAAGAGTTAATGGCTCCAATATACGAGAGGAATGTTACGGCGTTTGCGCCCAGTGTAGCCCCATCTCAGTCTATGAATGCACACCGTCTGATCAGGGACGTGATGTTTGTGTGTCTGTGTGTGGTATCATTATTGTTGCTTGTGATCATTTTTCTTCAGCTGCTATCTCACCAACCTACCTGGCTATGGATACAATGCTGTTTGTTGAAAGAGTCTTATGATTTTGTTTATTTCTCCATGAAAACATATGTTGTTACCACTCATATGAACCGTCTCAACGAGACGGTTCATATGAGTGGTAACAACATATACTTTCAAATAGAAATTGAGAAAATAGCAAAAAACAATTCTCCTCTAATTGTATTTGGCATATAATGGGTTAACCCAATTAATGCTGAGGATACACCATTTTGTTTGTGGAAAATACTAATTATTTCCTTTATATGAGCTCAGAAATATATGTCGTGACCACCATTTGAACTGTCTCGTCAAATGAGTGGTCACAACATATACTTTCATTGAGAAAATTTAAAAAAAAAAATTCATACCCGTAAAGGTGTATTCCGCATGTAATGAGTTAATACTGCATATTTTTATCTGGATTTTGCTGAGACATTGAGAAAAACAACAAATACATCCATACATGCATACACAAAGGAAAAGACATTTTCAAAGCCAATGAATCCTCCATGCACTCAAGTGATGGAAACTCCCGGAATTGTCCATTTATAATTTATGAGCTGGGTTGCAGATTGATTTGCAGCTGAACAGAGACGCTACTGGTGTATAGCCAGCGCTTTTATTTTATCTCTGCATTTATGCTGCATAATTAATGTGACGATCTAAGATTCAGGCTCCTATACCGTAGTGATAACTGGAACTGAGAGGCCCATTTCACTAAACATTGTACGATAAAAATGTTCGTAGGAAGTAACAACTAATGTGGTTCACGAATCCGGGTATTTACTACCTACATGTAGGGGTCATTATAGCCCTTTTCATGCTGAGGATACGCCATTATGTTTGCAGAAAATCCTAAATATTTTCCTTCTATGTGCTCAGAAGTATATGTTGCGACCACCATTTGAACCGTCTCGTCGAGACGGTTCAAATGAGTGGTTACAGCATATACTTTCATTGAGAAATAACAAAAATAAAATATTTAATAAATTTCATACCCGTAAAGCTAGGTGTATTCCGAAAGGAATGGGCTAAACTGGAACAAATACACCAACAGTTCTACAAATTGGCAGCAAACGCAAACATCGTGTGTTGATTTTAGTTCCTACAACCACGGGCCCTGGTATTGTATTCCTGATTCTACTCCCAAAGTCGATATGCACCATTTTGTCAGCTCACAATACTGAATTACATTTTGCTGTCTGTCGTTTATTTTCTATTTTCAATTTTTTTCATCAATATTATGTCTTGACAGCACTTTAGAATCAGTTCCGATGGAAATGAATCTAAAGTACTCTAAAACCATGTTTTTGATGAGAAAGAAAACAAAATGTAAACCAACAGCAGACGATAATTTTCCTTTCTCTGCATTCTAAGGGTTAAATGTCATGTGCCAGATTCATGAAGAATTGAATAAGAATTATAGTGATTTGATGATCCAGAGGTGATAATCAAACTTTTAAAAATGACAGTTAAAATTTGACGACAATGGTGATAAAATTGCAGAGCAGTTAACCTTACAACACAATCTGGGTCATACAAATTTAACCAGTTTATGACCCCCATCCCCCTTCCACCACCCCTGCTGTGATTATTATTTTTCAATATTTCCCTATGAATGCAATTGTTTTGACATGCAAATCTTGACTGTTAAGACATGTATATAATAATTCCAGCACAAAAATATTTACACAATTCCCTAACATTTGATTGGTCCGTAGCAAGTCTCTGTCCAAAATTTATATCCCAGTAAACTCCATGCCGAACTACTTTCCATAACCGTGAGGCGCAGTTAAAATAATTCTTAAGAAAACGGAAAATAAACACATTTTCTTGATGAATTTATTTCAAATGCTGGAATTATAAGGAATGAATGGCCTTTTTGTGGAATTTATCGGGGATATAAACTTGGAAAAGTAACGGGAATACTGGACGAGGCGTTAAAAAAATTACAATTTTCGAAAAAAAATCCAAAAAAAAATAATCTTTTTTTTTTTTTTTTTTTTTCGAAAATTGTATTTTTTTTCGCTTCGTCCAGTATTCCCGTGACTTTTCCAAGTTTATACCCCGATAAATTCCACAAAAAGGCCATTAATTCTTATATTAACTCTACACCCCTAAGGAACGGGAATGGATTTTGATATGTTAATTTTGCAACCAATCCAATCATCACAAAATGATTTTCAGACTAGTCCATGTGTGCTTGCAAAAAGTGCAGATCCTGATGAGACGGCTCGTCACAAGCCGGCTCATCTGGATCTACATTATTTGCCAATACCGCTCGCTATACAGGCCTTGTGGTGTTGAACGGGTGAAACAATATATAAATGTGAAGAAAAAAAAGCAGACAACAATATTTGTTTTCCCGCTGTTAAATCGTTCACCCTTAGAACTCGCGGAAATCAACATTGTCGTCTGCTGTTGTTTTGTATTTTGTTTTCTTTCTCAATAAAAACATGGTTTGACAACGCTTTTCCATTAGAAAATTATTCAAATGTGCTGTCAATGCATATGTTTTGGTGAGAAACATGGAAAATAGCAAATTAAACAACAAACTTTTAATTTATCATATCAAAGGTTAAAGGACAGGAAGTACCGTAATCATTATTATTTCACCAGTCAAGAATTTCTATTGTCAGGTAGAAGAAAGGTGCAGAATATGATACCTTGGGTTGTGAGGACAATGAACATTTCCCTGTTTCACATTTATCCCTTTTCATGGTCAATACCCATATATTGGGTATGAAGAACTTGAAATAATATTTCTTATTTCTATTGAAAACTATATGTTGTGACCACTCATTTGAACCGTCTTGGCTAGAACAGATACTTCTGAGCATGATTAACTCTTTGCATGCTAGCGGCGAAAATATCCGCCAAACGAATTAGGAGTATATGTTTTATTTCTCTCTGTAAATATGTCTTGAAATTTCATTAGAATTGTGTCCTCCGGACACAATTCTAATGAAATTCCAAGACATATTCATGACATTTATAAGGAGAAATAAAAGAAAATATAATGAATTGTCATCTGCTATTTTTGAACTATTTATAGCCCACAAATTTCCCAGCATGCAAAGAGTTAAGTGAATTATTTTTATTTTTCGTGTGACTGTGACTTGGAGCCTACCGGTATAAAGCTTCATTGGGAACATGATACTTTGGTCAGTTGGACATATTTGACAATGCTGCAGCTTCACCTCTGGACACCCAAGGTCAGACTTAGAGACACCGAATGCTACATGCCAACAGTTGGTTGTATCAGGTTTGAATTGCTTGAAAGTCCATGTTTGACATCGTAGGTTTGGATGATCTGGGCATACACATGGCATCTATGATTGATATGTTTTGCGTTCAAAAAGGAGACGTGAAATCAAAGCATGTGTCTATATGACCTTAGCATTTGCTGGGATTCAACAAGTCGGTTTATTACAGTTATCTGTAATGTGACCATCAGTTACCTGTAATTGGCTACCTGTAATTGGTTATCTGTAATTGGTTACCCGTAATTGGTTATCTGTAATTGTAATTGGTTATCTGTAATTGGTTACCCGTAATTGGTTATCTGTAATTGGTTACCTGTAATTGGTTACCTGTAATTATATGCCATGACAAAATGGGGCTTATTAACCCTTAGTCCGCTATCTTAATTTTGTTGTCGTCTGCTGTTTATTTTATATTTTCCATTTTTATCATCAAAACCATGCTTTTACAGCACGTTAGAATAATTTACAACATGCTTTGACAGCACTTCAGAATCATTTCCATTGGATTTCCATTGGAAATGATTCTGAAGTGCTGTCAAACCATGTTTTTATTGAGAAATAAGGCAAGATATAAAAGCAACATCAGACGACAATTGTTGTGAGTAGCGGTCTAAGGGTTAAGTCTTTGACCAGTATAGCTCCTTTATCAGATAGCGCGTTCCAGCTTCATCAGGATCTAGATTGTCCAATAGATGCATCACACACAGTTTACAGTGAATAATACAGACCCTGAGCCTGTTTACAAAGATAAGCAAACATGTGCTGGTCTAGGTTTGATTGTAAAGATATACACTTACGGTACAACCAATTTTATAATGACTTGTTACATATTAATAATACCATATTGATTTCAGTTATTGCCAGACATGCGCCAAACTTATATTTAACATCAGTTTAATAAAGCTGTATGGTTATTTATGACGGTACAGCCTATTTACCGTAATCGCTCATGTGGAATGTGGACCACAAAGGAACAGATGGGAAACTGAACATTTAAATAGAATCCATTTCTTCTGTAATATTGTATGTTGAAATCAATAGATTGCGATCTAGTTGCCCAGCTTAATTAACAAGGGGATCCATATATATGGTAAGTCGTCTGGATGAGAAAAGGCTCCTTATGACATGCATGACCAGCGTAATCACAGATCAGCCTGCACATACGCTGTTTGCCATTCAGTTACTGAAGTTGGCAATAAAAAGTGAATGTGTTTAATCTCCCAGCAACATCTGAGATCATATAGAGATGGGCCGGACTTTGGCTCAAAGTTTCATTCGAAAGACCATGGCCAGTGGTATGGAAAGACTAGTGTGTTTTCAAGTCTAGGGCGGTGATTGAATGGACAACCTCTGTAGCCGATTTCACCAACTTTTCTAGCAAAGTATACTTTGAGGGAGTAATCATTTATTTCTCCTGAAATGCATTATTTCAAATAGAACTAACGACTGCATATATTTCATGATTAAAAGTATGCAGAATTATTATACTGAATTTATTACATTATCACAGCCAAAATGGCTGTGATAATGTAATAAATTCAGTTAATAAAAATTAATAAATTTATCCATAAATTGAAAATTTCTCCCTCAAAGTATACTTTGCTAGATAAGTATACTTTGCAATGTTGGTGAAATAGGCTACAGGTATGGAAATCCAATGCTTGACTACAACCCATCTTGAAATGCAAAATCACATTTGTAATGTACATGTACTTTTGATCCCCTCACCGGTAAGCGTGTGTGTGCGTGCGTGCGTACTTTAGTAAAACCTTTAATTTTTAAATAACTTATGAACCGCTTCACCGATTTTGATAATATTTGGCCACAGTGTGTGTCTAAAGATTGGTGCTTTGTTTTGCATATGACCCACGTACGACCACCCAAGGTTAAGGTCACTCATGACTTGTGTTCACCTTGTTTGTTAGGCAAATGCGTTTTTATAATTATTATCAAGGCTGCCAGCGAGGGGATTAGCTTAGTGATAACGATGCCATTGTTTCTGGTAGTTGTGTCTTGACCTTTTCTTGTAATTTTAATGCCATCAGCAAAAAATTATTACACTCTAATCCTTCTGTATGATTGTGTTTCAATCAATCCTTCAGCCACGACTCCCACAATTCTATGTGGTGGTTGGTTGGGAGCATGCGATGGGTAATTTAACGATAGGGATTCATCCATACCGGAATTCTGACCAGATACCTGATTTGGCCCTTGGGTACGTCTCTGGCTTCATTGTTGCTTTAAAGTTGAATCCGGTTATACCCATTATAAAATTAATAAGATTAGTACTAATCCTATTACTTTTCTGGAGTGGGGCTAAGGGACAGGTGTGGGGAGGGTCATTAAACTGTGTACGACTAAAATGTTAGTAAGTGCTAAATTATGATAGCCTGTAAATTTCACAATAACAATGTATTCTTGTAAACAATTATTGGATTTACATTTATTGATCATAGGCTGTGCTCAATAAATGTAAATCCATCAATTAACATTTACAGACTATTCTAAATCTGCACTTACGAACATTTTAGTCGTAAGAAGTTTAGTGAAACGACCCCCAGGTTAGGTTATTGTGATTTCAGGGCTGAATATATACTCAACAAAACTAGAAACGTACCTGTTTTATAGCCGGTATAGCTCTGTCTATGTATGTACCACATGTTCAAAGTACATGTATTTTAAACCGTGGCGATGTTCAGAATACGATCGTGTAGAGTTTAGCCGATACACACGGTTTACATAGCGGCCAGTGACCGGAACGTTGATTTCCACTTTTTGCACGTGCACGCTATACTTGTCATCGATAAGGTGATTCAGTTCATGTCGTACCATTCATGCGATAGGGGCTATTCGGAAAATTAAAAAACTTTTTTAATTTTTCACTGTTTTCGATATGCCACGGCTTTCCGAAAACGAGCGAAATCAGGCAATTGGGATGCTTGCGGGTGGGATGGCTGCCAGGGCGGTCGCACCTCGGTTTGGTTGCTGTCGGAAGACGATTGATCGTCTTGCAGCCCGGTACCACAGACAAGGGGCTGTTCACGACCGGCAGCGACCTGGTAGGCCTCGTGTAACGACGGCTAGAGCCGATCGTTACATTACGTTGACGCACTTACGTCAACGTCGATTGGCAGCCTCAGTCACTGCTAGGCGATACGGTGTCTCAGGGCAGACCATTCGCAACCGGTTACGTCGTAACGCCCAACCAATCCGGGCACGCCGCCCGTACACTGGTCAGATAATGACCCAACGTCACCGTGCTGCCAGACTGTTATGGGCGCGACGTCATCTGAACTGGAGAAGGGCTGACTGGAACCGAGTTTTGTTCACCGATGAATCTCGGTTCACAGTTAGTCATGCTGACGGAAGATTACGGGTATACAGGCGTAAAAATGAAAGATTCACCGATTGTTGCATTGTTGAGAAGAACAGGTTTGGGGGAGGGAACGTAATGGTCTGGGGTGGGATCATGGGAAACCGGAAGACAGATTGGTTGTTGTACAGGGCAACATCAATGCACAACGTTATGTTGCAGATGTGCTAAATGCACATGCCTTACCATTTATCCGTCAGCATGGTCCTGGTGTGACATTGATGCACGACAATGCCCGCCCTCACGTAGCCAGGGTCACCACTCAATACTTACAGCAAAACAACGTCGACGTCATGCCATGGCCCGCGGTCTCCCCGGATCTCAATCCCATTGAGCACATATGGGATGAGCTGGGCCGCAAAGCACGAGCTAACCATCAGATTGACAATTTTCGCGATCTTACACGGGCGTTACAACGGGAATGGAGGAATTTGCCCAACGCACTGGTATTGCGTTACGTCACGTCGATGCGGCGTAGGATCATTGCATGCATTCATGCAAATGGTGGCCACACTCGGTACTAACGAGATTTACTGAATTTGCCACATTACTTATTGAAATTCCATCTCTAAACATTAAGTAACACATTTCTGAGTTTTTGTGATTTTTGATTTTGACCCCTACCACCCTTGGCCGGTTATCTCTCGAATATTTAACAAGATATCCAAATGCAATTTATTGGCTTTGATACAGAAATGAATGAACTTGTTTTTCCATTTTGATTTTTAAAAGTGACCCTTTTGGTTTTTGATGAATCTTTCCTTAAACATGGAGGGACGTTTCTAGTTTTGCTCAGTATATATTTTTCCTGTAAACATTCAGTTCTGATTTTGGGATTTGCCCCGTTAACCCGGCCTAAAATTACCTGTTGACAGGCCATTAAACACGATTAAATTAATTAAAATCCACATTTCTAATATTGGCGTTGTCAACAACAATATACATGTCCATGCATTAGAGTTACGTTCCACATCAACGATTCCAGTGATGTTTGATATTTATCTTTTCCTTTGCGATACATCTGTTGTTTATAAATAATTCCTCCGGATTAATATTGTAATTTGCTGTCATGCTCTTTGTTTCCATGTGGACATACATTTTATGACCACTCAGCCAAAAGTTGTTCACCTACATTCGTGGCTGTGCCTGGAGAAAATGGGGCTTCTGGGTTTTGCGACCAGTGTAGATCCAGATCAGCCTGTGCATCCACACAGTTTGATCAGGATCTACACTGTTCGCAATTCCATCATTGAAACACCCTTTCATGCTTCTAGCAAACAATATAGATACATAGCAGGCTATAGGAGTGTACTGTTTGATCAGGAGCTAAATTGGCCCCATTTCTCCAGTCACGACCGCTGGAAAGCAAGGTGTATGATCACGTGGTACTAACAACAAGAACAAGTACCGATTCAAATTACATATTCTTTTATAGTGTCCTTATTACGTAACGGATATTGATTCTTTGCAAAAACGACATAAGTCTGTGCCAAACTCCATAGGCATCACGGGACGGTTGAAAATAGCCAAAATTGACTGCTTTTCTGAGGGCGGCGCGTGACTTATAAAAATCACCGCCTCTCACAATCAGTTAAGGAGGCTCTTGCGACAAGTATTGAAAAATACTCGCAAATGAAGTACAAATCGCGCGCTACAATAAAAATGCAGTAACCACATCAGATGTGTTTAATTAATTTTTCACAAAATTACCCCACCCACCTATTTTTGGCAAAAAATTTCAACACGACTGAATTTGTTGGAATTGTTCTCATGGAAATATGAGGCACAGATACTTTGCTATGTCTTGTTACATCACTTGTAACACCACACCATTTCCTGAAAATGATTCCAAAGCGGGTTCATAACCACCTCAAATTTTCGCTACAAATGCCCGAAAAATACCTTAAATTCTGACGCGAAACCGTACCGGCGAGACAGAATAGCATGCGCCATTTTCCAAGATGTCAAAATCAACCGGAGCTAACATTCAGTTTCGTAAAATTATGAAATACTCTAAAAAATACACCTAGTCAAGCCTCCCAAAGTCAAGAAATATTCATAAACCTGTTTTTCTAGACACACTGGTGTAACTTACAGGGTCGGTAGTGAAGTATATAGAAAATGGTCCACCCCCTTTTTAAAGCTAGCCGCCCACTGTCCCGTGAGACCATAGACCACCAAATGCAGCTCATGAAGACGCGTTTGCTGCGCCATATTTCATCAAAATCCGTTGCATATTAAGGAAACTATCAAATAATACTTCCTTTGGAGTGGGCGTGTTGTTGTTGTTGTAACCACGTGATCATACACCTTGGAAAGGGGGTGCAATACATGTAAGCATTTGAAACACACTCATGCTACCTTGATCTTGACTATTTTCCTGCCCACGTTCATGTTACGGTCAAATGCCTGAGCAGGCACGACACCACTTCCGGGGCAGAATTCTTGTTAGTTGCATGTAATAGTTTTACACAAAAGGCCATAAAAAATGTACCGGTACGTTGGTTCTCAGATATCACCGTGTCATACTGTAAATTCTCCACATGATCAAATATGTTAAATCCAATAATGTCGTACAAACATCTGTAGCCTATTTCATCAAAATTGCAAAGTATACTTTTCTAGCAAAGTATACTTAGAGGGAGTATATAACCATTTATTTTTCCTGAAATGCATTATTTCATATAGAACTAACAAATGCATATATTTCATGATTAAAAGTATGCAGAATTATTATACTGAATTTATTACATTATCACAGCCAAATTAGCTGTGATAATGTAATAAATTCAGTATAATAAAAATTAATAAATTTATCCTAAAATTGAAAATTTCTCCCTCAAAGTATACTTTGCTGGAAAAGTATACTTTGCAATGTTGGTGAAATCGGCTACAGGTGATTTTCCAAGTGTAAAGAGGTTATAGTAACTTTATATAACATACCGGTATACGTGACTTGAAAACAATCATCAGAGACGAACATCTCAAAAAAAAAAACAAATATTAAAAATTACGCTGTCCCGCATCACATTCCGCAAACCCCGTGCCTGAGATCCAAAGTACTTTTTATGGCCTAAAAATAAATAGCTTTAAAACAGTTTAATTCCAAGATTTAATCAGCCCAGTCAGACCAGCTGCTGTTATTAATGTGAAAATATTTCAATATTAACAAATTATTACTACATGATTAAATGTCTCCACTTATCAGTATTGGCATCTAAGAGACACCGGCCCGCCTCTGTCGACATCCATCTACCTTTGTCCCGGGGAACCAGTTAGCTGGTCATTTATCTCAGATGACAATGTCTGTTCGGGATCGCATAGCACACAACTGTGGCTCAGAACAATCAAATACCCGATTTACAGTGAAACCTCTCTAAACCGGACACCCTGGGAGGTTCCCAGGGTGTCCGGCTTAGAGAGGTTTCACTGTAAATCAGGCATTTGAACATTCTGACCATAGTCGTGTGCTCTGTGACCACGAATATACATGCAGGGCTCCAGGTAAGGAATTAGTAATTGAGTATTGTCACTCCATCATTTCTGAAGCAATTGGGTATTTTTTTAAATCACACTACTGTTTGTTTACACATCAGCAGACCGCATTATTGAATAGTTTGCTTCTAAATGAAAACACATCTTGGTATTTCATTAGAATTGTCTCCAAGGAGACAATTCTAATGAAATACCGAGATGTGTTTTCATGGAAAAATAAGACAATATGCTATATTTGTGGTCTGTTTATTGTTTTTTCTGTAGAGTAAAGATACCACAAATTTTTCATTGCTTTTTGATACTCACTACTTCTGATTTCAATTGGGATTTTGGCAATTTTAATTGCGTATTTACGCAAATACGCAGCTTATCTGGAGCTCTGTACATTGTCACCCGAGAGGAAGACCAATAAACTCATAAAAAATACGATCACAGGTATTTTCTTGGTGTTTGGTTTAGAGAGGTTCCACTGTATAAGTAAACAAGACCATGGAGCTCAGGTAAACATGAATTGTAGCTAAGTTTTATTTTTTTGTTCACAATTTCGGTGAAAATCATGTTTAACCAAATACTGAAAGGTCCATGCCATTTTTCACATTTTCTGCCGAAAATATCCAGACATGTTCAAGGTCAATCTCGGTCTACAGTATACTAGTACTTGTACAGTGTTAGCTTGTTTTTCAAGATAATATGTGTCTGTGACTGGAGAAATGGGGCTTATGGGATTTGTGACCAGTGTAGCTTCTGATCACATAGCACACTATTGTAGCCTGATAATGATCTATGTTCCTTGTTAGAAGCATATGCATGACGGGTGTTTCATAGATGGAATGGCGATCAGTGCAGATCCTGATCAGACTGTGCGGAAGCACAGGCTGATCTGGATCTACACTGGTCGTAAAACCCACAAGTCTCATTTCTCCAGCCACATATTACATGTATGTTACAACAAACACATGTTACTATCTATACTGTACACAAAGGTGATGGTGTATTTTATACAACCCACACAAATGTTGCCACCAACTGTTACATGTGAAGCAGAGACTTAGGGTCTCCGGGATACAAAACCTCGAGTTTTCTTGGAAAACCGGCACTGTGCCTACCACGTGTTATGATTACTTGTCAGGATTGAGTTGACGCATGCTCGACTCGCTACCTTACACATTGAATATGGCTTTCGTCGGTACTGCTATAAATTGAACGGCGCTGGTAATACTGAATACATTACATGATTGCTTCCTTGAGATTAAATAACGCCATTTGCTTTGTTATTTATTATAAGGTATGTAGCTTCTGGTCCACAGGCTCGTAACAAAATAACATGTTTAACCCTTCCTACGCTGGAGACGGAAATTGCCGTCTGCTGTTTTTCATTTTTGCTTTAATTCTTAAATTGACAGCACATGAGAATCGTCTCCACTGGAGACGATTCTCATGTGCTGTCGGAACAGGTTTTTGTCGAGAAATATTGAAAATAAAACATTTCCAGCAGACGACAACATTAAATTCAGCGTAGTTTTAAAGGGTTAAAATTGTAATTTTCTACGTATTCTTTGTATTTCTGCAGTATAGCGATAATTCTCAAATGAACATATCAACTTGCCACTAAAATATTGATGTTAGAGCCATAAACAGCATTCGATCATATTATATGTATGATGCGAGGTCGTGTCCGACCTAGGAAAACCAGCTGTAATTCGATATTCTTTGCATAATTATGTTCTAACAATGCTATTTCAGCAAGATAACAATAATTCTCAAATGAAAATTTGTACTTTCTGCCAAAATATTTACATTAGTGTTAATTTAGTCGCGGAATTTGTTATGATACGAGGCCGTGTCCGACCAAAGCCAGAAGCCTTGTTGTTCATCTATAGTTATACCGATGAAAGCCGAAACACGCGGAATGCCTTGTTTTATGCGAATGGTTGACGCATGTCTCGCTACCTTGCACTATCTTATATAATGAGTTTCCCATCTCTCTGTTATATGTCTCTGATATGGAGACCATGTGACCATGTATCCTGTTTCTAATTTACATGTCATGAAGGCTCTTGATGTGGTCTTACATACAGCGGCCCTTAGGGCCCATATTAAAGGCCAATAAATGTGTCGCTCTTAATTAATTTCACCCCTTTGGTGAAATTGTGAGTCATTATTTCCTGTTTTGGGTAGGTATAGGGAAAACATACAACATGACCATGTACATGTAAGTCATAGATTCATGATTTTTGTCATGGTTACAGAGCTCCAGTTAAGGTGCGTAATTTGACCAACTTGGGGTGAAATTTTGTTATTTCTTCATAAAAAATGGCAAGTTGTGAGTCCTTTAGAATCGTCTCATTGAGACGATTCTAAAGCACTCCCAACTTGCCATTTTTGATGGAGAAATAAGAAATTTACCTTCAAATTACGCACCTTAACTGGAGCTCTGGGTTATATATATCACTGACTGTTGGGCGAGTGAGTGTACACGGTTGTATGTTCGACACATATTGAATAAGGATTGTATTGGTCATATGAAAAGCAGTCTGATAGTGACATAAGACTATCACAGTCCTGATCCTGTAATATACGAGACATACCATGTGATTTTGTGATATTTCATGAAAAATGTTTACAGAAACTGATATTTTCTGTAAATGACGTCAAAGTTCTATTCTATTCTGCATTTGCTCTGAACATTTCATTAACTTTTGATGTTCTTCATGGAAAATATCGTAAATGTAGTAAATATTTGTCCTGAGATGTTCATTGGAAATGATTCTGAAGTGTTGTGAGTAGCGGTCTAAGAGTTCATTCTGAATACATGTATCTAAATCTGAGAAGTATGTTTCTGTCAAATTTGGACACATTAATTTTGTTCCCCAGTGAGTGAAAGCACTTCACAGGAACATTCTTATTCTCTAAGACAAAGCAAGGTGATATATAAGATTTCACGAGACCACAACAACCATGGATAGGGTTTTGTGTGATGTGTTTGGGGTAAGATTATAGTCTGTGAAGGGTTTGTGTTTATTTGTTTCTTGGTTATTTGTTTTACTGTTTCATGTTTCCTGTTTCCGGTGGAAGCTCTGCTTTGTTTGTGTGGTCATGTGATAGTCCTGGGGAAGGTGACAAATTTATATGACAGTGGAACCTCTCTAAACCGGACACTCTGGGAGGTCCCCAGGGTGTCCGGCTTAGAGGGGTTTCACTGTAAATCAGGCATTTAATCATTCTGAGCCATACTGCTATGCGAGCGATCACAAACGGACATTATCACCAGAGATAATTGACCAAGAAACACATAAAAAAGAAGATCACAGGTGTTTTCTTGATGTCCGGTTTAGAGAAGTTCCACTGTATAATCGTATTTGTAGATTTTTTGACATATTTTCTTGATTAATGGTAACATTCTTTGTTTCTAATATTGGCAAAACTATGTTCAATGGAGACAATTCTCATGTGCTGCCAATTTCAGAATTAAAATCCGAATGACAATATCTGCAGGTTCCCGCCTTTTTAAGTGTCAAAAATATTGATTATATTCTGGATCTATGGAAGATTGTATTACAGATATCTAATGTCCAGATAGTAAAGGGTGATTTCTAATTTAACCCTTAGACCGCTATCTTAATTTTTTGTCTTCTGCTGTTTATTTTCTATTTTCCATTTTTATCATCAAAAACATGCTTTGACAGCACTTTCGAATAATTTACAACATGCTTTGACAGCATTTGGAAATGATTCTGAAGTACTGTCAAACCATGTTTTTATTAAGAAATAAGGCAAGACATAAAAGCAACAGCAGAAGACAATTGTTGTGTGTAGCGGTTTAAGGGTTAACCCTAGCTTACAATGCTGAATTAATTTGTGTCGTCTGCTGAATATTTTTTATTTTCCATTTTTCTCATCACACATGGTTTGGCAGCACTTTACAATCATTTCCAATGGAAATGATTCTAAAATGCTGCCAAACCATGCAAACAGCAGACGACTATTTTCAGTTCCCGCATTCTAAGTGGTAAATGTACATGTATTGCTAAGTTAATGCAAATCGATTCTCCCCCTATTGTTTGTCAATGTACATGGTTTCATTGAAGTTCAACCAAATGATATACGCTGTATGTGGCAGAAGCTTTGATCTGGTGCAAAATTAAAATTTTCTGACAACTTAACCGTTATTTTGCCACCTTCCCCTTCTAATGACCTTCCATCCTTTTGATAAAGAGACCTAAATACCTCTATGATAGCAACTGTAATTGAATCCCACCCAGATAATCAGATACATTTCAAAGTGAAAACATTTCTGGGGATATTTACATTTGAAATGACCACCTGTTAATTTACCTGGTTGCTATGGAAACAGCAGGTGTTTTTTTTCAGGGTTTAGACAAATAAAACTGTTTTAATCCTTTCATCTTGCTAGGTACGTTCAGTGAACAGGAAAATTTAGTCGGTCTCATTAATTTAACTGATACGTTTTGAATTTTCCTCCAGAAATGACAGGCAGTAGCAATGCCGGTTTTGGCTGACATAAATAACCTAATAAATACATGTAGTTTGGTCCATGCTGTTTGCTAACTGGTTCCTCATTTTGTTTTTGTGAATGTTCATTTGGCAAACAGTATAGGCCTATCCCGACATCACAGTGTAGACTGGCCTGGGTCCGGGCTGGTTGCAAATCTGTACTGTTTAGACTCGCCAAGTTATGGACTGTCGATGAAGCCTCAACAAAAGGTAAGTGGCCACGTGCCCGATAGCAATTTGAGAGGGTAGGGTGCGTGTGATTGGACAATGAGGGGTTGTCAGGGTATTTGTTGTCATCGTGTAGCAGATGACATAGAGAATAGTAGCTTAGTGCCGTGAATAGGTAAAAATATCTGGCAAGGCTCAGGAAACAGGAAGGGCGAGGCTCTGCCGAGCATATCCCGTTTCCGTGACATGCCAGATATTTTTGTCCCATTCACGGCACTAACCGACTATTCTATTGATCCCGTCAACACCTACAAATGGCTTTAAAATGCAAAAATATAACACCAGCCACCGCACATATTCATACGCAGTGATTAGGTCGTATTGACAGGATATGAAAAAAGGTTTCACGGCACCGTGTTTCACGGCACATACGCCCTGTGTTGACGGGATAAATTGTATATTTAGGCAGTTTACAGGCAACCGTTTGCTATGTTGTATCTGAGCAGTGTGGACTCGGAGCGATGTGACATGATCAGACTCTGATGAAGATGCTAATACTATATAATTATATGGGAGACAGTGTAGTCACGTCAATCTAATATGGACACGGCTGACCTAGGTCTCTAAGTGATGATTACGTTTTGATAACGCCTTTCTACCATTTCATTTTTAAAATCCTCTATGATGTCTGTATACAACATCAATAGATTAACCCTTAAAAGACGGGAACCGAAAAAGTATTGCATGCTGTTTTGTTTTCTTTTCATATTCATTGTATTCCCATAGAAAAATAAATATGAAATATGAAATAAAATTTTGACAGTCATTAGAATCATCTCCACTGGAGACGATTCTTATGCACTGTCAAAATTTGTTTTCATGAAAGAACGGAACGGAAAATAAAACATAAACTGCAGGGGCCCGTTTCACTAAACTTCGTACGACTAAAATGTTCGTAAGTGCAAATTTAGGATCGTCTGTAAATTTCAATTGATGGATTTACATTCAAATGTAAATCCAATAATTGTTTACAAGAAAACATTGCTAATGTGAAATTTACATTTTAGTCTTACGAAGTATAGTGAAACGGGCCCCAGGTGTTTTAATTTAGTTTTGTAAGGAAGAAGTTGTATATAATTTACAATACTGGGGCCGATTTCACTAAACTGCGTACGACTAAGATGTTCGGAAGTGCAAATTTATGATCGTCTGGATTTACATTTATTAATGCTCAATAAATGTAAATCCAATAATTGTTTACAATAAAACATTGTTAATGTGAAATTTACAGACCATCATAATTTTGCACGTACGAACATTTTAGTCGTACAAAGTTTAGAGAAACGGCCCCCGGATCCAGTGATCTGGGCTACTCAGGTATGGTTCAGGGGTATAACCTGTTTTCCCATGACCCCGAACCACAGATACCGTGAACCACAGATACCTGGCATGCTATAATAATTATCATAAACGGCAGGTGAAACTGCTCTTCTACAGCCAATATTACCGCTGGTTTAATCAGTTTTTATTTAGAATGTTTCTTCTTATTATCACACATAAAATGGACATGTCAATACCATATTTATTCTAATAGTAGCCCCCTTAATTTCTTTTTTAGCTCACGTGAGCTATTGTTACCGCAATGTGTCCGTCGTCCGTTGTCCGTCGTCGTCGTCCGGCGTCCGGCGTCCGGCGTCCGGCGTCCGTGAACATTTTCAAACGTCTTCTCCTCGGTAACCATTGGGCCTATAGTCACCAAACTTCATGGTCATGGTCCTTAGGTAGGGGGATTACAAAATTGTTAAAATGACGTCATCACGTAAACCGCCAGCCGGATTTCGACGAAACTTGGTAGGAATGATCGATGTACAATGCTCTTTCAAAGTTGTTAAAATGGTGACACCGGGGTCAAAAATGGGCGTGGCCCGTGGGGTTAAATTTTATTTTTGACCAAATATGCTCATGTCATATATCAAATTGAAGGTATCGATGAGGCGATTGCTCTGGTGCAATATTTGTCGGAATTGGATGATTATGTCATCCATAATGGCCTCCAAAAGGTCCATTTATTCAAGATTTTGAACGTCTTTTTCTCAGGAACCACATGGCCGATGCTGGCCAAACTTCATAGTAAGTTAAGATCCTTGGGTGAAGCATTTTCAGATTTGGTAAAATGAGAGTCATCGCTTAATCCCAGATGACCGCCATCTAAAAATAGCACAATTCTTTTAAAACACATGAACTCAATGTCACATTCTCCTCTGGTGTTCATGGAGTCAGGTGAGCTAATTAGGGCCATCATGTCCCTCTTGTTTTAGTTTCTTATAGTTGGTCCCATTTTCTTTTTCACATGGTCAGGTTATTTCATACAGAGCCCCGCAGGGGGACATGGATTTTTTTTTAATTTTTATTAATTCGTTCCCTCAATTTAACAATTTGTTCCCTCAAATTAACAATTCGTTCCCACAATATAACAATTCATTCCCACTAATTAACAATTTGTTCCATTGAGGGAACAAATTGTTAATTTGTCAGAACAAATTGTTAAATTGAGGGAATAAATTGTTATTTTGTGGGAATGAATTAATAAAAAAAAAATCATTCTACGTCCACTGCGGGGCTCCGTAATTTCAAGCATCAAAATTTCCATGTTTTGTGCCATTATAATGCACAGATAACTTCAGCAGATTGTGTGTATAGTCCTGGGGGCGGGTCGTGGGGGGGGGGGGTATTAGAATACATATGGTAGAATACATTTGAAATTATATTTCTTTTAAAAAAAGTTTAAATAATTTTACCCGTTTTACTAAATCTACCTATTAAACATAGTCATGTGACCAGGCAAAGACGGAACTGATGATTAGGATACACAGTTCTGACCAATGTAAGATCTCGAGCTCCATTGTCTTTCGGTACTCTAAATGACGTACAGTGCACATGTTAACTCGACAGCCAAAGGGTAGGGTAATGAAAACATCTGCCACTAAAATAATACATATATCATTAATAGACTTGCTGGTATGTTGTTGGTAAATATTTATTTTGGTTGCAGGGTCAGTAATGGATTGTGTTGATGGATTGTGCCCGAACAAAGATGTAAGAAATGACAAG
Organism: Conchocele bisecta; assembly: GCA_029237695.1. Classification (NCBI taxonomy): domain Eukaryota; kingdom Metazoa; phylum Mollusca; class Bivalvia; order Lucinida; family Thyasiridae; genus Conchocele; species Conchocele bisecta. The sequence continues at coordinate 79,937,953 of CM055277.1, forward strand.
AGTGTTGCTATTACATCTAGTTGGGATGTTACATAACACCCTGGTCTACATTTGCCAATTAAATTGCCATTGTTGTTTTTGTTATTGTTGGTCGTATCTGCTGTTGTGTATCACCACTAGCACAATGTTGGGGACGGGTTTTGGACGTTAGATTTAGGTCACAAATGCAAGAGTATGTAGATTAGTATAAACATATTTTATTCATATTAACCCTTTAAATAGACCGCTGCTCACAACAATTGTCGTCTGCTGTTGCTTTTATATCTTGCCTTATTTCTCATAGAAAACATGTTTTGGCAGCACTTCAGAATCATTTCCATTGGAAATGATTCTGAAGTGCTGTCAAAGCATGTTGTAAATTATTCTAAAGTGACGTCAAAGCATGTTTTTGATGATAAAAATGGAAAATAGTAAATAAACAGAAGACGACAACAAAAATAAGATAGCGGTCTAAGGGTTAAATGAGATATACATGAGTAAAAAACTCGAGGTAATATGAATGGGATTCAGAAGAAATCAAGTTGCTTATGTGAATCTGACTCTTGATGGGTGGTAAGTCTATGTAACGTAACAGAGTCGACATGGATGGATTGAGTGAACCAGTCAATGGACTGTCATGCAGTTCTATGCGGCGAGCGAGTGTACCTGATGGTAGTAGACCCTCCACGGGCCTCCCTGCCATCGGCGTATGTCATAGTAAGGTAGGGACTGGGATTACTGAAGATCGTAACACAGGCCTTGGTGAAAGTTAATACATTCCCAGATGTATTCATAAGGTCGCTACGGAATAAGTTGTGTAGATTGAAGGTGTGGAATCTTCCCCATGTCCATGGTCTCAGTAGAGCTGAGAGGCCTATAGTGCTTGGACTGTGTGTGTTTGTCCATCTGTGGGTCCAGTTAAGAAATTTGCTGGAGTTTCTCCAATCTGCCAGTGGGGGCATTCGTGTGCCGATAGTCATTTACTTGTTGCTCATGTTGCCATTGGCAGTGACAGACACTTTAATGTGCATTACATAACTAACTCAAATACTGCTTGTAATGTTGTCCATGTCTGGGCTAGCATGTACATTTATTTAAACCTTAAAAGGCGGGAACCGAAAACTGCCGTCTGCTGTTGTTTCATATTTTGTCTGCTTCTGCCATAAAAATATGGTTTGACAGCACTTTAGAATCATTTCCATTGGAAATGATTCTAAGCTGCTGCCAAACAATGTTTTTGTTGTAGAAGTATGCAAAATACAAAATCATCAGCAGTTGACAAAATTCTGTGGAAATCATCAAATGGCAATAGTTCACCCACTGACCCATCACCATGTATGTATGTATGACCAGACCAATGCTACACTATCCTGGTATCAAAAATAACCGCCAATACAGCTGGGTGTTTACTTTCGTCGTGATTTATCCCCTTTGTCAATTTTACAGTAACTGTCAATTAGGCTTCCTCACCTTGTATGTCTGCCCCGGGGTAGGTAACATCTGTCTCCCAGCTCCAATCATCGTTTCCTCGCTGTCAAAATTGACCCGATGTTGATTCACTCACCTCAATGTGGATTCACTCATTTCGCAGTGTGTCGCCACTTTGTGCAGCTGTCGATATCTTCACGTTTTGTCATGTAAAGTAGTCGAAAACGTTTCATGTCCTTCATGTAATAGTTTTTCGGGATCGTTTAACCCTGTAGAGTTAAATTGGTGATATTTGCAAACAGTGTAGATCCTGATGAGACGGCTCGAAACGAGCCGTCTCATCAGGATCTTCACTGTTTGTGGGCATTTTATGCGTTTGAACAAAATTATCTTTTATCTATTCCATTGAATAGTCTGAAAATCTGCATGGACTAGTCCATTTCAGTTATTAAGTGGTGGAAGGGTGAAAGTTGGTTTTGACAATAAAAGGGCTGATGTAGGGAATGGCGGTATTGGGTTACAATTAACCGGCTTCTGTCTGTGGGGCCGGGTGTGCAGGTGAAATTCAGTGATAGTTTGGTCTTTGTGTGGACAGGATGGCTGGATATTATTGTGTTTTGTGAAAAAATATAAAGGTAAAATAAATATAATAAGATGCGAGAAAATCATTATCAAATTTTATTGTTTAAAGCCACTGTATCTCAAATATCAAATATGTGTTGCATTTTTTTTTGTTTCATGGGATGCAACTCACCTATAACAATGAAACACTCTATTTTATTTAATCAAATACTAAGTGGTTTGTGTTTTATCAGCTCTTTTTTTCGCTTTATGAACTAGGTACCAGGAAGCACAATTTGTGACACATAACAAATTTTAGTTATTATTTTTTGTTACGAGCTGGCTCATCTGGATCTACACTGTTTGCCAACATCGCAAAGGAGGTATGTAGTGTTGAAAGGGTTAACACTGTAAAAGAGCAAAATATAGAAAGAGAAAAATGTATAGCAATAATTATATAAATCATTAATAAAGCAAAGTAAAGAACATCTGTAAATGTTGTGTTACATAATAAATGTGAAAATATTTAATTTGTTGCAACAGGGTGATAACGTTGTTATAAGCGTTAGGCCACTGTGATATCATTATGTATGTAACACAGTCATTAAAACTGTCAAACTGGAAAACTCAGGTGACATGGCTGCAGAGATTATTTTTTATTCTTTTATATAAACGTGACAACTGCAGGGTAGGTGTTACCAAAGAGGGTTTGCTGGTTAATTATTTTTTTATAAAGTGGACTGGGGGTTTATCACACCTGAATTTCAGGCTTTTGATCAGGGGCCTATTTCATCAACATTGCAAAGTATACTTTACTAGCAAAGTATACTTTGAGGGAGTAATCATTTATTTTTCCTGAAATGCATTATTTCATATAGAACTAACAAATGCATATATTTCATGATTAAAAGTATGCAGAATTATTATACTGAATTTATTACATTATCACAGCCATTAAATGGCTGTGATAATGTAATAAATTCAGTATAATAAAAACTAATAAATTTAAAAAAAAATTAAAAATTTCTCCCTCGAAGTATACTTTGCTACTATTAAAGGTATACTTTGCAATGTTGATGAAATAGGCTACTGATGATATACGTCTACTCATATAACAGTCTACATGAGTGCAGGTTAGAGAAGGGATATGTGGCGGTGACTGGAGAAATGGGGCTTATTGGGTTTGTGACCAGTGTAGCTCCTGTAGCCTATTTCACCAACATTGCAAAGTATACTTTGAGGGAGAAATTTTCAATTTTAAGATAAATGTATTAATTTGTATTATACTGAATGTATTACATTATCACAGCCATTCTGGCTGTGATAATGTAATACATTAAGTATAATAATTCTGCATAGTTTTAATCATCAAATATATGCAATCATTAGTTCTATATGAAATAATGCATTTCGGAAAAATCAATGATTACTCCCTCAAAGTATACTTTGCTAGATAAGTATACTTTGCAATGTTGATGAAATCGGCTACTGATGATATACGTCTACTCATATAACAGTCTGTAGCCTGACTGTAGCCTGATAATGAATGATCTATATAATATGGCTTGTTGAAGCGTGTAGGGTGTGGAATTTATGGAATGATGAACCTGATCAGACTGCACAGGCTGATCTGAATATACACTGGTAGCAAAACCCAGAACCCATTGAAAAGCAGCTAACATCAACAGCAGTCAGTCAGCAGATGTTGGTATTAGCCAATTTATAACTGCACAAAATAAAGTGCAAGTTTTCCATAAATCGTTTTGAATGTTAGTGGAAATGTCACAGAAAGTTAGCTTTTAACGTTATTTTTCATGCATATGAAAAAAGATTTGTAGAATAATATTTGTGCAATATGTTCTTACATACCGTACGTGTTGCACCATGACATAATAATTAAGTTTTGACCCATGTAGTCCCTGACCAGCTTTTTTGTTGTTGCAGTTAAAAATTTCTTTCTTAGAAACAGTGTGAATGTTTCAATTGGCTAATTACAGAACAGTGCAGAATATTTGCACAATCTGATCTGGGTCTACACTGTGCGCCAAGGCAACTAGCACATTATTTTCTAATGTATCCATCTTATCACACTTTAATAATTACAGGCTGGCTTCATAATAACGTGACACCTTACCATGTATGTTGTAATTTCCTGTGAAATTGGAATTTTTCTGTTTTCTTATTGGCTTAAAGAATGTTTTACGACATATTCAGGTTAATCAATTACGGGTATTGTGATTGTAGCGACCCTTTGATCTTTCTGAATAACATTGAGTAACCATGAGAGGGGTATACTTAGTATGTGTTTCCTAATTCCAGCATTTAGGATGACAATTCACTGGGGGGGAGATACTTGTGTTCAATTGGGACATTATTATGCTCAACACTGTACTTGGTTATTCTGTTTGAACTAGATATTTTAATAGATTTTCTTTCTGTGAGATTTAGCATATTTTGTCATTCAAATCGCAACAGTTCCATTGTGCACACCTCAATATTCATTGCTATATTTCATGAATAGTAGATAGTGATTGGCTCTGAATTATACTATTTAGGTAATTAACTGTTTATGTTAATTCATTCCATGTGGGATACCCATTCATCTAAATTTGCAAACATTTTTTTTTATTTTTTCATTTCAGTATAAATTATGTTGTTACCACTCAGTTGAACCGTCTCAACGAGACGGTTCCACTGAGTGGTAACAACATACACTTTTGGTGAGAAATAACAAAAATGCTTTTTTTTTTCTATGAAAAAAATGCTTTTTTTTTTCTATGAAAAAAAAATCATGTATCTTTAGCATGAAATGGATTAAAGCTATGAAATTAAAAGCAAGAGTATGAGCATTCCTCATGAAAGTAGTTATTGAATTGTGACTTCATAGTTTGGACACTGCATAGTTTGCATTATGCGCCCCACTTCACGCAAACGTAAGCTTTCGTTGTTTGCGTAATATTAATTAGTTTTAAACAAATAACTAAGCTCTCTGTAAAGGCATGCACTGTTCCAACACTGTCTTGCGGTCATGTTTATCCCAGTTTTCAGTATTGATGACAAGTTTGTCATACATGATTAATTCTTTTGTTCATTTCGCTGAAGTTTTTAAATGGATGTATGCTCTTTCTCTCAGTTTTTGTTTGAAATCCTGAAGTCGCCATAATGTTATAATGCTTCTGCACTGCGTAAACTCCATATGCAATCAGAATAGTTCCAGATTTGTCTGTACAGGTGATGTACATAAAGGATATAACATAAATGATGATTGATTATGATATTTATTAAATATTAAAATTAATTTACTGATTTTATGACATATAACCCATTGTCACGTGTAATATGGGATTTCACCCCGTTAACACGGCCTAAAATGACTGTAGCTGTTGAAAGACTGTTAAACACCATCAATAAATAAATAAATTAACCCATTGAAATCTGTGAATACAATACTTTTTATTGACAAAAATTGCATTATTTTGTTTATTTCTCCATAAAAGTATATGTTGTTACCACTCATCTGAACCGTCTCATCGAGACGGTTCAGACGAGTGTTAACAACATATACTTTCGACCAGAAATATAGAAAATAGTGAGAGAAAAATCTCCAAATTGCCATACTACGATAATTGTATACAGCCTATAATTGGTTAATAGTCACAAATCTCATAAAGTACCTTTTCTCAACCAGTGGCCTATATACAAGCTGTCCTGGCCTATGCTGGTTGGGAACAGAAACTTGTCCAATCTACAATGTCACGCCTTCAATTGATGGTATCTGCAGGTCGAACAAGTGAAGGGACAGTTTTTGGCAGTTTTGATGAAAATTTACCTGGAGACAGTCACACAGGTAAAAGTGTTCGAGAGGCGAACACTAACATTGAAGATTAGATGGTGGATATGATAGAATGCAATTAACACACTTTGTGACTAACTCGGGCGCTAATATTATTTGTTGAATTAACATATGTGTTGGTTTTAATTTAGACTTTGTGAATAACTCGGACACAAATTTGATTTGTTGAATAAAAATATGTGTTGGGTTTAATTTAATCAAAATCACCAGTTGGAGATATTAAACAGTGATTAAAACCACATGTGGTGATAATTTTCTCTATATTTGTTCAGCTTTTAAACTGTTTGTCCAATTCCACAAAGGATTTTGTTGTGATTTCATTGGTGGGACAGCCTTCGAGATGAACTGTAGTGAATAGTTGTGGTAAAGGTAGCATTTGACGGGGAATCATTCAGTGAGGCTCTATACATCGGGTGAGTTATAGAGTGGGACAGAGTGGACATTGGGCGGAGTGATTTTTTTGGCATGTTTATTTAACCAATTTTATGCTGAGGATATGTCAGTTTGTTTGTGAAAACTTATAAATATTTTCTTTATGTGTTTAGATGTATATGTCGTGACCACCATTTGACCACCATTTGAACCGTCTCATTGAGACGATTCAAATGAGTGGTCACAACATATATTTTCATTGAGAAATAAGAAAAATAAAAATGAAATATTTATACCCGTAAAGGTGTATTCCGAATGTAATGGGTTAACCCAGTTCATGCGGGGATACCCATTCACCGGTATCTAAATTTACATTTTTTTCTAATTGTTTTCATTTCTCAATTAAATTATATGTTGTTACCACTCATTCTCTAGTTCATAAATGGACATTAACCAATCTTATGGGAAATACTTGATTATCGGTATCAATATTTTCCAAAAACATATATTTTCTTTATTTCTCAATCAAAATATATGTTGTTACCACTCAGTTGAACCGTCTCGGTGAGACGGTTCAAATGAGGGTAGTAACATATACTTTCATTGAGAAATAAAGAAAATTGAAAATAAAATGGTAAATTTTGATAAATCTGAATCAGTATCTTACGTGAAAATAGGTTAATGATTCAACTGAGTGGTAACAACATATACTTCTGTGCAGAGAAAAGAAAAGGAAAAATATTTAAATTTTTCAGGGTTTGATATATTATCAAGTGGACACTGGCTGGACTGGACATACAAGACTTTGCACCTTGTCAGGACAGCACATGAACTTGATTTGAGTGTTCAAGTGGACTCTATATCTATATAGACTGACCAGTTGGATATCTGCAGTGGACAAGGCAGGTTGCCGGTCAAATAAGTGGATTGATATAGTGTGATAGCAAAGTGCCTACCTGGACACCAGTATATCTGTCCTAAATTGGAAGAAATCAGACACTTCTTGGTAGCTGGGACTATATCTGAGTTGCCAACTGAATTCAACCATTTGAATGATATGCTATAAACAAGCATAAGTGGATAGTAACTGTATATGACTGGTGTTATGACTATTAGCTGAATACTTTTGGATTCTGATACGGTATAGGCAAGACTAACTGGACAGTAGCTGTGTATGACGATTGGCTGACTATTCAATATTTGGATACTGTTGGATATTAGTGGGAGATATTTGCACAACCTGACCGTGGCTAGATGGACGTGATGCCGGTGTTTGGGAGAAACGAGCTGATCCAGGCGAGCATGAAAATGCTGAAGCTGAAGAACATGAAGGGGTAGGTGTACAGTACTAATTGCACATCCTTAATTGGACGTCAAGCCAATTACCTTATGTGTATTATGATTTCTTTATGAGCCAATCAGCGACATATATTTCTAGTTTTATGGATAAGGTAAATTTTCTTTTTCTAAGAAGTATTTTTTTAATTGTTTTTACAAGAATTAATTGGCAATGATGACATTTTAAAGGTTGTTTGATGTAGTAGTAAAATAACTTGTATATCATCTCTCATACTGTAATAACCCTGAATATTCGGACACCATTTATTTTGGGAAACACATAAAATATATATGGTTTCCCTACAACAATGAGCATGCCAATACTTAGGGTTAATATGCCAGTACTGGTTTAACCCTTTCCCTGTTTTGCGATACATGTATTTCGACTCTTCCAAATCGAAAACATCTGAATAAAAGAATCAAATGCTGGGTCAGATGATGGTTAAATTATCTGATAGAGTAGAAAACATTGTGGGAAAAGGAGAAATTGCTTGTTACAAGCAATTTCTCCTTTTCCCACAATGTTTTCTAAAGACATCTTCTGCAGAGGCGTGGAAAGTCGTTTCTATCAGGGAAAGGGTTAATCACAATAACAATGTATTTGGATGCAATTTGCTTTGGGAAACCCCTATTTAATAGGCGTTTCTCAAAGCAAATTGTGTCCGAATATATAGGGTTATTACGGTGATTCTTTTTAGGATGACAAATGCATGGTGTATATACCTATGCGGATGCAGAGGCTGATCTGAATCTACACTGGTCGCAAAACCTATAAGCCCCATTTCTCCAGTCACAGCCGCAATTAGGATCTTTTGGTTTATTCCAGCACCATAAAAAAGCCACTGCAGTTGAAAATTAATTGGGTATGTAAGGTGTTCGAGCCAATTAGAGCCAATTCCCACCCTTAAATATTAGCCAGACAAAAATTAACTGCCAACAACAATACAGAGGCTTTATCGATATCCAATGGCAGAAAGTTATGTTATATTGACATCAAGTGTAAATTTCCGGCTTTCTTGTCAAATGCCTTTCAAACACTTTATCATTACACAGGTTTTCAATTAGTCATTGAAGTCTATTTAATATTGGTAGCAACATTTGCCGGTGACTGTGATGTTCTTTATCTTGCATTTCCGCTGTGGTCAGATTAAAAACATATGATATTGAAAACTAATTATGTGCGTGTGCCTCGTTTTATCTGAAAATTGGCTGCGATGAAGTGGAATTCTTTTCATTTGTCTTCGTTTTCATCCATGACTTTTAGACATGGTGTCACAAAACTGAGCTTATTTTCTTTGCGAACCGTGAAGACAATCCCTAATCAGTTTTATCAGGGTCTTCACTGATTAGGGATGGCTTGATTGTGTAGTGATAGAGCATTCAATACCGGAGGTTGTGGGTTCAATCCCTGTCCTCGGCAGGAAAAATACTTGCATAGAATTTCCATCTCACTGGTCGTTCGAATGAGACTGGAAACCTCGGTCCCATCTCTACCGTATTTGAGTTTTGACCTGTTGTTGGAAAATTAAACTTGGCTTGATAATCTAATGGTAAAAGCATTGGACTTCAATAACATAGGCTGTGGGTTAAATCCTCGCCTATGTTTGTACAGACAATTCCAATCCCACTGGTCTCACAGGTTGAAGTAACGGACCGAAGTCTATAAATACATTAAATATGCCTAAAAGCATCAATAAATGAAGAAAAAAATAAGGATTTTTTTTTTTTACTCCCTATATATAGACATATATATCTATATGTCTATATATGTATATGTCTACATATAGATATATATGTATATGTCTATATATATAGGGAGTAAAAACAAAATTTAGCTATTTTTTTTCTTCATTTATTGATGCTTTTAGGCATATTTAATGTGTTTATAGACCTCGGTCCGTTACTTCAACCTGTGACTGGTCTCTGATGAGACTTGAAACTGAGGTCTCATCTTTATATGACTTGAACTGTCTTTGGGACACTAAACCCTTTCTTCATATTTTCGCTCATTTCATATTTTCTCCACCAAATATCAATAAATCTCTATCGATCAGTGTGGACTGTATGAATGCACTGTGTGATCATGTCCTGCATTGGCCAGAAATGAAATAAGCCAGGTTTTGTTATGTCCTTGTCCAATTATTTACTGTTGTCATTTGCAAGTTATTTGCTTTACAAAGTGGTTAATTATGTAGTTAATTTCTACATTAATTTAGACCATCGATTGATAAAAATTATCGCAAAATTTGCGACCAGCATAGCCTCAGATCAGCCTGCGCATCCGCGCAGTCTGATCTGGGTCTATACTGTTCACTAGTCAGTCTCTAAAATTTGCTTACTGTTCACACTGTTTACCTCGGTATTGCATGTGCTATCATCATACAGGATTATCACAAATATCATACGGTTGATTTTTGATCACCAGCGACTCATTTATATTTTCTACATTTGCATCCGTTCAATATTGATCTGACTGGCGTCGACTGTAAAAGGTCTTACTGTATTTTATGGGAAATAATATTCGATAACTTGACAGGTTTGGAAAATTAATCTTTTCATGCCACATGATTTTCTCATTTGTTATAACCCCCATTATTCGTCCACAGTCTCAATGGAACCGTTCTGAGGGTGGTAGCTCACTATAAAGAATAGAAATATTTTCTTTATGCGATATTAGAGCATATTGCTTTGGCATTCACACCTGTGCCATTGTAGTATATTTGTTACGCTGTGTTTATGGTATGTCGACCACTGTCTGTAAATTTGTCATGGTGGTTTTGAAAAATCATGACAGGCACAATGGCACAGAAAGATTAGTACCTTAATAACGATAAATATTTGGACACACTTTGTCTTGGGAAACCCCTATAAAATTGGGGTTTCCCAAAACAAATTGTATCCAAATACTCTAAATATTGGGTCACTTTATGTTTTGTAAACCACATATTTATACAGGGTTATCCAATGGAAATGATTCTAAAATGCTGCCAAACCATGTTTTTATTTAGAGAAAATAAGAAACAACAGCAGACGACAATTTTCGGTTCCCGCCTTCTAAGGGTTAAGGGAATGATAAGTAAACTATTCACCTGCATGATATTTGGTATGCGCCTTATCAATAGTCGGGGTTAAACTGGCAGTTAAAATGATAGGGTTGTGACCTTCTTGACATCTGCACTCGGGCTGAAGTTGTGTCAACTCACGATTCAATGGTTACACTCGTTCTTGAATGATGACAATCTCCTCGCTGACTTTTCAACTGTCGGAGTAAACATCATAACAATTGCACTGGAGAGAAGCCGCACACAGGTTATTTGTCAACAGTGGTCCCTTTATTAAACGTCAGATTCAAGGTTAACCCTTTCAACACCACAGGCCTGTATAGTGGTATTGGCAAATAGTGTAGATCCAGACGTGACGAGCCGTCTCATCAGGATCTGCACTTTTTGCAAGTAATTTTCATATTTTTGATAACAAAAACACCACCTTTTCATAAATGGACTAATCTGAAATCATTTTGTGATGGTTGGATTGGTTGCAAAATTAACATATCAAATTCCATTCCAGTTACTGAGGGTTGAAAGGGTTAAAGTCTAATTCAAGGTTAAAACATGTACAAGCAGTTACCTACCTATATATCATCCTGGCTCGGAGAAATTTTGTGACCATAACTTTACATTCGGAGGCATTGCAACAAATTTTGTAGCAGATGTAAAATGAAAGTACATGTATCTTTATTTAGCGTCAAATTCATATTTTGTATTTATATGTAGATCTATGTTGTAGTCATCTGAAGGAGATAATTTTAACAACTCGGTGAGACGACTCAAACGTGATGCAGAATGATGATGCTGGTATACATATATCAGTATGCTACTATAGCAAAGGTGAATGTCTCAGAATATTGGAAATGACTCTAAAGTGCTGTCGAAGCACGTTTGTTTATGAGAAAATTTTGGAAAAATATGACAGTTTTCGTTCCCAGCTTTCTAATTTAATTTGGCTGTGTAAGGGTTAACCAACATTGTGTAACATCCTTTTCCAGTTTCACCGTGGGGTTGTCAGTATGTTCATTATCACACTGCAGGGTTACAAAAATACACTTGACATGTGACCGCGAGGGTGTGACCCCTAATGTATAAGGTGTGGGGCCCTAATCCAGGTTCATGTAATAATGTGGGGCCGTGACAAATGATTTTCTGTTCTGTTACGTTAGACAGGTAAACATGGCAAACGGGCTGACACTAATCTTCTTGCTACCTGTGGGGACACAAAATGACAGATTTGTCGGGGCCGGATCATCTAATCCATTTTTCATGAGATGTACTTACTGTAAGTTATCAACCATAGAGTTCGGTGAATACATCAGAATAGGGATTGGTCGTTGATTGTGGTTTAATGTCCATTTCCTGCTGAATATGCACAATTTTTTTCAAGGAAAAAAATGTTTTTCTTATTTCTTTTCAAAGGTATATGTTGTTACCACTCAGTAGAACCGTCTCGTCGAGACGGTTCAACTGAGTGTTAACAACATATACTTTCATTGAAAAATAAATTAAATAGAAAAAAAGAGTAAATTTTTATATATATAAATCAATATTCCCCATTAAATTGATTATTTTACATTTAATCATTAGGGTAGATACATACAAACTGGAGGAATGCTAATGGTTACGACCTTTCAAGGTCAAAGGTCGTAGGCTTGCTGGGGTCAGACCTAGGAGTTGTGATTCAATTACTGGTCGCCAGTCGTAAATCACCATTGTGGACAAATTAATTATTAAATTTTGTAATAAAATTGGACGGGTGGGAGTCTTTTTATTTTTGCATTGAAATTAGTGTCAAAAATCAATAATATCTATATTTTTTGGAAATTACAATGTACATGTATATATATGTAACAATACTGGTACAATGTACAAATACTAAAATGATCATTTGGTAATATATTTAGCGACAAATTGGTATGAGAATCTGCAACTTAATTTCCTACGGCCTAACAATGACTGTCTGTCAATGTAATCTTTTGAGAAAGTGGACAGATGGTGAAGTGAAAAAGGAAATTAAACCATCTCTGGAATGTTACCCCGTATGGCAGATACATAGCTGGGGTATTTAAAGGGGGTTGTGGATTGGCCCGGTGACAAAAGGTACCTTATTGCATAACATTGGCTCTCACTGTAATAACACAGTGTATTAAAAACCAAACCATAGTACTGTAGTGTAATAAATTTAATATCCCTGTAACGGTAAAATGTTCGTGCAGCTTGAATGTACAATGCTTAAATAGAATCTAATATACTGTATTTATTCTAATAGTAGCCCCCTCTCTAATAGTAGCCCCCCTCCCATATTTGCATTCTAAATATGTTATTTTCACATACAAAAGCCATTTAAAACATCGTTTTAAATGGCTTTTGTCTGTGAAAATAACATATTTTTATCCTATTTTCCACATTTTGATCCCCACAGATTGCATAGCCCAGGGGGGGTTATTAGATTAAATACGGTAATTGATATTTACTAAACTAATTGACTGATTTCGTAATAAAGTCAGCATACCTTGAATTGTTTCTAATTTCTTGATGAATCTCCCAGTATTGGTCTGGTTTAGTTGTAATCTGATACACAGGTTGAAGTAACAGACCGAGGTCTATAAATACAATAAATATGCCTAAAAGCATCAATAAATGAAGAAAAAAAAAGCTAAAATGTTTTCTTATACGGTAAGTCTATATGGAGGGAGTAAAAAAAAATGTTTAGCTTATTTTGTTTTCATTTATTGATGCTTTTAGGCATTTTTAATGTATTTATAGACATCTGTCTGTTACTTCAACCTGTGATCTGATACAGACAGACAGACTCTGTAAAAGTTATACATTGCTGGTTAGAGAGAGATTGGAATCAGGCCACGGCTCGTTAGTGGTTAGTAGAAGCAGCCAGTTGTGTAATGCCTTTAATGGAATGGGGAAAGTGGATGATAACATAGAAAATACCAGGTTATAGTGTCTTTGATAGCATGTTTGTCAGGCAAGGCTAGGAAATGCGTAGGAATTCCGCAGCTCGTCAGGAATTCCTACCATTTCTGAGCCAAGCCTGATGAGCTTAATTGATATCAGTTCATATTGTTTTGTGTTACGGTCATTACTTCTTATCAGCTACAGTCATCAAACTGTATACCGGTACATCCCTTTACTATGATATGTACATGAATATAGGACTATTAATATTTTTTTCTTGGGCCCCAGGGTCAAGGTCAAGAACAAGGCAGAACAAGGCGAGACATTTGATTCCGCGGAATTCTTGTTTATAGAATTGAATGGACTTTTTTATGTTGCGTCATCACACATATGTCATTTGTTATGTCATGTGACTGCATTCGACCAATGAAACGTCCGCACAATTAGTTTTACAATATGAACTGACCGTGATCCATTGTGTCAATGCCTGATACAACAATCAGTTATCAGTCACTGTGTATTAGGCCAATGTACAGCTAGGTACCCGATAGAGACATAGAGTTCATACATTGGTAATTAGAATCAGGCCACGGCTCGTTAGTGGATTCAGCCAGTTGTGTAATTCCGCTAATGGTGAAACTGAACGCCATGTTCTGCTCTTTTTCTTTGCGCAAAGAGACAATTTAATTTTTGACCAGTGTATCTGCTGATGATCTAGATACTCCTACAACCTCATGTGGACCTGAAGTAATTATTAGTCAGTGGCTCATTGCTCTGTATGTTTCATTGACTAGGTGGTGAATGTGGTAGACCCCAATGAGTTCACGTTGGTGCACACACTAGTCAGTGGCTCATTGCTCTGTATGTTTCATTGACTAGGTGGTGAATGTGGTAGACCCCAATGAGTTCACGTTGGTGCACACACTAGTCAGTGGCTCATTGCTCTGTATGTTTCATTGACTAGGTGGTGAATGTGGTAGACCCCAATGAGTTCACGTTGGTGCACACACTAGTCAGTGGCTCATTGCTCTGTATGTTTCATTGACTAGGTGGTGAATGTGGTAGACCCCAATGAGTTCACGTTGGTGCACACTAGTCAGTGGCTCATTGCTCTGTATGTTTCATTGACTAGGTGGTGAATGTGGTAGACCCCAATGAGTTCACGTTGGTGCACACACTAGTCAGTGGCTCATTGCTCTGTATGTTTCATTGACTAGGTGGTGAATGTGGTAGACCCCAATGAGTTCACGTTGGTGCACACACTAGTCAGTGGCTCATTGCTCTGTATGTTTCATTGACTAGGTGGTGAATGTGGTAGACATGAGTTCACGTTGGTGCACACACTAGTCAGTGGCTCATTGCTCTGTATGTTTCATTGACTAGGTGGTGAATGTGGTAGACCCCAATGAGTTCACGTTGGTGCACACACTAGTCTGGGTCTACATTGGCCACCAACTCAATAAAGCCCATTTTGTCTTGGCTGGTCATATTTCTGCCCCAGTGATACTGAATACCGGTACCATACAATTATCCCATGATTTATGCAAAATAACCCATTACATTGATGTCTAAGAATACAATACTTTCCATTGACAAAAAAAAATTATTTTGTTTATTTCTCCATAAAAATATATGCTGTTACCACTCATTTGAACCGTCTCATTAAGACGGTTCAAATGAGTGGTAACAACATATACTTTACAATAGAAATAAGGAAAATAGCAAGAAAGAAATTTTCATGTTCATACTGCTGTAATTGTATTAATTATTGTTGCAGATTAAATGTTAAATCTTTCTAGGCACAATCTTTTTTCTCCTGAATACATTTTCTATATTAATTTCGAGGAAAATCTTACATTTGTGTTGATTTAAACATACATGTAGTATTTGTTTAAACATATTCGCTAATTACAGAAACTCACCATAGTTTCATTTCTGTTGAAATAAGTAAACTTGTTTAATAAATATCATCACCCATGCAAGATCCTCTATATATTTAGTGTGTATAAGACTTTTGCCTAGGGTCAATGGTCCTGTTAAATAAACTATAAAATGTGCAAATGTAAATGTGTATTATGCACATGTATTTAGAAATATACATAAAACTGCCATAGTCTGGGAATGTCTGCCAATGGATACATGCAATATTATATGGTGTGGTTAGTAAATATTATCAGTTAAATCATTCCCATGGCCATCTGCTGAGCCCTGGGGATAAATTTGCTGCAATTTAACAAAACCAGGCTTATTGAAAACATGCTCCTATTTCCATCCCATGGGTCTTTTGGATGGTACTTTAAACTGAGGCAGTTACATAATTATATCTCTACAGAGCTCCAGATAAGCTTTGTGTCTATAGCATACTATACCCCCTGATTTCAAAATCATTGCGTAGTTTACCTTCACAAATGGGTTATTGATTTTCTTCATTACAAAATAGGGAACAAATGATAAAAAAGATAACAAATTTAAACATTCACTTATTTGAGCTGCAAAACTTTGCTTTTTGCAGCTCAACTAAGTGAATTTTCAACTTTATGAAAGTATTTTCATTACTCAATTTGAAAATCAGTGCGTATTTTCACATTGCTGTGCGTATTTTGTACTCCCACTTTTGATAATCAATGCTTATTCAGCTAAAATAATTGCGTAAAATACGCACCTTATCTGGAGCTCTGTCTTTATATATGACCGTAGATGTTGCTGAGACGTTAAACCCTTTCACCTTTTCACTGTCAGATCAAGGTCTACACTGCCATACAGTCAGCGAAATATATCAAATTCAGTGAAAAAACACACTAATATATCAGCATTTTTTGCTGATCAGGGTCTACACTGGGCAGATGTGCCGAAATCCCAGTTTTATTGGGTCATGGTCCAAAAGGTGTGTTAATTAATCAGTATGTGAGATAATATCATATCATTTATTATTTCAACTTTTAATTGAATACTCCTGCTGCAGTTCTGTGTATTATCTTTGTTTTCATATTTCTACAATGTAGTATAAATTCTAATATTACAACCAGTGTAGACCCAGATCAGCTTGCACATATGTGCAGGCACAGGTTGAAGTAACGGACCGAGGTCTATAAATACATTAAATATGCCTAAAAGCATCAATAAATGAAGAAAAAAAATAAGCTAAATTTTGTTTTTACTCCCTCCATATCATCATATCATACTCCATCTATTCAATATTCAGGGAGTAAAAAAAAAATGTTAGCTTTTTTTTTTTTCTTCATTTATTGATGCTTATAGGCATATTTAATGTATTTATAGACCTCGGTCCGTTACTTCAACCTGTGTGTGCAGGCTGATCTTGGTCTACACTGATTGTAAACACCAACAGGTGTGTTGTCACAGGTGTGCTGAGTTATAATTGATATGATATCTCTCATCTGAGAAATCAGTTTATGCAATGTTTATGTTTGATGGGAATCTAAATATTCCGTAGCAGATTTTCCCAGTTGATTTCAGCTCAGCGTACTACAACATGTATTTCATAACCGTAACAGAGCACCTGTTGTTATTTTGCTTGATTGCTTGTTAACGAGCCTTGTGATTTCTGTTTCACCTGAGATTATCTAAACATCTTTAAAAAAAAAAAAATTAGTTATATTATTAAGTATTTTATCAATTTTTAAGTATTCTGGATACAGAAAAATAAATTCATAAGACAGTCAGTCCCCTCTGTTAACCCTTGGACCGCTATCTTATTTTTTTTGTCGTCTGCTATCTTAATTTTTTTGTCGCTTTGACAGCACTTTAGAATAATTTACAACATGCTTTGACAGCACTTCAGAATCATTTCCGTTGTTTTTATTGAGAAATAAGGCAAGATATAAAAGCAACAGCAGACGACAATTGCTCTTGTAATAATTGAGTGATCAGCCTCAGGGAACCAGTGAACCGAGACAAACCAACATTGATGAAGTACGTTGTTTGTATTCACATAGCAGATGCTGAGTATATCGGAATCCCTGGTGATTCACGATCGCACCGGAGTGAATGTTTGAAAGCATTTACAAACATTTCTTGTTTCTGCTGAATGAATATATATGTTGGTACCACTCATTTGAACTGTCTTGACAATGAAAACATGTCTTGCAATTTCATTAGAATTGTCTCCATGGAGACATTTCTAATGAAATACCAAGATGTGTTTTCATGGAAAATAAGAAAAATATGCTATATTTGTGGTCTGTTTATTGTTTTCTGCAGCATGATAAAGGTACCACAAAATTGTTTTTGCTTTTTGATACCCACTACTTCTGATTTCAATTGGGATTTTGGCAATTTTAATTGGGTATTTAACAAAATACGAAGCTTATCTGGAGCTCTGGTGACCAGTGCTTCCAGTATTGAGGAAGGTTGTACTTGTGTATGCTTGATGAGTGTACAATTCGTAAGTTTGGTGTTGAAATGTCATTACTGGTAGGATCGGAGTCTTGTGATTCACATTCTTGTGTTGCATTTATTGCGTAAGTAAATCGGAGAATGGGAGGGGATATGAGGCAGGAGCCAGGATTAGTTAGACGAGGCGTTGTCATTTTGCCTATTTTTTTGTTGCTAAGAATTAAACAAATCCTCAGGGTGATGGCGGGGAGAATGTTCCCTGACCCGGATGTCGGGACTTGGTATGCCTCGTCTAGGGCCAAGTGATCTGGTTTTGTCAGGGTGTCTTGCACCAGATCAGGATGCTGTTGTTCAGTGCTAGAATTTGTGTTGTCATTCGTACGATAGCTCACCCCGCTACCGGTACATGCCTGTCTATATATGACCTTGCTGTTGAATGGACATAAAACCATAATAAATCAATCAACCAACCAATCAATTACATAAAAACTCACATTGTTGTTCAAAATGATGTAATAGGAGACAGTTTTATGGAGAAAATGCTAAACCACTTCCTCTGCCAATATACATATTAAAATGTGATCATACATCATTTCCATATGTTCCACTTTTGGAGCTGTCAAATTGTCAAGCGACGCATCAATCCCAATACCTGCAATACACAGGACATATATTGTTACTGATTACCCAGGGAATGTTCCAGAAATGTGGTTACCATGGTTATGTAGCTTGATGTAACCATTGAAAACATGTTGTCATGACAACCAGCTGTTCCTGGGGCAAATATAATTATGAAATATATTTTACTGCTGCAATTGAAATGGAATATATTTTGACGAATAAATAACGAGTTTACCAAATTATGTTTTCCACATTAGCTCAGAGACAATATATTTATCATTTGTAAAATGATCAATACCAGTTTAGTACTAGACCAATATGCACATCAGCATATCATCATAGTTGATTACTGTTAACCCTTAGACCGCTATCTTATTTTTTTTGTCGTCTGCTGTGTATTTTATATTTTTATCATCAAAAACATGCTTTGACAGCACTTTAAAATAATTTACAACATGCTTTGACAGCACTTCAGAATCATTTTCATTGGAAATGATTCTGAAGTACTGTCAAACCATGTTTTTAAAGATATAAAAGCAACAGCAAACGACAATTGTTGTGAGTAGCGGTCTTTCTATTCGCAATACACCAAATATCCATCCGGTGAACAATGCATACTGTTGTTAACCCATTTCAGTCTAAGGATATGATAATTTTTCTTGAAAAAATCTCATTATTTTGTTTATTCCTTAATAAAGGTAT
This sequence comes from Conchocele bisecta, assembly GCA_029237695.1. Taxonomy (NCBI): domain Eukaryota; kingdom Metazoa; phylum Mollusca; class Bivalvia; order Lucinida; family Thyasiridae; genus Conchocele; species Conchocele bisecta. The sequence continues at coordinate 79,957,123 of CM055277.1, forward strand.
ATGTTGTTACCACTCGTTTGAACCGTCTCATCGAGACGGTTCAAACGAGTGGTAACAACATATACTTTCGAGGAGAAATAAGGAAAATAGTGATTTTTTCTCTCTGAAGTTTCATACTACGATAAGTGTATCACGTCTGTATTGGGTTAACAAGCTGTTTGATTTCTGCTGATAATCAGGATCTACACTGGTCAGTGTGAAAGTGAAATAAGCCCATTTTGTCAGATTGTGACACATTTATAAATTTAAAATTATTTCTGTTGTAGATAAGATAGTTCCATCTAATTAGGCATTTATTTCTTTAATTGCTGAATTATTATTCGGAATGATTTATTTATACGTGTTTTTAATCTCTTAGGAATTACATACATACAATGGTGTGGAAATTATTGGAATTTTATCAAAATTATGCATAAAACGCAGTTATTGAACTTTAGCCAAAATGCGTAAATTTGACCTCGCTGATTGACGAACAAGGAACTTTATCTTGTTATTAGTCTGATGTTGGCCTGATAACGCACCTATTTTGATATTACACAAATTAATTTGTACTTCTCATTGTGAAATGGTGCAAACAGATCAGTATCTCGTCTAATCATGTTCTCACCTCGATCTTCGTGTAATTGAGGCCAATTATCTCCCCTGAATCAATTATAATATTAACTCTTTCACCCCCAAGTGACTGGAATGGATTATGATATGTCAATTTTGAAACCAAATCAACCGTCATAAAATGATTTTCAGACTAGTCCGGCTCATCAAGATCTACACATTTTGCCAATACCACTATACAGGCCTGTGGTGTTGAAAGGGTTAAAACCATTATATGCAGAAATTATCCTGAATTATATCCTGAGCATGAACTCAAATCTCATTTCAAAAGCAAAGCTTGTTTTCGAGCATGAGACTCGAGTACAAAGTAACTTGTGAATCAACAAAAAAAATGAATACAGTTTTTAATAAAAAATTGTTCAGAGAGTTGTTTTTAACCCTTTCAACACCACAGACCTGTATAGTGGTATTGGCAAACAGTGTAGATCCATATGAGCCGGCTCATGACGAGCCGTCTCATCAGGATCTGCACTTTTTGCAAGTAATTTTAAAACTTTTGAGAACAAAAACACCTCCTTTTCATAAATGGACTAGTCTGAAACTCATTTTGTGACAATTGGATTGATTGCAAAATTAACAAATCAAATTCCATTCTAGTTACTTAGGGGTGAAAAGGGTTAATCACAGTCCAGTATATTATCTCAGTGAGAATTGGTCCAAATTGTCTACATTGGCATCATCGTTTCATGCCAGAAAGTTTATACAGCATGAACAAACTGCTTGATTTTCATTACAAGTTTTGGTGACTGGTTCCGAAAGTCAACTTCTACAAATTGATCAAATGGCGCTGTCTGTAGCCGATTTCATCAAAATTGCAAAGTATACTTATCTAGCAAAGTCTACTTTCAGGTAGTAATCATTTATTTTTCCCAAAATGCATTATTTCATATATAACTAACAACTGCATATAGTTGATGATTAAAAGTATGCAGAATTATTATACTGAATTTATTACATTATCACAGCCAAATTGGCTGTGATAATGTAATAAATTCAGTATAATAAAAATTAGTAAATTTATCCTAAAATTGAAAATTTCTCTCTCAAAGTATACTTTACTAGAAAAGTATACTTTGCAATGTTGGTGAAATAGGCTACAGATCATGCCAGAAGTCTCACGCAACATGTACATTATGTCGCATGTTTACTGCGTCTAGGAGCCAGTCTCGTAGGAAATCCATTACCGGTATCAGAGAATGGTGAAACATGCCACTGGGGAAGGTGCTATAAAATCTGTTTCCACGGAAATGAGGGGCAGGTGAATCTGTGCAAGCCCTGCAGTCTATTGGCTGGATTTTATAGATACATGCAGCGTGTGTTTTAGATAATTGATGTTTTGATATTTATCCGTGGAGGTTTGAACACATGAAAGGTATAATATTCTTCTCATGTTTTATTATTTTACAGCAAATTAATTTTGTCAGATTTATTTCATGTATCGAATGCCAGTGCAGATGTGAAATATGGGTATAATATAACAAGACAATGTTTGCTTCGTTTAGAGGTTTTCTCATTGTAAAATACATGTATAGTGATGGGTAGCAGGAAACATGTAAAATACATGTATAGTGATGGGTAGCAGGATGTTTCCTCTTATATTTCAGAAAAATTGCAATAGAACTGTAGCCTATTTCATCAACATTGCAAAGTATACTTTCCTAGCAAAGTATACTTTGAGGGAGAAATCTTCAATTTTAGAATAAATTTATTAATTTTTATTATACTGAATTTATTACATTATCACAGCCAATTTGGCTGTGCTAATGTAATACATTCAGTATAATAATTCTGCATACTTTTAATAATGAAATATATGCATTTGTTAGTTCTATATGAAATAATGCATTTCAGGAAAAATAAATGATTACTCCCTCAAAGTATACTTTGCTAGTAAAGTATACTTTGCAATGTTGATGAAATAGGCTACTGGGAGGTAATCCACATTTACTAGTGATTTGTCGGAATGACTCGCTGCACAATTGCTAGAAAATTTGGGACATAGATCAATTTGTGTTACGGAAAACATGTTAGGTTATCAGAACTGTTTCAATGTATGATGCCATGCTTATACAATAGATAAAATCTAATATTTGTATCAATTTCATTGGATATTCATTAAACTCACCAACGGAGATATTAAATAAAACTCAGCATAGCCTCGTTTCTTATGAAATGAGTAACCTTGTGTATTAAATTTTGTATTCAATCCTGTATTTTCCATCTATTTGCAGTGGTGGAGTTTTCAAGTGTCCGGAAGATGATAAACCCCTAGACTATGCCAAGGTAAGCTCCTGTCCCTATATGTGGCTGTGACTGGAGAAATGGGGCTTGAGGGATTTGTGACCATTGTAGCTCTTGATCAAATACTGCATGCCTTTAGCCTGAGAACAATCTATATTGCTTGATAGAAGCATGCCGGGTGTTTTATTGATGGATTGGTGAACAGTGCAGATCCTGATCAGACTGTGAAGATGCACAGTCTGATTTGGATCTACATGGTTCTCAAATCCCATAGCCCCATTTCTCCAGTCACAGCCAGATATACCCAATGTGTTGGTGGTTATGACACTTCTCTGAGCGCGTACTCAAAATCAGGAAGTTGATTGGTCGAGGCTGAATTGCATTCAGTCTCAACCAATCAAAATACTTGACTTTGAGTACAAAATGATACAGGGAACACAGCTGAAAGACTCGTACCTAGACCCAGTCAAAAACACAGTTACCCCTCCCACCCATTGTATAGACTATACATAATGTATCTATAGAAGTGGGTCGGTGGGTAGGTGATGGGGTGACATTATTTTTGTCGCGCCCACTTGTGGACAGCGCGATATAGTCGGCACATTGGCGTCCGAGGTTAAAGTTTTTGGTTAAAGTTTTTCGGTATACTATCAAAGCTTCGGCGTGTGCAACATGCGGGCCGCAGCCATCTAGTTAGGATCCTTGATCCGATTCTTTCACCTGTCACCATGGTGACAGCGACATTTGTCGTCAGTATATTAGTTTCATTCTTTCTGTTGTTATATTTTCTAAAAACAAATCTCTAATCTAGTGAAATAATTCATGGTTTGGATGGCTGAAACTTCACAGCTGGTATTGATTCTGTTGCCGGGTATGAATGTAACAGATATGGTATCTAGTCTGTGCATATATCCAGTCGTCACACTGTAGCTAAAATATAGGAATATACCAGAATATACCAAACAGCCAAGACCATTATCAAACTACAGACAAATCTGTACATTTATACATGGAGATCAAAATCTGTGATTATTATCTGTGCGACCAGTGGAGTCCCTGATGTTCCTGCGCCGTGCGGTTGCGCAGGCTGATCAGGGACTCCACTGGTCGCAAACACCATAATGCCCTTTTAATCAGTGTACTCCCAATACCTGCCAAGTTGGGTGTTTACTAGTGATACATCAAACAAGTCAGGCCGGCAATGGTTCCCAGGTGGGCTAGGGATGTATGGTTCCTGCTAACTGATATTTGGAGTAATTAGCAGCCAGCTAGTTTATGTTTTCAGTAGCAGTTCAACTTCTGTGTTAATGATTTCATTCTTAGACTGGCTTCTGGTCTCAAGAACAAAAACAAACAATGCAGGCCCATACGCAGGAATTCGTAAGGGGGGTGGTGCGTTATCGACAGCAGGAAGGGCTGGAGTTGCTGATTTAGGGGGTTGCATACACCTGTCGTACAGGCCTGCAATGGTAGTTTGTATTTTCGGTAGCTATCCAACTTCTGTGGTAATGATTTCACTCTTCGACTGGCTGCAAGGACATGTGATTTTGTACCTGAGAAGATGTCTTAAGAAAAATATTTACAATATTTAGGAATATTTTTGTATATTATGTTGAAAGTTGACGAAATGTTCAGAGCAAATGAGGAATAGAATTCCGCATTTACTATGAAAATTTCGTCAACTGTCAATGTCATTAACAGAAAATCAATCAAACTTATACAGGAACTAGCCATTGTATTTTCTCTCTCACAAAATACAATCCCCCTTTTATTTCTTTCTCTGCTGTACCAATACATCAATATTCACTCGCTACCTTTTACATAAATCATTAAATTCAGCTACCAAGATCGTTCAATCATTTATTTGCCATTTTAGAAATTATTTATCCATCTAACTGGCCACTTACATATTTTGATCACATGCTTGTTTGGCCATAATTCTTTCCTAGCATGTCTGGGATTAGTAATGTCTGATTTCCTCCATTAGATGTCCCATAAGTCAACGCATAAAACATGAAATTGCCGCTAATTGCCCATGTCTAATTGAAGCCTTTGAAGGAATTTTATTTCATACAAGTGATAAAAGATTATGGTCATGCTGACTAATATCTCCATTCAAAGACAAATTAACTGTCATCTGGGTAGAAGAGTGAAATTCATATGATGTACAAGACCAGTGTAGACCAAAATCTTCCTCGCTTAGCAGAGCTATTTGATAATGTGACTGTCGATACTACACATAAAACCCAATCATGTAGCACCCCTAACTGACTTGAATGCAATCGTCCATGTTACTTTTCAAGACTACCGGTATTTCATTAGAAAAGTGTAAAAATATTTTTACAGAAATCTGAAATGAGTTTTACAAAAGTGCAGATCCTGATGAGACGGCTCGTTACGAGCCGTCTCATCTGGATCTACACTGTTTGCGACCATTGAAATTGTGGTCAGTAGTGCGGAAGTGTGGACACCTTTTTAGTGTCACTGATGATCGGAATGTGTATGGAAATTATCAGTTCCTGTTTTACTGATTTAGCTGATGAAAAGGAATACTTTCACATGTACTGTGTCAGATATACTTTCATTCTGTGGTAAAGTTGAATATATGTTTTTGAATATATAAAGTGAGATAATGTGGTGAAATTTTATGCTGGATAGTTTTTGGAATGGGTAATATTTCAGAGAAAGATGTGGAAATTTTCTGACCTTCAGGTATGAAGTGGTTTATTTTTAATGCCCTGGTATTTTATTTCTGTGATTCATTATTCATAGATTCAACAGTATTCAACTGTATTTAACATGTGTTCACTTTAAACATGGCATAGTTCTTGTTACTTAACCCTTAGACCGCTACTCAGAACAATTGTCGTCAGCTGTTGCTGTTGTGTTGTTTTTATATCTTAGGCCTAAAAAAAAAAGGTTTGTTTCCTGTTACGGGCCCGAAAAAGATAGGGTCGGTAGGTAGGGATTTTTTTTTTTTTTTACTTTTTACTGTACAATGTATGTATCATTGTAATTTAGTCAGACCGGGTCGGGTGAATCAATTTTTGACACCGCTGCTTATATACCTACTGCCCTGTGGAAGAGAAAAAAATGTAAGGGGTGGGTTGGGGCGTGATCACCACAAAATGTGGGGAGGGTGACGAACAAAAGAAATGTAGGGGATGGACTGTGTCACATGAATATCTCTTCCAGAAGGGAGTATGTATGTTTACTGGAATAGTCCAATATTGAAGCATTAATATTTGAAAAATAGTCAAAAGTTATAGTGTATCTAGAATCAATTGTTAGACACACTAAAGTAAACAATTGCACAACTGTAACAGCTTTTTTTTTTTAATTTCATGTCATTAGGAAATAACTTATTTTCCCTTCAAAAATGTTATGCCGCGAAAACACATGACACACAATTCTAACGCTGTAAATCGCCAATACTTACAAAGCAAGTGGCCTTAAATGGCGTAGATTTGGTGTGGACCATGTGGTAAATGCCATTTATTGACGAGCCATGGTCTACCATCCGAATCTCGTTCACCTTGCACCAAAAACATTGAAGAGCAATCAAACTGTTGCTCTCGCCGGCCATGTTGGATACGGGACAGGTAAAAAAAAAATAAAAAATTACAGTCGGGGTAAAACTAGATGGTCGGTCGGGTAACAGGAAACAAACCTGTTTTTTTTTACGCCTTACCTTATTTCTCTATAAAAACATGGTTTGACAACACTTCAAAATCATTTCCCATGGAAATGATTCTGAAGTGCTGTCAAAGCATGTTGTAAATTATTCTAAAGTGCTGTCAAAGCATGTTTTTGATGATAAAAATGGAAAATAAACAGCAGACGACAAAAAAATTATTAAGATAGCGGTCTAAGGGTTAATACATGTGATTTATGTACATATTTAAAAATGTAAATTGGCACCAAAAAAGACCATTTGTCATCCATCAGAGCTAGTTTTCTGTACAGCTCCACAAATATATTCTTTTCTCAAAAGTAAAATGTTAACCCGTAGACCGCTATCTTAATTTTGGAATTGGAAATGATTCTGAAGTGCTATCAAAACATGTTATTATTGAGAAATAAGGCACGATATAAAAGCAACAGCAGACAGCAATTGTTGTGAGTAGCGGTCTAAGGGTTAAGAGTACGTAGTAATAGCCATGGCTATATATAACAATACAATAGAATAGTCATGCTATCAATATATCAACACGATTTCACAAAGAAATAAGAAATTTGGTAAATTAGAAAATTATCTAAATATCAAAATCTGGGTACTGATATTTTCTTTTTCAGGTATTTGGTCCCACTGATATCATCTGGGTGTTTGATTTATGCCTTCCTTTCTGTTACAAGTCAAATTGCCAATTTATGTGTTACGGCCAATTAACTTGTACAATGCTGAATTTCATTTTGTCGTCTGCTCATTCTGCTTTATTTTCCATTTTTCTCGTCATAGCATGTTTATATTGAGAAAGAAGACAAAATATAAAACAACAGCAGACGACAATTTTCGTTTCCCGTATTTTAATTGTTAGCAACAAGAGGGTAAATATTAAAATTAACTAGTGTAGTTCTTGATCTGAGATAGGTAGCAGTTTTTAAATAAAATGCTGGCTATTTGATTTGCCTTAGACGGGGTGGGTGGCGGGCGGTGGGCGGTGGTGGTGGGCGGTGGCGGCGTCCAAGTCCAATGTCAAGTTTTTGTGTTTAGATCCATTTCTCTGTTACTGTACCACCTAGAACCACCATATCAAACATGTGACCTTTTTTTTTTCCGTTGAAATCTGTTTCTCACTTACTATACCAGGCGCGCAGAATTTTTGAGAAAATGGAAAAAATAATGTGCCAGAGTGCATCATTTACCTTCTAGTTTCAATTTTTTTTTCTGGGGGGCATGCCCCCTCACCCCCCTAGCATACTCACACCAATGGTGCTCGAAGTCGTCAACCGGGCCTGCAGATTCAAATTGGCTAGCTGCGCCCCTGTATACTACCCAGAACCACCATACTTGCACAACTTCATAACCAACAGGACTGTGCCCACCACATACCACTATCCAACATGTGACCTTTTTTTTTTACCTTGATCTATTTTTTCCATGTTATTGACGTAGAAATTTTCAATGTAAGTTTTCGCATTTAGTTATGTTTCTCGTTTACTGTACCATCTAGTACAACCATACTTGTACACCTTCATAACCAACGGTCACCCACCACATACCACTCCATCATGTGACCTTTTTTTCACATTGACCTATTTTTCACGCGTAATCAACTTAGCCATTTTCAATGTTAAAATTGGACAACACTCATCAGAAAGCACAGATGTTCACTCATATTTTGTACTAATACATGTATGCCAGCCTGCAACTGCATGTAGGTTTTCTCATACTCTGGCTTCCTTTGCCATCTTAGCCCACTGACAGTTTTCACTTTCAGTCGTGGTCATAATAACATTAATAGCCAAGTATCTGTTATCCAATTGTCTATGCCTTGAAGAAAACCCACCTTCGTGACTTTGCCTCGCCTCTTGTTCTCAGATAAAATGAAAAACGATAAATTAACCCTGATCATCGTCCACACTTACAATGCTGAAATAAATGTTGTCATCTGCTGTTTATTGTTTATTTTCTGTTTGTCTCGATGAAACATTTTGCCAGTACATAAGAACCATTTGCGAATTTTTTCTTCTTTTTTTTTTTTGGCGTCCCAACTTTTAACTCTTTGCATGCTAGCGGCGAAAATATCCGCCAAACAAATTAGGAGTATATGTTTTATTTCTCTCTGTAAATATGTCTTGAAATTTATAAGGAGAAATAAAAGAAAATATAATGAATTGTCATCTGCTATTTTTTAACTATTTATAGCCCACAAATTTCCCAGCATGCAAAGAGTTAAGGGTTAATCTAAACTGAAGACAGTAAACAACATGATATCATTTGTTGTCTCATGCATTGTATACACTTTGCTTATATAAGGTAGAATTTTATCTTTTGCATAAATCTATAAGCAATTGGTAATTTGAACATATCAATTATGAAGGGTACGGAATAAATTTGAAAATTTGATACATGGGTTTTAAATTCCGCCATTGTTATGTAGTCAGCTGTATTTGTAGACCGACATCCAATTATTATGTTTTATGTGGGCCGCTGATTCACGGCATTTAGTTGCTTTCATTTGAGGCATTTAGTTGCTTACATTTGAACTGTCGGTATCGTGACAGAATGGGAATTACCAAGATATTGACCAGTGTAGATGCTGATCAGCTAGTGTCATGTATAGTGTTGTCACGATATACCGTAATGACCAGAAGTATTTGGACATCATTTGCTTTGGGAAACCCCTATTTCATAGGTTTCCCAAAACAAAGTGTATCCAAATACAATGTACATTGTTATTGTGATAAACCAGTACAATAATACTAACCATACATATTGGGACACTCTTCATTGTGGGAAACCATACAGTAGAACCTCTCTAAACCGGACACCAAGAAAACACCCGTGATCTTATTTTTTATGAGTTTCTTGATCCTTTATCTCGGGTGATAATGTCTGCTCGTGATCGTATAGCACACAACTATGGCTCAGAATGATGATTTACAGTGAAAGCTCTCTAAACCGGACACCCTGGGGACCTCCCAGGGTGTCCGGTTTAGAGACGTTTCACTGTATATTTATACGTGTTTCCCAGAATAAATTGTGTCCGAATATTTAGGGTAAGCACGGTAAATTTCAGCCACTATTCGAGAAAAGGGACCTAGCGGAATTTGTAACATTTTTTTTAGATTTGAATCTAATCACTTTAATGAAGTCATTTTTTGTCTATTTTAGTAACTGCATGAATGATGAAGAGTGCAGGCTGATGTAGTGTTATGATGGTAGCAAAGTATATTTTGAGGGAGCAATCATTTATTTTTCCCGAAATGCATTAGGCATAAAAAAAAGAAGGTTTGTTTCCTGTTACGGGCCCGAAACAGATAGGGTCGGTAGGTAGGGATTTTTATTTTTTTTTTCCTTTTTTTACTTTTTACTGTATGTATCATTGTAATTTAGTCGGACCGGGTCGGGTGAATCAATTTTTGACACCGCTGTTAATATACCTACTGCCCTGTGGCAGATAAAAAAATGTAGGGAGTGGGTGGGGGCGTGATCACCACAAAATGTAGGGAGGGTGACGAACAAAAGAAATGTAGGGGATGGACTGTGTCACATGAATATCTCTTCCACAGGGGAGTATGTATGTTTACTGGAATAGTCCAATATTGAAGCATTAATATTTGACAGGAAAAATATTCAAAATTAAGTCATAGTGTATCTAGAATCAATTGTTATACACACCGAAGTAAACAATTACACAACTGTAACAGCTATTTTTTTCATGTTCATATTGGGAAATAACTTATTTTCCCTTCAAAAATTTCATGCCGCGAAAACACATAACACACAATTCTAACGCTGTAAATCGCCAATACTTACAGAGCAAGTGGCCTTAAATGGCGCAGATTTGGTGTGGACCATGTTGTAAATGCCATTTATCGACGAGCCATGGTCTACCACCCGAATCTCGTTGACTTTGCACAAAAAACATCGCAGAGCAATCAAACTGTTGCTCTCGCCGGCCATGTTGGGACAGGTAAAAAACTCGGTCACGACAACATTTTCCGGGACCGATGTAAAATTGCCAATAAAAAAATTACAGTCGGGGGTAAAACTAGATGGTCGGTCGGGTAACTGGAAACAAACCTTCTTTTTTTTTACGCCTTATGTCATATAGAACTAACAACTGTATATATTTTATGATTAAAAGTGTGCAGAATTATTATACTGAATTTATTACATTATCACAGCCAACATGGCTGTGATATTAATGTAATAAAGTCAGTATAATAAAAATTTATAAATTTATCATAAAATTTAAAATTTCTCCCTATATACTTTGCTAGAAAAGTATACTTTGCAATGTTGATGAAATCGGCTACAGGTCCCTTTAGTTAGCCACATTTACGTTAGAATCCGCTCTAATCATATTGCTGATCGCTGTTTGATTACAGCCACTGAATTGACAAACATTGTAGGTCCTGGTCAGGTTGAACAGATGCACACGCTGGTCTGGGCCTACACTAGTCACTATAATAAATAGAACAATTTGTCCGGTTTTGTAAGATCATCATCGCCCACATAATCCTGCCATATAAAGTGCTAAATAAGCAGAATATCAAATTTGGCATTTAACGTATCCATGAGAAAACCTACTACAATCGATGATGCAGTTAACTCATTACATTAGAAAAACACCGTTACTGGCAGGGGCGTTGCCAGCTTTTCAGAGGGGGGGGGGGTTGAAAAAAATCATATTATAAAGCGCAATATCAAACAGAAAAAGTCATTCAACTATTCGACGATGAAATTTAACCTATAAGAGTCTCACGAATCGAGATACATGTATGAGCAAAAATAATTTTCTATTTTTGCCATTTTTAGTTTTAAAAAATCATGTTGGCTCAAAAATGGGGGTTCATACGAACCCCCTGAACACCCCCTGACGACACCCTTGACGGGTATAAACATCTTTCACTATTTTCTTTTATTCTTGTTTGTTTTTTTCTCAATGAATGTATATGTTGTGACCACTCATTTGAACCGTCTCGATGAGACGGTTCAAATGAGTGGTCAGAACATATACTTCTAAGCATATATAAAGAAAATAGTTCGGATTTCCACAAACAAAACATATCCTCGGTATGAAATGTGTTAAGAGAGATTTAATTGTACATTAATTCATGTATTTGAGCTGTCCAATATATGTTTTTGTGCTTTGCAATCAAAAACAGACGTTCACGTTAGAGATACCTACAGTGTGTCTGATTTAGAGAGGTTTACTGTACATCAGATGTAGATCAGTGTTGTTCATGTTTGTCACATTAAATTGCATGCCTGACTAAAGGTCAACATGCACGAGGAATATTGTAAGAAAATGTGGTTATAATTATTCTACTCAGGGGCGGATCTGGAGGGGGATTCCGGGGTTGCAACCCCCTGTTCAGCCACGGAGTTTACATAGATCACAGTTTACCACCAGTTGGGGTCTGAATTTAAATGCTGTAAAACACAGGAAAGTGCATTTCCGGACATCTAGATTTCACTTTTTTTCCGTGGGTGGGGTGGGGAGCATAGAGCCGGACCCCCCTAGCATACTCGCTGGAAAATAGGACAACCCCACCCCCAAATGCTGGATCCGCCCCTCATACTTACTGATACAAGTTTTTACACGTTGGTCGACATTCTGAAACCACAGAAAATTAATAGCATATCAAATAAAAAATGAAAAGTCATGCAGAGCATGATGTTATTAGCCGATCAAATCAGGGTAAAGTGCATCGAACATATGTAGGTGTCTCTGGTAACATTGTCAATGGTAAACTATTTTCGACCACAGTTCTGTACCCAGCGTTGACATTTTTCTCGATTTTGTGCAGGTTTTGGAAACCCGTTCCCAAATCCATCCAATAGCAGCAATGCCATAGCAGCAATGTTTTGTTGTCACCATTATGTTGCGAAATATTCCAGCGTAACACCTGTACTGTATGCTCTATTTATCTACAAATTACACTCCGCAATACACAAAGTTGTAGTCACTATGTGTTTGTCCGCATTCTGTGGCAGCACGCTAGTGGGCGGAGCTACCAGGGCTATATATATCTAGCGGTTACAGTGTCATCTAAAAATAGACGCAAGCTCCTGCGTATTCAGGCACATGCCCAGACTGGCCTAATGTGTCCCATCCGTGATTTTTTGCGCGATGTCGGGCGCAAGACAATCAATAATTTGCGGCATTGACAATAATTAAGGGGGATTGCCGCAATCGCGCGTGCTGGATGCATCCCTGCCATCCTTGCATGATACGTAAACAAATCAAAGTTCGCTATGAAGGGCAATTCTTCGTTTTGATTGGTGGAAAATTTTGTGAATATTAGACGCGCATACGCGATCCAATGGGATAAACCCGAGATGCTGGGATAAACCCGAAAATGCTGGGGTCGCTAGTAAGGAGATTTTGAGCAGAGGTCGATTATAAATTAGCCGAATAAACACATTTTACGCGATTATACGTGGCTGAAACTTGTTCTGTTTAATAAATAAAAGCTTTAAATTAGCCCAATAATCGGCGTATGTTGGCGTATATGGCCATTAGAGCCAACTATGGACTTCAACAACAATAACTTCCGGGTTAAATCTCTTCCAGCGTTCAGCTCATTACGTATTCAAAATTGTGTTATTTGGCTATAAGTAAAGTTTTAAACGGAGATAATTGCCAAAAATGCAAACTTTATCGGTTGATGCAATTTGGAAGTGATACAGAAAAATTCGCGTTCGTAGATTACCGAATAGCGGAGAAAAGGGTTGCTACAAACTTTTTCAGAATTCGATGGATAACCAATATATTAGCCGATCTATAAATAGATCGGCTAATAATAAATGGATATCCATAATATCACATGCAGTAAACCTGGTATAGATATATATATATATAGGAAAATTCATGTTGTGTAAATTTGTGTACAAGAAAGTGCAGATATCAAAATGAATTTTTTTAAGAATGTATTTTTATGTTGAAATTGCTCATACGTGATCTTAGGCATTTGTAAATAGTTCTGATGTTTGGCGATTATGTCAGATTGTGTCCAACAATTAGGTCACGTTTTCACCTGTACTTCAAGCTCATATTATTAACCCTCACTACGCTGAAGTCGGAAAATGTTGTCTGCTGTCTTTCATGTTTGCCTTAATTCTTAACAAAAAACCTGTTTTGACAGCGCATGAGAATCGTCTCCAGAGACGATTCTCATGCGCTGTCAAAACAGTATTTTATCGAGAAATATTGAAAATAAAACATTTCCGGCAGACGACAAAATATTATTCAGCGTAGTAAGGTTAATTTATTGTGATGATTTTAATTTGTGAAAATCAATGGATTTTGCATGGAAATAAGAAACACTACCCGCCTTCAAAGCAGGATAAAAATTATTCATGTTACAAAATAGCAAGATTAATATTTATGCCAAGTTTTGTTATTTTGTACTTGAATGCAAATGAGAAACATGGTATTGGCTTTTCCTATTACCAAACTTTGGAAAAACAATTTGCTTTGTGATGATTTGTGGGTTTTGTTACTGTTTGAGGTTCATTGCTAAGGTTATGGTGTAATGAACCAATGGGGCTTATTGCATGTTTAACCAGTGTAATTACATCACTCATGAAGCACAGGTTATTTATTTGAATAATAGGCACTCACATTGTATTAGCATACCGTAATAAAAATCATATTACACTAGTGTAATAAATATTAAAATTTTACACGTTACAGAAAACAAGTTTGTTACAGTTTCAAGGTATGACAATGTGCTTATGCAATAAATATAATCTAACATTTGTGATGATTCAATTAAACTTATTTATTAAACTTCTCGACTAATTTCTAAATGAAACTGCATATAGCATGTAGTTTCTTTTGAAATAAGTAAACTTGTTTAATAAATGTATTAAATCATCACTCATGTCAGATCCTCTATTTATTGGCTTAATGCCCATGAACGGTGTGGCTATGACTGAATGTTTAGATTGATCTGAATCTAAAAAAAATAAATTTAAATGCTTCTATTTAACCCTCACTACGCGGGAGACGAAAATTCCTGTTTTTCATTTTTGCCTTAATTCTTAAAAAAAAAAAAACTGTTTTGGCAGCACATGAGAATCGTCTCCAGTGGAGACGATTCTCATGTGCTGTCAAAGCCGGTTTTTATTGAGAAATATTGAAAATGAAACATTTCCAAAATTGTGTACTTTCACGAAATGGGATAATTATCATTCAATAACAATGGACCTCAGCATGCAATTTTACACTCTGAGAATCTGAAAAGTCTCCAGATCTGACGGCGAACATGCTGTTTGATCTGTGTCTACACTGGTCACAAATACTTTTATCGGTTGATCGTATTTTGCAGCTAAAGGCACCACCCAATGAGAGCTCCAGTTAAGGTGCGTAATTTGACCAACTTGGGGTGAAATTTTGTTGTTTCTTCATCAAAAATGGCAAGTTGGGAGTCCTTTAGAATCGTCTCATTGAGACGATTCTAAAGCACTCCCAACTTGCCATTTTTGATGGAGAAATAAGAAATTTACCTCCAAATTACGCACCTTAACTGAAGCTCTGCACCCAATGTTGTATTACAGCTGTGATTGTGGTTAGAATGTAAACTGAGCCTCTTGCTTCTTGAGCTGTGACTGCAGACGTTATGGGGGATATTTAGCCCCACTTGTATAATTACATCGTTATGATATTTAACCGCTGTTGGACAATTACATTGGCAAACATTAATATGTGCTTTGTACCTGCTTGTCAACGGATGTTATGCTGACTTTTAATTTTTTTTTTCAACGATCTTTGTTAATTAATACAATGTTCATTAATAGGCTTTGTTAATCAGTGTATGATTTTAAAATGTTAGTACATGATGCAGGTATAGGCATGAGTTAATTGATTGCAAAGCATATAAACTTGTTTGTACAATGATAAACTATGCAAGACTCGAGATGTTCACACATAGCTGCACGTTTTCTTCTTTATAGGCAACAGGTTGTACTATATCGCTACACCACGCTACACTTCTAAAAATGTGCGTAAAAGCATTTACACTTCATGCATTTAAATATAGATAAAACATGCAGAGTGTTGATGTTCATACTTCGCTATATTGTTATTGAGAGACAATTCTACAACATATTACCATAAACTTGCCTAATAAAGTGTGTATTAGCAAAATTCTTAGGTCACTCTCCACGAAGTAGAAAGTAAACAAAGAACGCTTAAAACGCACATTTGGAAAGACTACTCCGTCATAACTCTTATGTAATGCAGTGTACTGTAATTAGAGTTATGTACTCGGAACTAGTTCAGACAATGATTTTCCTTTGTTAAATTACTTTGCAGTGAAGTAATAAATTACGAATAAATATAAATATATACATATAAACATTAGTGACTCAGTGTGAGGAGGATGAGTTTTGATGCGAGTAGCGGCAGGTCGGAGGGATATAAACTAAGGATGGGATCGCGCCGATCCTCCGTGCAGCTCTGGGTTTCTTCTGTGAGTACATGTTTTATAAATAAATACAGTGGATCCTCTCTAAACCCCAGGGTGTCTGGTTTAGAGAGGTTCCACTGTAAATCAGGCATATGACCATTCTGATATGTGTTTACGTGCTTTGCAATCATGAGCATACAACATTTCAGTTAAATGACCAAGAAACCCATCAAAAATAAGATCATAGACGTTATCTTGTGTTCTGTTTAGAGAGGTTTCACTGTATTATAAAAGACAAATTCATGACATAATTTACCCACCATACTTTCATGCAAAATTTGTTGATATTTGTGAAACAGTGATGTGGAATTCATCTACTTTATTATCGCTCGTTATTTACCCGTCAACCCATTATGCCCCTTGTCCTCTAATACGAACCCTGTATCAAAGGACTCGGGCCATTAACTCAGGAACATTTGGCTATCTATCTCTATTTGGTCACACTTTCAATGCTGGTTAATGGTTTTCACCCCTGTCCTCTGCAATTTTATTACAATGCCATGAATTTTATCCTATTACGCTCATTTTGAAGTAGCTTATTCATGTCATTATGGTCATTTCAGAAGTCGTTCATTTGTGCTGTTATGGTCATTTTGAAGTAGATTCTGTAATGATGGTCAGTTAGCATGCTATCTATGGAATGTCCAGTCAATCTCCAGCCAACAATTTCTGTATGGATAGCTAGCTGTTGACAAAAGGTAATTGACAACCGTTTCCGTACTTTTGACACCAATGTAGTGCTAGAACTGCCACCATATGTGGCTGTGACTGGAGAAATTAGGCTTACGGCATTTGTGGATATTCAAACTTCTAGCCATCTCATGAAGCCTGATAAGGATCAAAACTATAAATTAGAAGCGTTATGGCTGTTTCATTGACTGAATGGCGAACAGTGCAGGCCCTGATCAGACTGCGCGAATGCGCAGTCTGATCTGGGCCTACACTGGTCGCAAAACAATGAGTACCATTTCTCGAGTCGCAGCCACATATCATGTTCCATTTATAATTCTGTGAACAGGAGTAAAGGATTTGTTAGTGACTGAATGCTAAATATTGGAATAATTAAAACAAAGTATGGAACTATGGTAAATTGTGTGCATGTCTGTGCTATATTAATTTTTTCTGGAATTGTTTATGAAACTTCAAGAATATTTTTATATACACAAAGAAGGAAATCTACCAATTTAATGATTTTTTTGGTCATTTTCAGGGAGTAATAAACATTGTATGTCCAATTCCTTTTAATGAAAGACACTTGTCATCTATCACGAAACAAGGCTATGGATTTAAATATTGCATGTTGGAGTAAAAAGACACATTTCAAGTCTGAACAGTGTTTCATGTATTAATTTCTGTAGATCAAATTGTACTGCATTATAAACTACATGCAATTAGTTTGTTATACTGCAGGCATACAAAGTATGTCGAGGGGTATATAGTTTTTGTAATTCCATCCGTCCGTCCGTCCGTCCGTCCGTCCGTCCACGTTAATGTTTTCGGGTATCCATTATCTCTGTAACTGTAAGTCGGATTGACCTCAATCTTCATATACTTCCTTATCATCATCCATATTTTCATTCCATACCACACCCATGTGGCCTTCATGTCCAAGGTCAAGGTCAAATTACTGCGTTAAAATGTTTTAAATATTTGCGTTAAAGTTTTTATTTGTCGGTCCAGGCGGCTGTCGAGGGGTATACGTGAGCCCCTGCTCACTTTCTCTAGTCAATGTTAACATTTCTCGTGATATGCATATACTAGTTCACATATACCACCGCCTGCGTCAATCTTGCCCAGATGTCAATGTTTCTGAACATCTATTGGCAATCTCAACTCGCAATCAACCAGCTTGATTGACTGGGCCTGAGCTGTAACACAGCTCAGTCTCAGCCAATCAAGCTGCTTGATTTCAGGCACGATATTCCAGTATGTTGGAATAAAACTATGAACAATATTAGCAAGATTAGCACAGGTGGTGGTGTATAGACATTATATACCAGTACATACATTTCTTTCATCACTACAATTGCCTCGTTAGCAATATGTTTACCTTGAATGACCTTCAAAACTTGATAGGGGTTGGGCCACCAAGAAACAACCAAACTTGTAGATGTTGTCTACTGAAGTGGCACATAATACTGATGATCTTTTGGCCTTACCAATGAAACTCTAGATCCATGACTGTTACACGTATTACCAAGAGACACCTAAGAACAAAAGATGTTTCAGCTGATTGTAAACATACCAATCTGAAAACAAACAAATTCAGGAAGATGTCATTTGAGAGAGGGAAAAATAAAACATGATCTCGAAGATTATGATCTCTTTCTCTTTGGATGTTTGTCATGATTAGATCAACTCGAAGTGTGACCTGTAACTTTGATAATGCAGTAAATGAGGCGATTGAGCTTTCAATGGTTGGAAAGAGAATACCAGGCTTGTGTCTTTTGATAGCAAGTTTATCAGGCAAGGCTTGGAAACATGTAGGAATTCTTCGGTGAGGAATTCCTACATGTTTCCAAGCCGAGCCTGATGAACTTGTTATATCTTACATGTATGGAGAATATGAGGCTAGTGTCCTTTGGTAGCAAGTTTATCAGGCAAGGCTAGGAAATGTGTAGGAATTCCTGCTGAACGTGTTGATTTCTTACATGGAGCATATCAGGCTAGTCTTCAGGGGGCCGTTTCACTAAACGTCCTACGACTAAAATGTTTGTAAGTGCAAAATTATGATAGTCTGTATATTTCACATTAACAATGTTTTCTTGTAAACAATTGTTAGATTTACATTTATTGAGCATAGGCTGCATATGCAGCCTATGCTCAATAAATGTAAATCCATGAATTAAAATTTACAGACAATTCTAAATTTGCACTTACGAACATTTTAGTCGTACGAAGCTTAGTGGAACGGGCCCCTGATACCCAGTTTATCAGGTAAGGCTAGGAAGCAAGTAGGAATTCTGAAGTTTGCCGCCGCCTCTAGCTGCTACCGGTTCCAACCTGAGCTTGATAAACTTGATATCAAAAGACACTAGCTAGCATGGTATTCAATGTACTAATGCATTATACTGGAGGATAGGCAATACAAACAGGTTTTCGTTGAAAAGAACATGGACTGGTTTGTGTTACATCATTACATGACATGATTTGGTAATGCCATGTGACGCCGCTTGTCAAATGGAATGTCAGAGACAGTGTTCCTGATATTGGCATCTAGTCTATGCAGGATACGACAATGTGTTATTAATTAGCGTGTATTCAGTCAATGTATAGTGAGTTACCCGATTAATTCATTCCAGTGTATGCCCAATGGTCAAGGTAACCGGTTATTCATATACATCATCGAACATGTACATTTATGATTTCTAAACTCAGTTTTTGCAACACATACCAGTACTCTTTACTTTTCTGCTCTTTCACATGTATCTTTCAGAAAGTAAATAAGCAATATAAAGCATTTTCAAGGAAATTTTGTTGAACCAAGTTATACTACATACAAAGGGGTTCTGGAAGATAGTAACCATTTTGTGATATTCCATGTTTGTGACGAAGGAACAAATATGGAAAATCACAAAATGGGAACTATGTTCCAAAACCCCTATTTACAATACAGTGGGACCTCTCTAAACCGGACACACTGGGGACCTCCTGGGTTCCACTGTAAACCAGACATATATGACTACTTCAAGACACATGTGGATGCTTTTCGATCATGAGCAGACATTATCATTGGAGGTAAATGATAATGAAACATATCAAACTTAAGTACATCTAACATGACTCTGTTTAAAGAGGTTCCACTGTACATATCAAGTTGAGATAGTGAAGAAAAAAACAATGATTTATAGAAGAAGTAATGTGATTTTCAAAACTTTGAGACCTATCATGACGTGCAAGTACATTACATTGAAATTATTTGTTTTAAATGGTAAAATTTATTATTATCACCTACAGATAATCGTATAAAAACAATTGATTTTCTAAAGAGTTTGTGTTGTTTATCAACAGAATTATGGACGAGTGACGAATGATTGTGATTTAATGACAAGCATCTTATCTGTCAGTATAGGATTACGTTATCATGTAATCTCCATATACCAAAAATCAACTGTTGTTTTTGGTCATAACTTTGACGTGTATTGTGAAATTGTAAATTACGAGGCATGCAGTTATAAATATTGAGGCACACTGGTTAAGTACAGATAGCGGATTAGCGGGGATGTCAGAGCATTAGCAGCCAAATATTTTTAAAATTTGTAAATGTGGGCCATGTGAAAATGCAATTTAACCTTTAACCCTTAAAAGACGGGAACGAAAAGTGTCATCTGATGTTGTTGTCTACATGGTTTGACAGCCCTTTATATTTATTTCCTTTAAAAACGATTCTCAAGTGCTGCCAAACTATATGTTTGTTGGTAAAAATGGAAAATAGATAATAGACAGCAGATGACAAAATTTAATTCAGTATTGTAAGGGTAAACTAAATTAAAACACATGAGCCCATAAAGGATTTCATGTGATGTATATAAGACTGTCCAGATGTGCAGGCTGATCTGGGTCTACGTTTGTCGTAAAAGCCAATAAGCCCCATTCCTCCAGCTTCAATCACAAATGTGGGCGTGACTGGAGAAATTGGGCTTATCGGATTTGTGACCCAGTCTAGCTCCTGATCAAATAGCTCACTCATGTAGCATGATTAGGACCTATGAGATTTGTCAGAAGCAATATGGGTGTTCCACTGACTGAATGGCGAACAGTGAAGACCCTGATCAGACTGCGCGGATGCGCAGCCTGATCTGGGGCTGCACTGGTCGCATAAGCTCCATTTCTCCAGTCACAGCCATAAAATGGGTTATTTTCTATCCAACTATATATTGTAATTTGCGAGAATACAAAAGCTGTATCTGAGAAAGATATTCTCTGATAACTTCTTGTCTATATAATTATATTTATCAATATTTACATTCTGACCAGAATAGATGAATGGATCTTTTTATAATGAAATGTTGCATCTTGTATCTTGTTGATAATAAATCAATTAAGAGACAAAGATTTGTATATATCCATCAGACAATTTATTGTATACATATATTCACTAGATGGAGAAAATATTGCCATGGTAATTTTCCAACTTCGACATTTTGTAATGAATTCATCCAACCAATAGTAATTGTAGTAATGGGTGTTTTGCAATATAATCAATCAATCAATCAATCAATCAATCAATCAATCAATCAATCAATCAATCAATCAATCAATCAATCAATCAATCAATCAATCAATCAATCAATCAATCAATTAATTAATTAATTAATTAATTAATTAATTAATCAATCAATCAATCAATCAACCAATCAATCAATCCTTCAATCAATCCTTCAGCCAATCAATTATGAGAACTGATTACTGGCATGTGTAATACAATTGATGGACTATTTTGTATACTACATCATAGACAAGTTTAAATATATTTAACCCTCCAATGGAGACAATTCTCTACATGGTTGCAAATATGTTTTCTTGTTGTTATTATTGATCCTTATGCTAATCTTCCACTAGCTTTGGTCACATCTGTGCTTCGTAGGCTCATGATGCTCTACGCTTAAACTATTGTGGCGCATGCATGTGAAATACAGAAAGTAAAGAATAAACATCACACTGCAAAATTTAATTTAGTGTTGTAAGGCTTAAACTAGATGAACCGGTAATTGAATCTGGTACTATAAGTATTTGGGGATTTACCGGTGGTTTAAATCATGACGATGTTTGGCCACTCTTTGTTTGTTAGACTTATCACATACTTGACAATCATCGATATACTTCAAAGGGATCAGCGGAGATTCCGAACTCGTCACAGGAGAATGTCGGCTTACATCGTCATTATTACATTGCATAAATTGTGTTTCATTGACTGAGTGACCAGCATAATCCCTGATCAGACTGCACATAGTCCCTGATTAGATTGTGCATAGTCCCTGATCAGACTGTTTGCGCAGTCTGATCTGGGACTATGCTGGTCTCGATCTCTAATGTTTCGCAAATGGTGTATCTGTAAATTATTTTGTACCAAGGTTTGTTTATTCATCATAAAATATGCCTTTAGAGCATAAGCATTTTTGGTCATGTAGTATTTTATTTTTACATAAATTCAAAAATGTGTCACTGTTTTAGGTTTAGGATTCCAATATTGACTGATCGAGGCAGTTAAAATCATTTCCAAATTGACTGGAAAAAAGTGACCAGTTAATGGTACTGGATTTCTTTCATCTTTGTAAGTTCTTGATCTATTTCTACTTACTTATTTATACTTATATTAGCAGTTGACAACGCTTTTTCTTGCCTATTATCACTTCGTATACCACTGACTATCTTTGAAGTGTGTGTACATAATTACGAGTTCACGATTTTCTCATAGATAATCCTATACTAGGTACTGTCATTGTTAGTCATTGGTAGAGGATATATTTGGTATGTCAGGAGTCGTACAGTTAACACCTGGTGTCAGAAGTATTAACAGGTATGGAAGGGTTGAAATTTATCATGCTATCTGAATAATTGTCAGTTTTTGTGTCGGCCTGGAAATCCAAGATGGCCACCGATTTTGAAGAGAGGCTTTAGTAGCAAACAGTGAGTGACACAAAGGCTATATGAATGTGCAAGGTGAACAGCAGCTACAATGGTAAAACACTGAAAAATTCCCTTTTTGTCACGACGATGGACCAAGGTCAACTAGTGTACATGAAGTTGGACCAAGGGTATCATTGTGTGGTTTTGACAGTAAAAGTTGGGGCAGTTATCAATTATGTAGACCACAGAATGAGCCTTAGCCTAACAGCAAGTTTACTGCCTCGGCAACAATCGAGGCTTGTAGAATATAATTAGCTTTGATTCCAGAAATTGCCTGATAATTGTAAGCTATTATTAACCCTTATAATGCGGGAAAACAATTGTCGTCTGCTGTTGTTTCATATTTTATCTTCCTTCTGTTTGGCAGCAGTTTAGCAGCATTTCATTTCCATCGTATTGTTGAGAAAAATGAAAAATATAATGTCTGTGCATCAAATAACTGCAGATAACAATTATTTTTCCCACATTGTATTAAGGGTTAATAATATTATGTTTGCTATATTAAAGTAAATACGGTCGGACAGAAAATAGTTTCCTTATCTTGATATAGGTACACTTGACATCTGTGTGACTTTGAACAAACGACGACAATTGATATATAGATGATAAACTAGGTATTTATGTTTAATCAGAGTTTATTGTGGACTTAACTTAGTGAACTTAAGGTTGGCGGAATTCTTGTGTCTATATTTGAGTCAATTTTGTCGCTAAAGTCTCTGCTTTTTCCGTCTTCTTCATCCGCGTTGTCGTCCGCGTCAACAAATGTCAAAAAGTTTGTACCAGTTTCTTCATCATCATTTACCTTGAATATTACTTAACAGATTGCGTTCATATTTGATACATGTGGGCATCTGGAACACACTCCTGGCACCATTAACATGACCTTCACCTTTTTGACCTTCACATTGTTGTGGAAACACTTAGCCATTTTTGTGTCAAAATCAAAAAGTTTGTACCAGTTTCTTCATCATTTAAAAATAATGTTACTTCATGGATCGCTTCAATCTTTTGACACTTAATACATGTGAGCATTTTGAACACACTCATGCCCCCATTAACATGACCGTTTTGACTTTCAGATGGTTGTGGAAACATTTAGCCATTTTTTACGTCAAAAAGTTTGTACAAGTTAGTCATCATGATATAACTTTAATAGTATTTGATGGAGTGCTTCAATATTCATCCATTCATAGTCATAAATACCAGAGCTAGGCTGGATAGAAATGCCATAAACACTGTTACAGCCACATTAAGGCCAAGTTTGTCCGATCATGGCCCATATATGTCTTTGCCCATTTCGGCCAGTTCACTGCAGTTCACTACTAGATCACAATGTATCATCGCAATAACAGTGACATCTATAATGTATTCATTCGGAGATTTAAATCGCATCATAACAAAGGCTTATCACCCATCTGATACGGGCGGGTATTTACTGATGTGTAAAGATAGGTACGTGCCGGTGGATCAAATACCCAGGCCCGAATGTTAGTCGATACCCGACACCCAGTCGTATCAGTCCGGATATTTGCCAAGTCAGCATGTGTATATTACTTTATTTTTTCCATAGATGCTTTCACTGCTCATATTTATGGCTGTGACTGGAGAAATGGGGCTTATGGGAATTGTGTCCAGTGTAGCTCCTGATCAAATAGCACAATTCCTGTAGCCTGATAACATGATAAAGTTGTTTTATTTGTGGAATGGCAAACAGTGCAGATCCTGATCAGACTGTGCGGATGCACAGGCTGATCTGGATCTACACTGGTCGCAAA
Organism: Conchocele bisecta; assembly: GCA_029237695.1. Lineage (NCBI taxonomy): Eukaryota > Metazoa > Mollusca > Bivalvia > Lucinida > Thyasiridae > Conchocele > Conchocele bisecta. The sequence continues at coordinate 79,981,530 of CM055277.1, forward strand.
ACCTGTGAGCCCCATTTCTCCAGTCACAACCAAAGTTCAGGATCAGCATAGAATGTGATGATTACATAACACAGTATTTGTAGGCAAAGAAGACCCTGATCCGTATTCTTGCAGTATGACCAGGGTCTACACTGATTGTCTAGATAAAATAAAAAATATATGTATCTACATTTTACACTGCCGATGCAACCGATGTATAGCCAGACGATACTGTAATATATGTAAATAGACCAGGCCCGTAGCCAGACCTGTTTGAAGGGGGGGTCGTTTCGAAGGTCCAAGGGGCCTGAGGTATCTAGGGGGGTGTAAAAAAGTGGATCTCGAGTGTAAAAAAGTGGATCTCGAGGCTAAAAAAGTGGACCTCAAGGCTAAAAAAAAAAGTGGACCTCGAGGCTAGGCGGGGGGGTCGTCCGACCGCTCCGACCCCCACTGGCTACGGGCCTGTAGATTACAGACTATGATAAAGGAATTGCACATCTGCACAGATTAATCAGGGCCTACAGTACGCTGTGTAGCAAAAACAAATGATCGTTGTTCTCTCCTGGAAAATTAGATCTATGTTCCATGATAGGTTACAATTACGGAGTGCAGAGTTACGATAATAATATGCTATCTGGTGGTCGGGCTGGCCTTATGTATTTATAATTACTGCACTTAACATTGCTCCAGGTATGTACCACACATCTTTATTTACATACAAAAAATTGTAAAAAATAAAACAAAAATAGTTGAAAATTCTTTTTTTTTCCCCTTGGACATAGAGTACAGGTGTAACTCAAAAACCAGTTAATTGTAGTTCATTCTGCACACACATTGCAGCAGGAATGTATGCATGATTGCACACACACTACGTACTGGTCGCTGGCTCGTGGTTGGGTTTCTAGATTTGATTGCTGATACAGGCAACATAAACATTTAAATTGCCGCTACACAATGGATTAACCTGAATACCGACAAACCCACGTTAACCATAATGTCCAACTTGGGTTTCTGGAACATGTGCAGATGCCAGTGGTTTCCGTGAATAGTTTAACGGTTACACTGTGTTCCAAACAAACGCGTATTCATTATTTTCCAAAATTTCCAATTTTCGCTCCAATTGAGTTCCAATTATCTATATCACAAACACACTGACTGAATCCGCATACGGATTGCATCGGTTTGTTGGTGATAGAGTTATTTTAATGTTTATCTACAGTTTTATACGGTATTCAGTTTTATTCAGAACGGGCTACAGCTTTTAGACCATACTTATGTTTGCCATCAAGTCTGTATACATTTGTGCACACACTTAAATTGGATTTACTGGATGTGTTCTAATTAAAAATTTATTTACGTAATTAACGGTATACAATGGAATAGCCTATAAAAATAACTTACTTTGTGCGAGCGAACAAGAATCGTGTATTGTTCTATATTGAACATTTGCTATACTGAACTGAGTAACGTTGCCGTTATATGAGTCATGCGGCAGCAGCTGGCGTGGAATAATGGTGAAACATGTTACGCCTGATATACAGTTTCTAGTTTTTGTAATTCTGTACAGCGGAATAACCCTTTACATGCTGAAGACTTACCACGGGAAATCCTAATATTTTCCTTATTTCATGTCGGATGTATATGTCGTGACCACCATTTGAACCGTCTCGACGAGACAGTTCAAATGAGTGGTCACTCACAACATATACTTTCGATGAGAAACAAGAAACATTTGTGGAAAAATATTTATTTTTTATACCCATAAATGGGTTTTCAGCATGTAATGGGTCCATGGATTTTTCAGCTGTTACAGTTGATGATTTGGGTTGTTGATATTCTGAAGTGGATTAGTTTACAGTAACAACAGATTCCACAACATCCAGACAACATTATTTATGGACTGTATTATGATCTTCAAAAATTGGATAAATTTTTCTCTTTTCCATGAGTGAAAGTTAATTTGGTAATGAGTCAGTTTGCATTCTCTTTATTATATTTATGCCGAAAGCATATCTAATACTGTGATTGTAGGAATTAATGGATTTTATCGGTAATCATTAACTTTTGTTTTAATACTTAATGTTTATATAAACATTGGGACGGCAGACTGTATTGACTGATAAATTAACTGCTGTGCTAGTCATTGTATAGGCGCATGTGTACGCTATATATCTGTGGTCGGGATTATAATTGAATATCCCTGGTGGGGATTATTGAGGGAGGATTTGTAATCGAGATAGTGTGGATTGCGGGGATTTAATGTCGTCCTGCAGCTGTGATAGCTTCGTCTGTGTGCCGACCGAATCGTGCGTCATGGTAAAAATGGTATTTATATGTTATAATACACATTGTTTTAAAGTCACTCTTTTTATTAAATTTTCGACCACATGGTCGAAAATTTAATAAAAAGAGTGACTTTAAAACAATGTGTATTGAATGTGCTTCCTTCGGAGGTTATTGGAAATTACTATTTTATAATAGTTATAATATTGTGTGATTTATTGCTAACGACCTTCAATGTTGTTGTGTCTCGGCCTCATATCCAAGGGGACAATCACATGTGGAAGACTCGGACCTGTGACACACAAATAATTCCCATTAAAAAAATCCCATTACCCCACCCACCTGGTCTCGTACTGTACGTGTACACAGTACAGTACGAGAACAGTTGGGTGGGTTAATGGACATTTTTTGGTGTGTCACAGGCCCTTTAAAACAAATCCCATTACCCCACCCACCTGGTCTTGTACTGTACATGTACACAGTACAGTACAAGACCAGTAGCCTATTTCATCAACATTGCAAAGTATACTTTACTAGCAAAGTATACTTTGAGGGAGCAATCATTGATTTTTCCGAAATGCATTATTTCATGCAGAACTAACGATTGTGTATATTTGATGATTAACACTATGCAGAATTATTATACTGAATTTATTACATTATCACAGCCATTAAATGGCTGTGATAATGTAATAAATTCAGTATAATAAAAATTAATAAATTTTTAAAAAAATTGAAAATTTCTCCCTCAAAGTATACTTTGCTACTAAAGTATACTTTGCAATGTTGATGAAATAGGCTACAGGTGGGTGTTTTTTTTTTACTGGGCATTCTTGTGTGTCTTAGGTCCGAGTCTTCCGCCTGTGGGGCATTATGGCAAATGTAAATGTAAATGCTTGGATTTAACGACGGCACTGGCTCAATGACCTTGCATGTCATCTCCCAAGAAGGGGAGAAAGGAAGGAGGTGGATGCAGAGGAAACCGGCCTCAGTGGAGGCCTAGCTCTTATTAGAATAGTCCCCTCTGGTTCTTTAACGTGCCCAGACTCCTTCAAACCTGATACATGGGACCACCTTTTAAAGTCACCCACCCGAAAGTGACTGGTACAGCAGGAAATACAAAGTATCTCGGAAATACTGACGCCGGGAACTGAACACTGAATCGAACCCGGTTCGCCAGCGTGGCAGTCCGACGGCCACGGTCTGCTCTGGGGCAATAGCAGAGTTTGGGCCCTTTTATGTGAACCCTTACAACCCTAAGTAACTGGAATGGACTGTGATATGTTAATTTTCCCACCATTCCAATCATCACAAACAAAAATTCAGACTACCAGTAGCTATAGTCCATTTATAAAAAGGGTGTGTAGTGTTCAAATGGCTAAATAAAAATGATAGAGAGATTCTAAAATTTTGAGAGACATTGGTATCGTATGGTGGGAAAATGTTGCTCTAGGCACAATATTGACATGACAAATGGGTCCCCGTGAGAAAGGGGACCATCTACTTATAATACTCTGTGATTTCGTACCTTGCAAATGGCTGAGACAGGCGGCCGTGTGCGACCAGCGTATTCCCAGATCAGACTGTACATCCGCACAGTCTGATCTGGGGATATGCTGGTCGACATTCCGTCAATCGGACTTTGTGTATGCCTCTGTGTAACCGTTTTGATCCAGCGTGTAATTACCATACATGTGACTGGATAAATGGGGCTAACAACATTTTATGGTCAGTCTGGTTCCTGATCTGCTTGCACACCGACTCTGATGGTGATTAGTACAATATTTGCAGGCATTTGGCTGACTGAATGGTGAACTGTGCTGTGCAGCTCCTGTTCAGATTGTGCTGAAGCGCAGGCTGATCTGGATCTGCACTGGTCAAAAATGTCATAAGCCCCATTTCTCCAGCCGTATATAAGCAACTGTGCAGATCTTAATCAAACTGTGCAGATGTGCACGATGTGCAATGGTCGCAAATGCCATAAGTCCCATTTCTCCAGTCGCAGTCACAATTATAAAAAGTAAACATGATGATTGGATCTACAATCACGGCCAATGTTATCAGCTGAAGGTCCATGTTTTTATTGAGAACGAAGAAATTTTTTAAAGCAACAGCAATTTTCCTTTCTCACTTTCTAATCGTTAAGCTGTATGTAACACGTCATATTGTAAATGATATGTTTACATGTTTGACTGAAGAAACAGTCAAGGCATCCTAAGGTGTATCTGGTTGCATAATTTGGTGATAAATTAATAAAAATGCACGACAGAAATACGTAAGATATTTACCTATGTTTGGAAATAGCAATGATGAAACGCATTTCTATCTGACATTTCAGTATCTATTACATTTGGTATTTCGCACTTGTTTTGCTTAATACACCTATGAGGTATGAAGAAATTATAAATATTTTCGCTATTTTTCTTATTTCTTCTCAAAAGTATATGTTGTTACCACTCATTGGAACCGTCTCGACGAGACGGTTCCAATGAGTGGTAACAACATATACTTTGATGCATGATTAAGAGAATTATTTATATTTTTCACTCGAAAAAAGTTTGTTGCCTTGGCGTGTAAAGGGTTAAATCTATAAGGAGATACAATCTCCAGGTAGTATGACATTATGACATACTCGTGGTTATCACTTACCATTTGATACAGAAATCCTCAATTCAGTCCCTGTTTAAAGAATGTGGTTAGTTGTCTAGGGCATCTTGCCCAGAATGTATGTAAAATGTTACGGAAATGTGTGGATTTTCTATATTCTAAACTGAATAGTGATTTTCTGATTCCTCCACGAATGTGTAACTGTTGTGACACTTGTCTGAACACTGGACTCTATTAATTAATGGATAAATAGTTAAACATTGTGGGAGAAATAGTATTTATTTTAAGCCTTTCAAACCCACACGCCTGCATGTATAGTGGTATTAACTTTGTAGATCCAGATAAGCCGGCTCGTGACGAGCCGTCTCATCAGGATCTGCACTTTTTGCAAGTAATTTCTATATTTTTTTAGACAAAAACACCTCCATTTTATAAATGGACTATTCTGAAAACCATTTTGTGACTGTTGGATTGGTTGCAAAAGTAACATATCAAAATCCATTCCAGTTACTTAGGGGTGAAAGGGTTAAACGCCAGTACAGGAGTTCTTTTAGCTCTTAGACCGCTACTCACAACTATTGTCGTCTGCTGATGCTTTTATATCTTGCCTTATTTCTCAATAAAAACATGTTTTGACAGTTCTTCAGAATCATTTCCAATGGAAATGATTCTGAAGTGCTGTCAAAGCATGTTGTAATTTATTTTAAAGTGCTGTCAAAGCATGTTTTTTTATGATACAAATGGAAAATAAGCAGCAGATGACAAACAATTAAGATAGCGGTGTAAGGGTTAAGGTACGTTGGTTGCATTTTGCTACTAAATAATTTTTCAGAATTTTAATGACCGAGTCTCCGATGTGCACAGAATGTGATGAAGTAGATTAGTGTTAATAATTTTATTTTTGTCTGAACCCATGAATAAACTGAAAAAATTGTGTTTTGGTAAAAAAAATGTTTATAATACTGAAAAATAGCTAGCATTTTTTATACTTAACTTAACAACTAAACTTAACAAGCCATGTTTTTAAGTCACAATTAATCACATGGTTGGTATGCATTATTTATGCAAAATTTGCAAAGTTTGCATAACATGACCTACTTTGTTTATAGAATAACACAACGTTGGGGACCATAGTCAGTTGCAATCTGTTGGCATGTTTGTCAGAAGTTTGAAATATCATGCTGTGAAACACAAATGTGGCTTCAATATAGTCTCTAACCCTTACAATGCTGAATTTAATTTTGTCGTCTGCTGTTTATTTTATAATATTCTTTTTTTTTTTTCGCTGCAAAAACATGCTTTGACAGCACTTTAGAATAATTTCCAATGGAAATGATTCTAAAGTGCTGTCGCAGCATATTTTTATTGAGAATGAAGACAAAATATAAATCAACGGCAGACGACAATTTTTGTTTCCCCTGCAGTCTGAGGGTTACGTGTCATTTATGGCATATGGTTTATTTATCATAAACATATGCAAACTTTGGCAAATAATATTAATATAAACATAAACTATAAACAGGTAGATCCCATGTAAGTTACCTTACGACATTTGCGACCAGCATAGCCAATTTAATATGAGCCTGCAAATAGTTGTATACATTTTTATCAGGGTCTACAGCTATCACATGTCATATTGAAACAGGATGGCAAACAGTGTAGACCATGTTTATGATGACCGAGCGTTTAATAGACCAGCGTTTTACGATTCTGGAATCGCTGTATTGAAGTGACAAACAGTGTAGACCATGTTTATATGACCGAGCGTTTATACTGATTCTGGAATCGCTGTATTGAAGTGACAAACAGTGTAGACCATGTTTATATGACCGAGCGTTTATACTGATTCTGGAATCGCTGTATTGAAGTGACAAACAGTGTAGACCATGTTTATATGACCGAGCGTTTATACTGATTCTGGAATCGCTGTATTAAGTGACAAACAGTGTAACCATGTTATATACCCGAGCGTTTATACTGATCGGAATCGCTGTATTGAAGGTACAAACAGTGTAGACCATGTTTATAATGACCGAGCGTTATACTGATTCTGGAATCGCTGTATTGAACAGTGACAAACAGTGTAGACCACGTTTTATATGACCGAAGCGTTTATACAAGATTCTGGAATCGCTGAATATGAAGTGACAAACAGTGTAGACCCATGGTTTATATACCCGAAAGCGTTTTATACTGATTTCTGGAATCACTGTATTGAAGTGACAAACAGTGTAGAACCATGTTTATATATGACCGATCGTTTTATACTGAAATTCTGGAATCGCTGTATCGAAGTGACAAACATGTAGACCATGTTTATATACCGAAGCGATACTGATTCTGGAATCGCTGTATCGAAGTGACAAACAGTGTAGACCATGTTTATATGACCGAGCGTTTATACTGATTCTGGAATCGCTGTATCGAAGTGACAAACAGTGTAAGACCATTTTGTTTTATATGACCCGAGCGTTTTATACTGATTCTGGAATCGCTGTATCGAAGTGACAACAGTGTAGACCATGTTTTTATATGACCGAGCGTTTATACTGAATTTCTGGAATCGCTGTATCGAAGTGGACAACAGGTGTAGACCATGTTTATAATGACCGAGCGTTTATAACCTGATTCTTGGAATCACTGTATCGAAGTGACAAACAGTGTAGACCATGTTTATATGACCGAGCGTTTATACTGATTCTGGAATCGCTGTATCGAAGTGACAAACAGTGTAGACCATGTTATATGACCGAGCGTTTATACTGATTCTGGAATCGCCTGTATTGAAGTGACAAACAGTGTAGACCATGTTTATAAATGACCGAGCGTTATACTGATCTGGAATCAACTGTATTGAAGTGACAAACAGTGTAGACCAGTTTTATATGACCGAGCGTTTATACTGATACTGAATCACTGTATGAAGTGACATTAAACAGTGTAGACCATGTTTATATGACCGAGCGTTTATACTGATTCTGGAATCGCTGTATTGAAGTGACAAACAGTGTAGACCATGTTTATATGACCGAGCGTTTATACTGATTCTGGAATCACTGTATTGAAGTGACAAACAGTGTAGACCATGTTTATATGACCGAGCGTTTATACTGATTCTGGAATCGCTGTATCGAAGTGTACCGGTTTTAATAAAATCTTAATTCAGGCAAAATCTTATGCTTTTTATGAATGATTAAAATTTATGCAATTCAGCATAAAATTATTCATTGCTTGGTAGTGCACTGATCTGCCCTATATATGGCACCCGGATGAAAACGTACTATACGGATGAAAACGTACTATACGGATGAAAACGTACTATACGATGTCCATGATCACCTTAGTAAAAAAAAATAAAAAATTTGTTTGGTTCCTATTTATACGCTAAAAAATAATAGGTAGGTAGGTAGGTAGGTAGTAAAAAGCTTTATTTTGTAAAAACATTTTGACTTCTATCAACATCAGATCCACGCCCAATTTAGAGTAGTAATTGTCATGGCTAACTATTTAAGTTTATATGGTGTATGCTAAACAACTATGTTGACACAAACACTTTTTATGGGACGATTTTTATAATAATATTTTAATAATATTTTGTTATTTTTTACTCAAAAGTTAGGTAGGTAGGGTCGGGTAACTGTCGGGCCGGGCCTTATCAGTCTACAAATCTCTGCACTTTTGCCAGGGTATACACTGTTGTGGAGAGCGCTTTATGTTGCATTTATGACTACAACTGCTGCTGTATGCGTGCTATTGTTCGCCCTACTCTCTAAGCCAATCTCTGGGTAGCATTGTGCTCCACTTATTTTACATATTGCAACGCGTATCCTCAATAATTTATATATTACCAGATTTAATGATTGACAGGTAATGGAAAATCAGTAATTGGGTGGGACATTGCATTGTACACTTGGCTGAACTATAAGCATGTTATTGTTAACATATTGGATTTTTCAGGAACTAAATGCTGCGGTCGCTAGCGTTCCTTCGCATTTAATTCCTTAACAATCCAATATGTAAACAATAACTTGTAAATAGAGACCAGCCTTAATAGATAAATAGGCTTCCAACTTTGAAATATCACAAGTAACTTCCCTTAAAACTGCTTCCATCAAATTCAATATACGAGGACCAAGATTTTCATTCAGAGTTTTCAATAGCCTCCAGAATTCAAGAGTCAAAATAGCTAAATGACTAAATTGAAGTGTAAAATGCAAATTTCACCCATGTGCTGCAAATTCCAGGAGTAATAATGAAATTTCCAGGGTCAAACTGCCCCAATCGGTCATCAGGGCTCCAGATAAGCTGCGTATTTGCGTAAATACCCAATTAAAATTGCCAAAAACCCAATTGAAATCAGAAGTAGTGAGTATCAAAAAGCAATGAGAACAATTGTGGTACCTTTATCATGCTGCAGAAAACAATAAACAGACCACAATATAGCATATTTGTCTTATTTGTCTCCTTTAGGTACATTGCACACATCACTCATATTTGATCATTATACTGAGTGACTTGTCCGTGTATTTCCAGATCTACCCAGACAAGGAGGTACAGACCGAGGTGATGAACAGCCACGTGCGGTGTAAATATTACAAGGACGGGTGTCGCTGGGTGGATAAACTACAGAACCTTCAGGTAACGGATGTGACAAAAACCGAGCCGTATAACTACCTGTAGTCAATTCAGGGGTATACTGTTCAATATTTAACCAACAACAGTTGTGTATGCCAGTGCACCTGTTTGACTGAATGCAGTCCCATCTGTAAACTTGCAAATTATGGTACTGTTATGACTTATGTGATTGGCCTATTGACACCGAAAAGTATGTGTAGTCATGGTAACATGTTGTATGTCTCATTCACTTCCATCCACATGGCATTGCCTGTGGTTCCCAATATAACATTGTACCTATTGCAAACAAATACTAATTTAAAAGATATTGATACAGAGTCACAATATGCAGTGTTTCTATTGGTTGAGAAACTGAGGCAAACAATAACCCACATGAACAGGCCATTTATATGTCTCAGTGCTTCAAATTCAGTTTGACAGATATAAACACTGGCAACTGGACAATATCATAACATGACATCTGATACCATATTGTATTGAATTGTCATTTCAAGGCTATCATATACTTCCTAAATTTCTTATCGAGATACAAACTACCATAAAACAAACCAAACCCACTGTTTTCATCTAGCTGTTCAAACATGTCTTAGTATTGATAATCTATAGTACCGTTGACCATTCAATAATGAATTAACCCTTACACCGCTATCTTAATTATTTGTTGTCTGCTGTTTATTTTCTATTTTCCATTTTTATCATGAAAAACATGCTTTGACAGCACTTTAGAATAATTTACAACATGCTTTGACAGCACTTCCGAATCATTTCCATTGGAAATGATTCTGAAGTGCTGGCAAACCATGTTTTTATTGAGAAATAAGGCAAGATATGAAAGCAACTGCAGACGACAATTGTTGTGTGTAGCAGTCTAAGGGTTAAGACAGGTAACAGCTTACCCAGGTATTGACTTCACATATAATAAAGGTAATTAGATTCATTGCTGAAGATGAGTAGCAGATCGGTTCCGCTATGTCCACTCTGGGCTGTATTGACCAGAGAGGCGGGTGACCATCGGTGCGAACAAACACACGGGCAGGTGGTGCCATAACGTGAAGTACGGCGATGTTTACAAACAGCAAATACTTCATATATACAATGTGTGCACAGAAAATAGCCTCTACTTCTTTGACCTATTATCAGACACCGGTTTTAATAAATGGTGAAAATATTATTTAAAAGAAACAACATATCCTATTGAAGCCATGCTGTTTCAGTTATAAATCAAATAGACTACTCCCTGGCACAGGTGGAAGACTCGGACCTGTGACACCAAAAAAAAATGCCTGTTACAAAAAATCCATTACCCCACCCACTTGGTCTCATACAGTACTATCTTCTATTATAGATAGAAGATAGTACTGTATGAGACCAAGTGGGTGGGGTAATGGTTTTTTTTGTAATGAGCATTTTTTTTGATGATGATTGACGATTTTTCTACCTAAAACTCGAACTATGACAAAGTCGAACTCTCGAACCGAAGTCACGGTCCCTTGGTCAGTCAATGAACGTAAAGTGCTATTGATAGCTCGTACAGGTAAGTCTGTCGCCAGCTATCTGTTTGCCTAACGAGGTGTGAATATCATGATTGGCGATGTGTTTGATTTGTTTCGCTTTTAGAAATATTCATGGACGTTTTAATATGAAGGGACATGTTCGTATTTGTATTCCTGAGTGACGAATGTTTAGAAAATAATTTTCCGCCTTTAATATTTTATTTGTATAGTTAATAAACCAGTGTGCTAATTATAGACACATTCTTAGGATATGATGTTTCACACCAGTCTTCTTTCGTTTATTGAATGTTATTTTACGCCGATCTTTGGCAAACACTTTATTGCTTGTGTATGCAAATGATCCGTGATCCCTCAAACTACGCCTAACTCGAACTTTTATTCGAGTCCGTTGCCGGTTCGTGAGATCGATCTTCCACTGTAGTTTGTAAAATCACATTAACAATGTTTTCTTGTAAACAATAATTGTATTTACTTTTATTGAGCATAGGCTGCATCTGCAGCCTATGCTCAATAAATGTAAATCCATCAATTGAAATTTCCAGGCGATCATAAATTTGCACTTACGAACATATTAGTCGTACGAAGGTTAGTGAAATAGTCCCCGATGCAGATAGTTGTATTGGTTCTCTTGCACATTCACTGGATAAAATTAGCATCGAATTCGATCTGGGTCTACGTTTGTCACAAGCGTCTTAAAGTTCTTTATTTACAGCTCGTTGATCAACCATGACAATTAGGGCCTTACTTTTTTTAAAAAGATATATAATATAGTATGGTGAAATTCAATGGTTTCAGTTAAATGGCGTGTGATTCACAGTTATTTGTTTACCGGTAATTGGGCAACTTCCCAGTCTATAATTAAATGGCGTGTGATTCACAGTTATTTGTTTAATTGGGCAACTTCCCATTCTATAAAGTAACCAACGCATGTGATAATGTTTGGCTAACCTGTCACAATAGTCGACTCAGATACCCGAAATACAACTCGCCCTAGAACAATGTGATACTCTACCTCTAAATATCGTCCCAGATAAGATGATTGTTCGCCGAGTTATGGTAATTTTCAAATATTTTCTTAATTTTTCCTCTGAAAATATGCAGTTTGTAGACTTTTGAATACCAACTTGCATGGTCTTATGGCACCAAGCAAGCAAGCAAAGACTTTATTTACAGAGGAAGCTCAATTGGTAACCCAGTCTTCCTTGAGGTCCTCTTATATTAATCTACAGTACATATATGTAACATTATTAATTTATTATACAACATTAACACTTAGACCGCTACTCAAAACAATTGTCGTCTGCTGTTGCTTTCATATCTTGCCTTATTTCTCAATAAAAACATGGTTTGACAGCACTTCAGAATCATTTCCAATGGAAATGATTCTGAAGTGCTGTCAAACCATGTTGTAAATTATTTCTAAAGTGCTGTGAAAGCATGTTTTTGGAAAATAGAAAATAAAAAACAGAAAACCAAAAAAATAAATGAAAAGTCATGATGTTATTAGCCGATCAAATCAGGGTTCAATATATGTCCGCATTTTAGTAGTTACCGAGTCTCGCGGGGGGTGGGGGGGGGGGGAATGGATGAGCAAGTGAGTATTGGTGTTTAACGGCCTATCAACAGCTAAGGTCATTTAAGGCCAGGCCAACGGGTTGTACTATCCCGCATTAAACGGGTCCACGATGAGGAAAATTCCCAAAATCAGAACTCAATATTTCCATGCCACACCAGTCACTTTAGTAGCTCAGCCCCAAAGTAATATGATTTGCCATAAGCTTATTACTTCTTAATGGAGCATAACAGGTTAACGTTGTCACTTGTTTATCCCTTGTTTATCGATTTAAATCGACTCGAAGCTTACGTTCAACGGCCGCACAAACTCGATTGAGCTGCACGCCTTCCAATGATTTAAATATGCAGCGCGTTTAAATAGTCAATTTAATGTGCGCACTGGTCATTTAAAAAGGGGCCCATCCGTGATTTTTTGCGCCATTTGCGGCATTGACAATAATTAAGGGGGATTGCCGCAATCGCGCGTGCTGGATGCATCCCTGCCATCCCTGCCATCCCTGCATGATACGTAAACAAATCAAAGTTCGCTATGAAGGGCAATTCTTCGTTTTGATTGGTGGAAAATTTTGTGAATATTAACTAGCGTCAAATCACGCGCATATGCGATCCAATGGGATAAACCCGAGATGCTGGGGTTGCTAGTCGGAGGAGATTTTGAGCAGAGGTCGATTATAAATTAGCCGAATAAACACATTTTACGCGATTATACGTGGCTGAAACTTGTTCTGTTTAATAAATAAAAGCTTTAAATTAGCCCAATAATCGGCGTATGTTGGCGTATATGGCCATTAGAGCCAACTATGGACTTCAACAACAACAACTTCCGGGTTCAATCTCTTCCGGCGTTCAGCTCATTACGTATTCAAAATTGTGTTATTTGGCTATATTTAAAGTTTTAAACGGAGATAATTGCCAAAAATACAAACTTTATCGGTTGATGCAATTTGGAAGTGATACAGCAAAATTCGCGTTCGTAGATTACCGAATAGTGGAGAAAAGGGTTGCTACAAACTTTTTCAGAATTCGATGGATGACCAATATATTAGCCGATCTATAAATAGATCGGCTAATAATTAGCCGATCTATAAATAGATCGGCTAATAATAGGATAGCGGTCCAAGGGTTAAATGTAAATCAACATGACAATAAACATCAAACCATCCTAGTCTTTGGATACACAACCATTTGGATACACAGGCCTATGCATTTTGTATATAATTCTTCTAAGTCTCCACAACATTCACAGTTTTGTTAGTCTGTATTGAGTGATCGGACAATGTGCATACGTGTGTGGGTCCGGTTAAGAGGTTTGCCAGGGCCCGGTTGCTCAAAGCTTCTGTTAGCTTAACAGACTGTTAAATCCTTAGCATTGCTAAGGATTTAACAGTCTGTTAAGCTAACAGAGGTTTTGAGCAACCGGGCCCAGAAGTTTCTCCAGTCTGCGACTGGGGGAATTTGTGTACCGACAGGCGACAATTTCTTGTTTATTCAGACATCAGTAGACAATAGTAGAAATTGTGTATATTATTTATATCTGGATTATCGTATATAACTTGATACTTCACGCTATGGATATGAATAACGGCCCACTGGCGTTATCACTGCTGATAATTAGACCGGCGATACAAATCCATGTTAGGAATGTTACAGCTGGGCACACATTTGTTATCAAATCCATCATTGATTTTAAAGGTACATGCCCACTCAGTAGGCACAAAATGTTCTTTATAGGAATTAAATAAGTGTATAATTGTGTCACTATTCCACAATTATAAGTGCCCGCTATACAGATATAATAAGTTAGTAATATTTAGTTTAATGATAGTGACTCACTGTGGTATCACTGTGGCTATTTTCATATGCAAATGAGGCATGATATTTTTTAGTTATTTATACTAATTAAATACGTCACCTGAATAAATAATATTTTCAACAGATTATAAATTATGATAATTTCAAATAAAAAAATAAATACAGATAATAAATAGTAATATACGTTAACATTTTAAGGAAACACGGTTATCGCCCCTGATGTCAGTGTAAAATGTACGTCCGATATAACATGCATAATAATGTCAATCAATACGTGGTGTAATGGTGAATTAATGTTTAATTTGCCAGAAAATGTCTCGGATGATGTCTCTGATATAAAGTACATTTTGTGCCTACCGAGTGGGTATACACCTTTGAAGGCGCTGTGTTTCCATTGCAGACACTATTGCAATTCACATAAATACAATTTAAAATAAATTATTAACCCTTACACCCCTATCTTAATTTTTGGTCATCTGCTGTTTATTTTCTATTTTCCAATTTTATCATCAAAAACATGCTTTGATAGCACTTTGGAATAATTTACAACATGGTTGACAGCACTTCAGAATCATTATACCCCCACAAACAAAGTTTGTTGGGGGTATATAGTTATACCCCCACAAACAAAGTTTGTTGGGGGTATATAGGAGTCAGCTTGT
Organism: Conchocele bisecta; assembly: GCA_029237695.1. Lineage (NCBI taxonomy): Eukaryota > Metazoa > Mollusca > Bivalvia > Lucinida > Thyasiridae > Conchocele > Conchocele bisecta. Next base: position 79,996,597 of record CM055277.1, read on the forward strand.
CGGTCGGTCGGTCGGTCGGTCGATCGGTCTGTCGGTCGGTCGGTCGGTCGGTCGGTCTGTTGGAAATTCCCTTCCGCTCTATATCTTCTACACCGATGCATGGATTATCAAATGGCTTGGCACAAATGTTTCTCATGATGAGAAGGTGTGTCGCGACCAATAACCACGCACTTACGTCCAAGGTCAAGGTCACAGTTGAAGGTCAAAGGTGAAACCTATTGAAATTCCCTTCCGCTCTATATCTTCTACACCGATGCATGGATTATCACACTATGCCCAGGGTCAAGGTCACAGACTTGATGCGTTTGAAACCTTAACGCTCGACTAAATGGCTTATAATCAAAAATGTCTTGTTTTCTTTGGCTGCCAGTGGGGGTATTCGTGTGCCGACAGGCCACATTTCTAGTTTCCATTGGAAATGATTCTGATGTGCTGTCAAAACATGACTTTATTGAGAAATAAGGATAGATATAAAAGCAACAGCAGACAACAATTGGTGTGTGTAGCGGTCTAAGGGTTAAAAGAACTCCTGTACTGGCAATTAACCCTTTCACCCCTAAGTAACTGGAATAGATTTTGATACGTTACTTTTGCAACCAATCCAGTTGTCACAAAATGGTTTTCAGAATAGTCCATTTATAAAATGGGGGTGTGTTTTTCTAACCATTGATTGCTAAACATGTTTGTAACACTGAGAAATAACTGGTGTTGCAAACAATTTGTGGTTCTTCACTTGAGCGACGGCAAACGACTGATATCAATCAAACACACCATTTTGTTATTTGTTCTGCTATCTACTATAGTAGACAGTGATGAACAGGGGAGATAATTTGGTAATGCATTTCCATTATTTATGTACGAGGAAGCAGAATTTGTGAAACATAACACTTTTTTTATTTGTGAAATGATATATAACAACTATAGAAATCAGTTTCAATTATAGATGATGCTAGTAAGGTTTTGGCAGCACATGAGAATCATCTCCACTGGAGATATCATCTCCACTGGAGATGATTCTCATGTTCTGCTAAAACTTGTATTTATCAAGAAATGTTGAAAACAAGTAAAAACAGCAGATGACAAAATTGAATTTAGCTATGTAAATGTTTACGATTGTCCCCAGCATTGTATGAACACACATTCTCCAGTAACCATAAAACTGATTACAATGAACATTCTGTCCCACATCTGTTTTATTGGGGTTATAACTTCTCCATTTGTTATTCATCTGATAATTATGATCCATTCCGCTGTTAGTTTGAGCACCATAAAAGGAAATAGGAGTTTTTCTTGGACCAGTAGAATGGAATTGTAGCCGAGAGGTTACGACCTCCGACTGTTACTCCGGTGGCCTGTGTTCGATCCTCGATCACCACACTGGAATTTGTGAAATACAATTGTATTTCCCGCTCTACCAGCTGGTTCTACCCAGGTGTGCCATATAGGGGCTTGATCCGTGGGTATTCAAGGCCGAAGAGCCAATTGGGACCGTTAAATCGAGCAACAAAGAAACAAATCTGGACAGTCTAAATGTGAACTGTCGTCATTCTGTCAGTGAAACAACCTTCATGAACAAACAGTATAGACATACAGTTTATACCGTTTACAGCCTGCTGAAATGTGCTAGCACATCAGGGCCCGTTCCTATAAAATATTCTAAGCACATACTTCATACTCGTGCTCGATTTGTCAAATTTTTACGAATATTCTTCACTGACCCCTTCTATTTTACAGGCCATCAAGCAACAATCCAACCCTTTCACCCCTAAGTAACTGGAATGGACTGTGATGTGTTAATTTTACAAATAATTCAATCATCACAAAATGATTTTCCGACTAGTCCATTTATGAAAAGGGGGTGTTTTTGTTCTCAAAAATATGAAAATTACATGCAAAAAGTGCAGATCCTGATGAGACGGCTTGTCACGAGCCGGCTCATCTGGATCTACACTATTTGCAATACCACTATACAGGCCTGTGGTGTTGAAAGGGTTAAGCAACAATCCAGTTGCAGAAATGGAATGAAGGGGCCAGTGGAATAAGGAGTTATTCCTCATGGAGTTATCCCCCTTTCTTCCACTGGCTCCTCAGAAACTAAGCAATTTGTCTCTTAACCCGTAGAATGCGGGAACCGAAATGTGTTGTCTGCTCTTGTTCCATATTTTTACTTTTCTCTCAGTAAAAACATGGTTTGGCAGCATTTTATGATTCTAAATTGCTGCCAAATCATGATGTTCATGAGAAAAGTGGAAAATAAAAAAATAAAAAGCAGACTACAAAATTTAATTCAGGGTTAATATTGATCTGATCATTGCTGAATTCTGCAGAATTGGAATGGGTCAGGGGAATAAGGGGTCTGGCTAACTCCCTAACTCCCTCACGGAGTGGAACAAGGAGGCCGACTCTCTCATGGAGTTAGCTCCCTTTCCCATGTTCCATTGACCCCTTCAATTGTAAATAGCATGTGCTGTTTGATAGGTTATATTCACGCAGGCTGACCCACCACAGACCTTTATATTTTAGTAGTTACGAGTTTGCTTTGATGACTAAACTAAATCTACAATAAAAATAGTTAGAATATTCATTTAAATTGCATTAAGTTCGGCTATTATTGTGAAAACCAGAAAATACATCCCTGGGCGACAGAAAATGACCATCGTCCTTTTAAAAGCATCTTGAAGTGGGCCATTATCAATTAAATTAGACGGTTGTGGTTTGGTTCAGAATTCTCTTGTGGCTATTTCTATTTACTGTGACTTAATTGGCTTAAAACATTTTAAATATAAATGGACAGTATGAATAACTATTAAAATTTAATTTTGCCCATTTAGGTGGTCCGTGGGAAAGTGTCGGTGGACACATTGTCTAGTGTTTGTGTTTACCGTGTCTAGTCGGCATTTGTTCTCAAAATACATTACTGTATTAGATTTACATCTAAATGTGTAAAATATACATCCGATGTCTACTCGCTGTATCATGTATGTTGTGACAATATGTTTGACACTAGACATGATGCGGATGGAGTAATCACGGTATATGGAACCAGTCTAAGACCCGATCAGACAGCATAGATGTGAACATCTGTGCAGGCTACGGGCCTGCTTTTAATCATCAAAAAAATGAAATGCAGATGTTAGTTCTATATGAAATAATCCATTTCGGGATTACTCCTTCCATGTAAACTTTGCTATATAAGTATGCTTAGCAATTTAGTGAAATAGGCTACTGGTCGAGTGTAGGACAAAATCCACCCCTGACATAATCCCCCCCCCTCCCCCCCTCCCCATGATTTTTGACACAGGAGGACAAAATCCCCCCCACCCGCCCGTCTAAAATCAACAGGCAGGACATAATCCCCCCCCCACCCCACCCCATTAAAATTCAAGGGTAGGACAAAAAAATCCCCCCCAATGAAAATGTAGCCTAGGACAAAATCCTCCCTCATATTCAGTACTTTTATTTGCACAATAAACATCAAATGTTTATCAAGCACATTTAATGAAGTATTTTCAGTTGTACAATCAAACAAGCACATTTAATAAAGTATTTTCAGTTGCACAATAAACGTCAAACAAGAATATGTATGTATCGTTTGTACATTTGTATATTGATGTCGGTCCCAAACCATATTGTTTTAGTGAAGAATCGATTACCATTTCAAAGAATTATTCGCCAAAACGATACTAGGTAAATCAGATAACAATCTGTTTGTTTTAATAAAACGTAATCCTTAATCAACTACTTTAAAGAAATCAGGCAATTCAATTACCCTGATTAAAGAGGATTAGAGGGTGAAATTTGAAAACCAGACGGGGGGATTTTGTCCTCCTGTGTCAAAAATCATGGCGGGGGGGGGGGGGGGGGGAGGGGCGGGGGGAGGGGCGGGGATTATGTCCGGGGGGGATTTTGTCCGTATCCCTACTGGTCATATACTGGTGGATGTTCTACAATCTTCTAGAATATTCTACAACCATACAATCTATGCATGTAACAGTGCTTATATGTGCAGCTGGCAAAAATAATAATTTGGCAACCATAACGTGTTGTTTGAAACACATGGCTATTAACTAACATGATATTGTTGCAATAGCCAAGATACAGTGAAACCTGTGAATAAAGGCCAGCTATGGGAAGTGAGAAATCTGGCCTTTGTTCACAGGTGGTCTTTATTCACAGGGTCATTTTAATATATAGTAATTGTGCCATTGGGACAACAAAAGTGTGGCCTTTACAGCCAGCTGATTGCTATTTGGAGGTGGTCTTTAGCACAGGTTCGACTGTATATGCACCTGTATATGATATTATATCCTATGAGAAGGTTTCAAATATGCAATAATTTGCATTTAATATTGTTACCTGATCTGCGTTGTCATATATATCTGGATAGATACACCCCCACGACTCTGTCAATGCAATTTAGTTTTACCATTGTAGAAAGGGTTGTTTGATATATCATTACCAGTATATAATTAAGGGATATAGCGTTAGTCCATGTACATGTACGTACATTCATACATGCGTGCATACGTACGTATGTTAGTAACACCTTTCATTTTCTCGACATGAACCGCTTCACATTTACATGTTAACATTTAACCCTTACATCGCTATCTTAATTTTTTGTCGTCTGCTGTTTATTTTCTATTTTCCATTTTTATCGTCAAAAACATGCTTTGACAGCACTTTAGAATAATTTACAACATGCTTTGACAGCACTTCATTGGAAATGATTCTGAAGTGCTGTCAAAACATGTTTTTATTGAGAAATAAGGCAAGATATAAAAGCAACGGCAGACGAAAATTGTTGTTGTGTGTAGCGTTCTAAGGGTTACTTAACACAATCTATTTTTTCACTACCAACATTAAGCAAAAACAAATGATATTGGATGAAAATCTTGTTGGATTATATGATTTATTCTTCACCTTATCGAGCGACCTGCATGTATACAGCTACTTGTAGTTTTATAGTGACCTTGAGACCAATAGAAGCACTTGAAGGTCACATTAACAGCGGCAATAACATTGGTTTTATGACCTGTCACTGCTGTTGTGTACGTACTGACCTTGCAGTGACGCATACAGTTGGTCGATCTGTGTGTTTATTGTTGGTGCTCTGGTGGACAAACTATCCGAGACCAGCATAGACCGTAGTCGTTCATTATTACATCTGTAGCCTATTTCACCAACATAATCATTTATTTTTCCCAAAATGAATTTTGTCATATAGAACTAACGACTGCATATATTTGATGATTAAAAGTATGCAGAATTATTATACTGAATTTATTACATTATCACAGCCAAAATGGCTGTGATAATGTAATAAATTCAGTATACCGTAATAAAAATTAATAAATTTATCCTTAAATCGAAAATTTCTCCCTCAACGTATACTTTGCTAGAAAAGTATACTTTGCAATGTTGGTGAAATCGGCTACATATCAGTCTCCAAACAGTATGTCTGTCACCTGTCATGACAATGCTGCTTGCTCGGCTTGGCTCAGCTTCGAAACAGTATGAATTTCTTGGCAAGCCCGGCACCGGGGCGGGATCAACTGATCCTGAGAATAGTGCTGCAGTAGCCATTGCTTGTCGTAAAAGGCGACTAAACTGGCTTAACGATTGGGTTCATACTTTCCGGAACCCACTATACCGGATTTGGCCCTCGTGTACATGTTTGGCTTTCTTGTATGTGAGAGTTGAGTCAGGCTATGCCCCATATATAAAAGTAAGATTAGCGCTAATCCTATTACTTTTAGGGGATGGGATAAATGATGCTGGTGTGGCGAGGGCCTGGCGCCAGATCAGGTTGTTCTAATTTCAGGACTGAATATATATTTTGATTGTAAATATTGAGTTCTGAAGTTGGGATTTACTCCCCTCGGACAGGTGGATACGGGACATGACCCCGTTGACCCGTCTGCGTGTAGACTCCCTGAGGCTTGTACCTCTATGTCAGAAAAGCGGACGTTAAACCCTATTCACTCACTCACTCAATTCTTGGCAAGCCACGAAATTACGTGTTTCCTAGCCTTGCCTGAAAAACTTATTTGATATAAAAAGACACTAGCCTCGTTGTATCCCTGACATTATGAAGTATGCCGCGGGGTACATAGTGTTCATCGTTCAATCCGGTCATTCGTTTGTCCGTCCGTATGCAACACATAAACTTAACATTTTTGATTTTGCATTAATATTTTGGTATGTAATTCCAAGAGGTGGCCACAGTTATTAGTGAACCTTATGCTCAGTTACTCTAGTATCCTCTATATTCTCTGTATGTCATTCTCTCCTACAGTCACATGTGGACGTGTGTCGGTTTGACTCGGTGCAATGCCCCAACAACTGCTCTGAGATGTTGTCCCGTCTCTCCCTCGACGACCACCTCCATTACTCCTGCAGCAAGCGTATCGTCATCTGTGAATTCTGCAACCAGGAGTTCCCCGGAGATACCTACGACTTGGTACGTCACATTACTCCACAATAGTAGACGCCTTATGGCTGTATTACAATAATACACATGTGGGTCTCAGATCCAGGTGGACAATTTCCTATTTTGTCAACTTTTGACTTTGTTTATGACTTGGTACGTATTACATATGAGACACGCCATGTGATTTTGTACCGCCATGTGATTTTGTACCGTCGGACATCTGCGTAATTTCATTAAATACGTTTACAAAATTTACAATATTTTTCATAAATAAAGTAATAAGTTTACAACACTTTCAGAGTACATGTGGAATATAATTCCGCATGTACTCTGACAATTTTGTCAACTTTTGACGCCATTTACGGAAAATAGTGTAAATTTTGTAAATGTATTTAATGAAATTACGCAGATGTCCGAAGGTACAAAATCACATGGCGTGTGTCTCATAGCCGGCCAGGAGCCAGACTGGACATAAAAGCCATCAGTCCCATTTCTTCAGTCGCACACATGCGCATGCTGTTTTCACATATTTCCAACATTGGAGTTCAATACCAGAGATCATGGGTTCAATCGCCGCTCTAGGAAGAATTATTTCTTTTTTTTTTTTTTTTTTTAATTAATATTTTTTATTATTTTTAAATACAAACATGTACATACAATACAACACATGTATTATTAACTAACACACTGTGACTAAAGTCGCTATGAAATGATTGCACATGCACTCATTGTACTTGAAAATAAGTTTTTAGAGAAAGAGAAGACAAAAAGAATATAGAAAAGCATAGATGGTAAAGTACAATCAGGAAGAAGGAAGAGTATCGAAAAGTATAAAATATATGTCCCCTTTTGTTCACATCCGCTTGAATTGAGTTGTTTTTTTTATATATATATTCGTTTACTTTTGTGTGGTTAGTGTGATGAATTGAACCTTCCCTACTATGCCCAAAAAAACATACCTATGTTTGAAAAACATCCCATTTAATGTTGTGTTGCTCAAGTTTGTCTTTTTTAGTAGCTATTAACTCTTCTAAATTTATCCTATATTTTAAGTAGTTTATAAACGGTTCGAAAGCAATTTCCGGTTTTCAATATTTACATTTAACAATAAAGTATTTGGCTAATATGAGTATAAATTAAATTGTTGTGCCTTGTGTGTACTTTCATCTATTCCTAAAGAAATACTTTGGAAATTTACAGCGTAAGTAAAACCTTTTTCATTCAAATAGGTACGTAACTGTGACCACATATGTTGTACATGAGTACATTCCCAAAACAAATGTTTTATAGTTTCTACATACATAGAGCAAAAAAATCGCATAAACTACTATTAATTAGGTTACATCGAAAGAGTAATTTATTTGTTCCATTCATTCGCATAAGGTATTTATATTGAAAATTCCGCAATGTGGAATCTATAGTACAATTAAAGGTTGACATGTAAATATGTTTCCAGTTTAAGTTGGCTTCCGGAAATTCAGCTATCCATTTTTTTTTCAGACTTTTTTTCTTCAGTGATTTTTTTTTCTGTTTGTATTGTATAAAGTAATTTATTAACGTATTTGCTTTTTTGTACCCTTGATTTCAGTGTTTCAGACAGTTGTATTATGTTTATTTGTTCTGTTTTTATTGTTTCTTTCCATATTGGATTTATACTATTTAATATACATTGATATTTCATAAAATCATCATATTTTCTTATGCTGAATAACTCTACAATATCACCGAATGTCAGAAAAAGTTTTTGTTCTATAATCGTATAATTGTTCGATGTACTTGATACCCTTATCAAACCAGTGTTCTATGAAACAAAGTTTTATTTTGATGTTTTATTAGTTGTTGTTCCAAATTATTTCTTTTGTACTGTATCTGTTTGAGAAGAATAGTTTATACTTGCCCAATGATTTCAAAACATTGTTCAGGAATTTATTTTTCACTATGTTTTGTATGTCTTCCGGTTTCAAGTTACATTCGAAATAAAAGTCCCGCCATATTTTTCAAGTATTTTTTCGTAAATTGCTTTCCATTTCCCTATGTTAGTAGTATCGCATATTCTTTTACCCATGAAGCTCTTATTGAAGTAATAAAACTATCGATGTCTAACATTTTTAGTCCCCCTTTTTCGTAAGCTTGAATAATTGTATTTCTTTTTACTTTATCAGGCTTGTTATCCCATAAAAATTGAAATAACTTGGTTCTTACACGTTTTATCATATGTTCTGGTGGATCATGTAAAACTGTCAATGGGTATAATTAATTTTGGGCAGCAAATGTTTTTATTACCGTGATTTTTCCGAGTAAGCTGAGCTTTCTGTGTTTCCATTTGTCTAGGCACTGTTCAAATTCTAAGATTTTTGTAAAAAAATTGGTTATGGTCATGGGTATTAATATTATCATTTAGGAATGTGATGCCTAATGTTTTCGCGCTGTGTGAGGTCCAAGTAAATAAATGTTTGTTGGGGCAAAAATGTGGTTTCTGTATGTTTAAGAGCACCTATTCTCATTACTGTTGATTTTTTAATGTTAAGTTTTAGGCCAGAAATCATACTGATTCGTCTATTATGTATATTAACTTTTCGAAGGATTTTTGAGAGCCGTCTGTCATAAAGGTTGCATCGTCAGCAAACATTGTGTTCTTTAGTTCTACATCATACATTTTGACTCCGGTTATATCTGCTTCATTTATGATAGATTGTGATAATATTTCAATGGCCATAATAAAAAAGATACGGTGATAACGGACAGCCCTGACGCACACTCTTTGTATTGAAATAATTCTGATAAGTATCCGTTATTTGTTACACAACTTTTTGCATCAGAGTAAAATAGTTTGATCCAATTAAGTATATCATTACCAAAATTAAGATAGTCCAATGTTTTCAAAAGGTATGTATGTTCAACAGTATCAAATGCTTTTTCGAAGTCTGCGAAAAAAAAGAGACCTGGGGCATCATTTTCGTTAAGATGATCAATTGCTTCGTAAAGAGTTCTAATGTTTTCGCCAATATATCTTCCTTAAGAAATCCAGTTTGTGAATAATCTATTATTGATGGTAGAACTTTTTTAATTCTATTTGCAATCGTCTTAGATGCTATTTTATAATCTACATTAAGCAATGATATGGGTCTCCAATTTGTTAATTTTGATAAGTCGCCCTTTTTCGGTAGTAATGTTATTATTCCTTGTTTTTGCATTTCGCTTAGCGACCCGTTTGTTAATGAATAGTTGAAAGATTCTATATATACTTTTTTATATCATTCCAGAATATTTTAAAAAATTCTACTGTTAGTCCATCGGAGCCTGGGCTTTTATTATTATTCATTTCTTTTAGAGCAGTGCTACATTCATATTCGGAAAGATTACCTTCGCATAGCTGTTTGTTTTCTTCAGATAATTATTCTGATCGTTGTTTGTAAAAAAATTGTGATTACTATTCTGAACATCTTTTTTGCTATATAGCTTTTTATAGTATTCGTTTTGCTCGTGTAATATATCTTCATTTTTCGTGACATTTTTTCCATTTACATTTAATCGGACTATAGTTTTGTTCTCTGCTCGTTTCCTTTCTAACTTTGCAAAATATTTTTGTATTTTTTTCATTACCCTCTATATATTCTGCTTTTGATCGTATGATACTTCCTCTTACTTTCTTTTCATGGATGTCCTCTAGACTTTGTTTTTTAGATTGTAATTCTAATAAAGTGGTGTCCGATATATTGTTTGCGTATTCTGTTTCCAGTTGATCTATTTCTTCTACGAGTTTTTCTTTCTAACTTTAAATTTATTTTATTTTCTTTCGATGCAAATTTTATTGTTTCATTTCTTATCGTTCCTTTTATAATTTCCCACAATGTGTTAGGATTGCGTCGTTGTTAATATCAGCAATAGCTGTTATATTATCTCTAATTAGTTGTTGGTAATCCGGTTTTAATAGCAGACTATTATTTATTTTAAATGTAGCCAGGTCCCCGTTCATTACAATGCGTTAGTAATTTTATATATATAATCGAATGGTCTGATTTAATTCCTGTAGTGATTTTGCTTTTTGTTATTCTATTTATTATATTCTCCGATATTAGAATAAAGTCCAATCGACAGAATATTGGTGGTTTAGTATTAGAGTGCCATGTGAATTTTTTAGTATTAGGGTTAAGGATTCTCCAGATATCATGTAGATTAAATTTGTTCATAATCGACACTATTTTTTCTCTTGTTTTTTGTTAGCATCATGTCTACCATTTTTCTTATCAAGGTCGGGATCTAAAATAATATTGAAGTCCCCTCCTATTATTAGCGTATCCTGTTCTACAGATTCTAAATATGTCTCGAAATTTTGATAAAATTGAAAACTATTTTCATTTGGCCCATATATGTTAATTAATGTGTATTCTTTGTCGGATATGCTGATTTTAAGAGTTTGAATTCTACCAGTTACAATGTTTTCATAATATACAGTTTCATGGTCCAAACCTGGTTTTATTAGAATACAATACCTTCCTTATTACTGAATTCCCCACTAAAAAAAGCGTCTCCATCCCATTCACTTTCCCACTGTGTTTTTGTCATGTATAGTGAAGTGTGCCTCTTGGATGAAGCATATGTCATAATCATTTTCTTTTATCCATTCGAAAAGTTGTAGTCGCTTGACTTTTGACCCCATACCCTTTACATTGAAGCTTCCTATTTTTAAGTCCATATTATTCTATCAATATTAACGTGTATTTAATCAATCACACTACTCACTGACATATAGTTCATCAACGATTCAACAGCCGTGAACAGAAGGAGACAGATAAGAGGGGAATGTGAGAGTTGCATCAGTGGAAAATTTTGAACAAGAATTATTTCATTGTATATCCAGCCCACTGGTCTGTCAACGAGACTTTAACCCTTACTACCTATGCTGAATTAAATTTTGTCATCTGCTGGAAATGTTTTATTTTCAATATTTCTCGATAAAAACCTGTTTTGGTAGCGCATGAGAATCGTCTCCACTGCTGCCAAAACAGGTTTATTGTTAAGAATTAAGGCAAAAATGAAAAACAGCAGAAGACAATTTTCGTCCACAGCGTAGTGAGGGTTAACCAAGGTACATCTGTATATGTGACAGGCCATGTGATATTTTTGTACCGAAGATAATGTGCGATTTTTCATGAAAAATATTTACAGAAACTGATATTTTGACAAAATTTTGCTACCAAATGCGGAACGCTATGAAAGTTTCAACTTACGACATCCTTATGATAGATAACATAAATTTTCATACCAAATGCGGAATAATTTATCAACTGTCAATATCATTTACGGAAGATATTGTAAATTGTGTAAATACTTTTCATGATTGGGTACAAAATCAGATGGCTTGTCTCACATTACCTTACATGTTGCTGGGACATTAAACAAGTCCACAATTTCCACCATCAGCATGCGGGTAACTGCCAACACGAGGTGGTGTGGTGCGAAAACAAATGTGGCGCGCGGCTCGAGCGCCGTTACCTTGACAACCACATGAGAAACGAGTGCCACAAACGGACGGTCCGGTGTCCGTACTGCAACAAGGAGTTTGTCCATGAAACGCTACAGGTGAGTCAGTTAGCTATACAGGTGAGTCCGTTAGCTATACAGGTGAGTCAGTTAGCTATACAGGTGAGTCAGTTAGGTCATAAAAAACAAAATTTTGGTTCTCAGATATTGCCGTGTCAGAATAATCCGTGCACGTCGGAGCTTTTTATAATCATGGACAAGTAAACACATATTGTAATTTCGCTGCAAGCAAACTCACAGGTTGAAGTAACGGACCGAGGTCTATAAATACATTATATATGCCTAAAAGCATCAATAAATGAAGAAGAAAAATAAGGTAATTTTTTTTTTTACTCCCTCCATATAGTCAATAATGGAGTATATGGAGGGAGTAAAAAGAAAATGTTTAGCTTATTTTTTTCTTCATTATAGGAATGAATTGCCTTTTTGTGGAATTTATCGGGGTATAAACTTGGAAAAGTCGCGGGAATACTGGACGAAGGCCGGAAGGCCTCGTCCAGTATTCCCGCGACTTTTCCAAGTTTATATCCCCGATAAATTCAACAAAAAGACCATGCATTCCTTATAATTCCAGCATTTGAAATAAATTCATCAAGAAAATGTGTTTATTTTCCGTTTTCTTAAGAATTATTTTAACTGCGCCTCATGGTTACGGAAAGTAGTTCGGCATGGGAGTTTACTGGGATATAAATTTTGGACAGAGACTCGCTACGGGCCAATCAAATGTTAGGGAATTGTGTAAATATTTTTGTGCTGGAATTATTGCACATATAAAGAGGTTATAGTAACTATTATAAAACATAATGTGATACATGTACACATGTTAACCCTTACACCGCTATCTTATTTTTTTTGTCGTCTGCTGTTTATTTTCCATTTTCCATTTTTATCATCAAAAACATGCTTTGACAGCACTTTCGAATAATTTACAACATGCTTTGACAGCACTTCAGATGTTTCAATTGAGTTGTGACACCATATACTTTCTAGAAGAAATGAGGAAAATAGGATTTTTTTAAAAAGGTTTCCTGCCTGTGACGGGCTAAATAGCATCACAACCATATTACAAATCATAATTTTGCAGTTACAAAAATTTTGGTCATGCGAAGAGTAGTGAGACGGGCGCCATTACCACTAGTCTATCCAGATTAAAGTTGTACTGATTGCCTGGGGGCCGCCGTTTCACTGAACTTCGTACAATTAAAATGTTTGTAAGTGCAAAATTATGATACTCTGTAAATTTCTCATTATGCCCCCGCCACCGAATGGTGAGGGGGGCATATAGTGTTACCGGCGTCCGTACGTACGTACGTACGTACGTACGTACGTACGTACGTCCCGAAACCTTAACGCTGGGTAAATGGCTTATAATTTCTGTTTCCTTGCTCGGATCTGCTTCACATTTCACACACGCATTGCTCCATTGGTCCTCTACCGCCCTGTGACAAATCCACATTCGTCCCGCCCCCGCTAAGCCCAGGGTCAAGGACACAGACTTGGTGCTTTCGAAACCTTAACGCTGGGTAAATGGCTTATAATTTCTGTTTCCTTGCTCGGATCTGGTTCACATTTCACACACGCATTGCTCCAATGTTCCTCTACCGCCCTGTGACAAATCCACATTCGTCCCGCCCCCGCTAAGCCCAGGGTCAACGTCACAGACTTGGTGCTTTCGAAACCTTAACGCTGGGTAAATGGCTTATAATTTCTGTTTCCTTGCTCGGATCTGCTTCACATTTCACACACGCTTTGCTCCATTGGTCCTCTACCGCCCTGTGACAAATCCACATTCGTCCCGCCCCCGCTAAGCCCAGGGTCAAGGTCACAGACTTGGTGCTTTCGAAACCTTAACGCTGGGTAAATGGCTTATAATTTCTGTTTCCTTGCTCGGATCTGCTTGACATTTCACACACACATTGCTCCAATGGTCCTCTACCGCCCTGTGACAAATCCACATTCGTACCGCCCCCGCTAAGCCCAGGGTCAAGGTCACAGACTTGGTGCGTTCGAAACCTTAACGCTGGGTAAATGCCTTATAATTTCTGTTTCCTTGCTCGGGTCTGCTTCACATTGCACACACGCATTGCTCCAATGGTCCTCTACCGCCCTGTGACAAATCCACATTCGTCCCGCCCCCGCTAAGCTCAGGGTCAAGGTCACAGACTTGGTGCGTTCGAAACCTTAACGCTGGGTAAATGGCTTATAATTTCTGTTTCCTTGCTCGGATCTGCTTGACATTTCACACACGCATTGCTCCAATGGTCCTCTACCGCCCTGTGACAAATCCACATTGGTCCCGCCCCCTCTAAGCCCAGGGTCAAGGTCACAGACTTGGTGCGTTCGAAACCTTAACGCTGGGTAAATGGCTTATAATTTCTGTTTCCTTGCTCGGATCTGCTTCACATTTCACACACGCATTGCTCCAATGGTCCTCTACCGCCCTGTGACAAATCCACATTCGTCCCGCCCCCGCTAAGCCCAGGGTCAAGGTCACAGACTTGGTGCGTTCGAAACCTTAACGCTGGGTAAATGCCTTATAATTTCTGTTTCCTTGCTCGACTCTGCTTCACATTGCACACACGCATTGCTCCAATGGTCCTCTACCGCCCTGTGACAAATCCACATTCGTCCCGCCCCCGCTAAGCCCAGGGTCAAGGTCACAGACTTGGTGCGTTAGAAACCTTAACGCTGCGTAAATGCCTTCGACTGGGTGCGTTCAAAACCTTAACACTCGGGTAAATGACTTATAATCAAATATGCCTCGTTTTCTTTGGCTGCCAGCGGGGGCATTCGTGTGCCGACAGGCCACATTTCTAGTTAACAATGTTTTCTTGTAAACAATTATTGGATTTACATTTATACGCAGCCTATGCTCAATAAATGTAAATTCATCAATTGCAATTTCCAGACGATCCTAAATTTGCACTTACGAACATTTCAGTTGTACGAAGTTTAGTGAAATGGGCCCCTGATAAGTAAATAATATCACAACGATATAACAAACATATCTGTGATTGTAGACGCGCCAGTACCAGTGTCCACAGAAATGATTCTAAAGTGCTGTCCAACCATGTTTTTATTGAGAAATAAGGCAAGATATAAAAGCAACAGCAGACGACTATTGTTGTGTGTAGCAGTCTAAGGGTTAATATAACAACCATATAACAAACATTCCCGTGATTGTAGATGCACCAGTACCACTGTCCGCGGTACCCGATCCCCTGTACAAGCATAAGTATAGCATCATACATTGAAGTTATACAGATCATGTAATGTCTTTTCTGTATTAATATAACAACCATTTTAACAAACGTTCCCGTGATTGTAGACGCACCAGTACCACTGTCCGCGGTACCCGGTCCCCTGCCCTAACCGGTGTGACCCGACCAAGATACCCAGAGAGGAGGTGGACGTCCACGTACAGGAGTTGTGTCCCTCCGCCACCGTCACATGTTCATTCAGCTACGCCGGCTGTCAACACAAGGTTGGCCCAAATAAAATGATCCTGTCATATAATCCTGTCATTCGTATGTGTCTGGTATAGCCTGTGTGTCATAAGGCCCATTCATCATATGAAAACCATGTTATGCCATGTTGTAACCCATTTCATAAATGTGATCTGAACAACTAGAGCAAATTTGATTGGCTACCCGCATCACCATATTTGTATTATGTGCCAACGTTATGCCAAACAAACAAAATGAAGACGTTCCTAATGACACAACAAAGCAACGATGTTTTGACGTTGACGTCGTCATGTTTTAAACGTCATTAGATACATGTAATATGAAGTAACTACAAAAAACAGGAACCTATAATTTGGCATATTTATAATAGGTGTATTGATTTTTCTCGCTGACAATTTCTTATTGAAGCATTGATACAAGATTTATGATCTTCTGACGTGATCTTTTATCAAATGGACATCCGTTTGAGATCCTCTATTTCTCCATTCATACATCATGTTACACCAATTGGTGTTCATATAATATATATATCCTTGTACGTTCCAGAGTGCGCGTTACAGTATGGATCGACACATCGACGACAACACGAAGGACCACCTCCAGCTCATGTGTGACTTGGTGCACTCGCAGCAGACGCAAATCACACAGCTGTGCAATGCCCTCTACTCCGTTACCCAGGTTACGGATGGAACGTTTATCTGGAAAATAACCAACTACAAGCAAAAATTCATAGAATCCATTTACAAAAACACTGAAATTGTCAGTGAACCGATCTACACAACACGATGTGGATACAAAATGGCCGCCTCAGTGTTTTTAAATGGTAACGGTTCTGGTGAAGGGAAATACCTGTCTGTGTATATAAAACTTCTTCTCGGAGAATACGACAACATTCTCGACTGGCCGTTCATGCTTCCGATTTCGTTCACATTGTTCGACCAGTCTGCGGAGTCGGAGAAACGTGCTAATATCACGGAAAGTTTCGTTCCGGATCCAACGTGGAAACATTTCCAGAAGCCAGTTAAAGACGTCGACCAGTTGGGGTTTGGATATCCAAAATTCATCTCGCACGAAACGATGAAATCCAGAGATTATGTGAAAAATGACTCAATCATCCTTAAGGTGAAGGTGGATAACTCCAAATTCATCTGTCCGTAGGAGTTATTGACCTTGGTATACTTGAAGTGCATGATGTACATAGTGGTGATGTTATTTACGCATTCAGCATGGGAAATGAATTTTGTTGTCTTCATAGTTTTACGCATCTTTCTTTATATTTTTAATACTATCAATTTTCCTGGAAGCTCATCTAATGCTTTCTAATACACTTTTGATTGAAATTAGAAATTTGGATATAAAATCAGGTGACAAAGTTTTTTTCCCACATGAAATAGGTATTAACCCTTAAAGGTACATGCCCACTCAGAAGGCACAAACCGTTCTTTATAGGAATTAAATAAGTGTATATTTGTCACTATTCCACCAGTTCTAAAAATTACGGGTGCCCGCTATACAGATATAATCATTTAGTAATATGTATTTTACTGATAGTGATGCGCGGTGGTATCAGGCCATTTTCATATGCAAATGAGCATGATATTATTTCATTATTTATACAAATTAAATGCCTCACCTGAAAAAGTATGATCATTGCACATCAAAAAATATATACAGAGAATAATTAGTAATTTCCGTTAACATTTTAAGGAAACACGGTTATCGCCCCTGATATCAGTGTGGATGGTTACCTCTGATATAAAATGTATAATAATGCCAATCATTACGTGGGGAAATGGATAATTAATGTTTATTTTGCCAGGAAATGTCTCTGATGATGTCTCTGATATAAAGAACAGTTTGTGCCTACTGAGTGGGCATGTACCTTTAAAATGCAGGAAAAAATATTGTCTGCTGTTGTCTTATATTTTGTGTCTTTCTCAAGAGAAACTCGGTTTGGTAACACTTCAATGGAAATGATTCTTATGTGCGGTCCAGACCATGTTTTTGTGAAGAAAACTTTAAATTAAAAAAGATAATCAGCAGACGACAAAATTTAATTCTGCATTGTAAGGGTTGAACTGGTGAACAGTCCCAATTTGACCAATTGTTAATTTATTACATGTAATAAGCTTGAATGCTAATTAATTAAAGATCTTTAATTTCCATTGGCTCACATATCTTTGTCAAATGTGTGTGTATTGAGAATATCAGGATAGTGGCTTTTGATATCAAGTTTATCATGCACGCTGGTGCTGCACTCCGTGCCAACATAAAATGTTTCACATCGAAATAGGAACCGGATTCCTGACAATTTACCATTCAGCTACATGCAGAAAGTACTGCATAAACACATTATTCATCTAGTAACCAGCGCAAATTTCTTGCGCTGGTTACTAGATGAATAATGTGTTTATACGATAGCTCTATGTAGAACTGAGTGGTATCTCGTCAGGAAACCAGTGCATTCTTCGACTTGAAACATTTTACTGGAGTGCAGCACCAGTGATGCAAGGCTTGGAAATGTGTAGACGTCATGTACAATATTGCTGATACTTTTGGTAACGTCAGAACGACGTCAAGCTTGGCTAAACTCAACGTAGACATGTCCTCGTCATGTGTTTCATTGACTATTTTTCTAGCATGAAGATACGATTATGCATATAACACATGGTTGTCTGCATACAAGTACCACTTCAGTGTAATAATAATTGATATAGTATGAACAATAAATTTGAATGTGCCAGGGCTTTGAAAATGTTCGTGGTTAGAGATTGGTCTAGATATTTTAAAGAGTGTATTTTCTGTTACGTTTATATGTGACCGCTACAAAATGCATATTTCATAAGTACATGCATAGTACATGGGTGTAGCTTTTTATTATGCTGATCTGACATGGTAATAACATAAGATGGACATCTGGGGCCCGTTTCACTAAACTTTGTACGACTAAAATGTTCGTAAGTGCAAATTTAGGATCGTCTGGAAATTTCAATTGATGGATTTACATTTATTGAGCATAGGCTGCATATGCAGCCTATGCTCAATAAATGTAAATCCAATAATTATTTTTCCAGAAAACATCGTTAATGTGAAATCATAATTTTGCACTTATAAACATTTTAGTCGTACGACGTTTAGTGAAACGGGCCCCAGTTAATTTACGTGTAACATTCTACGACAGTTGATATTCATGCCACCATTCTCATTATTTGCCTGTACCTGTATATTATATGTGTATGTCTAGTCAATCTGTATTCTCCAAAAATGGGGCGGTGCCTCTGAAAATGTCCGTGTTACGTTGTCGTGTCTCCTTTCTAATTTCGCAATATTACCGACCACTTGAGAAAGGGACCTGGCCCGGAAATATCTCCTCATCACATCCCCTTATTTTGACGTTATTGATTTGGATTTGATATTTGCCGTAAATGATGTAAACAATTGTCCAAAACTGTCAAAAAAAATGCATGCGGAATTAAATTTTGCATGAACTCTCTGAATTTTAATTTTTGTGTCAAATTTTGATGCCACATGTTAGAAATATTGCATTGAAAATTAATATTGGCGAAAGGGAGGTAACACAATGGCCAGACTCAAATGTTCATGCGCTTATGGTTTAACCCTTACAGGGCTGAATTCAATATTGTCGTCTGCTGTTTATTTGTTATTGTCCATTTTTCTCAACAAAAACATGTTTTGACAACACTTTAGAATCATTTCCAATGGAAATGATTCTAAAGTGTTGTCAACCATGTTTTTATTGAGAAAAAAGACAAAACATAAATCGACAGCAGACGACAATTTATTTACGTTTTCCCGTGTTCTAAAGGTTAACTGATATGAAACTTTCCACTGTCAAATTGCCATATCTGCACAACTGTGTGTGATAATTCAGTATAATTTCTCATTATTTTACTTCATCGTATTGTCTTTGAAGTCTAAATGTTTCAAATCAGTACCTTGTGGTGAGGAAAATGAAAAGCATGATCCAAAAATTTAGTTAACCTTTTCAACCCTGGATGAGGACCTGGCATCAGATCAGGATTATTCTGATTTCAGGGCTGAATATATAGTTTTTGTATTGTAAGTATTCAGTTCTGATTTTGGGATTCCCCCCCCCCCCCCATTTGTATATTGTACATGTACTTGTACAGGTAATATATGGGATTTAGTACTAAACCCATTGACCTGGCCTTAAATGACCTCAGCTGTTGATAGGCCGTTAAACCCCAACAAACAAAAAATCAACTCTAAATAATTGGAATGGATTGTGATGTTAATTTAAGGACCAATCCAATTGTCAGAAAATGATTTTCAGACTATTATTATAAGTGTTTTTTTCTCTAAAAAATATGAAAATTACTTGCAAAAAGTGCAGATCCTGGCGAGACGGATTGTCATGAGATGGCTCACTGGATTTACACTGTTAACAACTACCGCTATAGAGGTCTGTAATTTCTTGAAAGGGTTAATTGAATGAATGTTGATTAAAAAGTGTCGGGGACCGCTTCGATAAATAATGGTGCCAGTTGCAATATTTGGATGAATTTCTGAGACCTACTCAGAGAATTGCATGCTTATCCCTACAGTAGTTTGTGAGGAAGGACGAAGTATGTATTGATAATAAAACCAAGAAAACCCAAATTAACCCTTAGACCGCTACTCCCAACAATTGTCGTCTGCTGTTGCTTTTATATCTTGCCTTATTTCTCAATAAAAACATGTTTTGACAGCACTTCAGAATCATTTCCAATGGAAATGATTCTGAAGTGCTGTCAAAGCATGTTGTAAATTATTCTAAATTGCTGTTAAAGCATGTTTTTGATAATAAAAATGGAAAATAGAAAATAAACAGGAGACAACAAAAAAATTAAGACAGCCATCTAAGGGTTAATAATGAAACTTTGGAAATGTTATATTGTCATGTATACATAATGCACTACTGTTGTCGTGTATATACAATACATTCTATTGTAAAACCAACATTTCTGTTTGCTTGTTTTTGTTATTTCCACCATGCATTTCCAGTAGTTGGTGCAATGATTTTTGTTCGTTTTCATAAGGCCATAGATCTACTCATTGAACATGAATTCAAATCCCTTTCAAATTTCTAAATGGTTAGTCCAATTTTGTATTGCGGTAAGACTAGTACAAAAGCAATTATTTTAACTTTGTTTGAAAATATGTGGCTGTGACTGGAGAAATGGGGCTTATGGGTTTTGTGACCAGTGTAGATTCTGATCAGCCTGTGCATCTGCACAGTCTCATCAGGATCTACAATGTTCACCATTCAATCGGTTCAAATGGTCATCACAACATATTCTTCTGATGGATAATAAAAAATATATTTTAATATTTTTCGAAAACAAAGTTCTGTATGTTCAGAATGCAATACATGTAGGTTATAAAATATAAATGCATCCTTACCTGCATTCACACCTTGGGTCAAGTGATTGGGTGTCCTAAATCGTAAGTTACCCATACAGTCCCCCTGCTATGTACCCTGAGCAATGGGGCTTATGGTATTTGTGGCCAGGTTAACTTAACTCCTGTTCTGAGAAATGCAGCCAAGTCATCTATAGCCATTCCTGTTGCTGATCTGTGACTGGATATATGAAGTTTGTGACATTTGTAGCCAGTCTAGCTCCTGATCTGTGACTGGATATATGAAGTTTGTGAAATTTGTAGCCAGTCTAGCTCCTGATCTGTGACTGGCGAAATGAAGTTTATGACATTTGTTAACAATCGATGCCCTTCCCTGTGGTTGGACTTATCACATGTGTGGCCTGACATGCGAAATGGGACTTATGGTTTTTGTAGCAAATCCACAAGGGCTTGTTCGTTGAATTCAGAAATGGGGTTTATGTTTTTTGTAGCCAATCCGCTAGGGCTTGTTCGTTGAATTCAGAAATGGGGTTTATGGTATTTATGGCCAGTGTATTTCCCCGGGCCGTTTCACTAAACTTCGTACGACTAAAAAGTGCAAAATTATAATAGTCTGTAAATTGCACATTCACACTGTAAACAATTATTGGATTTACATTTATTGAGCATAGGCTGCATAGCATATGCAGCCTATGATCAATAAATGTAAATCCATCAATTGAAATTTCTAGACGATCCTAAATTTGCGCTTACGAACATTTTAGTCGTAAGAACTTTAGTGAAACGGGCCCTGATGTGTGACGACTGGAGAAATGGGGCTTGCTAATGCAGTTGACCAGTCCAATTCTTGATTTGCTAGTAAATTGCAGTAGCCTGACAATAATTACCTGCGACTACCTAACTCCTTTTTGTTAAGACATAATTATGTACATATTCCTTCACGAAGAGAGGTGCAGAGTTCAGGAACAATAACTCTTACTTGAAAGAATATTATGCATGCATTAGTTCTCTCCCTTGGCATTAAATGGCTATAAAATGTGTACAGCTGAGATAGTTGTTACAGGAGCGCCGTGGCGTAATGGTTAGTGTGTCGGACTATTGATCCAAGGGTCGTGGGTTCGAGCCTGACTAGCGGCGTGCGTTGTGTCCTTGAGCAAGACACTTTATCCACACTGCTCCAGTTCACCCAGCTGTAAATGGGTACCGATAATTCGTAGTTGCTCTGTAAATACGAATTACCGGCTTCTCTCAAAAGATCTGTACCTCCGTTCTTTCTCCCATTCTTGGGAGACGGCATGCAAGGTCCTAGAGCCAGTGCCGCCGTTAAATATAAGCAAAAAAAAAAACGAGGAGTGGTCTTTGGGGAAGGGTGTGGTGATGGGGGTGGGGAAGAAGGGGGAGGGGGGTCTGGCAGTCGTACAGTGGAACCTGTTTAAACTGGACAAGAAAACACATGTGACCTTATTGTTGATGTTTATTTGGCCATTTATCTCGGGTGATAATGCCTGTTCATGATCGCATAGCACACAACTGTGGCTCATAATGATCAAATGCCTGATTTGCAGTGAAACGGTCTATACCGGACACCCTAGAGGTCCCCAGTGTCCGGTTCAGAGAGTATTTACTGTATCATGAAATGTTTTGATTTGTCATGTAATATTTTATAGCCGCTGGATATTGGTAACAACGATACGTTTCTTCTGCAATCTATGTTTGCTCATCTGATATTATTTCCATATTCTGTTTTCATCACGATTATCTTTACAGTGGAACCTCTCTAAATCGGACACGGAGACACTTTAGTTGTGTTTAATCGGCACGTTACGTTGCCATGTATCTCCGATAATAACGTCTGTTCATGCTATCTAAGCTCCCGTGCCTGTCTTGAAGTAGCCATCTGCCTGTTTTACAGTGGAACCTCTCTAAACCGGACACGGACATACTTAAGTTGTGTTTAATCGGCACGTTACGTTGCCATGTATCTCCGATAATAACGTCTTTTCAGGACATCTAAGCTCCCGTGCCTGTCTTGAAGTAGCCATCTGCCTGTTTTAAAGTGGGACCTCCCAGCGTGTTCGGTTTAGAGAGGTTCCACTGTATTTGCAGTAATACTTCATAATAACTCGTCAAACGTCTTATAAATCTGCAATTCTGAATGTCCTTAATATTATTAAGTTACATATACACGTTAACCAAATAGTTGTCTACACGTTTTACCTGCTTACATTCAGCGGTAGGGTTACTAGAGTTGTGGCTGTGACTGGAGAAATGGGGCTTATCGGATTGTGACTAGTGTAGCTCCTGATGAAGTAGGGCGCTCCTGTCGCCTGATAACGATCTATATTGCTTGTTAGAAGCATGACGGGTGTTTCAAGGCTGGAATGACGAACAGTGCAAAACCTGATCAGACTGTTTGGATGCACATGCTGATCTGGATGTACACTGGTCACAAAACCTATAAGCCCCATTTATCCAGTCACAGCCACATTTACATACAGAATGGCAAACCACAACGCATGTTAATCTCCGTAGGCGTCGCCAGGGGGGGGGAGGGGGGGTGCGAACGAACCCCCTTTTCAGTTTTAACTTTTGGATGTAAATATGACTATTGGTAAGGAAAGTACATAATACGTCTCTGCTATTGGATATAGACTGTTTCTATTTCAGGAATACATGTTGAATATGTATGATCGCGATGTCAACTAGTCTAGAATCGGCTTCGTCCTCCAATTTAACTCCAGTCTCTGTGGCTGTTGAGAGATTGTGGCGAAAAATAAGCGCCTGAATTATAGACATACAACAACAGCAACAACAACAACAATAATTTGTCTGCATCATGAAAAACTCTAAAGATAAAAGCCAACGGAAGTTGGACTCCTACTTTGTACCCGGGTAAATGATATTTTCATATGTGTACATATTCATCCCCCACCCAAAAAACCACATCTACAGCCCCCACTCGCTCCCTGGCCAGATTAAATTCATGTCGTGTTTGGACCCCACCACCTAGACACGACACGCGGCAATTCCACTACGATTCAACAACCAAAATAAATGAAAATGACCGATGTGAAAAGTAAAAGTTGAAAAATGATTTAGGGACCTGGCTTGCAAGAGTTGTCTGAGACGCATGTTCGGGTCGATTTCCTTGGAGGAGTGTTGAAAGTCATTTTCTACGATTTATCTAAGATTTACAGATATTTTTCTTACGGAAATTCGGTGGTGCGATTGTGGAAATTATAGCTCTAAAATGCATTAGAACGTCGGAAATTGCACATAGAAATCAAAAATCTAACGGGAGGGGACACCCCTCTCGTGCACTCCCCGTCTCCAGCCTTTAATGGCTGTCGGCGTCTACCGTTGGTAGACAAACCCCGCTGGAAAATTCCTGGCGACGCCTATGATCTCAAGGATTGATTGATTGGGGAATTAATACTGTCAACAATATTAAAATGCATTAGAACGTCGGAAATTGCACATAGAAATCAAAAATCTAACGGGAGGGGACACCCCTCTCGTGCACTCCCCGTCTCCAGCCTTCGGCTGTCGGCGTCTACCGTTGGTAGACGAACCCCGCTGGAAAATTCCTGGCGACGCCTATGATCTCAAGGATTGATTGATTGGGGAATTAATACTGTCAACAATATTAAAATGCATAAGAACGTCGGAAATTGCACATAGAAATCAAAAAATTTCCGGGGGAGAACCCCCGTACCCCCCCCCCGTCTAACGGGAGGGGACACCCCTCTCGTGCACTCCACATCTCCAGCCTTAGGCTGTCGTCGAACCCCGCTGGAATATTTCTGGCGACGCCTATGATCTCAAGGATTGATTTATTGGGGAATTAGTACTGTCAACAATATTACAAATGTTTAAATAACAACTACAATAACATTTTATTAATAATCATCAATAACAACACATTATGATGTCCTTGTATGCACACTAGTACTACTAGTTAAGTAGCACAAACTGGTCTAAATGTTCACGAGCACTGAGCATTGTAGTCTGCTTTTATTTTACGTTTTGTAGTTGTTTTTATTTTCAAGAAAAAAAAACATGGTTTGGCAGCACAATTAAAAAATAACCAGCAGATGACCATTTTAATTCAGCATTGTAAGGGTTAACGTGTGTTATATGGTCAATTATTGCCTGTACATACATCCAGTGACGGATTCAAGAACGGGGTGGGGGTGGTGAGGTGGGGTGGTGAGGTGGGGGGGGGGGGGGTGGGGGGACAAGCACTGTCAAATAATAGTGCTTTTATTAGAGCAAGGTCCAGATATTATAAAAAGACCATTCAGAAGATATTACCACAATGTGCCTGATCACATGGAGCAGTATGCACTGAAAAGTTGCCCCTCCTCCCTTCAGCGAAATCCTGGATCCGCCACTGACTTTTAAGTACATGTAATACACAAAACAAGTTATATGCACCAGGATGTATACAGAATACATATGTACATACATATATGCATGTATTTTCTATGTATACATGGGCGTAATTAAATTGTTTTGTATATTGTTTTAGAAAAGGTGTCTCATGTACGTGTATATGTATGGAGTACACAGTGGAGGTGACACCAACCATAATTGAAACAGTAAACACATAGAGAAGTCAGCATACATAATATCAAATGACTGACCGTCCTGAAATTATTCGCAGTATGTGTTTGTGGATGACACATAGACTAATAATTAATCTAGAGTGGAAAGCGTTCCGCGAAATTAAGAGCGGGAATTTCACATAGAAAAATCAACAACAACAACGCGCTAAAAATAGATTTCCGCAAGATTGTATTCATGCACCGAACCATGGAGTTACGAATCGCGAATAATCGAGTATGGCGGATAATCGTCGCACCCTTAGACTACGGACAAATTTGCAATTTATCACAAAAAAGCAAGCAAAACATTGAAAAGGTAATTAGAACTAGTTTTATGACGTAAGACGCGTGTTTTTAAATAGTTCAACCCGCAAAATGCATGCTGCGACTGACATATGCTCATTTGCATAAAGGCTGTAAGACCTCAACTTTGGATATTGGTTTATAATTCTTCGCTAGCACTCGAATGATAACATGGTGTGGAATTATTCCCCCATTTTACACTGACCACGTCAATTATGCAACTAGATCCGGAACTGTTACATGAGCTAATCTTCGAACAATGGATAAGTCCAATCAAATAATAATGAATCGCACACGTACCCTGTTCGAGTCAACGTGATACGACTGTATATACAAACAATAATTGACCATCCAAGACATGTCAAAACACACGTGACTGTCCCGTTATTCCAGTGTAGTACATGTAGTACAGTAGAACCTCACTAAACCGGGCGCCCGTACAATCTTTGTCTGCTTAATTGTATGTGTCCGCTGATAACGTCTGTTCATGATCGTAAACCATACATGTCAGTTTTGCGGTGCTCATATGCCTGATTTACAGTGGAGCCTCTCTAAACCGGACACCCTGGGTATCTCCCAGGGTGTCCGGTTTAGAGAGGTTCCACTGTAAATGTGATCTGTTAACTACAACGTGGTGGGCGACAGTGTCCCAAACAACATCGGTCAGTTGACGGGCGCGCTACCATTGGTGCTGGGCTGCAACTGGGCCCCAAGTCGGCCCCTTGCTGTGGCAATCTTCGCATTTCGGGCTGAAATCAGCGACGCAATTGAAAGGGTCAGTGGATGAAGGGGGCCGACTCCTTATTATATAAGTAGATACATTCCTCAGAATGTGAGTAGTGATCGTGATTATGATTGAAGGGGCCAGTGGAAGAAGGGGGCTAAGTCCCTTAGGGACTCAGCCCCCATTCTTCCACTGACCCCTTGAATTGTGATTATAGGGTTAACTCGGAAAATCTGTTTAATGGCGACGCGCTAGCGGAGCCATTAAACATGTTTTCCGACCTATCATTTTCTGATATACATGTACGCCGCAAATTTCAAAATTACAATGCGGTTAACCTATTTCTAATGCACTCCTTTACTACTGGGTAGGAATACTTATTGAAATTATTTGCGACCGTTCATCAACACTTTTATACCTGTAATGTATGACCATCAGCCAATCAGATTGCGTGATATTTATAGAGTGCATTAGAATGTACTTTTATTGCATAAAATAGGCTTTCACAGTGTAATAACATAACTATACACCATCGACATACTCCGTACGCTGGGGCGGGGGGGGGGGGGGGGGGGTGGGGTGGGTGGGGTGGGGGGGGGGGGTGGGGTGGGGGGGGTGGGGGTATAATCCGGTGAATCATATTTTTGGTAGATGATGTTGAAAATTGACAAGAAATGTACAGCTCATAAAACTGTTGATTTATGTGAATTATTGTCATATTCTTCAATAGCTTTGATCAGTCTCTATATCGCTAACAATACACTTGTTGATTTAAGTGAATTATTGTCATATTCTTCAATAGCTTTGATCAGTCTATATTTCGCTAACAATCACAACTGTTTCTTAGTTTAACCCTTACAGTGCTGAATTAAAATTTGTCGTCTGCTGTTTATTTTTTATTTTCCATTTTTCTTATAAAAAATATGGTTTGGCAGCATGTTAGAATCATTTCCAATGGAAATGATTCTAAAATGCTGCCAAACCATGTTTTTATTTAGAGAAAATACAAAAAAAAGTTCCAACAGCAGACGACAGTTTTCGGTTCCCGCCTTCTAAGGGTTAAAAGTTTCATTTCAAATGTATCAATCGCCCTTCCATCATACTGGCGATTATTTAACCATTAGAATGCGGGCAATAGTAAATTGTCGTCTGATGTTGTTTTATCTGTTGTCTTTTTTCTCAATAAAAACATGGTTTGCCAATTGGCTGCACTTTAGAATATAGTTATTTCAATTGGGAATGGTCACTAATGGAAATGATTCAAAAGTGCTGTCAAATAATGCTTTTGATACAAAATGATGAACAAACGGCAATTTAGTTCAGCATTGTAAGTGTTAATACTAGTTTCGTCTTTACCTTCATGAACCCGCACATGTAGTTTTAAATCAAACGTGTTGTTGAATTCCTTTCCACATTCCTTGCACGTGTTCGCCTTCTCACGCGCATGTGTACGCCTCACGTGACTGTCATGCGCAGCGTGTGACGCAAACGCCTTCCCACAGTACTTGCACTGGAAGTACATGGTTTTGTTCCAATTTGTTTCGTATAGTAGCAAAGAGTATACTAATTTTACTGTTTTGAACCAAATTAACGAAAGTCGCATTATAGAGATGGCAATCATTTTCATGTCGCCTGTTATGTCCCAGACAACTGTGTTTAAAAAGACGCCCCATTATGTGGCATCTTTTTAAACACAGTTGTCTGGTTATTACACTATTTCTATTTCTGCCAGTTGTTGTAACACCCTCTGAGAATTATGGAAACTTAAAAGACATTACACCCAAAAGAAACCGAATATACCAGCTAAAACGAGATGTAACATGTAAAACCATTTAAGTTCATATCATTGTGTAACATTAATTATAATATTAATCGACGGAACCAACAAGAGCTGTAGGAGAACAGCATAGCTCGACTACGAGGGTTGTCGATGTACACGTAGCTTGACAAACAAGGTGGCTGCAGCCTGCATAACAAGAGCTGTAGGAGAACAGCATAGCTCGACTACGAGGGTTGTCGATGTACACATAGCTTGACAAACAAGGTGGCCGCGGCCTGTATAAAAACCTTAACCAAGGTTGACTAAAAACCTTAACCAAGGGAAATTAAGTAAGTAATTCAAGGTTAAATGTAGGTCAATGTGGCCGCGGCCTGCATAAAAACCTTAACCAAGGTTGACTAAAAACCTTAACGAAGGGAAATTACGTAAGTAATTCAAGGTTAAATGTAGGTCAATGTCAGATATAGGTCAGGGGTTATTGATGTACATCACTAGGAGATGAAGTTTTCCAAGTATGGTTGCTGTAGGCCCAGGAATATTCCATATACAAGCTTGACTAAAAACCTTAACCAAGGGGAAATAAGAAAGTAATCCAAGGATAAAAGTAGGTCAAGGTCAAATATAGGTCAGGGATTATTGATGTACATCACTAGGAGATGAAGTTGTCCCAAGTATGGTTGGTGTAGGGCCAGGAGTATTGCATCTACAAGCTTGACTAAAAACCTTAACCAAGGAGAAATAAGTAAGTAATTCAAGAGGAAATGTAGGTCAAGGTCAAATATAGATCAGGGGTTATTGATGTACATCGTTATGAGAAAAGGTTGTCCAAGTATGGTGTTAGTATGCACAATAGTATTCCATGTACAAGCTTGACTAAAAACCTTAACCAAGGGGAATTAAGTAAGTAATTCAAAGTTAAATGTAGGTCAAGGTCAAATATAGGTCAGTGGTTGTTGATGTACATCACTAGGAGATGAAGTTGTCCAAGTATGGTGGGTGTAGGGCCAGGAATATTCCATATACAAGCTTGACTAAAAACCTTAACCAAGGAGAATTAACTAAGTAATTGAAGAGGAAATGTAGGTCAAGGTCAAATATAGATCAGGGGTTATTGATGTACATCCCTATGAGAAAAGGTTGTCCAAGTATGGTGTCTGTATGCACAATAGTATTCCATGTACAAGCTTGACTAAAAACCTTAACCAAGGTTGACTAACAACCTTAACCAAGGGGAATTAACTATGTAATTCAAGGTTAAATGTAGGTCAAGGTCAAATATAGGTCAGGGGTTGTTGATGTACATCATTAGGAGATGAAGTTGTCCAAGTATGGTTGGTGTAGGACCAGGAGTATTCCATCTATACAAGGTTGAGTAAAAACCTTAACCAAAGATAATTAACTAAGTAATTCAAGAGGAAATGTAGGTCAAGGTCAAATATAGATCAGGGGTTACTGAGGTACATCCCTAGGAGATGAAGTTGTCCAAGTATGGTGGGTGTAGGGCCAGGAGTATTCCATATACAAGCTTGACTAAAAACCTTAACCAATGGGAATTAACTAAGTAATTGAAGAGGAAATGTAGGTCAAGGTCAAATATAGACCAGGGGTTATTGATGTACATCCCTATGAGAAAAGCTTGTCCAAGTATGGTGTCTGTATGCACAATAGTATTCCATGTACAAGCTTGACTAAAAACCTTAACCAAGGTTGACTAAAAACCTTAACCAAGGGGAATTAACTAAGTAATTCAAGAGGAAATATAGGTCAAGGTCAAATATAGATCAAGGGTTATTGATGTACATCACTAGGAGATGAAGTTGTCCAAGTATGGTGGGTGTAGGGCCAGTAGTATTCCATATACAAGGTTGACTAAAAACCTTAACCAAGGCGTGACGTGACGGTGACGCCGACGGCGACGCCGGCGACGCCGACGCCGGGGTGACAACATAAGCTCTACTTATTCTTAGAATAGTCGAGCTAAAAATGGCTAACAAAACACTAGTATAAGAAATGGACACAGATATATACACAGGATGACCAACATGACGGCACGGGTACCAAACTGGAACGGTCAGAGGAAACAAATCTACCATCGCTTTGAGAAAAACAAGCAGTATATATGTACCTTGAATGGCCGTTCGCCGGAGTGCTGGCGGATGTGTGTCCGGAGGATGCTGGACGCGGTAAACGACTTGCTGCAGTACACACACTTGTAGGGACGCTCGCCGCTGTGAACCTGCAGCAGACAGACGAACACTATATGTATGCTCACATCGGGGCCCACGGAACAAAGTAAGTATGCTCAAACAGGACCCCTGCGGAATATATGCAAGTATGCTCAAACCGGGGCTCCGTGGAACAATATAAGTATGCTCTCCGCGGGGAACCATGTAAAGTAACACCACAATTATGTTCAAATCAGAGCCGATGATAATACAACTATACTTATACCAGGGTCGCTAGCGATTGATGCAAAACGATAATGCAATTATACCCATACCAGGGCCCCTTGTTGGGGCACACATGTGTAACGTGATAATATAGTCGATACGTACCCTCATGTGTTTGTTGAGACTCGACGATTGGCTGAATGACTTTGCGCAGACGTCACATTTGTGGGGTCGATGTTTCTCGTGCACGTGCAGGATGTGGATACGCAGACGATCCCGTTTCTCGAACGATCTACAAGGTAGAGCATGGTATTCTACGGTTTCAATCCGCTTACTGGGTATTTATTTGACTGTCTACAAGGTAACTGAAGTGGAATCATTGAATAAAGGGAGATAACCCCTTCTTCCTCTGATCCTTTTAATTTAGAACAGAAACATTGATGATTAATTATATTTTGGTTCAAAACCCGACAATCATTAATTCATTTTTAAATAATGCAGGGGCGGATCTGGAAGGGGGCGGGGTTGCCGTTGTAGTTGTAGTCTGAATTTAAATGCCGTAAAACACAGGAAAGTGCATTTCTGGACATCTAAGTTTCAACATTTGTCCTGTGTGGGGGGGGGGGGGGGGGGCATACCCCGGACCCCCCTAGCATACTCACGTCACTCCGTGGAGCTCGAAACACGAACATAGGACAACCCCCTCCCCCCGTTCCCGAAATGCTGGATCCGCCCTTGTAATGATGCGTTAATTGTGAAAGTCAACATATGAAGCTGTGACTGGAGAAATGGGACTTATTGGATTTGCGACCAGTGTACTAGTATATCCAGATCAGCCTGTGCATCCGCTCATCCCAACTCATGTCACGTACATGTATATATATTCACATTACTTGTATGTGACTGTGACTGCAGAAATGGGGCTTATTGGATTTGCGACCAGTGTACTAGTATATCCAGATCAGCCTGTGTATCCGCACAGTCTGATCAGGATGCACTGTTCGCCATTCCACCAATGAAATACCCGTCATGCTTCTAACCTGGACACAAATCCCTAGTTGCGAACGGTAACTCTTGCAATTTACTCCCGTACCTACGGACGGTATGGGAGTAGATTGCAAGAGTTACCGTTCGCAACTAACAAATCCCATAAGCACACTTTCTCCAGTCACGGCCATATACAGGGTTCCCACTGGTCCTTAAATTCCTGGAAAGTCATGGAATTTAGAAAAATGGATTCCAGGCCTGGAAAGTCATGGAATTTGCCTCTTTCTCTGAAAAGGTCATTGAAACTCATGGAATTTGGATTCCAGTCCAATTATTGGTGTTGTTGAGTAAAGTTCAGTGCAATTTCGTGATTTCGAGCCAAACGATTTGATGTGGTAAGGGCACCTGGCACCAAATCTGGATTTTGTAAATTCAGAACTGAAGTACTACACGAAACGGTGTCGAGCATGGAATACACTTGTGTTACTTCTCTCCCCAACACAAGTGTATTCCAGGCTCGACACCGTTTCATCAGCATCATCCATGCAAATATGGGTCATTGAATTTCGAAAACAGGTCCTTGAAAGTCATGGAAAAGTCATGGAATTTGGTCTTCCCAAAAGAGTGGGAACCCTGCATATACGGGCGTTCGTATGCTTCACTCTTTACCAGCCGGCGACTGAAGACGATCACCGTAACCTACCTTGAACATAGATGACATGGGAACTTCCGATCCCCTTGGTCGACACAGCGCGTGTATTTCAGGTGCTTGTCTCTATAGTAACGATAGGCAAACACCTTGCCGCACCGCTCACACTGATAACCCTCGCTACCTAGAAACATAACGCCGCTGGTGACAAATCTAGCGTAAACGCTCCGACAACGAGTGATGCATTCCGATAAAAAACATAGGCCAAAACCCCGTTGTAGGGATAATAAAATGTGTACAATTCACCTAGATTATTTTTTAGAAACAAGCAAAATACGTCACTAAATGCTATCGATATAAATTCTATAAATAGTGGGGTGGGTGGGGATTTTAATTTGTTTTTAAACTGCACACATCAATAATTTCGACATCGAGAGACGGTGCGCTGACATGTCAGCGGCGGATCTTTACAAAACAACTGCATTAACAATGGCTACGGAAAAAATGTACGTGTATATGGGTCGCGGTTTTACTATTTATTGAAGGGTTTACTGATATAAAAAAAACAAGAATCAGTGATATAAACATACCAAATAAATAGTACAATGGCCCACGTGGAATTATTGATATAACAATTGAATAATTGGTATCAATAAATAATAGTAAATAAATAATAGAACAAATAGTAAAATCGATTTCCATACATAATGTGAGCAACCGAAGTGCATACCCAAACCTGTTGCATGTAGGTCAACATTTTGTAAAATGTGTATTTTATACCTTTACACAAATAATATTTAATAGAACTAGTAAATTGAAAAACAAAAATAGAACAGGGAAGTCATTTTCCCATGGAAGCCACCTTTTCTCTTGTTGTTCAACATTCAACGTAACGAAATGCAGCTTTCAAATTTACAAGAGATACATGTAAATGTCAGATAAACACATTTACACTGTTAAATAACTAATTTCTGCACATGTATGTTCTTTATTAATAATTTATTGATACATCTTTGACAGTTTTATATCACTAACACCTCAAACACGCCGGATAACCGCCAACATAAACAAAACGATGTTGCTCTATCAGTGCTCTTTACCTCTGCAGGAATGTGAAATATCTCAGAGCACCCACCTTAAAATGATCAAATCGAGGTGAAATTTACACTTCAGACCATGACGTGCCACGTCACTTGCGGAACTAGAGACTGCCAAAAGTTGCATATTTTCTCAATCATCGTCCAGAGAAACCCATTTCCATCCATATGTTTTCTCTGGAATACATTACTGCTTGAAACTCGCAGAAAAAATGTGTTGTTTTCATTATTTTTGTCACAACATAACCTCAATTCGTATTTGCCCATTTCCGACCAATGGGAACAGATCAGATGACCTGATAAACTAGATGCCGCGGCCTGTATGTCGCACCTTGGGGCGAGGCATCGACATAAAAAAAGATATAGTATAACGAAATAATGAAAAAACTTTAACCAACAACTTTAACCGGACACACGTACGTACGTACGTACGTACGCCAAAGTGCCGACTATATCGCGCTTTCCTCAAGCGGGCGCGACAAAAATCAAGTAGAAAATAATAATTAAACAATCAAAGTGAATTTTAATCAGCAGAAAGTGTAATATTTATAAATATTACCTGTGCCATTCTACGAAATTGGCGGATAACTCGTCACTTCTACCTAACAATGCAGGCGTTACTGTTAGTACGAGTTCTCTCCCTTATCCATCTAGCGGTATCCGCCTGTAGGAGACAACCAGCCAATTGCTTTTCCGTAGACCCACGTTCACACAAGCATGACCATCGCAAAGTAACTGCGACAATTTTAATACGTTGTTTGACATTGCAAGCGTCAGTATCCTACGCCGATTCCAGATGCAAGGCTCAAGCGGATTGCTTGTCAATTTAGTAATTTCCCCGTTTTGGGCGGAACCGTTTACTTTCACTTTCCCGTGCCCAGACTATCAAGCGGCTCCACAAGGCGACCCAGCTATATGTTCTAATACACTATTTCAGAACTAAGGAATTGAATAGTTGCGTTGCGCCAGTGCCTCGTTGCTATGGATACAGAAATGTACATTATTCAAGACTTAAACTATGAATACGTCAGATTGTGCAGAATTGCTAGATGTGCATTTGTATAAAATGTTAGCGTTATACACGTGGTAATAAAGAAACTAGAGCAAATATCCAAGTATTTTTGTATTACCTTCGTATACATATTCGTATTGTTAGTCTCCGTGGAGACGTACATAAATTGCGCATGCCGCCCATATTTCAGGGCGTCAGCGCGGGGTATTGGGTATAGTTTTCAACTAGCAATAACCACGCCTCGGATAAACCTCATTGGCTATGGTACCGCCACTGCGCAAAGCTGACTTCTATTGGAAAATACAGGTATATCACTTGTGTATTGATATTTAGTAAATGGTCAGCAAATATCGGAAACGTATAACAGTTGTTTACTAATGTGTCTCATTTATATAGTTCACGCCCTCGAACAGTATGAATTTAATGCAATATTCCAAATAAGTGGGCATACAACGCAATGTCTTTGTCATTTGTGAACAAGGCACACTAGAAGCTTTTACATAAACAAAACGATGTTGTTCTATCAGTGTTCTTTACCTGTGCAGGAATGTGAAATATCTCGGAGCACCCTCCTTAAAATGATCAAATCGAGGTGAAATTTACACTTCAGACCATGACGTGCCACGTCACTTGCGGAACTAGAGACTGCCAAAAGTTGCATATTTTCACAATCATCGTCCAGAGAAACCCATTTCCATCCATACGTTTTCTCTGGAATACATTACTGTTTGAAACTCGCAGAAAAATGTGTTGTTTTGATTATTTTTGTCACAACATACCCTCAATTCGTATTTGCCCATTTCCGACCAATGGGAACAGGTCAGGTGACCTGATAAAAAATCAAGTAGAAAATAATAATTAAACAATCAAAGTGAAAAGTGTAATATTTATAAATATTACCGCGAGCGGTATCCGCCTGTAGGAGACAACCAGCCAATTGCTTTTCCGTAGACCCACGTTCACACAAGCATGACAATCGCAAAGTAACTGCGACAATTTTAATACGTTGTTTGACATTGCAAGCGTCAGTATCCTACGCCGATTCCAGATTCATGCCAAACAAGGCTCAAGCGGATTTCTTGTCAATTTAGTAATTTCCCCGTTTTGGGCGGAACCGTTTACTTTCACTTTCCCGTGCCCAGACTATCAAGCGGCTCCCCAAGGCGACCCAGCTATATGTTCTACTACACTATTTCAGAACTAAGGAATTGAATAGTTGCGTTGCGCCAGTGCCTCGTTACTATGGATAGAGAAATGTACATTATTCAAGACTTAAACTATGAATACGTCAGAATGGGCAGAATTGCTAGATTTTGTATAAAATGTTAGCGTTATACACGTGATAATAAAGAAACTATAGCAAATATCCAGGTATTTTCGTATTACCGTCGTATACATATTCGTATTGTTAGTCTCCGTGGAGACGTACATAAATTGCGCATGCCGCCCATATTTCAGGGCGTCAGCGCGGGGTATTGGGTATAGTTTTCAACTAGCAATAACCACGCCTCGGATAAACCTCATTGGCTATGGTACCGCCACTGCGCAAAGCTGACTTCTATTGGAAAATACAGGTATATCACTTGTGTATTGATATTTAGTAAATGGTCAGCAAATATCGGGAACGTATAACAGTTGTTTACTAACGTGTCTCATTTATATAGTTCACGTCCTCGAACAGTATGAATTTATAGAGGATATTCATATTTTTGCAACGAATATGACATATATGTTCATCGAGTGGTGTGGAATGTCCATATTTCACGAGTGCCGTTATGAACATTTCACACCACGAGATGAACATATATGTCATATTCGTTGCAAACATATGAATATTCTATTTATTATATACCGCTCCATGGAAATTAGCAGTTTTTGAGACTGTATACGGTAATGAATGTGTATTTCCAGCCTATTTGCAGTCCGGCACTGCAGGTGCGCGTTATGAATATAGATAGCGGAAGTAGTCGTATTTTCACCGGAAAATGTTTATTTCATCGATGAGAACACAATTGACTTTTATTTACATCGT
Source organism: Conchocele bisecta (assembly GCA_029237695.1). Taxonomy (NCBI): domain Eukaryota; kingdom Metazoa; phylum Mollusca; class Bivalvia; order Lucinida; family Thyasiridae; genus Conchocele; species Conchocele bisecta. The sequence goes on from CM055277.1 coordinate 80,033,004, forward strand.
ATAACTATGTATTTCATGGGTAGGTATACAATAACATGCAATATTCCAAATAAGTGGGCAGACAACACAATGTGTTTGTCATTTTTGAACAAGGCACACTATAAGCTTTTACTGATTGCAAAAATCACTCTTCCATGTGTTACATTAAAGCGATGGGGTTAAATTGCTACCCTCGCGAGAGGTATGGAACGGGGTTATGGCAGTAGATTTGTGTCTTTGTTCGATCGGCATATTTTCATTTGATTATCGCATAATTATATTCAATAATCAAATGAATATTGATGATTATCGAACGTAAATACTATTGTTATTTTATGGTTGCATATATGTTCAATAATTAAATACATTATTGTAATTTCACAATAAACGGTTTATTTGTATGTTCAATAAATCAAACGTAAATATAAATTCGTTCAAACATATATTTACCCAATTGAATATAAATATGCACTGTCTGCAGATAACAGTTCTGCTATGTATTCGATAAATCGAACATAAAATAAAATGATATATTTACCTAATCAAACATAAATATAGTTTGTTTAAACAATTATGTGTGCTACATTGAACACACATAGTGCACTGCTGTATTGGTTCGATTATGTTTATTTTCAGTTAACTCAATCGAACGTATATATGTGATGTCAATTGTTTTGTTAAACATATTGGTTCGATAAATTATACATATTGGTTCGATTAATGATACATACATATAGGTTCGATAAATGATACATACATATTGGTTCGATAAATGATACATATATTGGTTCGATAAATGATGCATATTGGTTCGATAAATAATACATACATATATTGGTTCATAAACGTTATATATTGGTTCGATAAATGATACATATATTGGTTCGATAAATCGTACATATTGGTTCGATAAATTAGACATATTGGTTCGATAAGTGGTACATATATTGGTTCGATAAATGATACATACGTATATTGGTTCGATAAATGGTACATATATTGGTTCGATAAATGATACATATCGGTTCAATAAATGGTACATTTTGGTTCGAATACGATTGGCTGCTTGCATCTCGGATGCAGCAACAACAACACAGCATGCACAATAAGTCAATGAGGAGGTAATGCTCATCATCCGTGTAACATGTTCTACAGGGCCTCGTATAACCACCCGTAGACCGACAATTCATGTCGCATGAACAGTATGGAGATGATGCTTATCCCGCTGGTAGCATATTCCACAGTGCCCCCATTTAACCACCCGTAGACCGAAAATTCATGTCGCTTGAACAGTGGGGAGATGATGCTCAGCCCGCGGGTAGCATGCATATTCCACTGTGCCCCGTTTAACCACCCGTAGACCGACAATTCATGTCGCTTGAACAGTGGGGTATGATGCTCAGCCCGCGGGAAGCATATCACACCGTGCCCCGTTTAACCACCCGTAGACCGACAATACATGTCGCTAGCACAGTGGGGAGATCATGGTCAGCCCGCCGGTAGCATGCATATTCCACTGTGCCCCGTTTAACCACCCGTAGACCGACCATTCATGTCGCTTGAACAGTGGGGAGATGATGCTCAGCCCGCGGGAAGCATATCACACCGTGCCCCGTTTAACCACCCATAGACCGACAATTCATGTCGCTAGCACAGTGGGGAGATGATGCTCAGCCCGCCGGTAGCATATTCAACAGTGCCCCGTTTAACCACAAGTAGACCGACATTTCATGTCGCATAATTCATGTCGCTAGAACAGTGGGGAGATGATGCTCAGCCCGCTGGTAGCATATTCCACAGTGCCCCGTTTAACCATCCGTATACCGATAATTCATGTCGCTAGCACAGTGGGGAGATGATGATCAGCCCGTGCGTAGCATACTAGTTTGAGACAATATGCTTATTTTCCCGTGTACGGACAGTGACGCGCCTCACTCAATGCACAGTAGTAAGATATTAGTTAATAGTCACGGTGTAAAAACGGACGCTTTTGATGCTGGAAAGGTGTGGAGCAACTATATAATAATATTATGTTTGCGTAATGCGTGGGTATGCAAATTTAAAATGAAAATGGTCAAATTTCGTTTCTCTTTTTCTTACTTCTCCTGTGTTGTGATATTCAGCACTATAGTCTCAGACATATTCCAGATTGCACCTGCGGGCATCTACGTTCCAAAAATCTCCCGGGGGGGGGGGGGGGGGGGGGTGGGGGTGACCATGCCCCCGAACCCTCGAAGCATTTCGGTCAAAATCGTGGACGACCTCAACTCACACACACCCTAAACCAAAATCCTGGATCCGCCCCTGAATATGCATCATTTATCGAACCAATATATGTATCATTTATCGAACCAATATATGTATGTATCATTTATCGAACCAATATATGTATGTATCATTTATCGAACCAATATGCATCATTTATCGAACCAATATATGTACCATTTATCGAACCAATGTATGTATCATTTATCGAACCAATATATAACGTTTATCGAACCAATATATGTATGTATCATTTATCGAACCAATATGCATCATTTATCGAACCAATATATGTATCATTTATCGAACCAATATGTATGTATAATTTATCGAACCTATATGTATGTATCATTAATCGAACCAATATGTATAATTTATCGAACCAATATGTTTAACAAAACAATTGACATCACATATATACGTTCGATTGAGTTAACTGAAAATAAACATAATCGAACCAATACAGCAGTGCACTATGTGTGTTCAATGTAGCACACATAATTGTTTAAACAAACTATATTTATGTTTGATTAGGTAAATATATCATTTTATTTTATGTTCGATTTATCGAATAAATAGCAGAACTGTTATCTGCAGACAGTGCATATTTATATTCAATTGGGTAAATATATGTTTGAACGAATTTATATTTACGTTTGATTTATTGAACATACAAATAAACCGTTTATTGTGAAATTAAAATAATGTATTTAATTATTGAACATATATGCAACCATAAAATAACAATAGTATTTACGTTCGATAATCATCAATATTCATTTGATTATTGAATATAATTATGTGATAATCAAATGAAAATATGCCGATCGAACATAGACACAAATCTACTGCCATACGGGGTAGCAATTTTGTTTCTGGAGATGATGCAGTTAAACCGACGGGCGCAAAAAAGTACGCTGACAGAACTATTGCACGGACAGAAAGAGGTTTTTTTTTTAATAAACGCATGGACGCCAGGATAACTATTACTACGCACGGACACACACAATAAATATCACAACATGAAAACCAGTTCAAACGTCAATGCGCAATTGAAGCGTGTCCTTCACTCACAGGCGTGACAAACTGACACTGGTAATAATAAAATGGCCATCTATTTATTACTAGCGCCTTGACGAGGAAATAAAACACGGCTCCTTGTGGTGGAGCGGATTATTACAGAGTCGTATATAAAACGCAGACCGACAGATAACTTAATCCGCGGCGGAATTGAAACGTCTTGCCTTTACACATTATAATGCGAGAAAACGTAAATTGGCGTCTGCTGTTAGGTGTTGTCTTTTTCTCAACAAAACATATGGTTTTACAACATTTTAGAATCATTTCCTTGTTTTCAAAGCAACTTTTTGACGATAAAAAAAGTGGAAAATATAAAACAGCAGACGACAAAAATTGATTCAGCAGAGTAAGGATAAAACTTCGCCATATAATGCTATATAAGGTAAAATATGTGTTTTTTGTTGTTGCAAACATTAGACTGTCCCCTGGTAGCTTTTGACGTCAGCAACCAGCTTACATCCGTTCCAATCCGACACATTCACGCAGTCTAGTTAGGGTCTGTGATGTTGGCATTAACCCAGTAAACAGAATAGTGATTACTATCATATACCAGCGAACAGATCAACTCTTGATTCGACAATGTGAACAGACAATATGAGCAGACAGCACGCGGATTACGAGCAGCGTTCTAAAGTCTTTTTTTATGATCAGCTGGTAACAATACATCGTCACCATCTCGGATTGTGTGGCTATTCCAATGAGTCTGGATCACGGCACTAAAATGGCGATAAAATGAGATTATTTGAAATAAATGCTCATCCAACTTACGGAAATAACAGAGGTATTCCCAACGTGATCATTATTAAGAGACGCTTGCATTATCGAAGTCTATAAAATCTGTTTCCGAAAAAAAAGGCTTGTCTAATTTCCTTTTACCACGCACAATGGATAAACACGAATGAAAGGATTAAGTGAAGATTAAGTGAAGACCTCCTCAATAAAAACGCTGCGACAAATACAAGACTTCCAGGAAAACAACAAAACGCGGCCGAATTTGAATGCGCTCATTTTCTGTACGGCAGACGGCCTCTTTTTGTCTCGTCTGCTTTGGCATTGGTATTAATAATTAACATTATAATCATTTCAACCCTAAATGACTAGATTGGACTGTCATATGCTAATTTTCAGACCAATTCAATCGTCACAAAATGAGTTTAAAATTAGTCCATTTATGAAAAGGGGGTGTTTTTGTTCTAAAAAAAAGGAAATTACGAGCTCATGAGGGCTCGTCTGGATCTGCACGGTTTGCATAAAACGCTATAGCAGGCTTTCATGTTCAAAGGGTTAAGACGGTAAAAAGGTTTACGGAGACACTGCATTGGCGATGGGAGACATGTATACTCCAAGTATAGACCAAGTACCGCTCGTGAGCCCAGAGGTGGAAATTATTACTAGGTTAGCTCCCTTGGAGCTACCTAGTATCGCAGGCGTAGAGATGGAATGTCAACTATTTCTAGATTTAAAACTACCATTATCAGTGTTGAATTTGTAATGTTTCATTAATTAATTTTACTGAATTAGCACATGTAAACTAAAGAATAAAGCACACAGTCTGACTTATTATTAGCTGATTTATTTATAGATCGGCTAATATATTGGTCATCCATCGAATTCTGAAAAAGTTTGTAGCAACCCTTTTCTCCGCTATTCGGTAATCTACGAACGCGAACTTTGCTGTATCACTTCCAAATTGCATCAACGATAAAGTTTGCATTTTTGGCAATTATCTCCGTTTAAAACTTTAAATATAGCCAAATAACACAATTTTGAATACGTAATGAGCTGAACGCCGGAAGAGATTGAACCCGGAAGTTGTTGTTGTTGAAGTCCATAGTTGGCTCTAATGGCCATATACGCCAACATACGCCGATTATTGGGCTAATTTAAAGCTTTTATTTATTAAACAGAACAAGTTTCAGCCACGTATAATCGCGTAAAATGTGTTTATTCGGCTAATTTATAATCGACCTCTGCTCAAAATCTCCTCCGACTAGCAACCCCAGCATCTCGGGTTTATCCCATTGGATCGCGTATGCGCGTCATTTGTTTAATATATTTACATTACAGTCAATGTTTTGTCCTAATGTCCAATTAAACAATAGTTAACTGAACTGTCACCATAGGTATCGCATCAGTTTAGTGGAACTTTAGTGATACGTCGCGGCCATTATGGCGACTTGTGAGGTCATATAAAGTTAATATATTGAATATCATCCGAATGTTGGTGATAAATAGGACGGTGTGTGTGTCGTATTGTTTATGTTTTATTAAGAGTTGTTGAAAATAGTATTAACACACAATAATGAATGATTTACATGTATCTTCAAATATATTAAAATAAAAAATAATCTGGCATTACTGTTTAGGGGCGAGTGTGGATTATATATAGTACATCAATTTTATATTGCCTAATGATTTCTGAACGGAGCCGCCGGACACACAGGTTGAAGTAACGAAGCAATGTATATACATACATTAACTTATATACATAAAAAGCATCAATAAGTGAGAAAAAAATAAGCTAACATTTGTGTTACTCCATCTTATAACACATTAATGTGTATAGGAGGGAGTAAAGAATTGCTTTAACTTATTTTTTTCACTTATTGATGCTTGTTTATATATTACCCCCCTTGAGGTAACATATTATGTCACGCAAATTTCTATGGGGACAGCCATATTGTCGTGCTAAGGCTAAACGGCGAGTACGACCAAGAACATAGTGCCCTGTACCAACTTGTCCTATGGCGTTACGAATTAAGACATTTCGTGCTATGAATACAACAGCTATATTTTTATATTGCCTGATGATCTGCCGGACACCATGCATCACATCTGACATACCGATGCTGTGTATTGACAATACTGGATGTAACTACGATGAGTCAGCGCTGTTATTGTACCGATACCTCCAACTTATTGACTTGATTCCAAACACGGATACCCCCACTGACCATTTTGCTTACAACTGTCTTCAATGTCCGCCCGGTCCGTTTTGTCGTCTGGCCCCGGAGTGAAAGTGATGGGGATTCCCATAAACTGAGTGTACATTTCCCCGTACCAGACCAGGATCTCCATGCCAACCGCGATATCCCGGCACACCTGGAAAAGTGTAGGTTACAGTTAGGAATATTGTCTCAATTACGGGTGTATTGCAGATTTCTAGGTCTAAGCTATCTCAATCTATTTCTATCGTTTGTACATATTACCTAGATATTCAGACCGACCGACCGACCGACCGAACGAACGATTTCGAAGACATTCTGTCTATTTTACAATCACTATTCTTAAACAACTAAAGTAAATAAATTGGTCAGCCGGCAGTTTATCACTTGGTGTGCGGCTTACCTCGTAGTATATCTGGTTGTCCTCCTGGATCACCGTGACGTTCTGCTCGAGGCTGTGGCGCGCGCAGTTCACGTACGACATCCAGTTTCCGGTGGCCCCGCGTCCGTCTATGAAGTGGCTGAGGCGGCCATCTTTAAATATCTGAGGGAAATGGTACAATGAGTCGGAGCTATAAAAAAAACAAAACCGAATGTAATTAATCCTGGCAGGGGTGCCGGAACAGGTCCGGCAGGTCCGGCGACTGCAGAATCAATAATTTGTGACATATTTGGAATTCATATAAAGACTGAATGTAAACATATTTCTGCAATTTTTCTCCTTTCTTATCAAAAGTGTATACTGTTACCACTCAGTTGAACCGTCTCGGTGAGACGGTTCAACTGAGTGGTAACAACATACACTTTGTGTGGGTAGCGGGGGCACCCACTATATTCGCATAGGGACCATACATACATTTCATCATTCGTCCCAGATTACCGGACCAATCCTATGATTCTGCCTGGCCTGATACGGGAAAGTATACAATCTGTTTATTTATTCGTACGATGTTGGCATATTTTACAGAAAATGGAGGATATGTCTTTTGAGTGTGTATCAGGGACGGATCCAGCATTTGGGGAACGGGAGGGGGGGGGGGGGTTGTTGCGAAGGCAACTCTTGCAATCTACTCATGTACCGTCCGTAGCTAGTACGGGAGTAATTGCAAGAGTTACCGTTCGCAACTAGGGGGTTGTTCTATTTTCGAGCTCTTCGAAATGCACTTTCCCGTGTTTTACGGCATTTCAATTCAGACTCCAACTGGTGGTAAACTGTGATCTATGTAAACTCCGTGGCTGAACGGGGCGGGGGGGGGGGGGGGGTTGCAACACCGGAACCCCCCTCTAGACCTCTAGATCCGCCCCTGTGTATGACATACATGACTGAATCAATGCAGACTATTTCATCCAATGGCCCTGCAGACGATTTATATAATGTGGGCGTGGTTTTCATTCTGTTCTGTGTATTTCCTATACTAGGTAAACCACAGGTAGTTTGCTTGGTGGTAATATGGTATAGTGTTCTGTTATACAATCACACAATAGAAACTGGCACAAACAGTGTGTTCTCACTGTTGGATGGACCAACTAAGGAAGACGGACAGAAGGACAGACGTGGATGAGTGTGCAACAGGTAGGCGGACATACCTCCCACATATAGCTGTTGTCGTCGAACGTTTTAATTTCACTCGTGTTTACAACCTTGCCCTTAAAGGGGCCATATCGCTTCCCTTTCTTCATGTCCTCCTTCCGACAAAACACGCCATAGTGAATGACCCCCGCAAACGTAGTCGGGCAGATACACAGTTCTGTAACAGACGGACATGCGGGGTATCATAATTATTGTTTATCCCGTCAACACAGTGCGTATGTGCCGTGAAACATTTTTGATATCCTGTCAATACGACATAATCACTGCGTATGAATATGCGCGGCGACTGGGATTATATTTTTGCATTTTACAGCCATTTGTAGGTGTTGACGGGATAAATAGAATAGTAGGTTAGTGCCGTGAATGGTAAAAATATCTTGCGCGGCACGGAAACGGGATGTGCTCGGCAGAGCCTCGCCCATCCCGTTTCCTGAGCCTTGACAGATATTTGTTCCCATTCACGGCACTAACCTACTATTCTTTATATTTTGTTCTTTTCTCAAAATGATCTATAAAAAAATCACGAATTTGTCAGCATTGAATATTTGAATACTTATGCAAAGTTCTCATTAGTATCGTATATACAACAGTGTGAATCCATCACCGACATGATTTGTAACGAACGGAAATACTAGACACAGTTGCAAAGAATTCACCACGGAAGCGGTGTCACGCATGCCGGGGCATTTGATCGTAACATGACCATGGGCATATACAAAAGCAGGCATGACAAAGGTTAGCGGGGCCGGAGGATCGTGGGTATGTCACAACATGATAGAGGATCATCAGCTAAATAAAATGCATGTGTGAAATATGAACAGTTTCTGTCAATTCACCCCAATGCTAAGGTTTGTGAAGTCTGTGATCTTGACCTTTGAACTAATGGGGCTCGGTGGGTCGTGGACGTTTCACAGAATGAAAGACGACACTCAGATGAATGCATGCGTGAAATATCTAGATGTTCCATGAGAGGAAACAGAAGTTATACGAAATCGGCCCCAATGTTGATCAATGCAAATGTTATTGACGCAGATGACGAAGGAAAAACCCACCGATTAATGTCGCGCCTGCAGCGAAAGCATATCGTATCGACTTCGCGTTATTGAGGTGTACACATAGTATCACATATTTCGACACGACGGTAATGTACGTGCGTGCGTCTGTACGCGAGTCATACCGGTGGGGAGGTCGAGCGGAGGCGGGTCGGGGCGGGTGTATTTCAGCGACGACACCATCAATGGGGAACACGTGCTGGCGCCATTGGACAGGATTCTATCAATGCCTGCAAACACACATGTATAGCTACATACACAGGTGTGGATCCAGGCGGGGGAGTGTCCGGCGCACGCCCCCTCTAAAGTTGGTCGAGTTTAGAATTTAACCCATTTTGTACCTGGAAAGATATGATTATTTCCTTATTTCTCACCCAAATTGTATGTTGTTACCACTCAGTTGAACCGTCTCGTCGAGACGGTTCAACTGAGTGGTAACAACATATACTTTTGATAAAGAAATGCAGAAAATAATCCGTATGTTATGAAGGTTGACGATCATATGTGTCTCATTTGAAAGTCACGCCCCCTCTAGACATAATTCCTGGATCCGCCCCTGATACATGCATTGTAACGTAACTAATGGGAAAATATGACGTCTGTTGCAACAACACCAAGCAAAACTGAACATAGTATACAGTGATGGACTTAATTAAGAAACTAAAGTATAACCCAGGTAATGGCCAGGTTCACATTAGTATAGTTTGAAAGGAAATTCGAGTATTCATATGTGTTACTACTACCAAGCAGACCACATATGGAAGCAGGCATATCGGACATTTCTCTCATTTACTGGTACATGTACATCGTTTACTAAGCTTTATGCACAATTCCGGAAAAGAAGATAAGAAGAGACTGACAGCTAGGCTGATTAAAAAAATTAATAATGATAGCCACCGGAATGGCTTAAATTGTGGTCTTTGAAAACTTAAATACACTTCGGTCTGTGGCAGTTTAGAACTCCATAAACACAGATATCAGTAGCCGATTTCACCAACATTGCAAAGTATACTTTTCTAGCAAAGTCTACTTTGAGGGAGTAATCATTTATTTTTCCTGAAATGCATTATTTCATATAAAACTAACAACTGCATGATTAAAAGTACATACATGTATATGCAGAATTATTATACTGAATTTATTACATTATCACAGCCAAAATGGCTGTGATAATGTAATACATTCAGTATAATAAAAATTAATAAATTTATTCTTAAATTGAAAATGTTTCCCTCACAGCCATGTAGCGACTAACTTCCCTGACAAGATAGCAAGGGCACTACTGTCTGTTTCACGAAAGCTGCCCAAATTTTACGGCCATATAAACAATGCAAAAACAATATTTTTTTCGATAATATTAAATTAAAGGAAAATTTTAGAATGAGCCTACTTTTTATTTCGTGAAATTTGGTCCACTATTGATTTTATTGCGAAAAATACTGGACCGATTTCAAAACTTAACTTTCGTTTTCTTAGATCATTTCCAAGCTATGTAGCTAAATTTCAGAAGCAATTTCCATTTTTTTTCGTTTTTCGACTCCTCATCCAGGTTCTCCACCTCTTGTTTCCCCATATTAAATTCCCATAGAGAACTCAGTTTTCGTAATAAAGTCAATATTGGACCAAATTTCACGAAATAAAAAGTAGGCTCATTCTTTAATTTTGCTATAATTAAATATTATCGAAAAAAATATTGTTTTTGCATTGTTTATATGGCCGTAAAATTTGGGCAGCTTTCGTGAAACAGACAGTAGGATTATACTCTATTCAATTACCAGCGAGAATAGTATACCGATTGCGTTTGGAAACGATATAACATAAGAGATAGACGTACATTGGAGTCTTACTAGACGTGACCTAAGTTCTGAAAAAGTAGGCCAAGTCAGTCTGGAATAATTGTGACCGCGATGTCTCACATTCCAGCCCCAATGTCGATCATATGTATCAGTGTAGTTGATCAGTCTTATTACGTCAAATGTGCTGCCTTACTGTGAGCCAGTTCGCCAACTTTAAGTCCGCTCAGCGCGTGTATGCAGGTTCCCGGGTTCCCGCGTTTGCCGGCGTATCCGTACAGAACATTATCAACATCCTCCTGCCGGAAGTAGTAGGTGCTGGGAACCTGTGGCTGGTGCCCGAATAGCAGGCGGTTGGATAGCTCGCTCAATGCTTTGAACGGAACCAACTCCGGATGTGACGTAGCGGATGCAGTTCGTGGATACAGTTGCTGGTATTGGGTAGGTGGCGGGAAGCTGTAATGTTTGAAGTACATATGTTTGTAGAAAGTTGCTGAAATATGCAATAAGCATAGAGTGCAATATTTTGATGCAAAAAATGACCTCGACAACTGATCCATGACACAAATTGACTTCCAAAAGTTTCTATTGTCATTCTATACGAGTATTGTGAGATGGGATTCATTCTCCATTTTGTTTCAGTATTGACAAATTGCACGACACAAACATGTCATAGAACCATATTTTAACCCTTTCACCCCTAAATAACTGGATTTGATATGTTAATTTTGCAACCAATCCAATGGTCACGAAATGTTTTTCCGACAAGTCCATTTATGAAAAGGGGTCGTTTTTGTTCTCAAAAATAATATGAAATAGTCATTACCTATGACGGGCGACGTTAGTGTATGAAACTAAAAACATGATGTTAGTATGCTATGAACGGTACCGTGGTATTGTAGTATTGCAGAGCTACTTCCCGTAACTACCATGGTGTTACAGCTTCTGTATTATAATTAAATAGTGTCATTGGCGCACTTCTCCTATTTGAACCAGTGATACATTTTAGATATTTCCTTTTCATATATAGTACACTAATATCATAGGCATTATAAAAAACTTTATTAGTACATTTACGATGTCATGTTAAGAAAAAATAACAAGGCTAAGCATCTCCAGTGATATTATTCCCAATTTTCACAATGTCGGTCATCATTGAGTACGACTGTATGTGTGTGTGGGGGGGGGGGGGGGGCGGGCCTGCTCCCGGCAAAAAAAAAAAATAAAAAATAAAAAATAAAAAAAATAAAAAAAATCTACAATACTCGAATAGTAGGATGACTTTTTCGTGGCCTAGGTGTCAGGAAATCGCATCTGCGCCGATCTGGAATTTCAAAATATCGTGAGGGAAAACTCCCAGACCCCCCGACTTTACGATTTCGCGCTCGCGGAGGTCGGCTATGCCGAATTGTAATTACAGACCCCCCCCTGCAATTATTTCTGTTTCCGCCCCTGTAGACACACACTTGCAATGTACTACAGTCGAACCTCCCCGAACGGCCACCTCTCTACAACAACACCCTCTCTATACAGGCCCGTAGCCAGACCTGTTTGAAGGGGGTGGGGTCGTTTCGAAGGCCCAATGGGTCTGAGGTATATAGGGGGGTCTAAAAAAATGTACTTCGAGGCTGGGCGGGGGGGGGGGGGGGGACGCCCCCCCCCCCCCCCCCACCCCCCCCCCCCCCCCCCCCCCCCCCCCCGGCTACGGGCCTGCTATAACAGCCACTATTTTATATCCCAAATGGATGGTTTCCTCTGTATCTAACCATTATACTGCTGAGCACGAAACTTGTCGTCTGCTGTTACTTTTGCCTTATTCTCAATAAAAACATGTTTTGACAGCATTTTAGAAAATGATTCTAAAATGTTGTCAAAGCATGTCATTGAGGAGTATTATTGAAGAAAAAAATAAACAGCGGACGACAACATTTAGTTCAGCATTAACCTCCCTACAACAGCCACCTCTCTACAACAGCCAGTCTTGCGTCTTCACATGAGTGGCTGTTGTAGAGAGGTTGCACTGTAGTATACTTTTTTCTGGTAGTTGTGTTCGGCAATTATCACGGATCGTTTGACTATGTCTTGTAATCTTAAACTCACATCAGCGAAGTTCAGTGCAGTGTGGCGGCTATAGAAAGTATACAGGGTGTCGTTTCACTAAACTTCGTACGACTAAAATGTTCGTAAGCGCAACTTTAGGATCGTCTGGAAATATCAATTGATGGATTTACATTTATTGAACATAGGCTGCATATGCAGCCTATGCTCAACACATGTAAATCCAATAATTGTTTACAAGAAAACTTTGTTAATGTGAAATTTACAGACTATCAAAAAGTTTGCACTTACGAACATTTTAGTAGTACGAACTTTAGTGAAACGGGCCCCAGGTGCGTCCTTCCAGTGATGCTATTTTATCCCGTCAACACAATGCGTATGTGCCGTGAAACACGGTGCCGTGAAACATTTTTGATATCCTGTCAATACGACCTACTCACTGCGTATGAATATGTGCGGTTGCTGGGATTATTTCTTTGCATTTTAAAGCCATTTATATGTGTTGACGGGATAAATAGAATAGTAGGTTAGTGCCGTGAATGGAAAAAAATATCTGGCGCGGCACGGAAACGGGATGTGCTCGGCAGAGCCTCGCCCATCCCGTTTCCTGAGCCTTGCCAGATATGTTTTCCCATTCACGGCACTAACCTACTATTCTCTATATTTTCTCAAAGGGTTAAGCGATACTGATTTGGAAATGTAAAATGGAACACGAGGAACTATCGAGAGATAGCGTTACACCTTGACGGTTCAATATTGACGTCTACTGTTTGTCAAGGTCATTACCAAGGTCAGGAATGATCGAGACAAATTGTCTCCCCCAATTATCATAAGAACCAAGTATACTTCAATTGTTATGACGTTATGGCCAATATAGCTTGATCTGACGAACGAAAAGTGGTAACAATGCAGTCAGTTGAAGTGTAAGGGATAGGCCAGAGTAGATAAGTACACGTAGTCACTTAATCACTTATAATGTACACTATATTACATGGGGAACACACAGGAATACATGATACATTGATATGCGAACATCACTGTACTGTGCATGACACTATTCAATTACTACAAGGTTGTAAGCCAATCGACTGTTATACTTTAACGCAACTTAAAAGCTATAGACGAATAAACTCGGTATGTGGTATCTCAATGGTCCCGTAGTGGACAATAGTATGAATGCACAAAGTACTTTGATGATCGCTAATCAAAGTGAAATAACATACAAGTATAACATGGCATAACGAACATTGGAGGACAAATGACAATCATCTGAGCTACCCCAGTGCTGGCGTATCTCAATAGATAGTGTAACCTCTGAGTATCAAGGTCCCAAGGTCTGCCTCACCCGCAATATGAGGTCTAGTCAACCATATGGCTATAATCCAACTTCAAGTGGATTAATCCATAAACAATATATGTAGTCTTACTACAATCCTTTAGCCATGATATGCCATGATAGGAGTATTACCATACACTATCAAAGTATACATATGTATTGCCTATGCAATATATTTCCAAAGTATGAATGTCAAAGTCAAAGCCGGATGTGGTTACATCACATGATAGTCAATAACGATAATGTTCCGGAAGCTGGTTCCCGGAAGTAAAGTTCCACAGGTAGTATTATCTCCGGAAATGGTGGACCAGATGTAAAGTTCCTATGGTATCACTCGACTGTAGCAACCCGGATGTGGTAGACCCGATGTAAAGTATCCATGGTGAATCAATGGGTTGTAATACCGGAAGTGGTAGACGGATGTAAAGTTCCGATATAATACAAAAATGGCGATTATCACGTTGGCTAAGACGCCGGGAAAAGTTTCACTTAGGTGACATTCAACTCGGTGGTAGTATAATTATATGATATGTGTGTATGGCGTTTCACTTCACTAAACTATGGCTGTGACTGTCTGCTGAACGCGAGGTAGCTATCACACACTGCTCTATACAGGCCTGTACCCGGAGCTGCTACACACACTGCGCCAGACAGACGTACGGACACTCGGACGACCCGATACTCTGCACTGACTGGGGTCTGCCCTCAAACGAGTGGACCAAAACATCCAATGTGGCTCGCTGGAGCGTTCTCAATAGGCAAAATCCTCCGTGTCACTGGTGAATACAGTACTAGTCTTCTGTAACCAGAAAATATGTGTCCCGCCAACACATAGCGAGACATCGCTTATATACGCACCAGTGAAACCATGCACGGAATAATGGATATGCCTACCCCTCGTACGACATCTCACATAAATACTACAAAACCATGGCTTTTGCCATGTCACCCGTGGGTTATATTAGGCATAAATATATGTTCCCACGCCTTAAATTCAACCAAACCAGTGTACAGCCCTCGTGGAATAAATACCATCCAACATGGTATACCCCACAACTACCATAAATCTGCACACTGTAGACCCAGATCTCATAATCCGAAATCTACTCGACTGGTCTCGACAATGCGAAGGTCGCTTCTTGGCCCCGCCAAACCCCTCCATATCGGTCCTACGGCTATACACTCAAATGAGAGTGTAGCACATACTAAACTCAAATATCGTGGTCATTTACGGAAATATCACGACACAAAACATCACCAGTATGGGATCTGATATATCCGTGTTGGCCAGTACCAGGCTATGCTGAAACACTAACCCGTAGCATACATAACAGGGCAGACCATGGTATGGTCTGCGCTGTATACTGGCTTCACCATCAGAAGGTCCCTTATATGGTGAAACACTGACACGCGGACAAACTCGGCTGGCACGGACAGTGGACATCCGTAATACTAAAAGGTATATTTTCCCTAGCGAAACCAGCACACGCAGTCAACGAGTTCTCTACCACACACACGCATAGTCTGTGGTAAATATGGCGTGACATCAGTAAAACATTGCTCATAAAATAGACGTATATTTAAATCCGCAAATAGGACACGCATAAACGTATCTCCACCAATACAACATAAGCCCCTTATTACACGCACATTGCACATGGCAAATGTACATGCCAAACCACAGGTGTGCAAAAACCACAGGTGTGTGAAACCACAGGTATGTGGAATCACAGGTATGTGAAACCAATAATACGCACAACAATACAACACAGTACCACACACCACAAATATACAATTATACGGATTCCAGAATGTACAAGAATGCACGTGTCACGCGACACTGTTTGTGTTCAAAATCTTTTATTTATCGATAAAACATGTTTTGTCGGCGTATGTGATACTAAAACATATATCGTTCAGAAAAAAATAAATAAATAAATAAACGACAGATGGCGAAAATTAAATCCAGCGTTGTAAGGGTTAAATGTGATTCTTTTTGAACATTCAAACCGTACTCGTGTCACCTGTAGTAATTTAAAACACCACAAAAGTGGCAATTAGAGGAATTAGGGATGGATCTTTACAAGGATAATTTCTCGCTTTCTCTCAAAAAGTGACATAAAAGATAGTGTTCCTTGTAACGTAGTATTTACACCTACAAAGGGTATAAACTTGTGTGAAATCGATGCACAATTTAACTCTGCATGCTAGCGGCGAAAATATCCGCCAAACGAATTAGGAGTATATGTTTTATTTCTCTCTGTAAATATGTCTTGACATTTCATTGGACACAATTCTAATGAAATTCCAAGACATATTCATGACATTTATGAGGAGAAATAAAAGAAAATATAATGAATTGTCATCTGCTATTTTTGAACTATTTATAGCCCACACATTTCCCAGCATGCAAAGAGTTAATGCAATGTTTTTTTCGCAATAAAATCCTTTCTCGATCGCCGCGAGGATATGGGTCGCCGATCGTACATTAATTGCAGATATTGTAAGGTCCAATTTTGTTCAGCATGTGGTCCAAGTACAGCTGTAAGCGGGACGATGTCGTGAACATTCGACGTTTCTGTTGTCTGAATATGAAAAGCTTCAATCTGAATGCACGCTAACATGTGTGCCATGTTAATATAAGGAATATATACGGTAGGATGTTATTTCAAGGCAACATGTTGGGGAAATTAGTATCATGGACCGTGAGTGAAAATTTGTCAAGTCGTGATACAAATGCAATAATACAAAACAATCAAGAACTAGATACAGTAAATGTGGGATTATATTTCAATGCAACATGTTTTGATCATTAGTGCCATGGACTGTGAGTGAAAATATTGTCAGGTTGTGACACAAATACAATAAGACTGTGCGCACTAGCAATTGATATGGTTCGTACTTTGGGACCCTAGCATTTTGAGTTGAGTCTCTAAAAGACAAACTGCTACCATAAGTTAACACTCCCAAAACAAACACAAGTCGGTGGTAGGACAAGCTGATCACAAGCTGAGGTAACAAATGTCTCAAATATGTTACCATAGCCATTTTGTCCATGTGGCAGACTTCCACGCGCTACCCTTGAAGGTGGTCTCCCACTAGGTGAGTAAGCGACTGCGATAGAGTACAAATTGGATGTAAATATGTAGGCTTTTTCTCTCGCACTATTCGAGTGACTGTGAACTGTACATAGTGAGTAACGCATGGAAGTAACGGTGCCTGTCATCAGACATGAACACTGCCTTTCAGAGCAAACAGTTTTTATACTCACTTTTTTAAATACTAAATGGGTATATTGTTTTCGTCACGGGTGCCCGTCCGTCTGTCCGTCCGTCACGTTTCTTGTAAGATATAACTTTTTAACCGTAATATATAGGGACTTGAAACTAGGTGTGTGTCTTCCTTATAGTGTGTAGATGCGCAGTGAATTTCGATTTTTCATTCAACCTCCGGTCATGGATTATCTCCCTCTTTCAACTTCGCATTTCGGAAACGTGGGTATATTGCGATGGCGCGCCATTGACTGAGCTCTAGTTTTAATGTAATTTAATGTTGAACGTATTGTTCTCCCCGTATGCATGTGTATTTCCATTTGTATATGTTGAACTAAACGGTCGCATAGACCCAATCAACCAATCAGTTAATCAATGTACTTCTGTGGTTTTCTACAATTATGAATTGTTAAAACGCTCAGTAAACACGACGTCAATAGGAAGAAATCAGCACACCGAATTAACGTACCCGCGCACGTTCATACTTGCTGGTACATGAACTTGCGGGTTTGATTTTGTCGCTTTGCACATTCATGTGTTACCAAAAGACTCACGCTCATCCGTCTTTACATTCATTATTTAATGCCATTCATGCTTCTAGTTCGATTATGTCAACTTGCAAACTGTTGCAAATGTTGGCGTGTGAATCTGCGTATGATTACAAACTGATGTATGTTTAAAAACACCATTAAGGAGTTAACTTAGCGGCGTCATTCGTATGACAATGTCGCGTAATTAGAAACAGATTTGTTCACAATTAAATAACTTTTCAAACCTGAATAATGTATTCATTAATTGGCGGCACTAGATGCATTTACAAGACAGCAAGTAAACCGTATGTAATATGTTTGCGTTTACTTTTTAATTTGTGGTCATGTCAACAGGTATCATGACCTTTTGTCAGTACAAACACGTTTTGTTTTGCGCTTATTATATATTTTGCTGTCAGTTAAACACTCTTATGTGCTTATTAAATTATTAAAGTATTTGTTGTCAGTTTTTTGTGTTTACTTTGTGTACATTCCATAGTAATTTATTTTGTTGTCATTTCAAATACGCACGTTCATACTTGCTGGTACATGAACTTGAAGGTTTGATTTTGTCGCTTAGCACATTCATGTGTTACCAAAAGACTCATAGTTAGGTGGCATAGTGAAATTACCGTTACCTGACTGATAAAAGCACCATATTTGGCATAAGGCTCCCTTAGGGCCTATTAATTAATGTTAGCCTAGGAGCCCTCCAGAGATTTTAATGTAAAGCACCAAAATCCAAGATGGCAGCCATATATAATAATAATCATAATAATAACAAAACATTTGCGCCGAATATCCACCCGACTGTGCGCTCAATGTACTTATGCCCCTATGACGGAATGTCAGTGGGGAAGTATGTTTTGTGCCTGTCTGTCTGTGCGTGCGTCCGTGTGTGTGTCCGTCCGTCCGTCCGTCACACGTTTGGTTCACCGTGTTTGAAAAGTATTTTTCTCAGCGACTGCAACACCCACAGCCACCAAACTTGCACAACATACTTGCCTAGTGGTGTGCTACAAAACTAATATGCAGTATGTGACCTTGATTTGACCGTGACCTACTTTTTTCCACGTTATTGACTTAACCGTTTTTCGAGAAAAAGCTGCCAATGGGGGCATTGCTGCGTCTTATAGACACAATTTTGAAGATGACATTAAAGATGTCCAAGGCAGTCACTTATTAGAACATCTACAGTAATTTAAATGGTACAGACGAAACTAATTTCGAGATCCAGCTGCTGGAAGGGGTGACCTGCCAGATATACAAATGTCAAGCAGACTTCTTGCCCTTGCCATTGAAGGCAGATGTTGTGTCACTACCTGAAAATGCATGGACCACAGGCAATGCTCGTGATTGTGGCTCCCCCAGGCTCGCACAGATAAAGTTGATGTGGTAAAACCTATAATTCTTGCCCATGCCAAAGGCCACACAGATGTCGGCCAAGGGTTGAGTCGCAATGAGATCATGGAATGTGCCTGCAAGGATGACTACAACATTTGTATCCACTGTACGCACTTGAATAGTATTTTCTCCATGCTCCAGTGCATGCAGTACATGAACCACGATCCTGCTCATGATTGCAGTTTTGCATGGGGGTGCTGGTTCCAATAGATATTACAGATTGCCCTGATGTGACATATACAGCTTTGGCTGGTGGCCAGTTGAACTTTTCAACCTTGGAAGTCAAAAAGGAAAACAGCTCCTTCTTGTTGTCTGGGTCACGGAGGAAGTACACTCAATTGCCTGGAAGTTTTGTATCTCCCGACACTTTCCTGCACACGCCATTGCCATTCTTTTCCCGGGTAGATTCCTTTAAACTGTCTGGCATGTATGTGTCCCACACAACATCCAACCTTGTGGCAGCCTGTAGCTGCTTCTCTAGGTATGGTATGAAAACCCTGTCTGCATACTCGTGGAAGGGCAGGTAGTTAACGATGACAGCACCATCCAGGACCTTGCAGTCGTAAGTCGATGGTAGCTCTGATTGCCCGGGCTGCTCAAGACATTGCAACAAGTCAGACTTCGTGTTTGGAAGATGAAGCTTGCCAAAGTCTGAGAGGGAAGGAGGGAAGGACTGTATCTCATGTGCAAAGAACTCGGCCAAGTCACCTTCACGGTTCTGCATGGATATGTATAGCTGGCCAAAGAGTGCAACATTGTTCTGAAGCTCTTTGATCTTCTTCCCCTGCTTAGATGTTGCCTTGTGTTGAGGTTTCCTGAAGAGTGCCAGAGAATTCCTCTTGATTGGGTCATGGATAGAGTGGCTGCGCACATTCTTGACGAATTCCTGGTATTGGTTCTTGCCTATATCCTCCATGGTTACTGTGGTTACCACTGATTTGTCTGTACAGTTGCGATTATCAAGAGTTACTAGATTAGAGAAATCATCCAATAATGGGTTTCCCATTCTTCTGATGGTTTCGGAGAGACTGGTAGCCTGTCGCTGGAAGGTCTTCTATGTCGAGAGACCCTGCTCGTGGTGCTGGAAGTTCTTCGGGATTTCTGTGTCATCATCAGGAAGGTATTCTTCCTCAAACTAATTCAGCAATCTGGCCATCTCTGGCCCCGGGAGCATCCACCATCGAAAGGCAACAGGGTTTTCTGTAAGCCCAACAACACCGCCCGAACCTTTCACAAACTTGTTCTCCTGATCATGAGCCTGGTCAAATGGGATCGTAGAGAACTTGTTGGTGGTCTTGAAAAGGACCCAATGAGAACACTTTTCAAACTCATACTTGATAGTGTCGGGCAAGGACTTCATATCCCTGATGTGGACAGGCACCCACCGTGAGTAATTCACATGCTCCAAGGCAAAGCACAGTGGTGTGAATTCCTCCAAGATGTCCACATAGAGAGGGAAATGTTTCTCTCTGTGAGCCCTGATGAAGATGAGAATTAGGGTTTCATATCTCATGATTAAGTCCCAGTACATGAAAATAGAACTCTTCTTCAGCATGTCGTTTCTCCAAGCCATGACAGACTCGTTGACTCCCTCGCTCTGCACGAAAGCCTCCTTCTGGAGATTATGCAGGGTCAAGAGTGTGACTTGGTGGGCATGCCTGGTTCGAGTTAGGACCACAACATGATAGGACCACAACACTATATAAAAAGCTTGAAATGTGTATTTACAATCAGTTGTTGGTACTTTCCTTATGGAACCATGAGAATTTACAAAGATTACAGACATCTTTTGGTGATTTTGGCGGCCATCTTGGAATTTCGTCATGATAATGGGCATGACATGTGAAAATTGCAATAGTAAAAATCTGATTCAGTATGTTCAGTGACTTAAAAATCAATATTTGGAAACCAAGCTGGTCTTCTTACGACTCATATGACTGGAGAACAGCTTTATATTCCATAGATGGCGGCCATCTTGAATTTTGGTGCTTATATTAAAATCTCCGGAGGGCTCCTAGGCTAACATTGATTAGTATGCCCTAAGGAAACCTCATGCCAAATTTGGTGCTTTTATCAGCCAGGTAACGGTAATCTCTAAATATAGCCCTAACCAACCTAACTATCACGCTCATCCGTCTTTACATTCATTATTTAATGCCATTCATGCTTCTAGTTCGATTATGTCAACTTGCAAACTGTTGCAAATGTTGGCGTATACTCTATGTGTAACGGTAGATACTGTAACGTCATTTTACGTAGCTGGACGTCGCTTTTACTTTGCTCAAACGACCTGCATAGTGGAGTTGTATAAACTATAATATATTAATGAATATTGCAGATATCATGATCAAATACAAAGTGTTCAATTCATCATACGAATACCATTGTCATACTAACAAAATGTCAAAATGATCAAACATTTCCCGAAGACAGGTTTTCTCGCGACGCGGCTCATTTAATAGAAGTAGAGTGCATACTGTATCAGGTAGCAAGCTTTGCCTTGACCAATTCATCAAAATTAAACTTTTCTTCGCTAGTTAGACTCTTTCACCCCGGGGTGAAAGAGTCTAACTAGCGAAGAAAAGTTTAATTTTGATATTAATCTCCCGTAGATAAATCAGTATTCGTAATAAAATCAATATTTGACCAAATTTTGAGCAATAAAAACAAGGCTCATTCTTAATTTTGATAACATTTAATATTATATAACAAAAATATAGTGTTTGCCTTGTTTATATGGTCGTACAATCTGGACAGGTTTCATGAAACAGACAGTAGATGCACTTATTCGGGTAACAACTATTTAACTATTTTTGATTGGTCGCATGGCGTCACATGAGCTGACAATACGATAAGTAAATGCAAAACAACGTGTTTTAGCTGATATGAAAATAGTAAATGCAAGAAAACGTATTTGAAATGACAACAAAATAAATTACTATGGAATGTACACAAAGTAAACACAAAAAACTGACAACAAATACTTTAATAATTTAATAAGCACATAAGAGTGTTTAACTGACAGCAAAATATATAATAAGCGCAAAACAAAACGTGTGTGGACTGACAAAAGGTCATGATACCTGTTGACATGACCACAAATTAAAAGGTAAACGCAAACATATTACATACGGTTTACTTGCTGTCTTGTAAATGCATCTAGTGCCGCCAATTAATGAATACATTATTCAGGTTTGAAAAGTTATTTAATTGTGAACAAATCTGTTTCTAATTACGCGACATTGTTATACGAATGACGCCGCTAAGTTAACTCCTTAATGGTGTTTTTAAACATACATCAGTGTGTAATCATACGCAGATTCACACCGTGATAACATTTAAAACATCACCGTTCCGACTTGGAACGGTCATCTAGAAAACTAGACCATTGGCTAGTTAAATCCAATGTACATGACGCCACATATCGTAACTATCACATATACACTCAGTTCTTTAACTGTGTTGTTATTTAAAACAACAAAGACCGTTAATTGGTACAGAACTGTGATATTAATTCCGCTATCCTGACAAACAGATATAGAAAACACTGGCAAAGGACGCACTGGGTTTAATAGACGCCTTGAAACAATTAAACGCATGAATAATGAAACAGGCAAGTGGTCCTGTTTGAACATACATCGTGTGACACTGCGTTGGTATGTTTCAAGGTGTATGATCACGTGGTACTAACAACAACAACAAGTACTGAAACTTCCAGAATCCATCTGATTCACAGTACGTATTATTTTATATTGTCCTTATTACGTAACGGATTTTGATGAAATATGGCGCATCAAGCGCGTCTTGTTAAGCTGCATTTGGTGGTCTTTGTATTTTCGCCCAAACTTTTGTAGTTTTTGCGAAGAATCGATTTCCGTGTCTACCGACACGGAAATCGATTCTTCGCAAAAACGACATAAGTCTGTGCCGAACTCCCTGGACCACCAAATGCAGCTCATGAAGACTCGTTTGCTGCGCCATATTTCATCAAAATCCATTACATATTAAGGAAAATATCAAATAATACTTACTTTGGAGTGGGCGACGTTGTTGTTGTTGTAACCACGTGATCATGCACATTGTGTTTGCTACAATCCATAAGACAAACGTACGCGTACTGAAAATACTAAAAAAGTAAAGTATGTTTACTACATATTTATAGTGCCAGTCACATTGCAAAGGCTTGTCATTTTTGACTCATGAGACACCGTATCGAACAAGCAGTACATCCAATTTATATTCTTCACGTTAGACAGGAAGGCAATTGGTACTGTTATATTATCATTAAGTAGCTAGCGACTCACTAACCGGCCACATCAGCCCAACATACATTGATGATAGCGATATACATCAGCGTCATTATCAGGATCCGGTTGCTCAAAAGCTCTGTTAACTTACCAGACCGTTAAATCCTTAACATAGTTAAGGATTTAACAGGCTGTCAAGCTAATATAGGTTTTGAGCAACCGGGCCCTGATGAATGCTATTTATATATTGAAGAGCAAGTTGACTCTGGAATTCTCCTCTCTGCGTGTGTTAATATTCATGTCACGAGGGCATATCTGCCTCCACGATCTGCACGTCACTATATTTACCGCCCTCAGGCCGGGGCAGAACGCCGTTCACATCGATTATGGGGGCAGTTAACGAGCGCACGGGGAGCCGCGCTTTTCCATTCAAGACAAATAACAATTTATACGTTACCATTAACGTATCGAAGTGTGAGATCTGTGTTCGGGTGAATCGCCTAGAAGACCAGTTTGATCAATGTACACAACAGTCTCCGTTAATCTTGGCCAGATTATCAACGTTTCTGAACATCTATCTATTGCCAATGTCAACGCACCATCAATCAATTTGAGCGTCTGAGCCTTAGCTGTAGCATAGCTCAAACTCAATCAATCATGCTTCTTAAATTCAAGCAAGACTAACGCATATACATAACCGCATACGTTAATATTGCCAAGTTTATAAACGTTTCTGAACATCTATTGGCAATGTCAACGCGCCATCAATCAATTTGAGCGTCCAGAAGCTTGAGTTGTAGCACAGCTCAGGCTCAATCAATCATGCTGCTTAAGTTCAAGTAAGACTAACGCATATATATAACCGCCTGTGTTAATCTTGCCAAGACGGCAATGTTTCTGAACACCTATTTCTAACTCGCAATCAATCATTTTGATTGGCTGAGCCTGATATGTGGAAAAGCTCATGCTTAGCCAATCAAGCTGCTTGGGTTCAAGTACAATACTGAAGTATTTGGAAATAAAGAAAAGACAAATATTGACAAGATTAGCGCAGGCGGTAGTGTATAAATCTGCTAACGATTTTCGTGTTTTCTTTTCTAGATTCTAGACATTTATATATACAAGGTGCATGATCACGTGGTTACAACAACAACAACGTCGCTCACTCCAAAGTAAGTATTATTTGATATTTTCCTTAATATTCAACGGATTTTTATTAAATATGGCGCAACAAACGCGTCTTCATGAGATGCATTTGGTGGTCCATGGAGTTTGGCACAGACTTATGTCGTTTTTGCAAAGAATCGATATCGATTCTTCGCAAAAACGACAGAAGTTTGGGCGAAAATAGAGACCACATGCAGCTTAACAAGACGCGTTTGATGCGCCACATTTCATCAAAATCCGTTACGTAATAAGGACAATATAAAATAATACGTACTTTGAATCAGATGGATTCTGGAAGTTTCAGTACTTGTTGTTGTTGTTAGTACCACGTGATCATACACCTTGATATACGGGATTTCGACATCCTGAAGGCATCTTTGTCGGTTTGAATTTAAACTATGCAACGTGACGTCAAATCGACACATTTTATAAATTATTACACAAATTATTACGCCAATGATGCCCTGGAAATAGTTCTAATGGAATTTACTCATATATGTTCTAAGTCATATTTATAAGATTGTGGTCTACAGGACCGACACAATACCTGATCTTCATAACAATGAGTATATCAGAATAGTATTATTCATGTATTATAAGCTAACCGAAAACTGGGTTTAAATGTGATTCATATGACTAATGGTACATATATACTAATGTGTGTGTTTGACCTTGGTGGTTGTGGCTGTTGTTGTAGTGTAGTATTTTAAAAAAAAGAAACTATTTAATGTGGACAGCAGAACATTACATTAACACTTACTGCGCTCAATTAAATTGTGTCGTCTGCTGGAAATGTTTCATTTTCAATATTTCTCGATAACAACCTGTTTTGACAGCACATGAGATTCGTCTCCACTGGAGACGATTCTCATGTGCTGCCAAAACAGGTTTTTTGCTAAGAATTAAGGCAAAAATGAACAACAGCAGACGACAATTTTCGTCTCCCGCGTAGTGAGGGTTAACAAGCAATCACGAAACCGTATGTGCATAGGCCTTGTTGAAACTACAAATACAATCCGTAGGATAGACATGACAATTACATTAATCCATAGCAAGTCATTATTTCATAAATAATTAAATTTCAAATCAGTGCGGTCCGTATACACGCATTCCGGGTATACTATTGACACCAGCCATTGTCATGTTGACGGCTCTGTCGTTGTAAATGACACATCATTACTGCAGATATATCTGTAGCCTATTTCAAAACATTGCAAAGTATATTTATCTAGCAAAGTATACTTTGAGGGAGACATTTTCAATCATTAAGGATAAATTTATTAATTTTTATTAATCTGAATTTATTACATTATCACAGCCATTTTGGCTGTGATAACGTAATAAATTCAGTATAATATAAGTCTGCATACTTTTAATCATCAAATATGTGCAGTGGTTAGTTCTATATATGAAATAATGCATTTTGGGGAAAATAAATTATTACTCCCTCAAAGTATACTTTGCTAGACAGGTTTTTTTCGCCGTAATTCGTGTACTTTTTGTGTGATAAAAAAGGAACTTTTATAAACGGTTATAATTCATATTTCATAATACCTATTTTGATGGCAAATGTATAAACTTAAAGGTATGTCTCTATGCTCCAATTTGGTATATAATATGTTTTTGTCTACGACGGGTGAAATTAATGTACCACACCTGTAGCCGATTTCACCACCATTGCAAAGTATACTTTTCTAGCAAAGTATATGAGGGAGTAATCATTAATTTTCGCAAAATGCATTATTTCATATAGAACTAACGACTGCATATAGTTGATGATTAAAAGTATGCAGAATTATTATACTGAATTTATTACATTATCACAGCCATTATTTTGGCTGTGATAATGTAATAAATTCAGTATAATAAAAAATAATAAATTTATCCTTACATTGAAAATTTCTCCCTCAAAGTATACTTTGCTAGATAAGTATACTTTGCAATGTTCGTGAAATAGGCTACAGATCAAGATTGTTAGAAAGGTTGCCAATGTGGTCATCAATAATGTGGGGCAGACACAGTTTCCTACTTTATTGTTTCTGACGATACAGTTTCAGTTCTTTTCAGTACTTTGATTATGCCAAGCGAAAATGGAATATATGGATGCAAAAGACGCCCGTATGTCTGTTTTGCCATAATATCTTTGCCATATGAATGATTGGCTTGAAATTTCATGAGCATGTTTGTCATCCATAGTTTATCCCCCGAACCACACATGCTGACCCCCGTGCCCAAGGGCAAGGTCAAATGACGTTAACATTAAGATTCAGTAGATTTTACATTTCCGTTTCAGTAGATTCTGTCTGCTATAACTGTTTTATCTCTACCATATGAGCAATGTCAAGGTGCATGATCATGTGGTTACAACAACAACAACAATGGCTCAAAGTGTTGAAAGCGCGCCCACTCCAAAGTAAGTATTATTTGATATTTTCTTTAATAGGCAACGGATTTTGATGAAATATGGCGCAGAAAACGCGTCTTCATGAGCTGCATTTGGTGGTCCAGGGAGTTCGGCACATACCTATGTCGTTCTTGCGAAGAATTCTTCGCAAAAAAAAAAACCGACAGAAGTTTGGATCAATGTACCGAGACCACCAAATGCAGCTTAACAAGACGCGTTTGATGCGCCATATTTCATAAAAATCCGTTACATAATAAGGACAAAATAAAAGAATACGTACTTTGATTCGGAAGGCTTATGGAAGTTTCAGTACTTGTTGTTGTTGTTGTAACCACGTGATCATACACCTTGAATTTGCTTGAAACTTCAAATGCATGTTTATCATTAGCATCCATATTTTCATTCTCCCACAACTTATGCTACCCCTGTGCCCAAGGTGAAGGTCAAATGACTTTGACAAGTTTCGGTTCAGTAGATGCGTTCACATTTCTCTCTTTATTCTCACATTACTTGTTTGCGTTCAAATATTTAATGTGTAATAGCATAATATAATTTGAAGTATCATTTTAACCCTTAGACCGCTACACACAACAATTGTCGTCTGCTGTTGCTTTTATATCTTGCCTTATTTCTCAATAAAAACATGTTTTGACAGCACTTCAGAATCAGAATGGAAATTATTCTGAAGTGCTGTCCAAGCATGTTGTAAATTATTCTAAAGTGCTGTCAAAGCATGTTTTTGATGATCAAAATGGAAAATAGGAAATAAACAGCAGACGACAAAAAAAATAAAATAGCGGTATAAGGGTTAATAGCGCATTCCTCCATCAACACACATTGGACATGGATCTTCGAGATGTCACTGAAACACTAAAAGGCATTATGTACATAAATCAATATAAGAAATAGTTCTAGTTCATAAATTAAATTTCCGTAGCCAGCGCTAGCGAGCGAGAAATTAATTTATTAAAAGTTAAATATGTGAACTATAACTTACTTATTGTTTACCCAGCCCAGTCGCGAAACTCCGCCCCTAAACGCGTTTCGAATCGTTATACTAGTATGTGATTGGCGGTGTGACACGAAGTGAGCGCGCGTGTGGGCGGTAATATGCTTTGCGTCTCGTGAACTAATGACAAACAGGCATACAGTCAGTTCTAAATATAGCGGCTGATCATTTAATGATTAGTTTAATTCATATTGGGGAAAGTGTCACAATATGCGATTAAGAGAGACGAAATGCTGTTCTTTCAATTGGTCGAGAAAGTAGGGTAAACAATAAATTGTAACATTGAATATTCAGTTTCGTCACCATGCCATTACTTCAATATAACACGAAGGTTTGTTTTACTGTTCGGCCACATGCTACATGTGAATGTGTGAATATATGCAGCGTACACATGCTAACATTAACATCCCTTCAACATTTTGATCTCCAGAATGTCGCTGCTGAAATACTGAAGACATTATAATATTTACGTCAGCGACTTTGTGTTGTTGTGTATAACCGATAACCGTGTATAACCGATAAGGCAGGCACAACCAAGGTGTATGATCACGTGGTACTAACAACCAGTACTGAAATTTCCAGAATCCATCTGACTCAAAGTACGTACTCTTTTATAGTGTCCTTATTATGTGAGCTGCATTTGGTGGTCTCTGTATTTTCGCCCAAACTTCTGTCGTTTTTGCGAAGAATCGATTTCCGTGTCTTCGACACGGAAATCGATTCTTCGCAATAACGACATAAGTCTGTGCCAAACTCCCTGGACCACCAAATGCAGCTCATGAAGACGCGTTTGCTGCGCCATATTTCATCAAAATCCGTTTCATATTAAGGAAAATATCAAATAATACCTTCAATATTTCAACACTTTCAGCCAATGTTGTTGTTGTTATAATAGCGTGATCATGCACCTTGACAACTAACTAACTTTGAAGACATTTTTTAAATGGAAATGATAGGCTTTGATGTAAACGCTTATTGTTCCTAATTTAACAAGAGCACCGTAAAACGCAAAAATGATTAGCAATACACAGCACATGATCAGTGAAGGAAAAATTTGAGATTGGACTTTTGTGACCTGTAGCCTATTTTACCAACATTGCAAAGTATACTTTTGTAGCAAAGTATACTTTGAGGGAGACAATTTAAGGATAAATTTATTAATTTTTATTATACTGAATTTATTACATTATCACAGCCATTTTGACTGTGATAATGTAATAAATTCAGTATAATAATTCTGCATACTTTTAATCATCAAATACATGCAGTCGTTAGTTCTATATGAAATAATGCATTTCGGGAAAAATAAATGATTACTCCCTCAAAATATGCTTTGCTAGAAAAGTATACTTTGCAATGTTGGTGAAATTGGCTACTGGTGTACGAAGTTAAATATGAAGAAAAAGATTGTAGAGAACAAAATGAGAAAATAAATGTGCACCCTTATACTTTTGGACATGTATGGGCGGATGGTTTATGGGTTGTAGTGAGTGCTGCAAGAATGAGTTGTATCCAGGTTTCGTGAACCAGGGGGTTATTGACCAGGGGGTTATTGACATTAACTAAGATTTAAGAGCACATACTTGCTAACACGGGAAAATGTAGACAGAGGACATGGGTGGGCGGGTGTATTGTGTGTGTATGTTGTGGTGAGTGATGCACGAAGTAAGTTGTGTCCAACTTCCATTCAAATAGGCCAAGCGGTTGTTGAGAAAATGACTCGAATGTAAACGTTAAGCGAAATCCGGAAGTGGACGCGGGCGGACACGATCGCGGACGCCGAGGACGACACCGGTGGTGGTGACGATAGCTCTCTCAGTTTTCATCGAAAACTAAAAATGACTTCAAGAATGTCTAAACGTTCAAAACGTTATTTGTACCAGTATTATGCATAGTGGCTTCGTTTAACACGTGGGCAATATACATGTGTTGGTGAAGAATAGCAGTAAATCTTATTTATTATGCGATGCGATAAAATACTAATTTTATTTGTTTTCAATGATTATTTCTGAAGGAACCATACAGTAAAGGTACATTTAATACAAGTATGGCATACTATAATTATTTGAGTATACGGTTTGGCAGTATGTGAGAAAACTCGTCACATATTGTCAACACTGTTGGAAATTTTACTCCGCGTATCGCCTGGATTGTTTTGCACGTCATAACGAACACTATAACTGATTTTTCAAATAAATATTTACGGAAAACGAATATGCGATAAAGAAGTTAACCCCAGAGCCGCGTCCATTTTACGAGTCGATGATGCGTCTAATTCACCTCGAGCAATCTGTCCCATTTATCTAATTGAAATAGACGCTCTAATCTGCGTTTTATGGCCCTACCTGTCCCGCGGTGACTTCTTTCATGGAGAGAAGATAATTAGACATAAATTGATCATTTTGTTGTTTGTTGTTATTTTCAAAATGGAACATATTCGCTGATGCTGGGCTCCGCGTTAGCGTAAAATGTTTCACGTCGAAATAGGCGTCTGATTCCATACGAATTCCCATTCAGCTACTTGCAGGAGAAACTGACTGCATGAACACATGTTCGTCCAGGTTACTAGACGAACCATGTGTTTATGTGATAGCTTCAAGTAGAGCGAAGCGACATCTAGTCAGGAAACCGGTGCATTTTTTCGACGTGAAACATTTTGCACCGGTGCGGAATGCAGTACCAGTGATATTGATGCATATGTTTTGCCAGCTCCGGATTTATTTTACAAGTTCCGGATACTTTTTGATCTGAGCCTGCACCGGTTGCAGTGTGTATGTATTTGCGAAATATGGTTGATGATACCAATGCGCATACCAATGCCGTATCCAATCACTTGAGTGTCGGAGGTGTTAACCCGAACGTTCTGTCTGTAACGCAGAGGTTACGGAGGAGATAGTGGCGGGGAGGGCGCTGGGGGTTGGGTGTCAGCCACATGTCATATTGTCTCAGCCTAACATCTATATGTCAAATCTACGGTGATGGGAACAGCGTTTTCCAAAGACATAGGAAGTATGGACGTGTAATCAAGGTGTATGATCACGTGGTACTAACAACAACAACACGTAGTGAAACTTCCATAATCCGATTCAATGTATGTATTCTTTTATATTGTCCTTATTACGTAACGGATTTTGATGAAATATGGCGCATCAAACGCGTCTTGTTAAGCTGCATTTGGTGGTATCTGTATTTTCGCCCAAAACGTCTGTCATTTTCGCAAAAACGACATAAATCTGTGCCGAACTCCATGGGCCACCAAATGCAGCTCTTGAAGACGCGTTTGCTGCGCCATATTTTATAAAAATCCGTTGCATATTAAGGAAAATATCAAATAATACCTACTTCGGAGTGGGCGACGTTGTTGTTGTTGTAACCACGTGATCATGCACCTTGACAAAGGACTATGTACAATATGATATTTATTAAACTGATTTTATGAGAAGTGACGCTATGGAAATCAGTTAATAAATAAATGGCATGCTGAAAAGCACAAATGTTAGTTTATTATTATTACAGAAGTCAGCAGCATATAACCGTATTAAACACCAAATATATTTTCTGTGTCGGTCTCATTTGCAAATATGTTACACCAGTATATTATGCGTTTT
This sequence comes from Conchocele bisecta, assembly GCA_029237695.1. Classification (NCBI taxonomy): domain Eukaryota; kingdom Metazoa; phylum Mollusca; class Bivalvia; order Lucinida; family Thyasiridae; genus Conchocele; species Conchocele bisecta. The sequence goes on from CM055277.1 coordinate 80,064,744, forward strand.
AATACGCAGTGTTATTGCACTGCAGAATCACATTTTATACAATACAATGCAGGCAACTCGATATAAAAGTTATATTGATTGGTACTAATGTAACGTTTAAATTAAAGATATATGCTTCTTTTCTAATACTTATAATTTATTTTGCAATAAATATTGTTTAAACTAAATGTTATATAATATAATAATATGAATATGTTGCATATTATACATGTTGCGTTATACTACTGAAATATTATGTACACAATTAAAATGAACCCTACCTTTGGTAGCCCTGTGTCATCAAGCTCGGCTGATACATCTCGAACCCAACGTGTCCAGTCCGTGAAACAATTCTAACTTACTAGCTTAAGATAAAGTCCTTTTATTGTTTTCTACAGACGGCGAAATAAATATTTACCATATATGTGCGTCGTATTCAACCGCAGTTCACGATGCTATCATTAGGCACGCCTCCCGCGTATGCTAATGACTTGGACTACGTTTCCGTCTCGTGTTTTAGACACGCCTCTATGAATATTCACGAGCTTCCGGCACGCGCAGGAATTGAACGCGGTGGCTGAAGCGATCGGATTGCTTCCTGGAATTATCGAATTAGCATACCAGGAGCAGACGACAACCGAGCTGGTTGCTGGCGGTGAATTTATTGGTGTTGATGAGCCAGGGTGATACGCAAGGTGCATGATCACGTGGTTACAGCAACAACAACCTCGCCCACTCCAACGTAAGTATTATTTGATATTTTCCTTAATATGCTACGGATTTTTATGAAATATGGCGCAGCAAACGCGTCTTCTAGAGCGGCATTTGGTGGTCCATGGAGTTCGGCACAGACTCATGTCGTTTTTGCGAAGAATCGATTTCCGTGTCGGTAGACACGGAAATCGATTCTTCGCAAAAACGACAAAAGTTTGGGCGAAAATACACCAAATACCACCAAATACAGCTTAACAAGACGCGTTTGATGCGCCATATTTCATCAAAATCCGTTACGTAATAAGGACAATATAAAAGAATAAGTAGGCCTAATTTGAATCAGATGCATCATGGATTCTGGAAGTTTCAGTACTTGTTGTTGTTGTTGTTGTTAGTACCACGTGATCATACACCTTGGATACATACGTGACTGTAATTGAAGGAGTCATTGGACTAAGGGGGCTAACTCATGAGGGAGTTAATCCCCTTGTTCCACTGACCCCTTCAATTCCTAACGATTCCATTCTGTACTGACCAGAGTGGTCGATTTTTTTTTTTGCATTTTCATTCCAAAATCGGATGTACTAATGCATTCCTAATGCATTCTGTGCATGACACAATGGTCGTCTGAAATGTGACCAGGCTTTTCCAGGAAACTATTAAATGTGAATATTATTCATACATCGTCGTTTGCTATATTTAAATCTTATATAATACAGTACTCTTGTGCCGATAAAATGCAAATGGAATTTAGAATTAAATAATGAAATGTTCAAAAGTGTGACTTTGTTTTAAACATTTACCCTGAATGAGCTGTACTTTTCATGTTCATGTTCAGGCGCTGTGATATAATATCGCTGTCACGGGGAATGGTGGTTATTGATCAAGGATCAAGACTATAGCTGTTACATATGGCGTCTGATTATGTTACATGTGAAAATAAATGTGTCTGTTTACCTTTTGGATACGTTTATAAATTGCACAAAAGAGAGATTTCTTATCTATAGACGGCTCATGTCCGCGAAAAGAAAAGAGACCAATAGATGTCCATCATGTTTTATCTCGTCAACACAGTGCGTATGTGCCGTGAAATGTGCCGTGGATCATTTTTTATATCCTGTCAATACGACCTAATCACTGCGTATGAACATGTGCGGTGGCTGGGGTTATATTTTGTTTGCATTGTAAAGCCATTTGTAGGTGTTGACGGGATAAATAGAATAGTAGGTTAGTGCCGTGAATGGGAACAAATATCTGGCGTGGCACGGAAACGGGATGTGCTCGGCAGAGCCTCGCCCATCCCGTTTCCTAAGCCTTGCCAGATATGTTTACCCATTCACGGCACTAACCTACTATTCTCTATATTACCGTACATCAGAGGGTAGGTAATACGTGTGCTACTATTGTTCCAGATGTGCTCGTTTTCTCCTGTTACCTACATACACTTTCCTAATACGCCCGTATGTAACATCCAAGTCTACTCGGGAGATAGAAGATCCAATTTAATCAGCTTCAAACAAAGTAAATAAAGTACACTGAAAACATGAATAAAACAAAGGTAGTATCTAAACGTGTGTGATCATTTAACTTGCAAATTGTTTTATTGCAGCGTCGCCATTTCCGTTTGATTACCGGCCATCTTCTCGCTTTCCCAGGCAATTTGAACAAATCAGTCGAACTTCTGAAACTCACCCTCAAACGAACTCGGTCTTATCAAACACGAGGAGAGACAGTCGTCCGTTTAATACTGATCTGTGTAATTACTTAATTGTTTCTTGTTATATCGGGAAATTTATTGTCTTCGTATTCGTTTCGTTTAAAAAAAACGTGGTGGATTTGAACTTGGATAACATCCATTTAGTAACATAGATCCATGCATAGGCCGCCGGTTAAGAAAAGCTACCGTTCGACGTATACCACCGGTGTAGGCTCAGATCAGCCTGCGCATATGCTGATCGTCATTCAATCAGGCTTGCTCTGCCGCTAAATTGCCTCTAATTCAGGAATTTTCACAAACATCTTGTTTGTACGCAGTTTTTTCATCGTCAACAAAGGGGTTTGGTCCCGGTGCAATTGTGAACACGCATGTACACGTATGTATCATAACTACGGGGGAACCTCCCTAAACCAGACACCAAGAAAACACATCGATGATCTCTAGTAACATAAGGTCGTAACTGCTGTGCTTTAGCATAGCAGTTACGACCTTATGTTACTAGACCATCGACATGTGATCTTATTTTGATGAGTTTCTTTGTCATTTATGTCAGGTGATACTATCTGTTCAGAATGATTTACAGTGAGACCTCTCTAAAACGGACACCCTGGTGACCTCACATGGTGTCCGGTTTAGAGAGGTTTCACTGTATATAATGTACCAGTCCTACACTTAGAACTACCTTTGTTGCAAGGTACCTTTAATCCCCTGGCGGCCCATATATATTCGCAGGTTTTTTTCCAGATATTGTAACCAGCGTATATCCTGATTAGACAGGAGAATCCAATGAGTCTATTCTATACCGGGTACACAAATACGCAATGAGGTCCGTTTTAGAAGGCGGGTAAAACGCCTGTGTTCATCTACACTTATTTAAGACCTGAGCGGTTTTATAGCACACAACAAAGCAACTCGCAATTCAAATCTTCTAATCTAACGCGCGTTCCGAGTTTTATGGAAAAACGTCGTTTCGTTTCATATTTTATGTGTGTTTTACCAACAACCGACGCTATCGCAATATTATTTTCCAGTTATGCATAATTTGCAAACAATTTGTCAATAAGATTTTAATAATTTACTTGCCAGTTGCTATTTAGAGGTTTCAGGCAAATTTCCTAATTGTGGTAAAGTTCCACCTTACGACCGTCCCGAGCGACCGGGACTTTAACCCTTAGACCACTATCTTATTTGTTTTGTCGTCTGCTGTTTATTTTCTATTTTCCATTTTTATCATCAAAAACATGCTTTGATAGCCCTTTAGAATAATTTACAACATTGTTTGACAGCATTTTAGAATGATTTTGAAGTGCTGTCAAACCATGTTGTTATTGATAAATAAGGCAAGATATAAAAACAACATCAGACGACAATTGTTGTGCGTAGCGGTCTAAGGGTTAATAACTTAATACGGTCGAACATATATTTTCAAAGAATTGTGTGTACTCTTTATTTCGCAGCGCTGTAACATGTAACATAATGTAACACGTATACATTGCCAAAACATATTGCTTTAGCCCTAATTATGACTGCTGCATCAACTTATTGCGTCTATATCCGTTGTTTGACGCACCGAATTTCCCGTATATGAACTCCCGGCACCTCTTTCATGACCGACACGATGTGCGCAAAAAATGCATGTATATATACAGTGCATTAACAGGTAGGTAACCTGCTTTTCAAAATATATTCAGACGTATATATATGTACGTACGTTATCAGAAGTATTTTAATATAGTTCGGAATTTCATATTTACATTACCCAATACAGGTGACCAATCACGAGTGTCAGGTCCGTCCGTCTGTGTGACGTTACGGACTTAGGTCAACACCTCATTATATGTCTTTTTAAATTTTGTGCCAAACGACAGCCTTGTCCTGACTCCACTTTGTAGTTTACGCTGTAATAGAATATTCGGTCGCAAACATTGTGTCTCCCTAGACTGTTGTTCCTTAATTGTCGCTAGTCACGAGACTAGGAGCATTATAGAAATCACGGAAGGTTTTGACAGTAATGCAATGTTGTTGCAGTTTCGTCATATTAGTCGCGCGCTCTGGGATTCATAATCCCAGATTAGCCACTCAGTCTCACACTTTCTCGCTCTTTCACGCACACCTCACACTCGTGTGATCTTAGAAATCTCTCGGGAATCTCGTTTGGCGTATTAAAAATGCAGTTAAAAGCGTTTATGCTCATTTGGTTTTCACAGCAACACACTATCCCTCGTAATGTTGCGAATAGAAATGGAGTTTCTGTGGTATTATGACAATACCGTGTTTCATACAGGGGCGGATCTAAACGGGGGGGGGGGGGGAGAGGGTCCGGGGATGCAACCCCACCACCCCGTTCAGCCACGGAGTTTACATATATCACAGTTTACCACCAGTTGGAGTCTGAATTTAAATGCCGTAAAACACAGGAAAGTGCATTTCGAAGAGTTCAAAAATAGTACAACCCTCTAGTTGCGAACGGTAACTCTTGCAAGAGTTACCTTCGCAACTAGACAAACGCCCCGTTCCCCAAAAAATGCTGGATCCGCCCCTGTCATAGCAAGGGTTTGCGGATAATTAGGCGGAATTCATAGTTCGGGATTTGTTGACTTTTTCTGATCTTTTGTGACATGCAATCTTCGACTCTGTTTATGAGGCATAATAAAACAGAATGGAAGACGACACCGTATTAGCGCGCTCAATGATCGGGACTCGGCGAAATGGTCCAACCTGGGCCGACATCCAGTATAGACGCGTTCTGTTGGATGTGAGGTTAATCGTCTCATTGACAGACGAATATACGCAAATAAAAGACAAAACTTACATCGGCATACTTGGTGCCTTGATGTCAGGCATGTTTCAAAATCAAGAAAACAAAATTAGTGTTTATTAACAAATTAAACATGCTTCCAATTCGCTGGTAGTAATTACGGTTATAAAGATGATATAGTCGCATAACAACGATTGTTTGAAAAGTATTTCGCGCTAAAATGATATTTTGAGCCCAAAGTTGTGAAGCCTATGACGACCGTTTATACGCGGAATAAATGTGATGTTTAAAACATAGAACGTTATAATTGAGCAACTGAGGAACGTACCCTATACTTGCAGCCTGAGCTTGGATGCTGAACACAAATATGGTCCTTTCATAGCCAAGGTGGATGATCACGTGGTACTAACAACAACAAGTACTGACATTTCCAGAATCCATCTGATTCTAAGTACGTATTCTTTTATAGTGTCCTTATTAAGTAACGGATTTTGATGAAATATGGTGCATCAAACGAGTCTTGTTAAGCTGCATTTGGTGGTTTCTGTATTTTCGCCCAAACTTCTGTCGTTTTTGCGAAGAATCGATTTCCGTGTCTCCGACACGGAAACCGATTATTTGCAAAAACGACATAAATCTGTGCCGAACTCCCTGGTACCACCAAATGCAGCTCATGAAGACGCGTTTGCTGCGCCATATTTCATCAAAATCATGCACCTTGTTCATTGTTCATTGTTGTTTCCTGCTGGGATTACTATTTTCTCATAGTTCATTGCAGAATAATTGTTTGATTTAATTTTCATACATAGTTTACTTATTGTTATTTTACTTTTGGGACCGCGCACCACTGGTCATTGAGTGCATGTTTGTGACGAATTGAAGGCTCTTCCGACCCCCGCTGTGCGCATGTCATAGAGAATAGTAGGTTAGTGCCGTGAATGAGAAAACATATCTGGCAAGGCTTAGGAAACGGATGGGCGAGGCTCTGCCGAGCACATCCAGTTTCCGTGCCGCGACAGACATTTTCCCATTCATGGCACTAACCTACTATTCTATTTATTCCGTCAACACCTACAAATGGCTTTTAAATGCAAACTAGATGGCCGCGGCCTGCATGTCGCGCCTTGGGGCGAGGCATGGACACTAAAAAAAAGAGATATAGTAGACGGAAAAACTTTAACCAAACAAATTTAACCGGACACACGTACGTACGGACGGACGTACGCCAAAGTGCCGACTATATCGCGCTTTCCGCAAGCGGGCGCGACAAAAACTTTAACCAAAAACTTTAACCAAAAATTTCAAAGTAATTAGACCTTGACATTGGGCACAGGGGCCGCACGGGAGGGGGTAGAATGAAAATATAGATGATGATAAACACCCATGTGAAGTTGCAAGGTAATGGGAAAAGCAGGTGCAGAGATATAGTACATGAACAAACTTTAACCAAAAACTTTAACAAAAAACTTCAAAGTAATTTGACCTTGACATTGGGCACAGGGGCCGCACGGGTGGGGGTAGAATGAAAATATGGATGATGATAAACAGGCATGTGAAGGTTCAAGGTAATGGGCAAAGTAGGTGCATAGATATAGTACATGAACAAACTTTAACCAAAAACTTCAAAGTAATTTGACCTTGGCATTGGGCACAGGGGTCGCACGGGAGGGGGGTAGAATGAAAATATGGATGATGATAAACATCCATGTGAAGTTTCAAGGTAATGGGCAAAGCAGTTGCAGAGATATAGTATAACGAAAAACTTTAACCAAAAAATTTAACCAAAAAACTTAACCAAAAAACTTAACGGACACACGTATGGGATAAATGTGGTTACAATGATATAAATGTATTGCGTTAACCCTCGGACCGCTACTCACAACAATTGTCGTCTGCTGTTGATTTTATATCTTACCTTATTTCTCAATAAAAACATGAGTTGACAGCACTTCAGAATCATTTCCAAGCATGTTGAAAATTACTCTAAAGTGTTGTCAAAGCATGTTTTTGATGATAAAAATAGAAAATAAACAACAGACGACAAAAAAATTAAGATAGCGGTGTAAGGGTTAATTTCATCGTAGGTTCATGCATCTCCTTTGGATATATTGCTCTCTATTTTACAATCTCTCTAGTTATGAAATTAGGAGAAAGTCAACTAAATATTGCCAATCAATCAATCAAGTTTGAGTAAAACTATACTGCTACAGATAATACTATATTCTACACAGGCTGAATCTGGTTGCAGCTGTTGCAGCCGGGTACCCACGTCTTTGATTCGATGGTGTGGTGTTTAACGGCCTATTAAGAGCTACGGTCATTTAAGGCCGGGCCAACTGGTTCGATCCCGTATATAACCTGCTGCATTGGGGGGAAAATCCCAAAATCAAAACGGAATATTTTACATTGAAAAAAAAAATATTCAGCCCCGACATTAGAATAAGCTGACCTGGTGCCAGGCCCATGCCACACCAAAGTCACTTGGCTCCCTTCCCCTAAAATAGGATTACGAATACTCACATAAGGGGTATAACCAGATTCAACTGTCACATACCACAGGTGGAAGACTCGGACCTTGGACCCAATACTTGGCTCATTTGTAAAACGTTACCTTACAGACTGTAAGGTATAGTGCATGGAAATGGGTGTATGGGGTATGTTTGTTTGTTTGTTGGGGCTTAACGGCCTATCAACAGCTAAGGTCATTTAAGGCCGGGTCAATGGGTTTAGTACTAAATCCCATATATTACCTGTACAAGTACATGTTTAAGTACATGTACAAATGGGGGGGGGGGGGGGGGGATCCCAAAATCAGAACTGAATATTTACTCATTAAATTATCCATGCATGCTCCCACCTGCCACCCATGGGTACCCACGTATAACAGTGACCAGATTATTGTACATGTAATGTTTATTTTATTCTCACAGATATAGGAGTATACTCAAAACAGGCCACATTCAATATTGTAACAATATTAGATCAGGGGCAGATTTAGAGGGGACCCCCCCCCCTCCCCTGTTCAGCCACGGAGTTTACATAGATCACAGTTTACCACCAGTTGGAGTCTGAATTTAAATGCCATAAAACACAGGAAAGTGCATTTCGAAGAGCTCGAAATTAGGACAACCCCATAGCGAACAGTAACTCTTGCAATTACTCCCGAACCGTCCGTCGCTAGGGAGTATAGTAGACAAACCCACCGCCCCCCACCCCGTTCCCCAAATTCTGGATCTGCCCCTGATCATACATACACATAGTTGACTCTTACTAACCTTGTAGTTCGGCCAACTTTCCAGGCCAATCGCTGGGCAGCATTGTACACTACTTATTTCACATGTTGCAAGTGTTATATATTACCAGATTTAATGTTTGTTTATTGGTGTTTAACGGCATATCAACAGCTACGGTCATTTAAGGTCGGGCCAACGGGTTCGATCTCGCCTTGTGCCAGGCCCATACCGCACCAGTCATTTGACCCCGTCCCCTATTAAAAAGTAATACTGGTAGGATTACTCTTATAAGGGGTATATCCAGATTCAACTGTCACATACAAATGCCAAAGACACATGTGAGGGCCAAACCAGGTCTCCCAGTCGGGATTCCGGTAAGGATGAACCCATCATTAAATTCCCCATCGCTTGCTCCCACCTGCCACCCACCCCCATTACCAGATTTAATGATTGCCTGTTCAACAGGAAATGGAAATATGAGACATTGCATTCTACACTTTGCTGAACTATACGTATGTTATTGTTCACATATTGGATTTTTGAGGAACTAAATGCGAGGGAGATCCAATATGTGAACAATAACATTTCCTTATAAAGAAGAAATTGATGCTTGTCCACAAGCGTAGTGTATGCAAACCAACGCACCCCACCCTTCTAGCCGTCGAGGTATAGTTCATAAACAACGAGAGATAACTCATTGGAAAACAAAAATGTTCTTCCTCTTACCATGATGAACATGTATGCGGTTAAGAAATGTCAAGTAGAACTTTATATTATTAGGAGGACCAGTAGCCTATTTCACCAACATTGCAAAGTATACTTTTCTAGCAAAGTATACTTTATTAATTTTTATTATACTGAATTTATTACATTATCACAGCCATTTTGGCTGTGATAATGTAATAAATTCAGTATAATAATTCTGCATACTTTTAATCATCAAATATATGCAGTTGTTAGTTCTATATGAAATAATGCATTTCAGGAAAAATAAATGGTTACTCCCTCAAAGTATGCTTTGCTAGAAAAGTATACTTTGCAATGTTTGTGAAATCGGCTACAGAATGTACCAAAATCGATGCCCAACCTACCACTTTGGTAGTAAACGAGGCAGGATTCAAGTCCAAAAGGGGGAGATAATCCATGTATTTACACATCATAAAGAAATATGCTACATATGAAGTATCGACATCCAGCTATTACGGTTTCAAAAATGTTACGAGTTACAAGGCAAAATTCTGAAATTCAGTGATAATCCATGACCAGGGATAATAAACAGATTCAAAAATAACTTCTACATCTACACATCATAAGGAAGCTACATACCAAGTTTCAAGTCTTTATCTATTATGGCTTAACAGATTTACAGGTACAAGGGTAATACTAAATGTCCCCTCCACTATCGTAGCCGGGCATAAAAATGGCCGTCACAGGGACATCACATACTGAAAATTCTTCCTCTTGCCATGATTAACATACAATTCAAATTTGATTAAGGTACATAAAGATGGACGAGGATACAGAAAGTGAAAATTAAAAATGGCTGCCATAACGAGAAAACTCATCATAAATTCTGAAAGTCAACCTGGTGCTTTCACTTTCCATGATAAACATGTGTAACAAATTTGGTTAACATCTGTCAAGTAGAACTTGAGCTATTGCATGAACAAGCTGTGCCTGCCAACCCATACAAAGTGAATTCATTTTACATCCACTTTTTTCAAATGGCTGTATATAAAAACTACCTCAATCACCGACACAGGTACATGTAGGTACAAGTTGTTTTTGGGTCACAGGTTTGCTTCTGACACCTGTGCTTCTCACACAACATACAAAACAATTAACAATAAATAAATAGTGTAAACAAATGAAAATAACGTTCAGAATTGTCTGCATGGATACCAACACAACATTCTCCCCTTAGTAATGGAAATCATTGCCGTTTCAACTGATTACAAACCACGATGTTCCAATAATGCTTTCTGTCACAAAGGGAAGATAGCCCATGCTAATACATTTACCAGATGGTTGTAATATATAGAGAATAGTAGGTTAGTGCCGTGAATGGGAAAAAATATCTGGCAAGGCTTAGGAAACGGGATGGGCGAGGCTCTACCGAGCACATCCTGTTTCCGTGCCGCACCAGATATTTTTCCCATTCACGGCACTAACCTACTATTCTATTTATCCCGTCAACACCTACAAATAGCTTTAAAATGCAATAAAAATAACTCCAGCCACCGCACATATTCATACGCAGTGATTAGGTATATTGACAGGATATGAAAAATGTTTCACGGCACCGTGTTTCACGGCACATACGCACTGTGTTGACGGGATCAGCATATATAGCTTGCAAACATGTCAGTAATTTTATTTTGAACGTCAATACAGAATGATTAATGCCAGGACGGTCAATACAAATACATGTAGGTGAATTTGGGTTAAATTTACATTCAGTGCACAGATTGTTATCACATGGATAACCATGGATTATCTCCCTTCAACTGATAACATTGAAACCACAAACAATTGTTTCTGTCACAAGGGGAGAACATTTCCATTCAACAGATTATCTTCCCTTTTTGGACTGAAAATCTGGAAACCACAAACTATTGTTTTTGCCATATAGGGGAGATAATTGATGGTGATCTATTTTAAAATTGTGCATTTGCAGCTCACACGTCAGTACAGTGGAACCACTCTCACAGAGTCGTCATTGCAACTGTGTTGAGTCGTCTCCAAGCTGAATGAACCTGCTCAAGTGAATGGGCCCATATCATATGGCTGTGACTGGGCTTATCCATATGTGGCCTGTCTAGCTCCTAATTCACTATAGTCTGTTTCACGAAAGCTGCCCAAATTTTACGGCCATATAAACAATTCAAAAACAATATTTATTTCGATAATATTAAATTAAACGAAAATTTAAGAATGAGCCTTCTTTTTATTTGGTGAAATTTGGTCAAATATTGATTTTATTGCGAAAACAAAATTTCCCCATCCCCATAGACATCTTTCCTTTAATTTAATATTATCGAAAATAATATTGTTTTTGAATTGTCTATATAGCCGTAAAATTTGGGCAGCTTTCGTGAAACAGACTATAGTGCATGCTAGCAGCCTGGGCCCGGTTTCTCAAAACCTATGTTAGCTTAACAGACTGTTAAATCCTTGGATTTAACAGTCTGTTAAGCTAGCAGAGGTTTTGAGCAACTGGGCCCTGATCAACATGGTATAATATTTATTATAAAGTGTGTTTCATGAACAAAATTGTGAACAGTGTAGTTCTGAGGGCCGTTTCACTAAACTCTGTATGAATAAAATGTTCGTAAGTGCAAATTTAGGATAGTCTAGAAATTTTAATTGATGAATTTACATTTATTGCTCTATAAATGTAAATCCAATAATTGTTTAGAAGAAAACATTGTTAATGTGAAATTTACAGGCTATCATACTTTTGCACTTACAAACATTTTAGTCGTACGGAGTTCAGTGTATAGCCAATTTCATAAAAATTGCAAAGTATACTTATCTAGCAAAGTATACTTTGAGGGAGTAATCATTTATTTTTCCCGAAATGCATTATTTCATATAGAACTAACGACTGCATATATTTGATGACTAAAAGTATGCTGAATTATTATACTGAATTTATTACATTATCACAGCCAAAATGGCTGTGATAATGTAATAAATTCAGTATAATAAAAGTTAATAAATTTATCCTTAAATTGAAAATTTCTCCCTCAAAGTATACTTTGCTAGATAAGTATACTTTGCAATGTTGGTGAAATAGGCTACTGATCTACTAGGTAGACACGCTGATCTGGAACTACACTGCTCACAAAGGCCACAAATACAGAAGCTAGAATGTCATAAATGTGAAAACCTCATTTCTCCAGTCACAGCTACCTATCAGTGACATATCAACAGGAAACAAGCAACAATAAAATATACATTCCCCAAAAAGTAACAAAAAAGTCTAAGTAACTAATATGTGGGTCACCGACGGATAAAAAAGGCCTTATGGCTGCTGTAACCAAACTAGCCTGCACATTCACATAGTCTTATAAGCAGGCATTGTTTTCGACGACAGGAATTATGTTCGATTATTTTTGACGGCAATAGGTGCGAGAATAATTTTTCTCAAAAATAAGTAAAAATCTCTCGCTATCATGCCCCAAAATGATTAACCGCCTACAGCTCAGGTCATTTAAGGCCGGGTCAATGGGTTTAGTACTAAATCCTATATATTACCTGTACAAGTACATGTTCAAGTACATGTACAAATGGGGGGAAAATCCCAAAATCAGAACTGAATATTTACAATAAAAAAACAACAACTATATATTGAGCCCTGAAATCAGAAAAATTCTGATTTGATGCCAGGTCCTCGCCACACCAGAATCACTTGGCCCCCTCCCAAAAGCAGTAGGATCAGTAATAATCTTACTACTTTTATAATGGGCAATAACCCAATTCAACTCCCAGGTAACAAAAGAGCCAAAGATAAAAACGTACCTGAGCGCCAAACCAGGCAAATATTGATTCCTATAAGGAGGAACCCCAACCGTTAATTTACACCGTCACATTCGCATCTCTGTATAAGTTGTTACATCATCAACTAGCCTTAATGTTATCAGCAAATTGATTAACTCTCAATCCAATCCGACCGTTAGTGTGCAAGATGATAAAATTCTACAATCATCACAAATGCAGTAAGGTCCATTTTGTCAGCCATCAGCCCATTCACAATAACAAGGACAAACACATACACATCCAATCTCAAGGTGCATGATCACGTGGTTACAACAACAACAACAACGTCGCCCACTCCAAAGTAAGTATTATTTGATATTTTCCTTAATACCGGTGTAACACGAAATCTCCCCCCTGGAAATATTCCCCCCTGCCTGGAAATTCTCCCCCCCATCACCACCTTCACAGACACTGTCCACAAAACTTTTAATGTATTTTCATATACATTGTTGATATTGTGCTCAGGAGCATACAAAATTCACATGCTAGAACCAGTCCGTTGATAACTGTGTAAAAAGATGGACCGGCATAATAGGCCGGACAAATTCTACAAAGTGGATCCATGACCAGTCCGCACACATGCGCACAACTTGGTCAGGGCGTCCACTATTAAATAGTGTGCGAATAAAAAACAAAAAAAACAACAACAAAAAAACAACAATATGGTAGAATATATAGACCACACCATGACACATACAATGTATATCTGATTATTTTTACCGCAACACTCACTGCGAAAACGAAATGCGAGATTAACGGTAAACAAATAATGAATAATATACCGCACATGTTTGACAGATTAGACACTGACCAGTGTACATGTGTACAGACTGGTCAGGACATACACTGCTTGCTTGTCCGCAAAAGTGGGCAATTAATATGGTAGATGGTTGGGGGGGGGGGGGGATATTTCCTAGGAAAATCTCCCCCCCTCCCTCAATACATGCCAAATGCTTTCTGTTCTACACCAACATACATTATTTCATCATGAGGGAGAGGGGGTTATTCTTGTCTACAAAGAGACATTCACATCCGCTATGCATATGGCAGATGGTTGGGGGAGGGGATTTCCTAGGAAAATCTCCCCCCCCTCTCTCCCCCCGCCAAATCTTCCCCCAATCGTGTGATATTCTTGTCTATCAAGGGACTTACACTATGCATATGGTAGATTGGGGTGGGGTGTGAGGTAGGTGATTTTTTATGTTCCCTTTTCTTATACTACCAAATGACATACATTGTGCATATGTGCACATGTTTGGTGGGAAATAATTCTGCTTTGTAGCATTCAAATACAAACTTTTGGGTGGGAGGGGAAGATTTCCAGGGGGGAGAATTTCCTGTGACACCGGTATGCAACGGATTTTGGGATTTTGATGAAATATGGCGCAGCAAACGCGTCCTCATGCATTTGGTGGTCTAGGGAGTTTGGCACAGACTTATGTCGTTTTTGCGAAGAATCGATTTTCCGTGTCGGAGATTCTTCGCAAAAACGACGGAAGTTTGGGCGAAAATAAAGAGACCACCAAATGCAGCTTAACAAGACGCATTTGATGCGCCATATTACATTACAATCTGTTACGTAATAAGGACACTATAAAATAATACGTACTTTGAATCGGTACTTATTGTTGTTGTTAGTACCACGTGATCATACACCTTGAATCTATCAACAATCCAAAACACAAAGCTGTATATAAAGCATGTACATGTCCAGGTATATGGGCCTCGTGTTGAAATTATCTCCCCTCATCACCAGTTTTTTTTCCAACTTGATTTTGAGAATCAGACGTACTTTCTGTAAATCACCTTGAAAGTTGCACAAATCTCCGTGCACAAACTATATTGTACATGAGCTCGGGGCTGTCTGTCAACTTTTTACGTGTAAAATGCAATGTCTAAATTTATAATTACAAAATACAACAATATTATGACAAACTCAGTTCAGTTTCACAAACGACCTTATATGTAGCAGTGACTGGAGAAGTGGAGCTTATGCGTTTTGCGAATAGTGTAGATCCAGATCAGCCTGTGCATCCGCACAGTCTGATCAGGATCTGCACTGTTTGACATTCCATCAATGAAACACCAGTCATGCTTCTAACAAACAATATACATGTATGTAGATCATTATCAGGCTACAAAAGTTTTTTATTTGATCAGGAGCTACACTGGTCAAACAATCCCATAAGACCCATGTCTGCAGTCAAAGCCACATATATGACTCACTATACCATAAACAGTAGCGTATTTCACCAACATTGCAAAGTATACTTATGTAGCAAAGTATACTTTGAGGGAGTGAGTGAGTGAATAGGGTTTAACGTCCGCTTTTCTGACATAGAGGTACAAGCCTCAGGGAGTCTACACGCAGACGGGTCAACGGGGTCGAGTCCCGTATCCACCTGTCCAAGGGGGGTAAATCCCAACTTCAGAACTCAATATTTACAATCAAAATATATATTCAGTCCTGAAATTAGAACAACCTGATCTGGTGCCAGGCCCTCGCCACACCAGCATCATTTATCCCATCCCCTAAAAGTAATAGGATTAGCGCTAATCTTACTTTTATATATGGGGTATAGCCCGACTCAACTCTCACATACAAGAAAGCCAAAAATGTACATGAGGGCCAAATCCGGTATAGTGGGTTCCGGAAAGTATGAACCCAATCGTTAAGCCAGTTTAGTCGCCTTTTACGACAAGCAATGGCTACTGCAGCACTATTCTCAGGATCAGTTGATCCCGCCCCGGTGCCTGCACGGGGCTACTTTGAGGGAGAAATTTTCAATTTAAGGATAAATTTATTAATTTTTATTTTGGCTGTGATAATGTAATAAATTCAGTATAATAATTCTGCATACTTTTAATAATCAAATGCAGTCGTTAGTTCTATATGACATAATGCATTTCGGGGAAAATGTATACTATGTACATATTAACCATTATAATGCTGCATTAAATTGTGTCGTCTGCTGATTATTTTACATTTTCTATATTTCGCAGCAAAAATATGGTCTGGCAGCAGTTTAGAATCATTTCCAATGGAAATGATTCTAAAGTGCTGTCAAACCATATTTTTATGGAAGAATAAGACAAAATATGAAACAACAGCAGACGGCAGTTTTCGGTTCCCGCCTTTTAAGTTCACGGATTTCATAAGAAACTAGGCTACAAGTATATTTACATCAAGAAAAAATATGTTCAGCCCTGAAATTAGGATAACCTGACCTGGTGCCAGGTCCATACCACACCAAGTCATTTGGTCCTTTCCCCTGAAATAGGATTACGAATAATCGTAATACTCACATAAGGGGTATAACCAGATTCAACTGTCACATACAAAATGTCAAAGACGTATGCGAGGGCCAAACCAGGTCTCCAATCGGGATTCCGGTAAGGATGAACCCCGATCATTAAATTACCCATCGCATGCTCCCACCTGCCACCCACTCTATTTATTGAATAAGAACAGCATCAAACATTGAAGCTGTACTGATCACACAACCTGTTTTCTGTAGCGGTATCGTGTACATATTTATTACACTAGTGTGTTAGTCATTACACTGTGTTATTACACCAGTGTGTTAGCCACTACACTGTGTTATTACACCAGTGTGTTAGCCATTACACTGTGTTATTACACAGTGTGTTAGCCATTACACTGTATTACACCATGTGTTACCATTACACTGTGTTATTGACACAGTTGTGTTAGCCATTACACTAGTGTATTACACTTGTGGTGTAGCCACTACACTGTGTTATTACACAAGTGTGTTAGCCATTACACTGTGTTATTACACCAGTGTGTTAGCCATTACACTGTGTTATTACACACGTGTGTTAGTCATTACACTGTGTTATTACGCAAGAGTGTTAGCCATTACACAGTGTTATTACACAAGAGTGTTAGCCATTACACTGTGTTATTACACAAGTGTGTTAGCCATTACACTGTGTTATTACACAAGTGTGTTAGCCATTACACTGTGTTATTACACAAGTGTGTTAGCCATTACACAGTGTTATTACACCAGTGTGTTAGCCATTACACTGTGTTATTACACTGTGAAAGCCAAGTTTACGCAATGAAGAATTTACTTAATGGTGTTTAACGGCCTGTCAACAGCTACAGTCATTTAGGCACAGGTGGAAGACTCAAACCCATGACAGAAAATAATGCCCATTAAAAAAAATCCATTACCCCACCCACTTGGTCTTGTATTGTACTGTGCTATAAAGAAAGCACAGTACAATACGAGACCAAGTGGGTGGGGTAATGGGATTTTTTTAATGAGCATTGTTTTATATTTTAGGCTTGGTTAATGGGCAATAAAGTAATTTAATGACTGAGTAACTTAGTAACTGAGGTCTGTTTCACCAACATTGCAAAGTATACTTATCTAGCAAAGTATACTTTGAGGGAGTGATCGTTTATTTTCCCCAAAATGCATTATTCCATATATAACTAACCGTTGCATATATTTGATGATTAAAAGTATGCAGAATTATTATACTGAATTTATTACATTATCACAGCCAAATTGGCTGTGATAATGTAATAAATTCAGTATAATAACAAGAAACGAGGCAAAGCCACGAAGGCCAGGTTTTTTCCAAGCATGGACACTTGGATAACATAATTATACCCACTTTTTGTAGACTAGATGGCCGTGGCCTGCATGTCGCGCCTTGGGGCGAGGCATGGACACTAAAAAAATAGATATAGTAGATGGAAAAACTTTAACGAAAAAACATTAACCAGACACACGGACGTACGGACGGACGGACGGACGGACGGACGTATGCCAAAATGCCGACGATATCGCGCTTTCCGCAAGCGGGTGCGACAATGATGATAAACACCCATGTGAAGTATCAAGGTAATGGGTGAAGCAGTTGCAGAGATATAGTACACGAAAAAACTTTAACAAATAAATTCAAAGTAATTTGGCCTTGACATTGCGCACAGGGGCCGCACGGTTGGGTGTTAGAATGAAAATATGGACAATGATAAACACCCATGTGAAGTTTCAAGGTAATGGGTGAAGCAGTTGCAGAGATATAGTACGCGAAAAAACTTTAACAAATAAATTCAAAGTAATTTGACCTTGACATTGCGCACAGGGGCCGCACAGTTGGGGGTCAGAATGAAAATATGGAAGATGATAAACACCCATGTGAAGTTTCAAGGTAATGGGCGAAGCAGTTGCAGAGATATAGTATAACGAAAAAGTTTTAACCAAAAAATTTAACCAGACGTACGTTAAAAAGTTAACGTTGAAAATGGCTAAGTCAATTACGTAGAAATAATAGGTGAAGGTAAAAAAATGGTCACATGTTCGATAGTTGTATGTGGTAGGCACCCCTTGGTTATGAAGCTGTGAAAGTTTGGTGATCCTAGGTGGTACAGTACCAAAGAAATGGACTTAAACACGAAAACTTAACATTGTAAACGCGAAAACTTAACATTGAAAATGGCTAAGTCGACTGCGCGGAAAAAATGGGTCAAGTTAAAAAAAAAGTAACATGTTGGATAGTGATATGTGGTGGGCACCCCTTGATTATGAAGCTGTGAAAGTTTAGTGGTCCTAGGTGGTACAGTAACAAAGAAATTGACTCAAACACGAAAACTTAACATTGATTGTGGACGCCCTGCCCGCCCCGCTAGTGCATGATATCCCCTTTACAATTAAATTTTTCGCATTAACCTGTTTTTTGCCCGCCCACCCGCCCGCCACCCACCCGCCCGGCTTTCGCCAATCCAATAGCCGGGATTTTTTTTCAAAAAACCTGGCTAAAAATTAATAAATTTATCTTAAAATTGAAAATTTCTCCCTCAAAGTTTACTTTGCTAGAAAAGTATACTCTGCAATGTTGGTGAAATGGGCTACTGATGTCTGGCTTGACAGCCTAGTGGTAGACCATTGGACTTCACTATTGGCATATGTTGGTTCAATTGGCATGAAAAATTACAGTACTACAGACCCACTGGTCTTCAGATGAGACATGAAACTGAGGTCCCGTCACACCATTTCACTGACAACAAGCAGGATGTTCCGACTACTGAATGGTCAACATTCTGACCCTGATCATATTGTCTCATTTAGACAGCCCAGTTATTTTATTCCGAAGTTTGGCTGCAAATAATTCAATGGCCGACTACAGGGTGTGTGTCAGTGATATTCACAAAATAAATGCAGCTATATCGATGAAATGCTGTTCTGCATTGTAAGTTGACATAGGATAAATATATATTCATATCAACTAAATAGTACAGTTTGCGATAAATAATAATGGAAACAAGAAAATGTGGCCTGTCGACACAAATGTCCCCAGTGGCAGATTGGAAAAACCAGACACACAGACTAACTGAAAATAATAAGACAATATCAGGGTGTTGTGAACTTATTGATGTACAATTACCACTGGAGCAAGTGAGTAGGGCAGAGCTCCAGTTAAGGTGCGTAATTTGGAGGAAAATTTCTTATTTCTCCATCAAAAATGGCAAGTTGGGAGTACTTTAGAATCGTCTCAATGAGACGATTCTAAAGGACTCCCAACTTGCCATTTTTGATGAAGAAATAACAAGATTTCACTCCAAGTTGGTCAAATTACGCACCTTAACTGGAGCTCTGGAGTAGGGGCTCACGCATACCCCCGGCCGACCAACAAATATTTTCTAAGTCATTTGGCACTGACATTTGAAAGCCACATGGGTTGGGTATAGAATGAAAATATGGATGATGATAACAAAGTATATGAAGTTTCAAGTCAATCTGACTTATGGTTGCGGAGATAATGGGTACCCGAAAAATTCAACACAAATATTATGGACGGACAGACAGACGAAAACTATATACCCCTCAACATACTTCGTATGCCGGCAGCATGCTAAAAACAACAGATCAGCCCTGAATTATCTCCCTTATTCTATGGCCATATCTCAGAAAACTTGTAACCGCCCCAACCCCCCTCCCACCCCATGCCGACATTCACACCAAATAGAACACATCAATACACAAAAAGGTCACAGATATAATGTAACAATATTTGAGACAAGTCATGTGATTTAGTACTTAAGAAGATGTGCCAAATCGGCCCATCAACACAAAAGAGTATCATTTATGGCCAAGCAATGTAGATGGAGAAGACACATCTTCTTCTTTTTTTTTTTTAAATATTTACAAAATTTACGATATTTTCCGTAAATGGCACCGAAAGTTTACGCAATGTTCTGAGCAAATGTTTGTGTAGATATTTTTCATGAAAAGTCGCACATCTTCTTAGGTACAAAATCACATGGCTTATCTCATTCGAGACACGCCATGTGATTTTTGTACCTAAGAGCATGTGCGATGTATCATGAAAACTATTTACAGTAAATGTGATATTTTCTGTAAATGACCTCGAAAGATGACGTAATTTTCATAGCAATTGCGGATTAGAATTCCGCATTTGCTATGTAAATTTCGTCAACTTTCGACGTCATTTACGGAAAATATCGTAAATTCTGTTCTTAGGTACAGAATCACATGGCGTGTCTCAATTATGACCCGTGTAGTCACAAATCAAGCTGCAGTACAACTGCAGTACAACAGCAGAATCTCACTAAACCAGGTGACCAAAAAGTGTCCAATCTAGAGATGTTCCACTGTAATTTAGGTATATATACACTCCAACACATGTGTTTCTTTTATAACAACATTTGTGACTAACGTAGACCCATGTCAGTTTGCCCCAATACAGTGCAACCTCTCTAAAGCTGACACCCTGAGAGGTCCCCAGCTTTAGATAGATCACACTGTAATTTAGTTATGTTTACATGTTTCTGTACTTTGTAATAACATTTGCGACTAGCGTAGACACAGGTCAGTCTGCCCCAATACAGTGAAACCTCTCTAAACCAGACACACTGGGTGGTCTCCAGAGTGTCCAGTTTAGAGAAATTCCAGTGTAATTTAGGCGTCCACACACTCCAATACATCCTGTTTGTGCTTTACAACAACGTGCACGACTAGTGTATACCCAGATCAGGCTGCACAACTACAGTGCAACCTTTCTAAACAAGACAGGCTGGGAGATCCCCAGCGTGTCAGGTTTAGAGGGATTTCAGTGTAATTTAGGTGTGCTTTGTTATCATGAACATACATTAAGATCAGATCATGAAAACTTGACAGCCAACCCGGTAAAAATGAAACAGAATGAGGGTTTGGTGGACAAGACTAAGCACAGCTCAGCCTCAACCAAAACTGAGCACAGCTCAGCCTCAACCAAGCAAACTCACATATTTCAAGCATGAGATTGGAGTAAATACTCATGAAGTAACAAGGGCATTATTAACACTAAGCTAACCCCCTCGCTGGCAGCATACACACTCAGTGTATGCAAAACAAAACACCATCCCTAACCACACCATGTAATTATATATGATTAAAATCAGTGATGTCGTTCATAAGTTATTAAGAAATCAAGGTGTTACTAACGTACATACGTACATGTATGTACACATGTACATGGACTAACAGTATATCCCTTCATACATGGACGAATCATAATAAAATCACTGGCCTTGTTTTGTCAGATCACGATCAGGATGAAACAGTGTGAATGATCAGGCTCTACACATGTCGCAAATATTGAATAATTCCACAACCCCAGATAAGCCTTGTATCTAAGTATTGCACTCCTTGATTTGAAAATTCAATGCATATTTCATTTTTGCAAATGGGTTATTGAAAATATTACATACATATATTTGAGATGAATTAGATATCAAATTAATTTGTTTTATAATTGTACCACATCATAATTGTTCACTGTACTAATTGAAGGGGTCAGTGGAAAAAGGGGGTTAACTCCCTGCATGGAGTTAGCCCCCTTCTTCCACTGACCCCTTTAATTAATGAGTTGTTTGAATGAGGCATATATTTTATTACCAGATGGCCATGGCCTGCATGTCGAGCCCGCCGAGGAATCTGGTGATTTCAGGGTAAGATATATATAATGTAGCAACAGATACATTGAAAAACAAGAACTAGCATCGTTAAACGAAGCTAATCCCCTCACTGGCAACCTTGATAATACAAAAAACAAGAAATGCGTCTGTCGAACGCGGATGCCACCTGCAGCATATTTGAGAAACTGTGACAAAGTGGTTAACAGAAAAGTGTGACGGACGGACGGACAGACGGACGTTCTTACAGTACTATACTTATGTGGCTTATCACATGTTAAATATTAGCCACATAAAACGATTTTTAGCCACATAAAAGGATTTTTTAGGTGGCTAATTGTAACCAACCCTATCCTTTACCAAGTCCATAACCCTGTGGGGCTAGCCACATAAGTACCCTAATGTGTGCACGGACAGACGGACGGACGGACGGACGGACGGACGGATGGACAGACGGACAGACGGACGGTCCAAACACTATATGCCACCCATTTCTTCGAAACCCGGTGGCATAAAAATTCCTCAGTGACCTTGGTGGTCGGACATGGATATATGCAAAACAAAGCACCATCCCTAGACTTAAGGTTACAGAGATGGTAGGTACGTGAAAAGTTTAACGCAAATTTGGACACAAATTTTAACGCAAACTTCCAAGTAATTTGACCTTGACCTTGGGACACAGGGATTACATGAGTGGGACACATATGAATATATGGATTATGACCAATAACCATACGAAGTTTCAAGCAAATCTGACATACGGTTACAGAGATAGTAGGGTATATGAAAAGTTTAACGCAAATTTGGACAAAAACTTCTACCGTTAAGTCATTTGACCTTGACCTTGGGCACAGGGGCCAGATGAATGGAATACAGCATGAATATATGGATGATGACTAATAAACATATGAAGTTTCAAGTCAATGTGACTTAGGACTGCAGAGATATAAGGTATTTAAAAACTTTAACGGGTGGACGGACGGATGCACAGAACGGACACACGAACACCCGGACGTCATTGTGATCACTATGTCTCGCTTTCCACAAGCGGGCTTGACAAAATCTACCTGTTTTATTAGCCCCAAATAAGACACTTCATTTGTAGAGATTTTTATTTCTCGTTTTAAAAACAAATTTAAGATTTTCAAATTCTTGTGAATTTTTTGTACAGCCACTTTTGAAAATCAATGCGTGTTCACAGCTAAAATATGGGGGTAACATATTGATACATGCCCTATCTGGAGCCCTGTCTTTCTTTATCACACATATGAACGGAAACTACTGTCTGTTTCACGAAAACCGCCCAAATTTTATGACTATGTAAATAATGCAAAAACATTTTTTTTATATATTAATATTAAATTTTAGCAAACTTTAAGAATGATACTGTTTTTAATTTTGTCAATTTGGTCAAATATTTATTTGACGAGCTCTCCCTGTGAATGGATGGATTGTGGCCTAGAGGTTAGGACACTGGACTTCAATACCAGAGGATGCAAGTTCAATCCCTAGGCGTAAAAATACTTTCATAATATTTCCATCTCTCTGGATTCACCTTCAGACGAGACTTGAAATGGAGGTCGTGTCCCGACATGACCTTAGCTTGTTGCTGGTTACATAAAATCCATTCACAATTAATACTTTCCCTAATTCAGCAACGGGTAAATGGAGCTGCAGGAGTCTAATAATGGAAACTGTTGGAAATCTACTCTGAAACCTGGCTAGAAAACATGGAAATGATCTAAGAAAACAAAAATTAACCCTTACTATGCTGAATTAAATTCTGTCGTCTGCTGGAAATGTTTTATTTTCAATATTTCTCAACAAAAACCTGGTTTTGACAGCACATGAGAATCGTCTCCTGGAGACGATTCTCATGTGCTGTCAAACCCAGGTTTTTGTCGAGAATTAAAGCAAAAATGAAAAACAGCAGACGACAATTTCCGTCAACAGCGTAGGAAGGGTTAAGGATTTAACATGGCAAAATTGTTTTTCGTAATAAAATCAATATTTGACCAAATTTCACGAAATAAAAAACAGCCTCATTTTTAAATTTTGCTAAAAAGTAATAATATTGAAGAAATATTGTTTTTGCAATTTTTATACATGCATAACCGTAAAAAGTGGACAAGTGTTCATGAAACAGACACTAGAAATTCAACTGGACGATGTCTGTGAGCGACTGGTCGAGCTGGTAGTCGAGGGGTTTCACCTGAGTTGCGTTATTGCGGTCGCGGATACGGTTCCATTGCTGCAGGATGATCGCGTACTGAGACGCCATGTTCTGGTTCTCTACCTGTCTGTACAGGTGTAACAGTCCACGATAGTCGTACTCCAGTCCACTGTAACCCTCGCCAAATAACTTCTTACCTGTGAATATCATGGATTATGTTATATGGACGTTGGTTAGAAAGACAATATAACTCGGTACAGGTGTACCAGTCTGCGGTAGTCATACTCCAGTCCACTGTAACCCTCACCAAATAACTTCTTACCTGTGAATATCATGGATTGACATCACCAGTAGCCTATTTCACCAACATTGCAAAGTATACTTTTCTAGCAAAGTATACTTGAAGGGAGTAATCATTTATTTTTCCCGAACAGCATTATGTCATATAGAACGAACCACTGCATACATTTGATGATTAAAAGTATGCGGAATTATTATACTGAATGTATTACATTATCACAGCCAAAATGGCTGTGATAATGTAATAAATTCAGTATAATAAAAATAATAAATTTATCCTAAAATTGAAAATTTCTCCCTCAAAGTATACTTAGATAAGTATACTTTGCAATGTTGGTGAAATAGGCTACAGGGGGTGTCGAATCAAAAGTAGAAATTTGCATCTATACACCATAAGGAAGTTACCTATCAAGTATCAAGCCTCCAGCTATTATGGTTCAAATGTTTTACGAGCTACAAGACAAACTAGTGAAATTCTAAGACCAAAAGGGGGAGATAATCCATGGCATAGGTGTCAAATAAAAAATTGAAGTCACTTTGCAGATCTACATATGATAAGGAAGCTACATACCAAGTATCAAAGCTCCAGCTATTATGGTTCATAAGCTTTACAAGTTGCAAGGCAAAATGGTGAAATTGTAAGTCCAAACAGGGGAGATAATCCATAACCCAGGGTTAAGTTTGCGTATCTACACACCATAAGGAAGCTGCATATCAGTAGCCGATTTCACCAACATTGCAAAGCATACTTTTCTAGCAAAGTATACTTTGAGGGAGTAATCATTTATTTTTCCTGAAATGCATTATTTCATATAGAACTAACAACTGCATATATTTGATGATTAAAAGTATGCAGAATTATTATACTGAATTTATTACATTATCACAGCCAAATTGGTTGGCTGTGATAATGTAATAAATTCAGTATAATAACAAGAAATGAGGCAGAGCCACGAAGGCCAGGTTTTTTCCAAGCATAGACACTTGGATAACATAATTATACCCACTTTTTGCAGACTAGATGGCCGTGACCTGCATGTCGCGCCTTGGGGCGAGGCATGGACACTAAAAAAATAGATATAGTAGATGGAAAATTTTTAACGAAAAAACTTTAACCGGACACACGGACGTACAGACGGACGGACGGACGTATGCCAAAATGCCGACGATATCGCGCTTTCTGCAAGCAGGTGCGACAATGATGATAAACACCCATGTGAAGTATCAAGGTAAATGGGTGAAGCAGTTGCAGAGATATAGTACACAAAAAAACATTAAAAAAAAAAATCAAAGTAATTTGACCTTGACATTGGGCACAGGGGCCGACGGTTGGGGGGTAGAATGAAAATAAGGATGATGAAAAACACCCATGTAAAGTTTCAAGGTAATGGGCGAAGCAGTTGCAGAGATATAGTATAACGAAAAACTTTTAACCAAAAAACTTTAACCAGACGTACGTTAAAAAGTTAACGTTGAAAATGGCTAAGTCAATTACGTAGAAATAATAGGTGAAGGTAAAAACAAGAAACGAGGCAAAGCCACGAAGGCCAGGTTTTTTCCAAGCATGGACACTTGGATAACATAATTATACCCACTTTTTGTAGACTAGATGGCCGTGGCCTGCATATCGCGCCTTGGGGCGAGGCATGGACACTAAAAAAATAGATATAGAAGATGGAAAAACTTTAACGAAAAAACTTTAACCGGACACACGGACGTACGGACGGACGGACGTATGCCAAAATGCCGACGATATCGCGCTTTCCGCAAGCGGGTGTGACAATGATGATAAACACCCATGTGAAGTATCAAGGTAATGGGTGAAGCAGTTGCAGAGATATAGTACACGAAAAAACTTTAACAAATAAATTCAAAGTAATTTGACCTTCACATTGCGCACAGGGGCCGCACGGTTGGGGGTTAGAGTGAAAATATGGACGATGATAAACACCCATGTGAAGTTTCAAGGTAATGGGCGAAGCAGTTGCAGAGATATAGTATAACAAAAAAGTTTTAACCAAAAAATTTAACCAGACGTACATTAAAAAGTTAACGTTGAAAATGGCTAAGTCAATTACATAGAAATAATAGGTGAAGGTCAAAAAATGGTCACATGTTCGATAGTTGTATGTGGTAGGCACCCCTTGGTTATGAAGCTGTGAAAGTTTGGTGGTCCTAGGTGGTACAGTACCAAAGAAATGGACTTAAACACGAAAACTTAACATTGTAAACGCGAAAAGTTAACATTGAAAATGGCTAAGTCGACTACGCGGAAAAAATGGGTCAAGTTAAAAAAAAGTAACATGTTGGACAGTGATATGATTATGAAGCTGTGAAAGTTTGGTGGTCCTAGGTGGTACAGTACCAAAGAAATGGACTTAAACACGAAAACTTAACATTGAAAACGCGAAAACTTAACATTGAAAAATGGCTAAGTCGATTACGCGGAAAAAATGGGTCAAGTTAAAAAAAAATGTAACATGTTGGATAGTGATATGTGGTGGGCAACCCTTGATTATGAAGCTGTGAAAGTTTGGTGGTCCTAGGTGGTACAGTACCAAAGAAATGGACTTAAACACGAAAACTTAACATTGAAAACGCGAAAACATAACATTGAAAATGGCTAAGTCGATTGCGCGGAAAAAATGGGTCAAGAAAAAAATTAAAAAAAAAGTAACATGTTGGATAGTGATATGTGGTGGGCACCCCTTGATTATGAAGCTGTGAAAGTTTGGTGGTCCTAGGTGGTACAGTAACAAAGAAATGGACTGAAACACGAAAACTTAACATTGATTGTGGACGCCGCCCGCCGCCCACCCGCCACCCGCCCGCCCGCCCGCCTGCACGCCCGCCCGGCTTTCGCCAATCCAATAGCCTGGATTTTTTTTTAAAAAACCTGGCTAAAAATTGTCACATGTTGGATAGTTTTATGTGGTAGGCACCCCTTGGTTATGAAGCTGTGAAAGTTTGGTGGTCCTAGGTGGTACAGTATCAAAGAAATGGACTTAAACACGAAAACTTAACATTGTAAACGCGAAAACTTAACATTGAAAATGGCTAAGTCGACTGCGTGGAAAAAATGGGTCAAGTTAAAAAAAAAGTAACATGTTGGATAGTAATATGTGGTGAGCAGCCCTTGATTATGAAGCTGTGAAAGTTTGGTTGTCCTAGGTGGTACAGTAACAAAGAAATGGACTCAAACACGAAAACTTAACATTGAGCCCGCCCGGCTTTCGCTAATCCAATAGCCTGGATTTTTTTCTCAAAAAAACCTGGCTAAAAATTAATAAATTTATCCTTAAATTGAAAACTTCTCCCTCAAAGTATACTTTGCTAGATAAGTATACTTTGCAATGTTGGTGAAATAGGCTACAGGTACCAAGCCTAAAGGTAGTATAGTTCAAAAGATGTACGAGTTACAAGGCAAACTGAAACTAGATTTGTCAGTAAGCGGGGGCTTACGGAATACCCCCCCCCCCCGCGTCAACCCTGACCTAGAATGAATTAGGCTTGGTTCATTCTAGTGATAGGTTCATTCTGGGGTAAGAAAATAACATTTAGCTAGTACATGTAGGTAACATGTTCTACAAATAGTTTTGAACAATACAAGACGATGATGAAATTATGTTTTATGAGACAGTGACTTTCATCTTAAAGATACCCTGGCATGGCTGTATGTTTAATATGCATAGTATAGGCATTGAAAATCTAAGAACACCGGTGAAAACAGCATGCAAATATTCAAATTTGTTAAAAAGTTATATAATGTAGGTTTAAACAATTCATTAGTTCAGGATTTTTTTTATTCTTAGAATATTGACGACCATAATCTGCATATAAAAATACAATCTGCATATTAAAATACAGCCATGCCAGGGAACCTTTAAGCTATTGAGAATCGGCCATAAACCTGCATAGGGGCACTCTAAAATTCCTATATCCAGCGGGAAAAGAGAAGTTATAAGGAAATTTACATTTGTTAAGTTTTATTTTTTTTCTAAGTTTATAAGTCTGTGACCTTGACCCCTGGCATAAATGGGGGTCGTAGGTTTGTTGCAGAATGATGTATGAGTGTCAGAGAAGGGGTGGGTAAAATATGAAAGATTTCCGCAAAGGGAAAGAGAAGTTAAAAGGAAATTTACAATTGTTAAGTTTTCTTTTTTTTCTAAGTTTCTAAGTCCGTGACCTTGACCCCTGGCATAAATGGGGGTCATAGGTTTGTTGCAGAATGATGTATGAGTGTCAGAGAAGGGGCGGGTAAAATATGAAAGATTTCCGCGAAGGGAAAGAGAAGTTAAAAGGAAATTTACAATTGTTAAGTTTTGTGACGGAAAGACGGAAAGACAGACGGACGTTCTTACAGTACTATACTTATGTGGCTTATCACATGTTAAATATTAGCCACATAAAACAATTTTTAGCCACATAAAAGGATTTTTTAGGTGGCTAATTGTAACCAACCCTATCCTTAACCAAGTCCATAACCCTGTGGGGCTAGCCACATAAGTACCCTAATGTGTGCCCGGACGGACGGACGGACGGACGGAGACGGACGGACGGACGGACGGACGGACAAGCTGACTCCAGTATACCCCACCACAACTTTGTTGCGGGGGGGGGGGTATAATTAATTTACACACCATACGGAAGCTACATACCAAGTATCAAGCCTCCACCTATTACGGTTTATAAGTTTTATAAGGTATGACCAGTAAGCCGATTTCACCAACATTGCAAAGTATACTTATCTAGCAAAGTATACTTTGAGGGAGAAATTTTCAATTTTAGGATAAATTTAATAATTGTTATTATACTGAATTTATTACATTATCACAGCCATCATGCCCGTAGCCAGGGGGGGGAGGTGCGTTGGGTGCGTCCGCACCCAACTTTTTCGGACAAGCCAAGATTATTTTTGCTCATGAACACATAATCACGTTATCTGGAGCACACCGTTAATTACGCCGGGAACCAGACTAAGATTCCGGGTGCCGCGAAAAATCAGCGCGGGTAACTCGGCTACAACAACAACGTATACCGGCTTAAAGTTAATATACGATTGTGCCGATGCTTGCTACGTTGACACAGGTCTGGCTGAAGTCCGTGACAATTAGTTAGCCAAACAAAATACAAACCCAACAAATAGTTAGACTCGTGTTGAATATTTTGTTTGAATGGGAAATACATTATACGTCACTGCCATATAAATACAGCAGTTTATTATATACCTATCAAAGATATGTAGTGAATTCATGGTGTATTCTTCAGCCAGATACGACACGGCAGATTGAAATTCCGTATTCCACTCAGTGGCTTTCTGAATCCATATTCCACCCTGTTCTCGTTCTGATTTGCCAGAACTACTTGTCATCAGGAAAGTTCGGAAAATCATAATGATGTCCTTCAAATGAGAATAACCCCGTAAAAGCTAGTCATTTTCACTTAAAATGCATGCTATCAACAGACAATACACTCGATGTAGGATATTGGTCGGGATATGTCGGAAAATAGGACAGAAAATGATAGCTGAAATTTGACGTCGTTTCTGGTCGCGTGTCACTAGCGCGACGTCTCAGTGCTAGGCGATAAACCAAATGACTGCCGTCAAAGCACTGCGCAAAAAATAATTACAACTTTGTAATCCAATTATACGATTTTTCAATGCAATATATGTGTTTTAAATGTTTGACTGGTATATAATAAACGCAATATTAGTACAGTAACTTGATCCTTGTACCGGAAAGCTCTCGTTGATCCAGCTGATCTGCCTAATACCAACTCGAGCTTTCACCGCCCAAGGATCAAGCTACTTTACTAATATTATATATGTATAGTGACGTCAGTATGAATAACAAAATGTAACAAATATTCAAACTATTTGGGACCTGACAGCGTGTATGTAAACTTACCGTGGAGATACGTGTATACGGAAGGTTTCTGATAGTATGCTTCACAATGTGATTATAACACCTTTCTTGTGAGAAATTCGATAAAAGTCAAATTTCCGACACAAAATAGCATATAATTCCTACTACTAAATAAATTCGTAAATGTCACAGAATGCAGGATTTAGCGTCTAAATTTCAAAATGTTCTTGGGGGAGGACCCCAAACCCCCCCCCCCCACCCCTCGAGGAAGGGGGGTAAAACACCCACCCCCGTCAGCACTTCGTGGCTCGTATTCGCCGCTCCGCGGCTCATTATGCACCCAACTATTTTGAAGGCTGGCTACGGGCCTGGCCATTATGATAATGTAATAAATTCAGTATAATAATTCTGCATACTTTTAATCATCAAATATATGCAGTCATTAGTTCTATATGACATAATGCATTTCGGGAAAAATAAATGATTACTCCCTCAAAGTATACTTTGATAGAAAAGTATACTTTGCAATGTTGGTGAAATCGGCTACAGGGAGTCAATAACAAAATGGAAACTACTTTTGCACATCTACACAACATAAGGAAGCTGCACATCAAGTTACATGTCTATCTATTACAGTTTAAAAGTTTTACAAGTTACAACACTAAATTCCCCAACTCGATAAAAATGGCCACCAAGGGGGGGCCACCAGGATAACTGATTGGACTTTTAAAGAAAAATCAATAGTGATCTTCCTCTTTCCATAATAAACATTTACACCATATAAAATCCGACAAGGTTATTGTGAGGATAAGCTGTGCAGGTCAGGTTTACAAGAAACAGACAGTACAGAGAATCCACATACCTAGTCCTATAGAGCGGAGGTAGAGTTTCTCTGCATCGTCGTACTTCGCCATGTCGTAGTTGTACAGCGAGGCGAGATGGCCGACGGAGAGCGCTACCTCATAATCCTCGGCCCCCAACAACCGCTCCTTGATCTCGATGGCCCGGAGGTGCATCTCCTCCGCCTCCTGGGTATCATGGAACACAAAATGGCCGTTGTTATTTTTTACTTATTTTAAGTTGATATAGAGAATGCCTATCGATATTAAATCAGGATACAAGGTCGTCATATTGGCCATTTTTGTTATCTAGTTTATCAGACAGGCTAGGTAACATTTTTGTGACACATAATGGCGGTTATTATTTTGGCCACTTTTGAAATCAAGCTTATCAGGTTAGGCTAGGAAATGCATAACCTTGGAATTCCTACCATTTCCGAGCCGAACCTGAACTGGAATATATATAGAAGATTTGATCTCCTCCTGTCGACCATGGAACACACAATGGCGGTCGTTATTTGGACCTTTTTGATATCATAATCAAGTTTATCAGGAAGCTAGGAAATGTGTAGGAATTCTGACGGTCGGCTTGGAATTACAATCGTTATCGAGCCAAGCCTGAACAGAAATTGGCAGCGAATACCAGGCAAGTCTCCTTTGGCTAGGATTTCTGAGGCTCACAAAATGGCGGTCGATATCGTATTTTGGGTGTTTTTGATACCACGTATATCATGCAAGGCTAGGAAACGTTTTTGTGACACAAAGTGCCCATCGTTACATTGGCCGTTTTTCATAGCAAGCCTATCGGGCAAGGCTAGGAAACACGTAGGAATTCCAAGGAGCCAAGTTTAAAGAATTTCATAGTGAATTTCATAGTGAATACCGGGTTAATGCCTGTTTATATCAAGGTTATCAGGCAATAGGAATTCCGAGGCTCGCCATGGAATTCCTACCGTTTCAGAGCCAAGCCTGATAGTCGCTTTCAAAAGATACTAGCATGGTATTCTATT
Organism: Conchocele bisecta; assembly: GCA_029237695.1. Classification (NCBI taxonomy): domain Eukaryota; kingdom Metazoa; phylum Mollusca; class Bivalvia; order Lucinida; family Thyasiridae; genus Conchocele; species Conchocele bisecta. The sequence goes on from CM055277.1 coordinate 80,096,832, forward strand.
TATTAGTAGCCGATTTCACCAACATTGCAAAGTATACTTATCTAGCAAAGTACTTTGAGGGAGAAATTTTCAATTTAAGGATACATTTACTAATTTTTATTATACTGAATTTATTACATTATCACAGCCATTTTGGCTGTGATAATGTAATAAATTCAGTATAATAATTCTGCATACTTTAAATCATCAAATATATGCAGTCGTTAGTTCTATATGACATAATGCATATCGGGAAAAATAAATGATTACTCCCTCAATGTATACTTTGCTAGAAAAGTATACTTTGCAATGTTGGTGAAATAGGCTACAGGTAACATTTTCAGTCAACATTTTGGCCACTTTTTGTTACACGCAATGTCAGGGGTCATTTTGGCCAGTATTTGTGACACGTAATGTTTATTGTCATTAGGGTCAGTTTTTCAGGACGATATTTACATTATTCGGTGTAATTAGAGAAATGGGGAATATGGGATTTGTGACCAATGTAGATCCTGATAAATCAGCACACTCCAGTAGCCTGATACCGACCTTTATTGCTTGATAGGAACATAACGGGTGCTTCATTGATGGAATGGCGAACAGTGCAGATTCTGATCAGACTGTGCGGATGCACAGGCTGATCTGGATCTACACCGGTAGCCACAAACAAATGGTGTGGGACAAAAGTCACATGAAACCTGTGCATAGACGGCCCAGGTTGCCACAGTGTTGGCCGTCTGGACGTTTTTGCTATATGTGGCTGTGACTGGAGAAATGGGGCTTATGGATTTTACAAACAGTGTAGATCCAGATCAGCCTGTGCATCTGCACAGTCTGATCAGATATGCACAGTTTGCCTTTCCATCAATGAAACGCCTATAGCAAATATTAGCGAGGACGTTAATCATACACATAAATGTGGCTATGACTGAAGAAATGGGACTTATGGGATTTGCGACCAGTGTAGATCCAGATCAGTCTGTGCATCCGCACAGTCTGATCAGGATCTGCACTGTTCGCCATTTCACCAAGGCAACATCCATCTTGCTTCTAACAAGCAATATAGATAGTTATCAGGCTACATGAGTGTGCTACTCAATCAGGAGCTACACTGATTACACCCATTTCTCCAGTCACAGCTACTTATTATGAAACTAGAGCTAGGGAGCAGAGGCTCACTGATACTCCCGGCCGACGCCCGCACTAACAAATAAAAACTTAAATGCAAATCTTACGGATGGACGAACGGACGGACGAACGGACAGACACTATATACCCCTCGACATACTTCGTATGCCGGAGGCATAAACAAAACAAGAAATGCGTCTGTCGAACGCGGATGCCACCTGCAGCATATTTGAGAAACTGTGACAAAGTGGTTAACCGAAAAGTGTGACGGACGGACGGACGGACGGACGGACGACCGGACGGACGACCGGACGACCGGACGACGGACGGACGTTCTTACAGTACTATACTTATGTGGCTTATCACATGTTAAATATTAGCCACATAAAACGATTTTTAGCCACATAAAAGGATTTTTTAGGTGGCTAATTGTAACCAACCCTATCCTTTACCAAGTCCATAACCCTGTGGGGCTAGCCACATAAGTACCCTAATGTGTGCCCGGACGGACGGACGGCGGACGGACGTTCTTACAGTACTATACTTATGTGGTTTATCACATGTTAAATATTAGACACATAAAACGATTTTTAGCCACATAAAAGGATTTTTTAGGTGCCTAATTGTAACCAACCCTATCCTTTGCTAGCCACATAAGTACCCTAATGTGTGCCCGGACGGACGGACGGACGGACGGACGGACAGACGGATGGACGGACGTTCTTACGAGAGCTACATTGTGAGGTTATTTCCTTTGATGTTTACACTGTGGGGTTAACCTCACAATGTAGCAACTTATTCCGTTATTTTCTTCCTTAACGATTCTCTTACGGAATAAATCGCATAATATGCAAATGAGCTAGCCATTAGTTAATTATATTTGAAAAACACTTATCCAAGTGTCTTAAATAGGGCGGTGGGTGGGTTTCAGCACAACACAGCAACCTCACAATGTAGCTCTCGTAAGTACGGACGGACGGACGGACGGACGGACGGACGGACGGACGGACGGACGGACTTACATTTCGGACCTTAGGGGGTACTTGCTATATAAAAGATCAAAGTAAATACCCCGTAAGATACAATAGGCTTACGGGATACGGAATAAGTTCCATTGTCTTCTATTGTCTTAGGCCACGCCCCCTACCCCATAAGTACCCTAATGTGCGCCCGGACGGACGGACGGACGGACGAACGGACGGACAGACGGACGGTCCAAACACTATATGCCACCCGTTTCTTCGAAACCCGCTGGCATAATAAAACTGTGGCTTTTCAATGAAACTCACCTGAAACCGGTGCATAGACTGGTATAGTCGGCCGAGGTTGCCGTAGTGTTTGGCCGTCTGGACGTTGTTCTCACCGAAGGCCTTGCGAGCGAGGGCCAGTGACTGTAGATGCAGGTCCTGGGCCTCAGACAGCAGATTGTCACCCACCTCCTTGTTGTGACTGTCTATGGCTATCTCCTCTAGGATCAACGCTGTAACACGAAATGCCACCACTGATGATCCATCAAGACCAAAACAGCAATCAAGTACCCATGACCTTGACACGGCTCCAGATAAGGAATTACTAATTGAGTATTGTCACTCCATCATTTCTGAAGCAATTGGGTATTTCAAAATTTGAATTGGGTAAAATAAAATCTGTCTACTGTTTACACATGAACAGACTGCAATTATTGAATAGTTTGCTTCGAAATGAAAACATGTATTGGCATTTAATTAGAATTGTCTCCTTGGAGACAATTCTAATGAAATACCAAGACATGTTTTCATGGAAAATAAGAAAAATATGCTACATTTGTGGTTGGTTTATTGTTTTCTGCAGCATGATAAAGGTATCACAAAATTGTTATAGCTTTTTGATACTTGCTACTTCTGATTTCAATTGGGTTTTTGGCAATTTTAATTGGGTATTTAAGCAAATACGCAGCTTATCTGGAGCTCTACCTTGACCTTGTGGGGATGAAGCCCACATTAAATATGGTTCTGCCTTGACCTTGTGGGGATGAAGCCCACATTCAATATGGTTCTGCCTTGACCTTGTGGGGATGAAGCCCACATTCAATATGGTTCTTCCCATGGTTGATATGAATGTACGTGCGACGTATATCGAAGATCTGATAAACGGTAATCGAGTTACCGCATGGAAACAAAATAAATGCGCAATAAATAATTCATTTTTAACACGCGTGACCTTTACCTGTAAGAGACGAAACACACATTTAACAATGTTATGTTCCTAGCATGGTTGATATGAATGTACGTGTGACATATCACGAAGATCTGATAAACGGTAATTGAGTTATCACACGGAAACAAAAAAATGAGATTAAAACAACTATTTTTTGCACCCGTGATCTTGACCTTGAAGAGACAAAACACACATTTAACCCTTAGACTAGCTGCTATCTTATTTTTTTGTCGTCTGCTGTTTATTTTCTATTTTCCATTTTTATCATCAAAAACATGCTTTGACAGCACTTTAGAATAATTTACATGCTTTGACAGCACTTAAGAATCATTTCCATTGGAAATGATTCTGAAGTGCTGTCAAAACTTGTTTTTATTGAGAAATAAGTCAAGATATAAAAGCAACAGCAGACGACATTTGTTGTGAGTAGCGGTCTAAGGGTTAAGAGGGTTCTTCAGATGGTTGATATGAATGTATAGGTGAAGTATAGAGAATATCCGATAGACGGTAGTCGGGTTATCACACAGAAACAAAAATTGTCTACCGACAGATGAATATAGAGAATAGTAGGTTAGTGCCTACTATTCTATTTATCCCGTCAACACCTACAAATGGCTTTAAAATGCAAAAAAATAACCCCAGCCACCGCACATATTCATACGCTGTGATTAGGTCATATTGACACGGCACAGTGTTTCACGGCACATACACACTGTGTTGACGGGATAAAGTGTAAACACTACATGCCTCCAGTCAATAATGGCTCCTCCAGCTGAAACAACATTGGGTGTTGACCGCGATTGATTGGGGTTTTATGTCCATTCAACAGCAAGGTCATTCATATGTGGCTGCGACTGGAGAAATGGAGCTTATGTGATTTGTTACGAGTGTAGCTCCTGATCAAATAGCACACTCCTGTAGCCTGATAACAATCTATATTGTGTATTTTATTGATGGAATGGCGAACAGTGCAGAAACTGATCAGACTGTGCGGATGGATGCACAGTCTGATCAGGAGCTACACTGGTCGCAAAACCCATTGGCCCCATTTCTTCAGTCACAGACACATATACAGTGTATTGGGGAAGGGGGCTGCCTGTTCATTCAGCACTGAAATAACACCAGATGGCCGCAGCCCGCATGTCGAGCCCGCCGAGGCATTTGACCTTGGGCACAGGGGCCGCATGAGTGGGACACAGCATGAATATATGGATGATGACTAATAACCATATGAAGTTTCAAGTCAATGTGACTTAGTACTGCAGAGATATAAGGTATTTAAAAACTTTAACGCAGATTTCGGACGGGACGGACGGACGGACGGACGAACGCACAGACGGATGCACGGATGCACGGACTCCCGGACGTCATTGTGATCACTATGTCTCGCTTTCCGCAAGCTGGCTCGACAAAAACCAGATGGCCGCGGCCCGCATGTCGAGCCCGCCGAGGCATTTGATGGTATTTTTAAAAACTTTAACGCAGATTTCGGACGGATGCACGGATGCACGCACGGACACCCGGACATCATTGTGATCACTATGTCTCGCTTTCCGCAAGTGGGCTCGACAAAAACAGTGTCCTGATCTAATGTCAGGCACCCTAACTACACGGGATCATTTATTCCTTTTACATCACACACCTTTTACTCGTTTTGATGAAGACAGCAGCAGGTGGTCGGGTTGTAAAATAGCACGGAGAACTTCTATCGCTTTTTCCGCATGGTCCCTAGAACACAAAAAGAAACAATGCCTATCCCCTTACAAGACAATGTATCAGTGACTTGCTATGCATTGACTGAATACACACATGTATACCGAATTTGGTTACGATTGGTGAAGTAGAACTTGAGAGTTATTGCGTGGACAAGGATAGTGGGACATTTAAAAATCGCCGCCTTTTTCAAACGGGCATATAAAAACCCAATTGAAATCAGAAGTAGCAAGTATCAAAAAGCAATAAAAAAGTTGTACCTTTATCATGGTGCAGAAAACAATAAACAGACCACAAATATAGCATATTTTGCTTATTTTCCATGAAAACACATCTTGGTATTTCATTAGAATTGTCTCAAAAGAGACAATTCTAATGAAATGCCAAGACATGTTTTCATTTCTAAGCCAACCTATTCAATATTTGCTGTCTGTTGATGTGTAAACAGCACTATTTCATTGATCTAATGAAATGCCAAGACATGTTTTCATTTCGAAGCCAACCTATGCAATAATTGCTGTTTATTGATGTGTAAACAGTAGTGTGATTTTATTTTGCCCAATTAAAATTTTGAAATACCCAATTGCTTCAGAAATGATGGAGTGACAATACATGTACTCAATTACTAATTCCTTTTCTGGAGCCCTGCATATCCAGGCCATAACTTAGGAGATAACTGTATTGAAATTTGTAATTTGTATTTACGGTTGGAAACTTCGATTTACGTAAATCGTCGCCGTAAATCAAAGTTTCCAACAGTAAATCCACCGAGTATCTCCCCAAATTACAAATTTCAATACGGTTATCTCTATTCTAATGTACGACCATCATTTCTGACTCATTTTCCTGATTTCTGAACCAACTAGATTGGTCAGTAAGCGAGGCTTACGGAATACCCCCCGTGTGTGCCCAGGTACCCCTAAAATATGTAAACATTTCCAAGTATGTGGGCTTGTGACCTTGACTCTGGGATTAGCGCGAGCGGCATGAACGTGAATTTGTCACAGGGTGGTAGAGGTCCATTGGAGCAATGTGTGTGTGAAATATGAAGCAGATCCGAGCAAGGAAATAGAAGTTATAACCGATTTCTCTGATGTTAAGTCTTGTAAAGAGACTAAGTATGTGACCTGGACCTCAAGATCAGCGGGGATTTGTCACAGCATATGAAATATTATGAACTTTCAATGAAAGAAATAGAAGTTATAACATATTTCTCTGATGTTAAGTTTTGTAAAGAGACTAAGTATGTGACCTTGACCTTGGGATCAGCGGGGTTGGACAGTCGTAGATTTGTCACAGCATGATAGTACAACCTTAGAGGAATGCACAAGTGAAATAATAAGAATATTCAATGAAGGAAATAGAAGTTATAACTTATTTCTCTGATGTTAAGTTTTGTAAAGAGACTAAGTATTTGACCTTCACCTTGGGATCAGCGGGAGTTGGACGGTCGTGGATTTGGCACAGCATGGTAGTAGAGCCTTACAGGAATGCATGTGTGAAATATTAAGCATTTTAGATGAAGGAAATAGAAGTTATAACAATATTTCTCTGATGTTAAAGTTTTGTAAAGAGACTAAGTATTTAACCTTGACCTTGGGATCTGCGGGGGTTGGACGGTCGTGGATTTGGCACAGCATGGTCATAGAGCCTTACAGGAATGCATGTGTGAAATATTAAGCATTTTAGATGAAGGAAATAGAAGTTATAACATATTTCTCTGATGTTAAGTTTTGTAAAGAGACTAAGTATGTGACCTTGACCTTGGGATCAGCGGGGTTGGACAGTCGTAGATTTGTCACAGCATGATAGTACAACCTTAGAGGAATGCACAAGTGAAATAATAAGAATATTCAATGAAGGAAATAGAAGTTATAACTTATTTCTCTGATGTTAAGTTTTGTAAAGAGACTAAGTATTTGACCTTGACATTGGGATCAGCGGGAGTTGGACGGTCGTGGATTTGGCACAGCATGGTAGTAGAGCCTTACAGGAATGCATGTGTGAAATATTAAGCCTTTTAGATGAAGGAAATAGAAGTTATAACAATATTTCTCTGATGTTAAGTTTTGTAAAGAGACTAAGTATTTGACCTTCACCTTGGGATCAGCGGGGGTTGAACGGTCGTGGATTTGGCACAGCATGGTAGTAGAGCCTTACAGGAATGCATGTGTGAAATATTAAGCATTTTAGATGAAGGAAATAGAAGTTATAACAATATTTCTCTGATGTTAAAGTTTTGTAAAGAGACTTAAGTATTTAACCTTGACCTTGGGATCTGCGGGGGTTGGACGGTCGTGGATTTGGCACAGCATGGTCATAGAGCCTTACAGGAATGCATGTGTGAAATATTAAGCATTTTAGATGAAGGAAATAGAAGTTATAACAATATTTCTCTGATGTTAAGTTTACGGACGGACGGACGGACGTTCTTACATTAGGGTACTTATGTGGCTTATCACATGTTAAATATTAGCCACATAAAACGATTTTTAGCCACATAAAACGATTTTTTAGGTGGCTAATTGTAACCAACCCTATCCTTTAACAAGTCCATAACCCTGTGGGGCTAGCCACATAAGTACCCTAATGTGTGCCCGGACGGACGGAGACGGACGGACGGACGGACGGACGGACAACCTGACTCCAGTATACCCCCCCACAACTCGTTGCGGGGGGTATAAATACCAATCCATATAGGCATACCCATTACAACCCTCACTATATTGGTCGATTTACACCTTGTCTGCAACCTGGCAGCTGCCATAATCATAATACACAAAAACAAATAGTGCAAAACAAATACGTTAACTAATGAAGAATTGTGTTACCATTTACAAAATTTTATTTCATCTATATATTCTTTATCATCCACCAATGATTATTTTATGTCTGGTTCAACACTACCTTGAATATTAGAATAACTGTCCAATGACCTACATGGCTGGGAATTCCCATCCAAAAAAATGGCCGACATCGCTGATGCTTGCTTGTCGAGCTTGACATTTTACAGTTTTATAAGTGGATCACTTAATGATTGTAATAGTTATGGTTGTGTATATTCACAGTGCATTTTGGAAATGGTATGGCGATGGATGTTGGTAAACGGCTGGGGTCGTAGGCTGTACAAGGACCCGATTTTCCACCCTTTGCTGGTGATTGTGGAAGTCTACTTCAAGTAGCCAGTGTTGTCACAGGGCACCACATCAGGGGCGGATCTAGGAGGAACGGGCGAGTCTGCTATCCGGAAATGCACTTTCCTGTGTTTTACGGCATTTAAATTCAGTCTCCAACTAGTGGTAAACTGTGATCTATGCAAACTTCGTGGCTGAACGGGGGTGTTGCAGCCAATCAGATTTCGACAATTTCATTAAGGTACATTAGAATACTTTCTCTGATGTTCCAGTGGTCGAACGGAATCACATAACCATTCTGAATTATATCAGTGTAATGGCGCAATGTAAACAACCCCACAATGTTTCAACCAAAACTATATTTAGTTATATTTGCCCATCGTCTAGCATAAAATATTACCCAGGTAGTGTGTTTTGACATTATGTTTATCAGGCTCGACTCGGAAACGTTATGAATTTTTACATTATCGTTAACAAAGGCACAGAATCTGTTACAATGCGAGCTTAGGTCCGACATAAGCTGGAACCCTTGTAGTATATATAGCAAGAAAAAAGAAAGCCAAGTCCTAGGAGTAGATCAAGGCAGAGGCATACCCACAGCATGCCCCAGTCTGAAAGTTGCCTTTTTTATTTTAAGCGCACAGAATGCAACATTCAACAGTCCGATTTTCAGTCTGCTACGGTCGATACGGAAGTATTTTGCAGAGTTACGTTTACCGTAACTACCCAACACCCTCAATAGCCTTTAGTCCCCTTCAACTGGCTTCAATCAAAATCCACGACCTCTCTAACTTAAAGTGAAAGTGAATGGGTTTAGCGTCCCAGCAATAGCCTTTACTCCCCTTCAACTGGCTTCGATGAAAATCCATGACCTCTCTAACTTAAAGTGAAAGTGAATGGGTTTAGCATCCCAGCAATAGCCTTTACTCCCCTTCAACTGGCTTCGATGAAAATCCATGACCTCTCTAACTTAAAGTGAAAGTGAATGGTTTAGCATCCCAGCAATAGCCTTTACTCCCCTTCAACTGGCTTCGATGAAAATCCATGACCTCTCTAACTTAAAGTGAAAGTGAATGGGTTTTAGCGTCCCAGCAATAGCCTTTACTCCCCTTCAACTGGCTTCGATGAAAATCCATGACCTCTCTAACTTAAAGTGAAAGTGAATGGGTTTAGCGTCCCAGCAATAGCCTTTACTCCCCTTCAACTGGCTTCGATGAAAATCCATGACCTCTCTAATTTAAAGTGAAAGTGAATGGGTTTAGCGTCCCAGCAATAGCCTTTACTCCCCTTCAACTGGCTTCGATGAAAATCCACGACCTCTCTAACTTAAAGTGAAAGTGAATGGGTTTAGCATCCCAGCAATAGCCTTTACTCCCCTTCAACTGGCTTCGATGAAAATCCATGACCTCTCTAACTTAAAGTGAAAGTGAATGGGTTTAGCGTCCCAGCAATAGCCTTTACTCCCCTTCAACTGGCTTCGATGAAAATCAATGACCTCTCTAACTTAAAGTGAACGTGAATGGGTTTAGCATCCCAGCAATAGCCTTTACTCCCGTTCAACTGGCTTCGATGAAAATCCACGCCCTCTCTAACTTAAAGTGAAAGTGAATGGGATTAGCGTCCCAGCAATAGCCTTTACTCCCCTTCAACTGGCTTCGATCAAAATCCACGCCCTCTCTAACTTAAAGTGAAAGTGAATGGGATTAGCGTCCCAGCAATAGCCTTTACTCCCGTTCAACTGGCTTCGATGAAAATCCACGCCCTCTCTAACTTAAAGTGAAAGTGAATGGGATTAGCGTCCCAGCAATAGCCTTTACTCCCCTTCAACTGGCTTCGATGAAAATCCACGCCGTCTCTAACTTAAAGTGAAAGTGAATGGGATTAGCGTCCCAGCAATAGCCTTTACTCCCCTTCAACTGGCTTCGATCAAAATCCACGCCGTCTCTAACTTAAAGTGAAAGTGAATGAGATTAGCGTCCCAGCAATAGCCTTTACTCCCCTTCAACTGGCTTCAATCAAAATCCACGCCGTCTCTAACTTAAAGTGAAAGTGAATGGGATTAGCGTCCCAGCAATAGCCTTTACTCCCCTTCAACTGGCTTCGATCAAAATCCACGCCGTCTCTAACTTAAAGTGAAAGTGAATGAGATTAGCGTCCCAGCAATAGCCTTTACTCCCCTTCAACTGGCTTCAATCAAAATCCACGCCGTCTCTAACTTAAAGTGAAAGTGAATGGGTTTAGCATCCCAGCAATAGCCTTTACTCCCCTTCAACTGGCTTCGATCAAAATCCACGCCGTCTCTAACTTAAAGAGAAAGGGAATGGGTTTAGCGTCCCAGCAACCGTACATTCAGGGACGGGACCTCGGTTTCAGTAGCCGATTTCACCAACATTGCAAAGTATACTTTTCTAGCAAAGTATACTTTGAGGGAGTAATCATTTATTTTTCCTGAAATGCATTATTTCATATAGAACTAACGAATGCATATATTATATGATTAAAAGTATGTAGAATTATTATACTGAATTTATTACATTATCACAGCCATAATGGCTGTGATAATGTAATAAATTCAGTATAATAAAAATTAATAAATTTATCTTTAAATTGAAAATTTCTCCCTCAAAGTATACTTTGCTAGATAAGTATACTTTGCAATGTTGTGGAAATAGGCTACAGGTCTCATCAAAAAGACCAGTAGGATGGAAACACTGTAAAAGTATTTTTCCGTGCCTAGGGCTGGGACTGAATTCGCAGCCTCTGGTATTGAAGTCCAGTGCTCTAACATCTCGGACACAACCCCTCCTCTGTCTTAAACTTAAATCCTGAATCCCTTTGTGTACATGTAGATTTACTTGGCATCATTGAAGCGACCCGAGCTGTATTCCTGGACGTACGAGGCGTACGCCAGATCCTCATGTGCAATGGCCACGTGTAGATTATTCCCTCCGAATACTGATTGTCGAATATCTAAGGCATTCTGAAACAGACAATGTAAGTATACATACATGAAATATTAGCAAGGACGTTAATCATACACATAAATGTGGCAATGACTGAAGAAATGGGACTGTTTTGCGACCAGTGTAGATCCAGATCAGCCTGTGCATCCGCACAGTCTGATCAGGATCTGCACTGTTCGCCATTCCATCAATGAAACACCTGTCGTGCATCTAACAAGCAATATAGATCATTATCAAGCACTGGAATGTGATATTTGTACACGAGCTACACTGGTCACAAATCCAATAATCCCCATTTCTCTAGTCCTGCCACAAATGACAGTGAAGTACAAGCAACAGCTAATGTCATGTAAAGATGAGGTCTCATTTTTAGGTGTCATCCGAAAGACTGATGGGATGGAAACACTATTATACACTATTTTTTTCATGCTTAGGATTGGGGTTTGACCTCTCAACCTTCGGTGTCAAGTCCAATGCTATATCCCTTAGAATATCCAGCCATCCGTGGGCCCGTTTCACTAAACTTTGTGCGACTAAAATATTCGTAAGTCCAAATCTAGGATCATCTGGAAATTGCAATTGGTGGATTTACATTTATTGAGCATAGGCTATGCTCAATAAATGTAAATCCAATAATTGTTTACAAGAAAACATTGATAATGTGAAATTTACACATAATTTTGCACTTACAAAACATTTTAGTCGTACACAGTTTAGTGAAATGGCCCCCTGGATGTTAAGGAACAAATCCATCAGGAAACAACAGTGTGCTGGCTATCCAATACTACAGAACCAACAACAACAAATCTTACAGAAATCATTTAATACCAAATATAGGGACAATCCCTGCAGCTGAGACAACATAGAACTGCTGCTAGTTTGTTTGTTTGTTTGTTTTTTGGGGTTTAACGGCCTATCAACAGCTAAGGTCATTTAAGGCCGGGTCAATGGGTTTAGTACTAAATCCCATCTATTACCTGTACAAGTACATGTACAAAAGGGGGCAAAATCCCAAAATCAGAACTGAACATTTACAATAACAAAACTATATATTCAACCCTGAAATCAGAATAATCCTGATCTGATGCCAGGTCCTCGTCACACCAGAATCACTTGGCCCCTCCCAAAAGCAGTAGGATCAGTAATAATCTTACTACTTTTATAATGGGCAATAACCCAATTCAACTCCCAGGTAACTAAAGAACAGCTACAATATGTCAATATAAAGCTTGTATGTGGTGTGAAATGGGGCTTGCTGGATTGGTGGCTCCTGATCAAACAGCACGCTAGCACGGCCACGGGCGAAGTCAGACAGGGTGGTTCTTTTCGAGGCCAATCACGTGGTTTCCAGCGTGGTCGAGGGCAAAGTTGGGGTCGTAGACGTTTCACTAGGGGATATGGTCGGCGTTCTCCCTATTAATGCGGACATTACTAATTTAGCGACGTCACCGGTGGATCTAGAGGAGTTATGCAGGGCGCTGCATCTTGTTAACTACAACAGGGGTTTGGCAGATTTTTTAATCCAGGGGTTTAGTTATGGTTTTTCATTGCACTACGAGGGTCCAAGGGAAGCAACTGTAGCAAAAAATTTAAAATCAGTTGCTCATCATCCAGACATTGTTCGTAAAAAAATTGGTAGGGAAATTGCAGCCGGTCGTGTAGCTGGCCCTTTCCCAGCTAGACCTCTTCCGGGTTTGCGCGTGTCACCCATAGGACTAGTACCAAAGAAATCACCGGGGGAATTTAGAATGATACACCATTTATCCCATCCAGCTGGGGGGTCTGTAAATGACTTCATCGATCCAAAGTTGTGCTCAGTCGAATATACCAGTTTTGACGAGGCCGTATTTATGCTGCAGGATTTGGGTCGACACTGTAAACTCTTTAAGATCGATATCAGGAACACGTTTCGGTTATTACCTGTAAGGTGTGAGGATTTCCAGCTGCTGGGTTTTATGTTCGACGGGTACTATTTTGTAGACAAATGTATACCATTTGGTTGCTCTATTAGCTGTAGTGTATTTGAGAAATTTGCCACATTTTTAGAAGCCTATATTCGAAGCAAGATTGCTGGTAGTTCACTAATTCATTATTTAGATGATTTCTTCGGCGGCGATAGATCGGGTACCGCATGTAGAGACGCGATGTCTACTATCCAAAAGTGTCTAGACGAACTGAACGTTCCTATAGCAACGGAGAAACGGAGGGTCCCTCCGAAGTTCTCACGTTTCTCGGTTTGGAGTTAGACTCTGATCGAATGATCGTGCGTATCCCGAGTGATAAAATTTCTGAAGTAGTTGACAAGATTAGGGTCATGCTAGCGGGGCAGAAAACGACACTGAAAGCAATGCAGTCACTGATCGGTTCACTGAATTTCTGTTGTAGGGCCATTGTCGTAGGCAGACCTTTCTGTCGCCGTCTAATAAACGCCATTTGTGGTCTCACTCATCCTCGCCACCACCTACGGCTGAATAGGGGTATCCGACTGGACCTAGGGATGTGGTTGACACTGTTTGACAATCACAATGGTATTTCCGTTTTTCATGAACGTCACTGGATGTCAAATGTAGATGCGCAGCTGTTTACGACAGTGCAGCCGGACATGGTCTTGGTTTCGGCGCATACTTTGATGGGCATTGGACCTATGCAGCCTGGCCTGATAGGTGGCACGAGTTGGGACTGACAAATGACATCACGCTGCTAGAGCTCTTTCCCATTTTAGTCGCGCTTCATATATGGGGCGAACAACTGCGGAACAAGAAACTTGTGTTCCACTGTGATAATATGGCGGTGGTGCACATTTTGAACACCATGACATCCAAATCGGAGACAGTCATGTTTCTGGTCCGCAGGCTTGCCATATTATGTTTCCACAGCAACATGGTGTTAAAAGCAGTTCATGTAGCAGGGTATAAGAATGGTATATGTGATGCGTGTCTCGTTTGCAGCTCAGCAAATTCCGAGAGCGGGCACCAGGGGCGGATCCGGAGCCATGCAGTGTGCCGGTCCATCTGTGGACTGCCTTCAGCGACGAGCTGCAAGGTTGTTGTGTGCCAGCAGGGCAGCCAACACATCAACAACATATTCTACAGCAGTAAATGTATTCACGCAATTTCGCCGGCTATATAAGTTACCACAACTTTGGCCAGCATCTGTTGAGCAGGTGGTTATGTTTATTTCCTACTGTTTCGAAACTGGCCTGGCACCAAATACAATTTCTACATATGTCCATGGTTTAACGTATTTTCACAAGTTACACAATTGGTTTAACATAGCTGGTGTTTTCATAATCAGCAAATTATTGGAGGGTGGCCGTAGATCACGCATGCGTACCGATAATAGAGCGCCAATAACGCCCAAAATGTTGTCGGAAATATGTCGATTGCTGCCGCTGGTATGTTACAGTGAATACGAAGCAAACATGTTTAAGGCAGCATTCTTGCTGGCATATTTTGGACTTTTTCGGGTCAGCGAACTGGTATGCCCGTCCCGAACAGTGATAGGTAGTGCACTAAAAGTGGGGGATATTGCCTTTGATCAGGAATGCGGATCATTGTCGGTTTCCTTAAAAACATACAAAACTAAGCAATATGGCTCTCCTACAGTCATTAAGTTAGCGAGGGAGAAGGATAGCACAATGTGTCCGGTACAAAGTATGTATAACTTCAAAAGAATACGTCCTGTAGGCCATGGCCCATTTTTCTGTCATGCGGACCGTTCGGTGTTGTCACGTTCACAGTTTAGTGCAGTTTTAGCCAAATGCATTGGCGCGTCGCAGTTTCGTGGTCAAATGGTCAGATCGCATAGTTTTCGCATTGGTAGAGCGTCACAGCTGGCGGCAGCTGGTGTGTCTGGGGATGTGATCATGAAACTGGGAAGGTGGCGCTCTAAGGCATACAAAACTTACATTCGTTCATCAAATTGATGCCTGGTTTCAAATAATGATAAGTTTTCTATCAGATCATGCACGTGCGTCGCTACATTTAAATATATATGTGCGTGGGTGGGTTTATTGTGGAATTGGGAGATCTGGGTTCCGGATTCAATTACTTGGAGCTTGGATTTCTTAATTTCTGTATCACAGTTAAGTTTTAACATGTATATGGGTATATACAGATGTGTTTAATCAATAGTAATCATGAATATTGTGTTATAGCTATTACTATATTTATAACTGAATAGGATCGTTAAAGTCCAGGTTTTTCGGCCTTGTTTATATTTTAATTCAGACGTCTGGGTGCTGGGCGACTCCATACCCCACTGGGCTGGTAAACGGGCCGTCACCAGGAACCATGGTAACCTCGGTACTGACGCGAGTGTTGGCTGGTACGGCGTCAGCGGCCTGAAGTGGGGCGACTTGGTGCACCATCTCCAACTAAAGGTGATATTTCAGTCCCGTCCCGCGGCTAGTTATATTCCACCTAGGTGGAATTGATCTGCAAACGTCATCCCTGTATAAGCTTTTTCGGGTGATAAAGCGCACAATTAAGTATGTGCATGCAGCTTTCCCGGAGGCAACATGCACATGGATTAACATTCTTGAGAGGGCCCAGTGGTCGGGGGCTGAGGTGCGCAAAATGCGCCGTGTAAATTTATATGGCAGGCAGCAAGTGCGTTTACTTACCAAGGGTAACGCGCTCGACTTGGGTATAAACCTGCGTACCCCGGGATTATTTCGACCGGACGGTGTGCATTTGTCAAATGAGGGCCTGGACATCTATTTAGAAAAACTCAAAGTTCATCTGCTTTCCCATATCTGAATTTTTGGGGGAATTTATAAATAAATTTGTGGCGCGAAAAATTCAGAAAGCCAACGGGCGGGCGTGTGGGTCACATATGGAACATTTAATGCTTGTGTAAAGACGTGCATAGCTTATGTATTTGGTTACGTGTTTGTTTATACTGCGAAGTTTTTTCTAATAATCATTATTCAAGGAAAAGTAGTAGTTAAATTGAGCCGACTCGTTGTAGTATAATATGGCGGCTCAAGTTCCTTGAATGGTGATTACTACGGGCTGACTACATTGTACAGTATGTTGTTGTTGTCTAATGATTTGGCGCTTGTTGTGTGGTCTTTATTGGCGCCAACACATGTAGTCACTAAGTTCGTATAAGTATAACACTAGCACGTGCGTACTCTGGAGCGAGGGGCTGGATCTGCACCTGGTTGAGTGTACAATGTGATGGACTGTCCTATTGTGTACTTAACCTGGTGCCGATTGGACACCTGCACGCCCGTCCTTTGGCTTGATGAATTTTCATGGTTACCGTTTTCATTTTATTCCCGTGACGATCTTTCTTGTAATGGGCTTGTTGATACACTTATCAACTGTATCTCTATAGGAAAGATCTTGCGGCCATTTATATTCCACTTCCCAAATAAAATTGTGGTAGGAAATAACAATAAATATAGTCATTTGTTAAGTGGTCTTTATTTTTTCATGCCAATGCAGGTCGGTCCTGAAATAATGCCGATTATTTCAATATGGAAATAAATCGCTATTATTTTGGCAGACCTGTTTTTTGTTTACGTTCATTTCCTGGTTCAAAAAGGTCACCAAGGTTCAGTACAGGACTGCATGGGAAGTTGGGAACACCTCGGTTTATATCGTTATGCACAATGGAAAAGGTGTTTCACGTGATATCCATGCGGCCCTGACATGAATAGCACGTGACAAGGTCACACATGCGCAGTAGATATTAAATTTGGAATAATGCTGTTTTTATCATTGCACAATAGGTTAAAACGTATCACGTGATCATACCACGACCTCTTTCTAACCTTTACTTCATCGGAGTGAAACCCGCCCACCACTCCCATATGTTTTCAGCAACGTAGTGCAAGCTATGATATAACTATGGTGGTACGTGGGGAGCGCAGTCTGTGAATTCTGAGGTCTACATATTTTCACATACCTGTTGGTTTTGGGTATGATGTAATAATCCAATAACAAGTTTGGCAAAACCACTAGATCTTGTAATTTTCTTAACTGCGCTCGCTGCGGTACCCACACTCTAGTATGTGTTTTTCATAACAAGACATTATGCCTTTGTATATATCTACCCCTGATCAATACAAGCTCGAAGGTCATCGTAACAATAAGCCTATGGCAAACAAGGTGGATTCCGATAGATGGTGGCTCACACCGGAAACTCTGGGTCCAACTTGTTAGCAAGTGCGGCAAGGCACCTGTCGTGCCGTGGATGCTGCCGCTTGGTTTCCTTTTATTGCAGTTGAAGCAACGATGTACATTTCGGCTGGAATGGCGCCATCAGGACCACTCGCTTTCCCGCTGTGTGGACGCCGACTATCGGCCAGTGTGTCAGTGTTTGGACAATGGGGCCTGTGTTGCGA
This sequence comes from Conchocele bisecta, assembly GCA_029237695.1. Lineage (NCBI taxonomy): Eukaryota > Metazoa > Mollusca > Bivalvia > Lucinida > Thyasiridae > Conchocele > Conchocele bisecta. The sequence continues at coordinate 80,114,300 of CM055277.1, forward strand.
GTGACGACAACTGTGCCCCATATACCGGCTTGGGAACATTGGCGAGGGCCTCTACGGTCAACATCAGTTAACAATATTGGGGGCGGTGCTTGATAGGGAGCATGATTAAACACTTCAGTTCAGTGAATTTTCTTTTATCCAGTGATTATTTACATTATGATTTGACGCTTGTTGCAGTAATGGTTATTCAGTGTTGTTATTGCCATTGATCAGAACTTCACATGCCAGGTGGTGAACAATTAGGCTAGGCAGTCATTATTTCCATTACTCCGTCGCAACGGGAAAGTCGCGAAAAATTCAGAAAGCCAACGGGCGGGCGTGTGGGTCACATATGGAACATTTAATGCTTGTGTAAAGACGTGCATAGCTTATGTATTTGGTTACATGTTTGTTTATACTGCGAAGTTTTTTCTAATAATCATTATTCAAGGAAAAGTAGTAGTTAAATTGAGCCGACTCGTTGTAGTATAATATGGCGGCTCAAGTTCCTTGAATGGTGATTACTACGGGCTGACTACATTGTACAGTATGTTGTTGTTGTCTAATGATTTGGCGCTTGTTGTGTGGTCTTTATTGGCGCCAACACATGTAGTCACTAAGTTCGTATAAGTATAACACTAGCACGTGCGTACTCTGGAGCGAGGGGCTGGATCTGCACCTGGTTGAGTGTACAATGTGATGGACTGTCCTATTGTGTACTTAACCTGGTGCCGATTGGACACCTGCACGCCCGTCCTTTGGCTTGATGAATTTTCATGATTACCGTTTTCATTTTATTCCCGTGACGATCTTTCTTGTAATGGGCTTGTTGATACACTTATCAACTGTATCTCTATAGGAAAGATCTTGCGGCCATTTATATTCCACTTCCCAAATAAAATTGTGGTAGGAAATAACAATAAATATAGTCATTTGTTAAGTGGTCTTTATTTTTTCATGCCAATGCAGGTCGGTCCTGAAATAAGTCAATATAAAGCTTGTATGTGGTGTGAAATGGGGCTTGCTGGATTGGTGGCTCCTGATCAAACAGCACACTCCTGAAGCCTGAAAACGATCTACAAGATGTGAGCGACAGGGATCAACTGACCTGATACACCTGCACCGCGGAGGCTATAGAGTCGACGTTCAGCAGATAGAAGCCATAGTCTGTTATGGTGTGAATATGATCGCACTCGCAATGATGAACCAGGCAAGTGATTGTTCATGCCCTGTTTTCCCAGGTAAAGACGACGTGACAGTGACCAACTTACCTGATACACCTGCACCGTGGAGGCTATAGAGTCGACGTTCAGCAGATAGAAGCCGTAGTCCGTTATGGTGTGAATACGATCGCACTCGCAATGATGAACCAGGCAAGTGATTGTTCATGCCCTGTGTTCCCAGGTAAAGACGACGTGACAGAGACCAACTTACCTGATACACCTGCACCGCGGACGCTATAGAGTCGACGTTCAGCAGATAGAAGCCATAGTCCAGCAGTGCGTCTGAATACTTCGGGTGGTGGAAGCCAAAATATTCCCTGAAACAGTTCACCAGAATGGTTACTGTCTGTTTCATGAAAGCTGTCTTTGTCGCTTTTCATTTTCATGTATTACTAAAGAACTCAAGCTCATCCGTCTATACATTCATTATTCAATGCCAAACATGCTTCTAGTTTGTCAACTTGCAAACTGTTGTAAATGTTGGCGTATACTCTATGTGTACCGGTAGATACGTAGTTACTGTAACGTCGTTTTGACGTCGTTTGACGTCGCTTTTACGTAACGTCACATTTGCTTAAACGACCTGAATAGTGGTGCTGTATAAAATGTAATATCATAATGAATATTGCAGATATCATGATCAAATAAAAAGCATTCAATTTATAAGACAAATACCATTGTCATAGTAACAAAATGTCAATTTGACCAAACATTTCCCGAAGACATGTTTTCTCACGACGCGGCTGATATAAACAATGCAAAAACAAAATATTTTTCAATAATGTTAAATTTTATCAAAATTAAAGAATAAGCCTTATTTTTATTTTGTGAAATTTGGTCCAATATTGATTTTATTACGAAACTAGAAACTGTGTTCATAGCACCCCACATATTGCTTTGATAATAAACGAGGCAAAATTCCAAGTCGAAAAGGGGGAGATAATACATGACCGGGGGGGTCGAATCAAAAATTAGAATAAACTTTGTGCATCTACTCGTCATAGGGAAGCTACATACAAAGTTTCAGGTCTGTAGCTATTACAGTTTTACGAATCACAAGGCAAAATTGCCAAATTCCAAGTCGAAAAGGGGGAGATAATCCACAATAGAGGTTTGAATCAAAAATTGAAATAAACTTTGCGCATCTACTCATCATAAGGAAACTACAAACCAAGTTTCAGGTCTGTAGCTGTTACGGTTTAAAAGTTTTACGAATCACAAGGCAAAATTGCCAAATTCAATGTCGAAAAGGGGAAGATAATCCATGTGGTGGGGCATAAAAACAATTTCCCCATGTTAAATCCCCATACAGTGAAGATGGGAATTTAACATGGGGACATTTTTTACAGAAATAGTGGATCGATTTTCAAAATATAACTTTTTGTTTTCTTAGATCATTTCCAAGCTATCTAGCCAGGTTTCGGAGTCAACTATATTTGACCAAATTTCACGAAACAGACTGTAACTTGGCTGATGATCATGTTACCCCAACACTACAGACCTCTTATCGTATTGTTTACAAACAGTGTAGATCCAGATGAGCCGGCCCGTAACGACACATCTTATCAGTATCTGCACCATTTGCTGATATTTTGTTATTTCTAAGAACAATACCCCTTTCTGATATTAATGGAAGTCTGAAAAATAGCATCGGAGTGTCCATTCCAGTTACTTAGTGGTGAAAGGGTTAATATATGTCATCAGTATCTGGAGTGAAAAGACCCTGTATACTGTGTTATATCACTTATATCATAGTGTTATACCATACCAAGCATGATCTACAAACACATTAATTTGTTGAGCTCATATTTAAGTACATGATAAAATGATTACCCAAAACTGCTTGGAGATGGAGCAGAGCTTAGCAAATCAAACTTACAGATTTTGAGCCTGAATATTGAATAATTCCAGCACAAACATATTTACACAATTCCCTAACATTTGATTGGTCCGTAGCAAGTCTCTGTCCAAAATTTATATCCCAGTAAACTCCCACGCCGAACTACTTTCCGTAACCGTGAGGCGCAGTTAAAATAATTCTTAAGAAAACGGAAAATAAACACATTTTCTTGATTAATTTATTTCAAATGCTGGAATTATAAGGAATGAATGGCCTTTTTGTGGAATTTATCGGGGATATAAACTTGGAAAAGTCGCGGGAATACTGGACGAGGCCTTCCGGCCTTCGTCCAGTATTCCCGCGACTTTTCCAAGTTTATACCCCGATAAATTCCACAAAAAGGCCATTCATTCCTATAGTACATACTCGGGAAGTTGTATATTGACACGGCTGAGAAACTAGAGCTTACCTTGCGAGGGTAACGGCATATTTGATGAGAACTTCTGCCTTGGTAAACTCTCGCTTCACAACACACGCCTGCCAACAAATACACATCCAACATTACACATACAAGGTCACATGTCATATGTCTTTTGATACAAGTATGGATTGAAAGTGGTACACTTTTCATAGCCTTGCCCCACTTGATAGCAAACTAGATCAAGCAGAGCTCCAGATAAGCTTTGTGTCTAAAGCGTACTATACCCGTTGATTTCAAAATCATTGCGTATTTTACTTTTACAAATGGATTATTGATTTTCTTCATTACAATGATTACTAGGAACAAAGGATAAAAAAATATATAAAACAATTAAACATTCACTTACTTTAGCTGCTTTTTGCAGCTCAACTAAGTGAATTTTCAACTTTATAACAGTATTTTCATTACTCAATTTGAAAATCAATGCGTATTTTCATATTACTGTGCGTATTTTGTACTCCCGCTTTTGATAATCAATGTGTATTCAGCTAAAATAATTACGTAAAATACGCGAATACGCAGCTTATCTGGAGCACTGTCAAATGAGCAGGAACTCACGGCTACCCACGGCCGACGCCTGATCCGACAACAACATATTTTCAAAGGCATCAGGCCTTTGACATTGGGCATGAAAGCTGTGTGGGTGAGCTATAGAATAACAATATGGATGATTCATTCATTCAGCTTATATTTAAAGGTGGGAATTGGCTCGAACACCTTCCATACCCAGATATGGATGATGATGAAGCGGTATATGAAGTTTCAAGTCAATCCGGTTGCAGATATAATCGACACACAGATTGAAGTAACGGACTGAGGTCTATAAATACATTAAATATGCCTAAAAGCATCAATAAACAAAAATAAATAAGCTAAAAAAAATGTTTTTTTACTCCCTCCATATAGACTCCATATAATATGGAGTCTAGATGGAGGGAGTAAAAAACATTTTTTTAGCTTATTTTTTTTTCTTCCGTTTATTGATGCTTTTAGGCCTATTTAATGTATTTATAGACCTCGGTCCGTTACTTCAACCTGTGAATCGACACTAGATATAACCTCTCTACAACAGCCATCTCTATACAACAGCCAGTGTTGTGTCTTCCCATGGGTGGTTGTTGTAGAAAGGTTGCAATGTATATACATTAATTAGTGGCTGTTACATAGAGGGTATTTTAAAAATATTTTTCTTATTTGTGGACCGATTTTCATAATCTAACTTTTGTTTTCTTAATTACATCATTTTCAAGCTATCTCATCAGGTTTTGGAGGATCAAAAAACCAAAAAATTGGAAATCGACTCCCCATGTTAAATTCCCATAGGAAAATCGTTTTTTCGCAATAACATCAATATTTGATGGAATTTCATCAAATAATTTTTTTTGTTTTTTGAGGAGGGTGACTTTTTTGTTATTGATAAAAAAGTACTTACTTTTAAATATTTTTTAGATTTAATGTGTTTAATAGCCAAATGTTCGTCGGCAGCAAAACGTGGAACAGACAGTAGTGGCTGTTACATACAGAGAGGGTATTACTGCAGTGAGGAGCATGTCATACATACCTTTGAGCATTGCCGCAAAACATCAACAAGTGTCTGAAATAAGCAAAACAAGTTTATTGTGTTTAAAGGCCCTGAACAGCTCAGTATTACAATTTTCCGATTTTTTCAAACACAAAAACATGTTTGGCTACTGATTTAGTACACAAAACTAACATATACTGCCTAATAGATACATCTCAAGTCTTGAGATTTACATCTTAATCGCAATGTGAAGACAACAAAAAATGTTTTGTGTACCACTGAGTGCAAAATGTAAATATTGACAAATTAATTTCCGTAACCCAACGGCTTCGGCTCGGAAGCGAGTCGATTTGTTTCCGGCTATCGGAATTCATCGGCCGCGAATCAGGGAGTTGCAGGAGCAGTTGACCCGAGCGTCTATCGGAAAATCGATCGGACTTTGAACACGCACCTGCCGTTTGTTTATCAACAAATATTGATATTTTCATCGACTACAAACTCATTTTTGTACCAAAATGAATGCAAACAGTTTCAAAGTGTGTGTAAATAGAAACCTGTTGGCTTTATGTGTGGGAAAACCCAATAGGAGGCCAAATTCGACAACTTGAGCCGTATTGTGGCTTTAAAGAAAGAATTTAATTTGAAAGAAAGTAATTGAAACAGAATTACAAACTTTTTTTACATGCTTTACATGTATATGCTTTCTTATGGAATCAGTAATAGAGAATAGTAGGTTAGTGCCGTGAATGGGAAAAAATATGTGGCAAGGCTTAGGAAAGGGATGGGCGAGGCTCTCCTACTATTCTATTTATCCCGTCATCTACAAATGGCTGTAAAATGCAAAACAAATAACCCCAGCCACCGCTCATATTCATACGCAGTGATTAGGTCATATCGACAGGATATCAAAAATGTTTCATGGCACCGTGTTTCATGGCACATACACACTGTGTTGACGGGATAAAACTAGTTAATTCATCCTAGTCAATCACTGGCCAGTATCGAGCTCCACTTATTTCACATATTATAAAATTTAACCCCAATAGTTACAGATTACCAGATTTAATGACTAACTGTTAAATCAGTACTTGGATAGGAGACTGCATTATAAATCTAGCTAATTATAAGTATGTTATTATTCACATTTAATTCCTTAAAAATCCAGTATGTGAACAATAAACTTATACATAATAATATCACATTAAACTGTCACTCACGTAGGATCCTCTATATATTATACATACCTTTTGCGGAAGTGATGCAGACAAAGCCTTCATGGCAAGGGTACAGTGCCGGAACGCCTGCAATATAATGTATGCATTAATGTAGGCGCAGTTGGTAACAAGCGCGCTTCTCACCAATGTGGCCTAGGTTCGATCACAGGCGATCGGCATGTTGATAGGATAGTGTATTATACTTAATTAGACATGTAGAAAAAATAATAATATGCAGTCATTCAATAGATAAACTGTTATATGATTATATTATACACTATACACTATCCTATCAACATGCCGATCGCCTGTGGGTTCGATCCTTGACAGAGGCAGTATGTGGGATGTTATGGTGGTCACCAGACCAGACAAGTGGGTGTCCTCCAGGTAATCCAGGTTTCCTCCCACATTAACCCTTAGAATGCGGGAACCGAAAATAGTCGTCTGCTGATAAATCATATTTTGTCTTTTCTCTCAGTAAAAACATGGTTTGGCAGCATTTTAGAATCATTTCCATTGGAAATTATTCTAAAGTGCTGCCAAACCAAGTTTTTGATGAGAAAAATGGAAAAATAAAAAATATTCAGCAGACGACACAAATTAATTCAGCATTGTAAGGGTTAAGCATCACCTTTACCCCTCCATTTTCACCGACGATAGCATTTGTATAAGTGCTCTAATGCTTGTTTGTAATCATCGTAACTTAACTTCACATTTTGCCTGATTGTGTTGATTACCTCGTCATACTGACTCTCGGCAAACAGCAGGGCACAACATTCGGTGTAGAGGGCGGACTTGTTTACAATGACCCCCTGCTCCTCAAGGTTACCGATGATCGTCAAGGCAAGCTGACACGTCGCGTTCGCCTCTTGGAACTTACAGTTGGCATTCTGTACATGCAGTAATCTGGGGAGAAACGGCAGAAATATGTATGACTGTGACTGGAGAAATGGGCTTATGGGTTTTGCGACCAGTGTAGATCCAGATCAGCCTGTGCATCCGCACAGTCTGATCAGGATCTGCGCTGGTCGGCATTCCATCAATGAAATGCCTGCCATGCTTCGAAGAAGCGATACAAATCGTTATCAGGCTATATGAGTGTGCTATTTGATCACGAGCTACACTGGTCACATATCCCATAAGCCCCATTTCTCCAGTCACAACCACAAATAATCATTGAAAGCTGCAATCGAGAGAATGGAAAGAGAATAAAGAGAGACACAACTTGGTTACCTTCAGGTACATTTATATGGTCTGGCAATAGAAAGCAATCAAACGATATACCAATCTATGAAAAGCATGAGTAACTTCCCCTAGAACAATTATGGGGCATCTGAAACATGAAAAATAGTGTAGACATTTAGTTCCGATGTCATGTTGCCAAGTTTTATATTAAAAACAACAATGAAAATCTTAGCAATGTGATGTAACAAAAGACCACAGATAGCAGTAGTTCCTGCTGAAAGGGTCGTATTAAACAAGAACTCAGTAATACTGATGGGAGATGTGCCCCTCAAAAACACAAATACAAATTTCTAAGTCATTGAGCATACAAGGCCACACGGGTCAGCTTAGAATGAAATATGGATGATGACAAATAAGCATATGAACTTTCAAGCCAATTTCTAAGTCATTGAGCATACAAGGCCACACGGGTCAGCTTAGAATGAAATATGGATGATGACAAATAAGCATATGAACTTTCAAGCCAATTTCTAAGTCATTGAGCATACAAGGCCACACGGGTCAGCTTAGAATGAAATATGGATGATGACAAATAAGCATATGAACTTTCAAGCCAATTTCTAAGTCATTGAGCATACAAGGCCACACGGGTCAGCTTAGAATGAAATATGGATGATGACAAATAAGCATATGAACTTTCAAGCCAATTCGACTTTAATACGGTAACAGAGATAGTTTGTACCCGAAAACTATACTGCAATTCTCAGACAGACGCACAGACGAACTTACGGACAGAGTGGCGACTACATTATTCTCGAGGTACATAAAAATAGCCCAGAGAAATATGTGGCAGTGACTGGAGAAATGGGGCTTATGAGTTTTGCGACCAGTGTAGATCCAGATCAGCCTGTGCATCCGCACAGTCTGATCAGGATCTGCACTGTTCGCCATTCCATCAATGAAACATCAGTCACACTTCAAACCAGGTATATAGCTCATTTCCATGCTACAGGAGTGTGTTATTTGAACAAGAGCTACTAGTGAAATCCCATAAGCCCCATTTCTACAGTCACGGCCACATATGATGAGTAAAAAGGAATCAGAGAGCCACTCACCGGACACTGCACTCGAGGGCCCGCAGTAGCCCCTGTACACTGGTGTCATCTTGGAACAGATTGAGGCATGACTTGTACACTTTCTCACTGTCGAAGTACCAGCCCGCGTCACTCAGGAACCCACCTGTGACATAATTGTCCAGAGCTCCAGATAAGGTGCGTATTGGCGTATTTTACACACTTACTTTAGCAGAATACGCATTGATTATCAAAGGTGGGAGTTCAAAATACTCACAGCAATGTGAAAATATGCATTGATTTTCAAGTTGAGTAGTGAAAATATTGTAATAAAGTTGAAAATTTACTTAGTTGAGCTGCAAAAACACTGTTTGCTTTTTACAGCTCAACTAAGTGCATTTTTTAAAATTGTTTGACTTTTTTTCATTTGTTCCCTATTTAATAAGGAAGAAAATACCTTTGTAAAAGTAAAATACGCATTGAATTTGAAATCTGGGGATATAATACACTTTTAGATACAAAACTTATCTGGAGCTCTAATGGTCATAATACAGCACATCCTTTCTAAACCTTAGTAGTGTCTATTCATTTGCAATGGTCTTTATTTCTGATGATGCTGCCTGATCGTGGTGAGAACAAAGGGAACCATACAATAATTCCAACACAAAAATATTTACACAATTCATTTGATTGGCCCGTAGCAAGTCTCTGTCCAAAATTCATATTCCAGTAAACTCCCATGCCGAACTACTTTCCGTAACCGTGAGGCGCAGTTAAAATAATTCTTAAGACAAGAAACGAGGCAAAGCCACGAAGGCCAGGTTTTTTCCAAGCATGGACACTTGGATAACATAATTATACCCACTTTTTGTAGACTAGATGGCCGTGGCCTGCATGTCGCGCCTTGGGGCGAGGCATGGACACTAAAAAAATAGATATAGTAGATGGAAAAACTTTAACGAAAAAACTTTAACCGGACACACGGACGTACGGACGGACGGACGGACATATGCCAAAATGCCGACGATATCGTGCTTTCCGCAAGCGGGTGCGACAATGATGATAAACACCCATGTGAAGTATCAAGGTAATGGGTGAAGCAGTTGCAGAGATATAGTACACAAAAAAACTTTAACAAATAAATTCAAAGTAATTTGACCTTGACATTGCGGACAGGGGCCACACGGTTGGGGGTTAGAGTGAAAATATGGACGATGATAAACACCCATGTGAAGTTTCAAGGTAATGGGCGAAGCAGTTGCAGAGATATAGTATAACAAAAAAGTTTTAACCAAAAGATTTAACCAGACGTACGTTAAAGGTACATGCCCACGCAGTAGGCACAATCTGTTCTTTATAGGAATTAAATAAGTGTATAATTATGTCACTATTCCACCAGTTCTAAAAATTACGAGTGCCCGCTATACAAATAAAATCATTTATTAATTATCAACTTAGTGTTAGCGACGCGCGGCGGTAACAGTCTATTTTAATAATGTGCGGGGACGACGACTTTCACATCACGGCTTGCGGTGCGCATGCGCAGTATACTACGCGCGCCAGTAGGCTTCCCAATATGTAAACAAAAATATCAACATGTCGAAACGTCCAGGACAGAAATTGTATGAAACGGCGTCGGCCAAAAAAAAAGGCGAAATGTCTGAGGGACAGGCAGTACAGAGAGAGTGGTTAATATTGGCGACCAGATCACCAAATGGAATGAGTTATGTGGAGATTTAGATTTGGACTCGAACAGAGATGTTTCTTCTCAACTTCCGATACTTCACTGCGCATGTCAAAGATGTGATATGATTGACCGTGTCACGTGACGCGTATTGGTAAAAATAGCACGAGGTCGGAACATACCTTTTCTGGTCGCGGCATATAAAATGCAATTTAACACCAATTAACACGCGCCGTAATTAAAAATAACTCGGTAGTGGGTAGACAAATGGCTCATATAAGGCATGACAGAAAATGAAAAGTAGTAGTACAGTGTAACCTGCTGCGTGGGCATGTACCTTTAAAAAGTTAACGTTGAAAATGGCTAAGTCAATTACGTAGAAATAATAGGTGAAGATAAAAAAATGGTCACATGTTGGATAGTTGTATGTGGTAGGCACCCCTTGGTTATGAAGCTGTGAAAGTTTGGTGGTCCTAGGTGGTACAGTACCAAAGAAATGGACTTAAACACGAAAAGTTAACATTGTAAACGCGAAAAGTTAACATTGAAAATGACTAAGTCGACTGCGCGGAAAAAATGGGTGAAGTTAAAAAAAAAGTAACATGTTGGATAGTGATATGTGGTGGGCACCCCTTGATTATGAAGCTGTGAAAGTTTGGTGGTCCTAGGTGGTACAGTACCAAAGAAATGGACTTAAACACGAAAACTTAACATTGAAAACGCGAAAACTTAACATTGAAAATGGCTAAGTCGATTGCGCGGAAAAAATGGGTCAAGCTAAAAAAAAAGTAACATGTTGGATAGTGATATGTGGTGGGCACCCCTTGATTATGAAGCTGTGAAAGTTTGGTGGTCCTAGGTGATACAGTACCAAAGAAATGGACTTAAACACGAAAACTTAACATTGAAAACGCGAAAACTTAACATTGAAAATGGCTAAGTCGATTGCGCAGAAAAAATGGGTCAAGTTAAAAAAAAAGTAACATGTTGGATAGTGATATGTGGTGGGCACCCCTTGATTATGAAGCTGTGAAAGTTTGGTGGTCCTAGGTGGTACAGTAACAAAGAAATGGACTCAAACCCGAAAACTTAACATTGATTGTGGACGCCGCCCGCCGCCGCCCGCCCGCCCGCCCGCCCGCCGCCCGGCTTTCGCCAATCCAATAGCCTGGATTTTTTTCCAAAAAACCTGGCTAAAAACGGAAAATAAACACATTTCCTTGATGAATTTATTTCAAATGCTGAAATTATAAGGAATGAATGGCCTTTTTGTGGAATTTATCGGGGATATAAACTTGGAAAAGTCGCGGGAATACTGGACGAGGCCTTCCGGCCTTCGTCCAGTATTCCCGCGACTTTTCGCCAACAAATCACTGAAACATCTTGTGTGGTTCTAACCAACAGTATAGATCATTATCAGGCTACAGGAGTATACCGTACTAGCAAACAGCAACAACACTACTGTCTGTTCCACGTTCTGCTGCCGACAAACATTTGGCTATTAAACACATTAAATCCCAGAAATATTTAAATGTAAGTACTTTCTCATCACTATCAAAAAAGTCACCCTCCCCAATTTTGTTTATTTGATGAAATTCCATCAAATATTGATTTTATTGCTAAAAAATTATTTTCATAAATTATAAAGGTGCATACCCACTCAGTAGGCACAAAATGTTCTTTATAGGAATTAAATAAGTGTACAATTGTGTTACTACTTCACCAGTTCTAAAAATTACGAGTGCCCGCTATAATGATATAATCATTTATTAATATTTATTTTACTGATAGTGACGCGCGTCGGTATCAGGCTATTTTCATATGCAAATGAGTCATGGTATTTTTTAATTATTTATACTAATTAAATGCATCCCCTAAAAAATTAATATTTTCGACAAAGTATGATCATTGCACATCAAACAAGAAACGAGGCAAAGCCACGAAGGCCAGGTTTTTTCCAAGCATAGACACTTGGATAACATAATTATACCCACTTTTTGTAGACTAGATGGCCGTGGCCTGCATGTCGTGCCTTGGGGCGAGGCATGGACACTAAAAAAATAGATATAGTAGATGGAAAAACTTTAACCAAAAAACTTTAGCCGGACACACGGACGAACGGACGGACGTATGCCAAAATGCCGACGATATCGCGCTTTCCGCAAGCAGGTGTGACAATGATGATAAACACCCATGTGAAGTATCAAGGTATTGGGTGAAGCAGTTGCAGAGATATAGTACACAAAAAAACTTTAACAAAAAAATTCAAAGTAATTTGAACTTGACATAGGGCACAGGATCGCGCTTTCCGCAAGCAGGTGCGACAATGATGATAAACACCCATGTGAAGTATCAAGGTATTGGGTGAAGCAGTTGCAGAGATATAGTACACGAAAAAACTTTAACAAAAAAATTCAAAGTAATTTGACCTTGACATTGGGCACAGGATCGCGCTTTCCGCAAGCAGGTGCGACAATGATGATAAACACCCATGTGAAGTATCAAGGTATTGGGTGAAGCAGTTGCAGAGATATAGTACACGAAAAAACTTTAACAAAAAAATTCAAAGTAATTTGACCTTGACATTTGGCACAGGATCGCGCTTTCCGCAAGCGGGTGCGACAATGATGATAAACACCCATGTGAAGTATCAAGGTATTGGGTGAAGCAGAGACATAGTACACGATAAAACTTTAACAAAAAAATTCAAAGTAATTTGACCTTGACATTGGGCACAGGGGCCGCACGGTTGGGGGTTAGAATGAAAATATGGATGATGATAAACACCCATGTGAAGTTTGAAGGTAATAGGCGAAGCAGTTGCAGAGATATAGTATAACGAAAAAGTTTTAACCAAAAAACTTTAACCAGACGTACGTTAAAAAGTTAACGTTGAAAATGGCTAAGTCAATTACGTAGAAATAATAGGTGAAGGTAAAAAAATGGTCACATGTTGGATAGTTGTATGTGGTAGGCACCCCTTGGTTATGAAGCTGTGAAAGTTTGGTGGTCCTAGGTGGTACAGTACCAAAGAAATGGACTTAAACACGAAAACTTAACATTGTAAACGCGAAAACTTAACATTGAAAATGGCTAAGTCGACTGCACGGAAAAAATGGGTGAAGTTAAAAAAAAGAGTAACATGTTGGATAGTGATGTGTGGTGGGTACCCCTTGATTATGAAGCTGTGAAAGTTTGGTGGTCCTAGGTGGTACAGTACCAAAGAAATGGACTTAAACACGAAAACTTAACATTGTAAACGCGAAAACTTAACATTGAAAATGGCTAAGTCGACTACGCGGAAAAAATGGGTCAAGTTAAAAAAAAAGTAACATGTTGGATAGTGATATGTGGTGGGCACCCCTTGATTATGAAGCTGTGAAAGTTTGGTGGTCCTAGGTGGTACAGTAAGAAAGAAATGGACTCAAACACGAAAACTTAACATTGATTGTGGACGCCGCCCGCCCGCCCGCCCGCCCGGCTTTCGCCAATCCAATAGCCTGGAATTTTGTTAAAAAAACCTGGCTAAAAATCAATAAAGAGAATAAATAGTAATGTCCATTAACATTTTAAAGAAACACGGTTATCTCCCCTGATAGCAGTATTACGTCTGATATAAAATGTACATGTATAATAATGCCAATCAATACGCGGGGTAATTGGGAATGAATATTTATTTTGCCAGAAAATGACTCAGATGATGTCTCTGATATAAAGAACAGTTTGTGCCTACTGAGTGGGCATGTACCTTTAACATGGGGGCTAAAAATAATTATCGTAAAAAGATTTTTTTATTTGCAGACCGATTTTCAAAACTAACTTTTGTTTTCTTAGTTACATCACTTCCAAGCTACATGTATCTAACCCGGTTTCATAGTCAATTTCAAAAAAATAATTTTTGGTCTCCTCCCCCAGCTCCTTCTCCTTTTCCCCCATGTTAAATTCCCATAGGAAAATCATTTTTTCGCAATAAAATCAATATTTTATGGAATTTTAAAATAAAAAAATTTGGGGAGGGTGACTTTTTTTGTTATTGATGAAAAAGTACTTACATTTAAATATTTATTAAATTTAATGTGTTTAATAGCCAAAACTTTGTCTGCAGCAAAATGTGGAACAGACAGTAGACACAACTGTTATAATATACCATTTCTCAAGTCATAACCACATGAAAGATCTCCGTGACCTACCTAAACCAAATGCGAGTTGGACAGTTTTCTCGTGTCCACAATGAGGTGAAAAGCAATCTGATTCGTCCTCTTGCAGTGACAAGAAGTATAACTTTTGAGTTATTGCGAGGACGAGCTGTGTCAGCATGCCTCTACAGCAGCCACATAAACGATAGCAAGAACAAACTAACACATTTAACCCATGCCCCCATTTGTCACATATAAATGTAGCATCCGTTACTGGTGGCCTACCTAAAGCAAATCCAAGCTGCACGGTTTTATCACATCCCGGGTTAGGTTCGAGGGTCATAACCTTGCTGGCAAACATGTCGGCTAGAATCTCGGAGACTCGCACGCCGTGGTCCATCAACGCTTGGAAACAGTGGTGCAACAGGTGTCTGTGGTACAGAAAATGGCGGTCATGTGACATAGCATATACAAGGAGAATACCAGTCTAGTGTGATTGTAATCCGGATATTCGTATCAGGTCATTGCCTCATTGTGGGCAAACATTATGGACGCAGAGGCTCACAGATAACCCCGGCAGTCGCCTGGATGACAAATAAAAACTTTAACACAAATCTTACGGACAGACGGTCGGACATAGATCACAGTTTACCACCAGTTTGAGTCTGAATTTAAATGCCGTAAAACACAGGAAAGTGCATATTTCGAAGAGCTCACAAATAGGACAACCCCCTAGTTGCGAACGGTAACGGGAGTAGATTGCAAGAGTTACCTTCGCAACTAGACAACCCCCCCCGCCCTTCCCCAAATGCTGGATCCGCCCCTGAAGTGAACCGAAAAACTCTGCTAATTACATATTTTTTTATATTTTCTCAATTTCTCAACCACTCATTTGAACCATCTCAGTAAGATGATTCAACTGAGTGGTAAAAACATTTACTTTTGCCATGTTTGCTGAAAAATAAGACAAAAGATGAAACAATTGTGTTAAATATATTGGCAATGAACTGTTTCATGTTTCATAATAAATACGACCATCTGTCAAGCCCTTTCACAGTACAATTAGTCTTACCTCTTGTCGCCAACTTTCAGCACCTTGGCAAACGTATCTAGCTCCGAGAACTCCATACCCAGTTGACACAGTCTTCCTTTGTTGTACAACTGTAAAGCAGACAGACAGACAGACAGACATTCAGTACATGTTTATGTCAGAGCCAAACAATATATTGAACTAACGTTATGAACAGAAAATGTTGCAAAATAGATAACCTTAGTCGAGAACATCACCGACCCAATCAAGTTGGGTCGTGATGGCTGCTATCTAACTGTATAAACACTTGGATTGAACCCTAGTTTACATTTACAAACATACACCAGCGTTATATTTTTGGTTTCAATACAATTATTTACCAAAATGGGGGGAAAGATATTCATGAATTTTGTCCATAAAAATGATATTTTTAAATTCATGAATTTTGTCCATAAAAATGATATTTTGAAATTTCTATAAACAATAAAAGCTTTTAACATTTCACAACTATTTACATGCATATTGAAATAAACAAGTTATTTTATTCAAAAACATGTACATTTGATACTTTATCACTGTTTTTGAAAATTCCACAGGAAAATGCCACTTTACAAGAGTAAACCATCATGACTGTATATCAAGACAGTCATGAAGTCACGACTAAGATAACCTTAGCTATCGGTATACAGATTCTTTTACTATTTCATCAGTCTTTTATATTCACTGTATCCTTCTAGCTGAGACACCTGCTGTAATTTTTTGTTACAATAAGTGCCTATTCTCAGTGATTCTGTCTTCACGTTTTTTGACGTGGTCAGACTCGCAGGTGCAAATATGTATGCTTACATGTTTCTTGTTGGTGTACGGATGCTTTTCTAAAATAGTAACATGTTTAAGACCGCAAAACCCATGATCAGAATCACTGAAAATGGGCTGTAAGGGGAATTAACTAAGTAATTCAAGAGGAAATGTAGGTCAAGGTCAAATATAGATCAGGGGTTATTGATGTACATCACTAGGAGATGAAGTTGTCCAAGTATGGTGGGTGTAGGGCCAGTAGTATTCCATATACAAGCTTGACTAAAAACCTTAACCAATGCGTGACGGTGACGCCGACGCCGGGGTGACTACATAAGCTCTAACTATTCTTCGAATAGTCAAGCTAAAAATGTGGAAAATCAACATCCAAGATGTGATTTATATCCTTTGTTTTTGTACATGGGGGTTAAATATGTCCAAAAAACGTTATTAACTTTTGTTATCACCCTTATAAGGTGAGCTAAACTGCATTAAAACTGTTGATAGCTTTCACAGCTGTATATTGCGGCTGCTGCAGTAAACATTACATGACCTAGTTTTGAGATAGGGTTAAATTTGATTGGTTTGTATGCTACTCAAGTTAGTTAGTTTTTAAAAAAAAATCAACTGGGATGTGTAAAATTGGAGCATACAAAGTTTATGGCATAATAGTGTTTTAAAGTAAATTTGTCTGAATAATATATGCAAGATACAACTGATTATGTAAGAAACAATGTCACAAACACTTGTAGTCAGCACAAACTAAAAAGAGGAACGTGTATCGGCCGTATTCACATACCAGCATGACCAGGGCAGACACGAATGTAATGGATGAGAATAATTATAGAAACATATTTAAGAATACACTGTTATATTTAAATACACCCATTAACATATTTAAGGCGATTTGATATGTTGAATAACATCTGCAGTACGAGTATGTATGATTTCGACAACATCGGATCTGGTACCCGGGAGTAGTAGTAGTAAGGGAGTCAAAATGATACCACTTACCGTGATATCATTTATAACCCTCTACAATACCCGAAAAGCAAAAAATTGGTTAACGAGGAAAATTGTCTCCCGACAGCAAATTTATGAATTTTTGGAGAAAATAATTTTGAAAAAGAGGGAGTCAAAATGATACCACCTCCAACCAAAAGTTGGTGGTGGTATTGTAGTCCCAATTATATTGGTAATTGACTTTTGAAAAAAGTCGAAATTATTAATGCAAGTACAATAGTTTATATTCCAACACCCCATTTTTCTCCTCCGATATAGCTAATTTATTTCGCAGATCAGCAACTAATTCTACCAGCTCTAGTCTACCACGTTCACCTTTAGCCACCTGACAGCGTAGTTGCTTATGTCTACAAACGAATTTACAAGGGCATCTGGGGCATTGAAATTGTGGGGGGGCACTTTCGTCGTCTCGCTAGATGCCTTCGTAGATAGTCTTTACACGTAAACGTCTTACAACAAGTCACACACTCCATTATATATGTATATAACCTATGAAATTTATCTGTTCAATTGGACGTGAAAAAAACATGATGTAAATTTTTCACGTCCAATTGAACAGATAAATTGTATAGGTTATACAAAAGTATATATACAAAAGTATAGACAGAAAATATGATAACGCCAGAAACTAGAGCAGAAATAGAAAGTTTGAGAAGAGAAGCCGAATCTCTAGGGATTACTTATAGTAAACGTTTGAGAGTTAGGGGGTTGACAAAGCTGATAAACGCCACAAAGAATAAGGCGTTTATGAAGCGGTTTACCCGCGCCTATAAAAGAGGGGCATTTAATGATATATCCAAAGCGGAGGAAGTTGGTAACAGAATTTAAAAAGAAAGTATTGCGGAGTTAAGGGCTAGTGTAATAAAACCTTCAAGCACCAATAATTTGTCTCAAATTAGACACACAGGTGACCAAATACCAAATAATAAGAAAAGATCTATAGTTCGCGTGATAGTGGAAAAAGGTGAAGAAATATTGGGGGCTCACGATGAAACATTGGAAAAGGTAGAAAATGGAAGACGGGTAGTTACATTATCCTTTCGTAAAAACATTGACATTAACGGGTTTGAACGCATGTCCGATAAACTCGCTCCTTATATAACAACCAATTTTTATTTGAGATATTCATATTCTTACAAGCTAGAACATATGGAGGAAACTAAAAATGGAAAACCTGTAACTATAATAATGCACAAAAATCTCGGTAGCGAACCACTATCACCAATGAAAACCGTTAAAAAATGGCTGTCAGATAAGGAGCAAACACGAATAATGTCCGATAAAATAGACAGACCAAATACAAAGTGGAAGTTTGTAAGATGGGTAGAGGTTTTCGTAAAGCTAATACAGGGCAGTAGGGGAATAGATTTGGGACTACAATCCAAAGATGCGGCAGGAGGAGAACTTCCAGAATGGCTGAAGAATAAAAAAGGTATGTATTCTTTAGATAAGTATAATGACGACCTTTGTCTGTTCAGGTGTCTAGCTATGCATATGACAGATAAAAGACCCGACAGATGTACAGAAAAGGCGAAAGAACTTAGTAAGCAATATTTTGGTAGTAATGTGGTTTCACCAATTCCTTTTTAAAATCGGTATAGAAGTATATCAACCCACCGAATGTAACGTATGGTGGTTGAAAAAGGTACCAGCACACTATAAGGCAATAGGTAATAAACCAATGACAATAGGACTGTTTAATCACGCATTTCTGATAAAAAACCTTAAAAACCTATCTAAAATTTACGCCTGCGATAATTGCAAGCAGAAATTCACGAAAGCGAGTAATATGAAGAGACACGGACCAACATGTATGAAAGGTGAGACAAAAGTAATATGTGATGGTAATTATTTAGAGCGCCCGCGTTCGTCGTTCGAGAAAGCGTTCTACCCAAAAAGTTCTAACAGTTATGGGGCGATCGATTGGATGTACTCTGTGGAAAAGCAGGAGGGAATTCACATTCACCATGAACAGTGTGGACACGGGGGTGAAAGATGGGTTTTAGGAGCTCCAGTAGATGGATACTGTACGGAAACCAATACCGTATATCAATATCACGGCTGTTACTGGCATGGGTGTGAGATTCATGCAAAGCATAGAAAAGAAGAACGCGCATCCACTATGAGAAGAGATACATTTATTAGAAGAAGCAAAGAATTCAACCTAGTAGTTATGTGGGAATGCGAATTTCAAAGAACGGGTAAAGACATAAAGATCGGTTGCGACACTACTCTTTATCCATATCAGATAGTATACGATCTTGAGGCATATCTCAACCCAGAATTTGAAACTCTCGGTAATAATCTAGAGTACGAAGCCGAGCACGTTCCGGTAAGCGTTAGTATAGGAGATAATTTCTCAGGAACAGTAACTCATATTTGTGATAAAGATCCCGCAAAACTTATAGAAAAATTCGTAGAAGATTTGAAAGTCAGGGGAAAAGCTATAAGAGAAGAAGTGTGGCCAAGATATGGGTTTAATACAGAACATTTACGTAAAAACCAAATCGCCAAGATCGAACAGTGGATAGAGCAAGTACCGGTTATAGGTTTTAACAGCAGTAAGTACGATATAAACTTAATAAAGAAATACCTAGTAGGCGAACTGGCATCAACAACAAAGAAAGTAATGGTCGGAAAACGTGCAAACGCAACAATATTTCTATTTACTCCAGAGTTTAGATTTCTTGATGTAATACTTTATCTAGGACCTGGTGTAAGTTACGATAGTTGGATAAAAGCCAACGAATGCAAAGGACAGATATCTTTCTTTCCTTATGAGTGGTTCGATTCTCCAGACAAACTGGACTACCCAGGACTACCGGATATAGAGAATTGGTATTCCAAACTATCTGGGAAAATGTTAATAGATGAAACAGAATTAAGTAAATGTCGTAGAATTTTCGAAGAAAATAATATGAAAACTTTCAGAGATTGGTTGAAATATTATAACGATTTAGATGTAGCACCGTTCCTAGAAGCGGTGGAAAAAATGTGTGAATTTTATAAACACAGAGGTGTGGATATTTTCAAAGATGCGGTAACAATACCTGGAGTAGCTATACAATATTTATTGAGAGGAACCATTAAAGAACAAAAATCTTCAAAGACGATTATACCGGAGGATGCTCTATATGCACCAAA
Organism: Conchocele bisecta; assembly: GCA_029237695.1. Classification (NCBI taxonomy): domain Eukaryota; kingdom Metazoa; phylum Mollusca; class Bivalvia; order Lucinida; family Thyasiridae; genus Conchocele; species Conchocele bisecta. The sequence goes on from CM055277.1 coordinate 80,134,632, forward strand.
AAGAAGAAACATACGAAATGATGAAGGACGCTCTAGTTGGCGGTCCATCAATAGTATTTACACGATATGCAGAAGCTGGTGTTTCAAATATTAGAGTGGGTTCCAAACCTTGCAAGGCTGTTTTGGGGTACGATGCAAACGCGTTATATTTATCTACGTTAAATAAAGAGATGCCGTGTGGGAGAGAAACTATACACCATATAGATACCCCACATAACCCTAAATTTATTAAAAAGTTTTGTAAAAGAGTTTTATCTGGAGACTGGTTTGGGTTTGCGGAGGTGGATATAGAAGTTCCACACAACTTAAAAGATAAGTTTTCTGAAATGTCCCCAATATTTATAAACAGAGAAGTAGAGGTTGATGAAGTTCCCACACACATGTTAAAATATTTAAAAGATACTGGCCGAACAAGAGGAGATGGAAAAAAATTGGTGGGATCTATGACCGCCACTAAAGTATTGCTGTACGCGCCACTGTTGAAATGGTATTTAAAACACGGCCTAGAAATAACTGGAGTTCATCGTGTTATAGATTATATTAGTGGAAAACCATTCGAATGGTTCGCAAAAGAAGTTACAGCCGCAAGACGAACAGGTGATGTAGAACCAAATAAGAAACCAGTAACAGACATAATGAAATTATTAGGAAACTCATGTTGTGGAAAAATGATAGAGGCAACGGAGAGACATTTAAATACGACATATACACAAAACGAAACCTGTGTTGACAAAGCATTAAGATCTGCATTCTTTGACGATTTGGAAGAGATAGGAGATGCGTACGAAATATCTTCAAGAAAACCCAGGTGTGCGGTAAAGAGACCATTCCATTGTGGAATAGCAGTTTATCAACTAGCTAAATTGAGAATGTTGGAATTTTACTACGAATTTCTAGACAAATACGTAAAAAGAGAAGACTTTGAATTAATACAGATGGATACAGATAGTATGTACGGTATATAGGAGTTAGTGGAAAAACGATAGAGGAATTGATTAGACCTAACTTACTAGACGGGTTTGAAAAAGAAAAAAAGAAATGGTTGGCTTGGGATAAATGGAGCGAAAGAGAGCCCGGACTTTTCAAAATGGAATTTAGCGGAGATAGGGCGATAGCGTTATCTAGTAAGTGTAAGACGTCGTTATGAAAACGTACTGTCAACAAAAATTAGGACTCTCGGCATACTACGATAAAAGACGCGTGTTACCAGACGGAATACATACAGAACCTCTCTAATGATTTATTTAATTAATAATTTTTAAAAAATTAAGAAAATTAGCAATCTAAAGACTCTGACGATCCGGGGGTAGCTGGGTGTCAGAAGGCACCATAAGAAGTTCTTCGCGAACAAACCCTCGAGATGGCCCATCATCCAAATAGTAGAGCACGGGCTCATCAGGTTTGGTAATAGATCGATCTAGATGATATACATTGAGAGACCACACGGGATCAGTCGCGCGGCGGCTGCCACCTTCGAGCTCTCCCGGTTGATAGAGGTACCGGACGTCAATATCCGATGGAAGCCGTTGCTCCGCTAAACCAACGGGTCGCCCGCGCGAGACGGCAGAGGGCTTGCTCGTCACCCTTTTAAACTTGATAGCATCTACAGGCTTCTTACCTATCAATCTGGTCACCTCTCCGTTCAGTGCGGAGACCACGGCGGGCAGTCTGGCCACCCACTCGGTCGATCGTGAATGAGGGTCTACAAGTTCTTTGGCGTATTGGTGTCCGAACAGTCTTGCAGCCAGAGTTCGATTGAACCACTCCACGATTCCCTGGTCTCGGTGGATGTTGACGCGGCCGCGTCTGACAGAAACGTCGTGCTTAGACAATAGATGAGAGACCGCGCCCATGAACTCGCGGCCGGGATCGACCTGGAGAAGATTCGGCCATTTGAGAGGACTCCTCTTATATATTCGGGAAAGAGCCTCGGCCACCTCCTTAGACTCTTTAGTGGCCAACGGCTCAGCCCCCTTATAACGACTAGCTACGTCAACGATTGTCAGTGCGTACTTGTACGTCTTGCGACCGACGCAATCGTGAGGGAGAAACAGGAGATCCGCTTGGTGAACTTGGTTCGGCACCGGCACGTCGAATTTCGGGCGCGGAATATTGTGAGGCGCGGGTAAATAGATCTGCCAGATGGCCTGCTTCTTGAGCCATTCCTTGACAACGTTTTCTGAAACCTTGGTCGCCACCGCGAGGTTCTTGATGGCCGCGAGTCCCTTCCAGTAGCCGCGGGGGCTGTAGTATGTGTTTGCTAGCTTGCGCGCTAGGCGAACCGATGCGCGTGTTCATCGTATGCGATGTATTCTAATATATCGGACAATCTCCAACATGCCCTCGCCAGATCGTCCGGTAACTGCGTCGTTAATAATAAACCTTTGTTGGAAGTACAATCGCAATTGGGGGTTAAGTTCTGAAGGAACTTGGGAAAATCCAATCCCCCAGGATTGGTGGAGGAATATAACATCCGCTTTGCGAAAAGTGTGGCCGCTTTTTCGTCCTCGCGCCACGTCTTGAGAGAATCTCGGGCCAGACGAATCATACCCCCTGCGCCAGCAATGCGATGTTTAAGGGCAGTGTAGCCTACATCAATCATAGCAAAATAAAGTTCGTCAACTGACATCGTTCTATATATATATATAAATATATTTAAAGTAATTAATTTAAAATCTCGATTGGATATAGTAGCCGACGAGACCCACCACACCCATTCCCACGACGATGAACGCGATTTCGCGATCTTTTTGGGGCTCTGACGGTACATAGAAATCTGAAAGTTGGGGCTCGCGATCAATTGGATCGAGACTTTTGTGTGGATATGCCAGCGCATACTCGCGGTTGGCTTCTTCAACGTTCTGAAAAGTTTGTGCGGCGTGATTTTCGCGGCGAAGCTCTTCGTTGACCCAGTCCAGATGGGCGGTTCGTTTTTTCGACCATGGTCTTCCTTTGCTTTGCTATTGAGTTGTTCTACAGCTAAATCGTGACGCTTGCGCTCCTCATCCACGTTCGAGCTTCTCATTTTAGAGAATATAAAGTTGCTACCGCTGAACGCCAATGCGTTTACAAGCGCACCACCTACTATTACTGCGATTGAAGCCATTTATTTCCATATATTAACGGGTAGAATTCCAGCTTTAACTAGATAATCTCGGGTCCAAACTGCGGCCGCTACATCTAAGGTCGCGAGCCCTATGTCTCTCACAGTAAAGTCCAATCTGGGAGCGGACCCTCCTAGGGCCATCTTTGATAGTCGAGCATACCCGATACTGAAACCCGATATCACCACGGCGTGATAAAGCGCATTCACTAACATTTTACCATCTTGTTCAGCCATTGTTGATAATTGTAAATTATTGCATATAAAAGGGATCGCGATCAATGTTTAAATGGGGCGCATTCAATCGCGATTGGTGTTTCGTAACTGTTTTTGGATGAATTGATGGGGGTTGTTTTTTCGATAAGGATTGGTGTAATAGGGGGTATTTCCACACGCACAGGGCACCAACAACTGCCAGACCACCACCAACAACCCAACTCCAATTCGTGAATTGGGGTTCAATCGGATTCGTCCAACCTCGATTGGGTGTTGAGTGTGCTTCCAATTCGTGAATTGGGGGTGTTGTTGTACTCAACACTGTTGAACCCGATTGCTCTGTCTTCAGATGTTTTGCTGTCTCCGTCCCCGATTGCAACGACTGTTTAGCCTCTCGAAGCTCGGCGAGTATTTTATCTTGTTTAACTTTTCGGGTGGCAGCCGCCGCCCTCCCAGCTGCCTGCCTTTTTGGGTTTTTATGTCGTGCAACCCCCAACTCCAATCGCGATTGGGTTGGAGGATCAATCGGAGTTGGAAGTGTGCAATCGGGTTCAATTGGGTTGGAGCAATCCCCAACACTGTTGGAGATTTCTGTTCCGTCACTCTCGCAGGTGTGTCTTCATTTATGATATTAATATTAGGGCTTATAGTTCATGGGCATATATGTCCAAATTGACAGTGTTTACCCGTGGTCAACGCGGTTGTCAGCGGAGCTAAGTACATTCCAAACTTGTGATAAATTGAGCAGCAGGCTGTTCTAAGAGTGTGACCTATAAAAGGGTCAGTCTCTAGATCGTCAATCAATCCCGCGGTGTTTGGTATAGGGAGAAGTATACTAACGGCGGTTGCGTACTATTGAATAGCCGCCGATCCAAGAGTTTTTGTCATCTCCGCACCTAACCTAGATTCGTATCGCGCATACATTTTATCGATCTCCGCATCTGACATCTTATCCACCTGAAAAACTGAGAGACGCCTACCGAGATAATGCTCCGATTGTCCCCCAGCAACCAGCGCAGCTAGCCGCTCTCGTCGCGGCGCATTTTCATTTTCATTCTGAGTCGTTGCACTCAACCCAATACCAACCGCCGTTGGAGTTGGAGTTGATCCCGATTGCTCTGTCGGAGTTGATGTTTCATTATCTTTCAGGATGTTGGCAGTCGGAGTTGAGGTTTCTTCCATTAGCTGATCGAGAAGTTCGTCGCAGTTCATTATTGCTAATTTTCTTAAAATTAATTTAACTGTTCTAACAAGTCTCATCACTTTAACATATTGCCAAGCGCACCACCCGATACTTATTATCACCATTATGCTCGCAACAAAGCTCGCAGCGGAGCACCAAATTGTTAACATTGTTAACCATTGTTCAGCATTTGTTCAACATTTGTTAAGCATTTGTTCAGCATTGTTCAGCATTTGTTCAGCATTGTTCAGTAATTGCTAATTTTCTTAAAATTAATTGTTAAGCATTTACTCGGCAGTTACTAAACGAGCGTTAAGTAATTGCTAATTAATTATAAAATTAATTGATAACTTCGTAAGCAGTTGGTTGATCAGTCTTTAGCAGAAGCTTGGCGTGCTTAGTTTCCGAAAGCATCTGTCGAACCTCCAGGCGCTCCTCGCGCGTTGGGATAACGTCATTCTCTCGAAGACAGTCATCGAATGAGTCTCGGTCCTTGCAGTGAAAGAGGGCGACCCATTTCGTTTGCTCGCGCAGATCCTTGAGGATGGCGTTGTACTTTTGAGTGGATATCCATACGCTTTGCCTAGCATGGCGGCCAGAAAATGCGAGCTCAGAGAGCATGTCCTTCTTTTTGGTCATCGCCGCCTTGGCCGAGCAATCGTCAATCACGTATAGGGTGGGCTCACCCTGGAATCTTTGGTATAAACCACGCAGCCAATCGTGAAGCCCATCACCGGGGTCAATAACGTATACCTCAGGGTCGGTCCATATCCACGGGCGCCGCTGATAAGTATCGTTGTGCCGCACAGTGGGACACAGGATCACAATGTGACGAAAGGCATCGCGGTAGGAGCCCTCAAGCAAGTCTAGGATGAAAACCGTCTTTCCACATCCTGTCTGCCCACATATTATGGCAGAGTGGGCATCTCCAATCGTGAATTGGTATTGATTGCTAATTTTCTTATTTTTTTTCAAAATTATTAATTAATAAATCGTTAGAATGATTGCTAATTTTCTTAAAATTAATTAAATCAGTAGAGCGCTGAGATGTATCGACCATCTTCGATGTTGAGTTGTGCGTCTGTAATTATATATAAGTACACGTTCAATGGCCCGGCTCCGTCCGCCTCTTTGGTTATCTGGATCGTCACACCCTCGCTAGCGTTCTCAACTTGGCGTCCGCTACCGTGTATTTGGTCGTCGTCGCTGGCTCGCATGTCTAGCCATAACGCGTATTTGGTATTCAGGAACTCCGCGATGGAGACGGCCGAGAGATGCAGGTCTTTGGCAACCGCGGCAACCTCCGGAGAGCGCTTAGAGCCACCAGCAAACTGCTTTCTTACTTCGTCCCACTGCTGGTGCGCGCGAAGACCCGCGCTGTAGAGTTGATTGGGGACTCCCTCGATCGTCATCTCTACCTTCGTGATTTTGGGGTTATAGAATTTGTCGGTTTTTCTAGCACCGACCGCGAACCGAGCCTCCTCGAACAGCATCAGTATACCTTTCATCGAGTGGGCGGGTACATTGATGTTAATATTCCACAATGTGTCGCCTTTGTCTTTCGTCATCTTGCGGTGACGAAGAACTCGGTCGTAAAGTATGGCAACGCGCCCGGCGTACTGGGTTCTGATTAATCGCGCGAGTTCGGGCATCGTGACCATGTCGTACTCCAGCGACACATTATCGATCGTATACGTCGATAACATGTCGGTGGCTATGAGAACTCGGCCGTAGTCGTTGAACGTTAGTTCGTATTCGAGGCGGTCAGCCAAAGCACTCTGATAGTAGGGCATGTGACTCTCCAGCAACTCAGTCGAGCGGAATGTAGAAGCGGTTGCCGTAAGCGGCCGCGACCGCGTTGTCGCTCGCGTTGTTATCTGCCTTGTTACCAGCCCCGATTCTAAGTTTGGTTACGTTCTTATTTCGGCTGGTGTCAATACCCTGATAGACAGCGTTTTCGCGCTCTTGCGCCGTCTTCCACAGGTCCTGATAACAATGGTAGACGTCGCTGTCATCGATCGACATCACCTCATTATCAGAAATCTTTATCATGGTCTTCTTGACTATGGCGCGACCCAGGTTCTGAACGATGGTTCGGTCCTCGTCCTTCGACATCAGCGAAATAGTGAAAGCGAGGCGAACAGTCCCCAGCACAATGACGTCGTTAGCTCCGAGGTTGGGGAAGCGGACCAAGAGCTGCTGGTTCTGGTCGATCGTCGATGGGTTGTTCGTAATAACGACCCTCTGTCTCACGCCTTTTGCCCCGAGGGGCTCACACAGTCTGCGGTATGGATTGAGTTTGCGACCGTATTGACTCGAAGACATAATTTAGTGAAACTATATTAAACCCGTATGGTTTTGTCTTTAATACATAATTAATTTTAAGAAAATTATAAAGATGGCTGATTACGATATTAACATGGATGAAATCGACAGAGACGATTACCTCGATGAGGATGATGATGACATAGATGATGATAACGATAACGAAACACCCTTGATACAGCCTCCAGTTCCAATCCAATCGCAATCGGGGGAATTAGGTGGCGCTACTACTAGTCAAAGTCGGGAATTACTCGAGGGAGCTGTAGACGACTACTACAACAATTTGGCAGAAAAAGGTCTGGTCCCATCTGTCGGTCGCGACTACTCCAAGTTCAAATTTGATCTGAACGGTAGATTGCGACTAAAAGCAGCATCAAATATCCAAATAGTCAACACGAGGACCGGTAAACCCCTAGCACTGAGCACCATTGTAGGAAACCCGGGCGGTGGCCAACTCGTAAGAAACGAACTAGGATTCACGGATTGGAAGAAGGGTAAACCAATTATGCCTACCCGCGCTGTAGAGGCCCTACAGTCTACCGACAAAACGATGGCGAATACGGCCGCCGATATAGAAACTGTTGAGCTCAGCGAACTCCCTCGAGTAGCCACCGACGCTATTAACACGATGGAGACCACGTTCAGCGAAAACGAAATACTCAACGATGACCCACCGTTACCTCTTCGCGAACTCTGGGGCCTCGATAAGGTTATACAAACGGTCCGGGGCGAACTGGTCCTTAACCTCGCCAAACTCTCGTCGCTGGATGAACATATCGCGCTAGAAGAAAGAAAACTGGAGGAAGCCGGTGGCGATAGAGAATCTACCGAGCGGATCACCGAACGTCTGCAGTCGTTGCGGGATGAAAGAGAAGCTCGCTTGCAGGCTGCATCGACTAACCGTGAGGCTCTCCGCACCCAAATAAGTCGGATCCGCGAAACAATCTCAAGGGTCCTGCACGAGGAGACGACACTCGGTGAGCGTCTTCGCACTCTGTTCAGAGAGCAGGGTGTCACGATATCAAGCATCCTCGTTGCTATCGGCATGACTATATCGACCATAGTTCTAGCTTTCACTGGTGGTGCGGCGCCACCACCCGCGCCAGCACCCACACCACCACCCACGCGCTATCCGGCGGAGCCAAGGAGTGGGTAAAAAAACAACTAAAAGCCCTCGCCAGTCTCCTGGCTAAATTAGCCGAAAAAGCGGCTGCCGCACTACCTGGACTGATCGGAAGTATCGTTTCTTACTTGCTATCTATATTATCAAAAACGGCCGGATGGCTCGCTAATAATACTTGGGCTTTAATCGTGGCAATCGCCGGTCTCCTACTATTCTTCGCCAGAGAGTTCCTAAAACCAAAGCGTAAATAATCCGATCGTCACGAGGGTGACGACGAGCCCTAATTTCTCCTCCTCGTGTGTTGTGCTTCCAATCTCGATTGGTGTTTCCGCTCCTGTTTCAACATTGTTGATGATTGGATTGGGGGAACTCGATGGTGCATCCAATTTGTGAATTGGGGGTACTGGGTTCGATTATGTTGAGGGGGGTGTATCCATTTTGTGTTTTGGGGGTTTTATGAAATCGGTTCCACTTACAACTCCGCTCCCAATCATCTTGGGTGGGAGCTTGATGATATCCGTGTTCACGTTACCGTTGTGGCCGATTTTTTGATTGGAGGTGGCGATTACGATCTGATTATTGTAACCGTCAACCGGGTCGTCTCGTAGTATCATATTGCTCGGCGCCATATAAAGACCTATTCCAAATACATAGTCTACTGGAGTGCTGGCATTCTGCAAAACGTCTTGATAATTCTGGATCGCCTTCTCCAGGTCCACCCTAGCTGAGCTGGCGTCCTCTACAAGTGCTAAGAATTGTTTTTGTGCATCAAACGCTGTTCCCGTGCCCAGTATAGAACTGCGAGTTTGCTTCTGTGCGCCGAGGATGGCCCAGACGTACGTGCGAATGGAGTCGTTGACGCGAGTAACCCGGCCTGCGTGAACCCTAGACCCTTATCTAACATAAATGTACCCCACGCGTTCTGAACCTCAGCAGCCTGCTGTATGTAATCGACGTGAGCCCGTTTCGGAGGTAACATTTTACAAGAAAACATGCCACAGTGCCGACCTCCAGACACTTCCGGCCCGAAAGTCATAGTCGCGGGGTCAAAATTCCCGGCGTTCCGACTGACGATGTGGTCACCGGAGTGATCGTGTCTAAAATCAGTCTGCGTCCAATTCCCGGACTGGCCCCGAATGAGAACGTCCCCGAGGCCGGTGCTGGTAGGAAATGCTTTCTGTCTCCAGTCCGCGTCTTTTGAAACGTTAAATTCGTTACACAGTCTTTCAAACGCCATACGCTCGTATGCGTTGGAAATGGGATTCCAGGCGTCGTCTTGAGGTAGTGAAATACCTAGTTCTTTGAGAATCCTCCTAATAGTATAATACACGTGAAAGTTGTAGACACTTCGGAGTATGACATTCTTGGATGTCAGATGGTCTTTATGTGAAACTCCACACCCGGCTGTTGCGCACCATACAGCGAAATTTATTTGGTTCTGCCAAAACTGCATAGGTGTTGCTTTCCACCCGTTTACCGCCTCCATCGTAGTAATCTTGGGCAGCCTATATTGTTCAAAGATGTTAGGGAAATTGGTGGCAAAGCCACTGTCCGGTCTAACCGTTACGGTTGGGTGTACAAGGTGGTTAACAACGTCTTTTTGCGTGTATTTACCACCGACCACGTACTTTGCATTAGAATTAAAGCTAAATGCTTTGGTATCCATTGAAAGATATTATTATGTTTGCTACTATCACTAATGTTCAAAAAGGGAGTTGTGAACTTAAAAAATTAATAGACAACTGCTGCGGACAACGCCGGGTAGGCCTTAGATCAATCACGTTCACGGGGTGCACCTGGATCGGGTGAACACATCGTACAACACGGTAGACGGCACTCCCAGCACATTACTGAAAACCGTGCCCGCCAGCGACTGTTTCTTTGGTGAGACCCTGACCTTAGACTTCCCACACCCCGAGATGAAAGTTTTGGAATCGGGACACATCCACGAGTTGAAGATTTCTATTCTTGATGATAAAGGGCGAGAGTTGAAGAACGATTACCCGATTTCGGTCGTCCTAGAAATTTCAAATTAATTAATTTTAAGAAAATTATTTGGAATTACAAATAAACGCATGTTCGTAATTGATATATATATATTATCAACATTATTGAAAATGAGTATATACGGACCAGGTAGTTCTTCCGATTGGGTGACAAATTCAAAGAATTTGGAACCGACAGAAGGGGGGTTCATCCCGACAGAGGGCGACTTTTTAACTACCCAAAAAACAAAGGCCTTGATCAATAGAACTATATCGGTGGCCACGGACGAGATTCACAAGAGTCTACTATCACAACTTAGAGAATATGCCCTGGCTGTGAATACACAAAGTCATGAAGAAACGCATACAGAACTAAACGAACTAGGTGAAAAAATAACCGAATTTCAAAAAGAGGCCCGGTTGGGGATTGATAAAGTCCGAGAAGACCACCAGGCGGACCTTACGGAGGCTTATGATGCGTTGCGCTTAAAGGACTCTCTCATCAGTGAAGCGACACTTACCGAACTAGACGGAAAAATAACAAAATTTCGAAAAGAGACCAGGTCGGATATTGATAAAGTCCGAGAAGACCACCAGGCGGACCTTATGGAGGGTTATGATACGTTGCGCTTAGAGGACTCTCTCATCAGAGAAGCGGCACTTACCGAACTAGACAAAAAAATAACCAAATTTCGAAAAGAGGCCAGGTCGGATATTGAGAAAGCCCGAGAAGACCACCAGGCGGACCTTACGGAGGCTTATGATGCGTTGCGCTTAGAGGACTCTCTCATCAGAGAAGCGGCACTTACTGAACAAGACAAAAAAATAACCAAATTTCGAAAAGAGACCAGGTCGGGTATTGATAAAGTCCGAGAAGACCACCAGGCGAATCTTGCGGAGGCCATTGCGGAGGCTTATGATGCGTTGCGCTTAGAGGACTCTCTCAGCAGAGAAGCGACACTTACCGAACTAGACGGAAAAATAGCCGAATTTCTGAAAGAGACCAGGTCGGGGGTTGAGGGGGTCCGAGAAGACCACAAGGAGGCCATTGCGGAGGCTTATGGGGCGTTGCGCTCAGAGGACTCTCTCAACAGAGAAGCGGCACTTACTGAACTAGACGAAAAAATAACCGAATTTCGAAAGGAGGCCCGGTTGGGGGTTGAGGGGGTCCGAACGGGTATTGAGAAAGCCCGAGAAGACCACCAGGCGGACATTACGGAGGTTTATGGGGTGTTGCGCTCAGAGGACAATCTCATCAGAGAAGCGGCGGTTGCTGAACTAGACGGAAAAATAACTGAATTTCAAAAAGAGGCCCGGTTGGGTGTTGAGGGGGTCCGAACTGGTATTGAGAAAGCCCGAGAAGACCACCAGGCAGCCCTTGCGAAGGCTTATGAGGTGTTGCGCTCAGAGGACTCTCTCATCAGAGAAGCGGCGGTTGCTGAAATAGACGGGAAAAAAAATAACCGAATTTCAAAAAGAGGCCCGGTCGGGTGTTGAAAAAGAAAAAGCCCTAGAAGGCCACCAGGCGACCATTACGGAGGCTTACGATGCGTTGCGCTTAGAGGACTCTCTCAGCAGAGAAGCGGCACTTACCGAACTAGACGGAAAGATAACCGAAGTTTCCGATAAACTGAAACATGATCGTAGAGCCGCGACCAAAGCTCTTGAGGAGGCCTCTTATAAGATTCGTACTGAGGCCCATATCTCTATCGAGGGGCTTGCCGGATTGGTGCAAACAATGAAAACGCCAAAACGTGCCATAACAGTTTGGGCTGAGAAGCGGGGCCCATTGGTTGAGGGGCACTATGAATATTCGTTCGGTGCCAAAGCGAGTGAGTGAGTGAGTGAGTGAATAGGGTTTAACGTCCGCTTTTCTGACATAGAGGTACAAGCCTCAGGGAGTCTACACGCAGACGGGTCAACGGGGTCGTGTCCCGTATCCACCTGTCCGAGGGGAGTAAATCCCAACTTCAGAACTCAATATTTACAATCAAAATATATATTCAGTCCTGAAATTAGAACAACCTGATCTCGTGCCAGGCCCTCGCCACACCAGCATCATTTATCCCATCCCCTAAAAGTAATAGGATTAGCGCTAATCTTACTTTTATCGGTGCCAAAGCGAGTAATAAATGTGGGGGATACGCCATGACAGCTGCAGGTACAGTTATCCGAATGGCGGTCTGCTCGGTTAATGCTAGTGGTAAACCTGTGGGCGCGGTCGCGATAAATCTTGTAGTAGATGGGGAAGAACGGGGGGTTGGAGTCACTAAAATCGCTGGAGATAGTTCGACGGTGGTTTCGTTCACCGGTTATGATCGAATTAGACTTTCCCAAGGTAGTGTTATTAACTTTGTTACGAAAATCGGTGACCCAGAGAGTTCTTCCACTATTGTCTCATTGTTAATTGAACTTACTTTGTAAATACTAATATATTGAAAATCATGAACGAATTACTGCTTCCAATTGTCAATATCACTCCATCAACACGGTATACAATTGTCAATACCACTCCATCAACACTGTGTACAATTAACGAAAGAAGTTCAGATTTTAGGTTGAATAATATCGTCGCTATGCAGGATATTTTAGTTAGAGAATATAGAAATAGAAAAAGACACGCTAAAAAATATAAGCGCGCGGCGAATATAGCTGAAGCATCTAGTACGGTTCTGGCAAGTTTATCTGTAATGAGTGGTGCGGGAACTGCTGCAACGCTATCTACAATTGTAACGGTTCCACTTGCAGGGGTTTTGAGTGGAATTAACATTTTATCTGGAATACTTTGTATGGTAATTAGGACGTCGGGTGGAAAACTCGAGAAAAAATGTAGAAAACACGATAGAATATCCATTCTCGCCAGGTCTAAGAAAAATAGCATCGACGTTATAGTGTCCAAAGCGTTGGCCGATAAGAAAATATCAAATTTAGAGTTTGAATCCGTAGTGGAAGAAATGGGGAGATATGAAAAATTAAAAAATGATATTAGAATCAAAGCACGCGCCACCATGCCAAAGCTTGAGTGTACTGATTGGGATAAATTTAGGGTAAAACTTGGAGATAAAGTCGGAGGAAATTAATATTTTTATTAAATAATTAATTTTATAATTTTTTTAAATTTTAAATTATTATAAAATTAATTATATTGGTGCAGTAAACAATTTATTAATTAATTTTAGGAAAATTATTAACAATTTAAAAAAAAAAAAAAAAGTTTTAGGTCCCACCGAGACTCGAACCCGCGCCAGCCCCTGACTTTGTTGGTGAAAATAGTTGTGTTTTATTTGTTGTCTTATATTAATTAATTATTATGTTTTCTATGTAATTATAGGGGATGTTCAGCTTTAAATTATTAATAATTTTATAATTTTCTTAAAATTAATTATAAAATTAATGATAAAATTAATGAAATAATGAACCATCCCGTAAATTTGTTAACCTCTCTAAGTGTTTATAAATAACCTGTGTACACACCGCCTGTGTAAATCGATAATTGTACAACACTAGGTTGTGTTTATCATAACAGCCTTCGTGGTCGTGTGGTTAAGGCGACACTCTATAGAGACGTGGGTCGTGAGTTCGAGTCTCGACGGGAGCTAAAACATTTTTTATTTCTATCCCTACAAATGTGGTCGCTATGGTAAACAACTGCATGACAACGGCGTTCCTATCCGACCGCTCGAGGTTGATACAAAAATAAACTCAGATTGCCAGTTTACATACCATCGATAAGGAAAAATACACTCAAAGTATGACAACGGCGTTCCTATAAGACCGCTCGAGGTTGATGAAAAATAATTCCAGATAGCCCGTTTACATATCTTCGATAAGGAAAATACACTCGGCTATAAATTAATTAGTAGTTTTTTTTTCTGTTCAATAATAATTTTTCAATATCTTTATAAGAGATATCGTAGAAATGTACATTCGTAAACGAATCGTTGGGTTTTAACAATTTTATATAATACACCTTAGTTTCATATCCGATACGCATTATCCGTCTTAATGTTTGTATTTGCCTCTTGTATAGTTGACATAATTGCCGGTATAATATTGTAAATGCAACGTTTTTATCGGAGCGTAATAAATTACGCTGGTATTTCATGTATTCGATATCGCCTAGTGTTTTCATTTTATAGAATTTATATACAGGATCATAACCCCCGTAAGCTTCGTAAACTTCTTCAACACAGTCATTAAAAACTTTCAATTCCAATTGTATTGTATTATCCATTTTCTCTAATAATATTTTATTATAACCATTTTTTCAAAAGTCAATTACCAATATAATTGGGACTACAATACCACCACCAACTTTTGGTTGGAGGTGGTATCATTTTGACTCCCTCTTTTTCAAAATTATTTTCTCCAAAAATTCATAAATTTGCTGTCGGGAGACAATTTTCCTTGTTAACCAATTTTTTGCTTTTCGGGGGTGGTGGGGGTATTGTAGAGGGTTATAAATGATATCACGGTAAGTGGTATCATTTTGACTCCCTTACTACTACTGGAGTAGCCAAATCATTCCGAGACCCATTAAACTGGGTAACGCAACGAGTTAGTGACGTCCATAACTTAAGAATCTGGAAAAAAATGTAAATAATCGGAAAATTTGTAATTCCTATGGTAAGTTTTTATCTTAATTGAATAGTTTTCCTTCACTATTGATTTATTTTGTTTGAAATTTGCTGTTCCACTGAATGAAGGAAGGACATGTCGTTAGGTGTTCCGAAACTAATTGATCGAGGCTACTAGAGAGTGTAAGTTGCAACTATAGTTTGCTTGCTGTACAGATGTTGTGCATAGTGGTTTGTGTGTCATTACAGACGCTGTTCCACCTGACATTCCCCCGTATGCAGTGGTATTCCCCAGTTTGTTGACCCAATTACTTCCCCTGCAACCCCTGAATCTGTCTGGCGAGACACTGGACCCCAAGTACAATGGTTTCGGCTAATTCTGCGCACCTAAGGCTTTCCAAACAAATTTATATGTCAGTACCATCTCCATATTCAGTCAAATTTTCCTGATTATTCAATGCAGTTCAAAGACGTCTGTGCATGAAACATGTCATAATGTTCTGACGTCAGTAAGTGATGTAAATTGTATGATGTATGACATCACTACCTACCTTGGCATACTGGATCAGCATAGCACAATTGGTATTGAACTTGAAGCAGAACTATCCAGTGACATCAGGACAGGTTAGTTTCTTCGTTTAACAGTTAATTTAGTAAATAAGACAGCTATTCCATCAGAGGGTCTGAGGATTTTACACATTTTGACTATATTCGGAATAACTTTTTACCAAACTATCGGAATGCGATAAAATCGTGCCACAGTGTAGCAATTAATCAGCTTGTTTTATTCCAAAATACACATATTTTATTATAACGTACGCAAGGCTAAATTTGACGTGAATTGCGCATTAGCCGATGCGCAGAATTAGCCGAAATGACAGTATCAACAAAGAGAATACTTTACGATTATCATGAATTAAGGATGTGCAAATTCTACTTCCTGTTGCCATATAGCAGTGTATGCACCACTATATAAAAGCCCAGATATCTCAGAAAATGTATTATTGCATTCGTGTCAAAGACAGAAATATGAAGTTTATGTTTTGTTACCCCACCCACCGTTTTTATATTGGGAGAGTGAAACGGATCATAAACAATGACGTTTTATCAGCTTTACGCTCCAACCTTGTAATAGATATCGAACTGAACATTTTCTGTAAGATCCTTGAGCTCTCTTCTGTGCCTGGAATATGAAGTAACTGTCGCAGAGACAGCCATATTGTATAAAGAATCTGGGGCCCATTCCAAAGCGCAAGCAGAGGCCATCTTGAATATTTTGACAGATCGTGCAGAAATCATGAATTGTGTCCCTTGCAATACAATTCACCCATACTGTATACAGTAGATCTATACTGAACGGCAAAAGAAACGCCATCAATACCTCCACACACTATCTCCCAAAGTTTGAAACAATATACTATGAATATAAGCGTCGGGTATGGAAACTTACTGTCTGTTCCACGAAATGCTGCCCAAGATTTATTGCTACTTTTTATTTCAAGAAAACCCGTCTAATAACAAAGTTATTTCGAATAAACAGTCATGGATGGGAGTTTGCCTTATAAATTAATTTCACCGAATTTTGGTTGTTGACAATAAAACGAGAAACCAAGTAAGTGAACATTGACCGTCTAATTCCAGTCCCTCGGAATTAAATGTATCTATAGTCTAAACAATTCCGGTGTGGGAATTGGGTGGTGTGGTCGGGGTAGCAACACTTTCTAAGGATCTACTATTTAGTGTGGATAAGACGGGCAAGCAGATGGACAGCTAGTATACATTTCTAGAGTAATTAATTCCCGCCTTTATAGATTGACTCGCATGTAGACTACAGCCGCCAACCCAATCCCATTCCAAGCGGGGAATAGGCCTAATTAAGTTGATAGATGCACATACATATGTGGCTGTGACTGGAGAAATGGGGCGACCAGTACGTGTAGATCCAGATCTGCACAGTCTGAGTCTGTTCGCCATTTCATCAATGAAGCACCCGACATTCTTCTGTAGAGCGTTATCAGGCTATATGAGTGTTATTTGATCAGGAGCTACACTGGTCATAAATTTCATAAGCCACATTTCTCCAGTCACGTAGATCTAGACATATCATATATAGAGAATAGTAGGTTAGTGCCGTGAATGGGAAAAAATATCTGGCAAGGCTCAGGAAACGGGATGGGCGAGGCTCTGCCGAGCACATCCCGTTTCCGTGCCGCGCCAGATATTTTTTCCCATTCACGGCACTAACCTACTATTCTATTTATTCCGTCAACACCTACAAATGGCTGTAAAATGCAAAAATAGTATTGACTGGATATCAAAAATGTTTCACAGCACCGTGTTTCACGGCACATACGCACTGTGTTAACGGGATAAATATATATACTAGATAAGATCTAGCTAGACTTCCGAAATTTGATTAAAATATATCGCAGTGATCTTTTATTTGTGTTCATAGGCAAACGTAATAGTAGATAATTCCAGCAAAAACATATATTTACACAATTCCCTAACATTTGATTGGCCCGTAGCAAGTTTCTGTCCAAAATGTATATCCCAGTAAATTCCCACGCCGAACTACTTTCCGTAACCGAGAGGCGCAGTTAAAATAATTCTTAAGAAAACGGAAAATAAACACATTTTCTTGATGAATTTATTTAAAATACTGGAATTATAAGGAATGAATGGCCTTTTTGTTGAATTTATCGGGGATATAAACTTGGAAAAGTCGCGGGAATACTGGACGAGGCCTTCCGGCCTTCGTCCAGTATTCCCGCGACTTTTCCAAGTTTATACCCCGATAAATTCCGGCCTCGTCCAGTATTCCCGCGACTTTTCCAAGTTCATATCCCCGATAAATTCAACAAAAAGGCCATTAATTCCTATAATCTATGTATATTCACATCCATTATTTCTAACTTTTATAGAAACGGCACATGCTCCCACTATTGACACATTTATTGAATACCGATGATTTGACGAGATCTAATCGATTCATTGGATGGAATAATTATAGTTCCTTACTTTGAACACATACATCTAAAGGCGGGTGTGCCCAAACGTGTAAGGCTATGCGCAGAAATTCAGCACCGGGAATCAGATGTCTTATAATTTATTATTATATAGCATATTTGCAGCAATTAAACCACAATATTTCGTGGACCAGATCACACGTGTTATTGCTAGTAGTAGTAGCAGCGGTTCCGCCCCAATTACGTAATAGCCAAGTTTAATTAATATATTAATGGAAGTGGGCGTGTCTAATAAATAATTAATAGGTCGTATAATTTAGCTCAGTGAACACCTGACAGCTGCATGGACCTCCTGTCGGTTTTGGCGGTCGATTGTATTGGAACAGCTGCAGATTCTGGGATATATTTCATGGACGGAATTAATAGGTCGTATAGCTCCGCTTGCAACCACCAGCGTCATATTGGCGCCAAATTCATGAATAAATGTACGCGCCTTAACTCTGGTTTCAGATGTTAAATTCTGTGATAATAATTCAAATATAGCAGTAGACAAATATGCTTGATAGAGGGAATTTACAATTCTAATGAAATTCCACAGAATATGTAGAAATGGTAACGAAAAAAACGGCCGGCTGTATGGAGGGACTGATACACGTATTAGTAAAACAATATATGTACAATGTTTATAAAACATACCTTATTAACAACCAAATATCGGCATAACATTCACCAGTTATTCATATGTATACTCGTATAGTGAACTCCATGAAAGCTTTAGCATAGACATTAAGGGTTACGGTAGTGAAAAAAGTTACCGGATAAAAATTTCGTCAACTTTCGACGCCTTTTACGGAAAATATCGTGGAATTTGTAAATATCTCAAACATAGCAGTAAACATTACCGTGATAGAGGGAATTTACAATTCTAATGAAATTCCACAGAATATGTAGAAATGGTAACGAAAAAACGGCCGGCTGTATGGGGGACTGATACACGTATTAGTAAAACAATATATGTACAATGTTTATAAACATACCTTATTGACAACCAAATATCGGCATAACATTCACCAGTTATTCATATGTATCACTCGTATAAAAGTGAACTCCGTGACATGCCTGTCGGTTTTGGCGGTCGATGGTATTGGAACAGCTGCAGATTCTGTGATATATTGTAATTGGCAGTGGGCGTGTGCGGAATTAATAGGTCGTATAATTTAGCTCAGTGAACACCTGACAGCTGCATGGGGACTGCAGATGATGGGGTAGGAAACCTACGGTGAACATGTCAATATCACATCGTGATTATACTTAAGTCAGGACGGATTAACTTTATCGAAGGAATATATAAGGTAAGGTCTTTTATACTACATATTATTCTCCACATTTTCAGCTTATTTTAGAGGTGTGTAAAGCCATTAATTCGTTACGAACATTGGTCAGTACAGATATTATGCATTCCATACTGAACTGATCTGAAGCTTCTTGGATCACATATGTAATAATACCCATTTTCTCAGCCATTGATCGTAACAACCACCATATGTTGTGAGGTCCATTTTCTCAGACTATTTGTCTGCATTTGCTGGTTCTTTGATCTTCTATATAAGCATTATGTCTGCAATATTCACCACAAATAAAACTGACCATAGGTTTTAATTATTTTGATTTACTGGTTCGCCGGTCGTATGTTTAGAAAATCAACATCAAAACTACAATTTGGAAATTGTCTGAAAAAGAATCGTATCACAGATGTACAAAATATGGAGAACGTCGTGCTAGTTATACGGCTCTTGGCATATCGCATCATGTTGACACTGGGTTAAACATGTTTGATCGTGGTATTGTGTCACATGCATATTTACTGCGAACATACTTTCTGCCACCAGGGTCCCCCGTCACGTAGCCGACAGGTTTGTATCTGTCTCCGCTACCACTAAATACGTGCACCGTGTCAGATTGATACCAATGCACGTATTCTTTAACATTGACCATTTATAAACATGCTTATAGCATATATTGTACTACTACTGTATATTCGCAATCACTGTAGACTTTGATCGGACTGCTCGGATGCACAGGTCTTCAACATTTACAAAGTAATGCAGATCGCTGTTAATCTAAATACTACTAAATACTGGACGTCTGCGTGTTTTATTTTAATATTTTTATATCAAGTGTTCCTTCTAGTCGGAGGCGTGTAAATACTATAAAACAAATACACGCGTTCCCGATTTGCAGATTCAACGCGGCTGACTTCAAACGAGCTGTTTCAAACAACTGTTACAAGGTCAAGTTTGTGCAGCGTCTTTTCAACGAAATCAATGGCCGCTCATTTTCGTTGAATTGTTTACAAAGACGTTGAGCGTACTTTTTCTGAAACGCAACAACTAAATTTCAAATTTCGTTTTTAAAATAATTACAGAGCGGATATACATATACCAGTACATATACTATAATTTTCCATATGTTGCCATCTGCCGTTATATATTTTTATCAGGACATGTTCTAACAACTGTAAGTCACATCGCCGCATTTTCCCGACATTTAAATATACATATTACAGGTTCATGTACTTTCTTCAAATGGTAAACCCACTATCAACAATTAAAACCCACACACATATAAATACACAGTGACTGTAATCTGGTAATGTGCAGTTTTGCTCTGAATCTTCTGTTGGCCACTTTCAATTTTAAAAACTATGAATTCTATTTTAGAAATAAATATGCATGCTGTCGCGTGGGTAGCAGTCCCGAAAATAACTTCGTAACTAAGTCTTCGTTTAAAGTGTTTATGCCCCTATAAGTGGACCCATAAGAGCAACATTTTTGCCCGTAAAATGGCTGTTTTGAAAGCGTTCACATACAACTGCCGCATAGTCGCATATACACGCTGTAAAACGAACTGAAAACATTGCAATTGATATTTTCCATTTACATACAATCGAACTAGAACATTTTCGTTCAAAATGGCCGGAAAAATCCAAGATGGCCGCCAATACACACATACCTCACCCCGCCACACTAAACATATATACAACTAATGTATATGCCCAGTTATTGGTTTATTCGTATTGGATTGTATTGTATAAGTGAAATAAAAGTTTATGCTACTTAAACAATATTTATTACGTGAAAAATTATGTATAAATATCCAAAATGGCCGCCAACAATCAATCATAATCTCCATTAATTTGTCACCGTGTCACTTATATATCATCATTTAACATGCTGACGTACGAGCATACGTACACAGTAAATGGCCATGACAATAGCAACACATACTTGAATAACTGTCATGTGTACCAAAATCCAAGATGGCAGCCAACTATCACGAGTTCTAATCAATTTACATCGTGTTACCTATTTGATAGCATTTATAATTTAAAATAAGGAAACAGTATTATATTGACACAGTAAAACTAATGTAACACATCCTTGGGTAACTGCCCAGTTTACCAAATTCTAAGATGTCCGCCATCATTTCACATTGTATGACAGCAATGTATTAGTATGGTCTATATACTATTGATGTCTTGTTGCTTAATGTGTGGGTCCGTCATTGACAGGCACCACTGCTACATATTTCACACTATTTCGACATTCATTTAGATAAACCACACAAAGTCATATGATATATAAATACAAATAGTGTATGGTTTCAAAAAGCCACTCACGTACAGTCCAAGGAGGCACACAACCGTTCCCTGTCGAATCATCAGTGATCAGTATAGTTCGAAGAGACAGTTAAACCTGATTCGCATGGCGTCACTACGCCCGCACGGTTTCATTGACATCTTAGTATGGCGCACAGAGATAGTAACATAGAGGAAATATACAGCGACGAAATATAACGGCCAATAAGGCAACACGCTGACAATGACAAACCGCAACACTATAGTGCAATGTGGGACAATCATGTAACAGGTCACCCATAAGTACAATGAAACAAAGCAAATGCGACAAAAGAAGGGGCAATCTGATCAAATTGAGTAGCATTGTGGAAGCTGTCGAGAGCTCTGCTGGACATCTTTTTTTTCTTTTTTCTTTTATTAATATTTAATGCTCTTTGTTACATGTATATAATACATACCATACAATCATACACATAGTTAACATGGTCAAAATAATATAGTGTACACATGTATGCGTAAAGAATAAAACAGACCGTGGTCTGACAACCAGAAAAACAAATACGTATTTGTCAGAGCATGGTCACATTCCTTAATTGTGCAGATATGCATGTAACAATGAGTTTTATTTTTTTAAAGGGTCTATATATGCTATTGGATTATTGGATTGGGGTAGAGTTTATTTATATCGGAAGGTGAGAAGGGCCTTTTGTCTTGATCGTCTATTTCAAGTTTGCTGTTTATCATACTTGATCACTCTTTCAATGTAGTTTTTATGATCATCACAGTCCCGTGATCCACAGGTTTTACATGTTAAGAGAAATCTTTGCGTATACTTTTTGCTGGGTTTTCCAGGAATCACAAATGATGGTGCAGGAGCTCGTCGGATCTCCTCATCCCAGTCTTCTTGCTGTGATTGTACATTCGTTCTCTCATCATCACCCCAGTTTTCTGCAGGCTTCGACATCGTGTTTGATGGGTATAAAAAACACATGTGGGACAATCATGTAACAGGTCACCCATAAGTACAATGAAACAAAGCAAATGCGACAAAAGAAGGGGCAATCTGATCAAATTGAGTAGCATTGTGGAAGCTGTCGCGAGCTCTGCTGGACATCTTTTTTTTCTTTTTTGTTTTATTAATATTTAATGCTCTTTGTTACATGTATATACTACATACCATACAATCATACACATAGTTAACATGGTCAAAATAATATAGTGTACACATGTATGCGTAAAGAATAAAACAGACCGTGATCTGACAACCAGAAAAAACAAATACGTATTTGTCAGAGCATGGTCACATTCCTTAATTGTGCAGATATGCATGTAACAATGAGTTTTATTTTTTTAAAGGGTCTATATATGCTATTGGATTATTGGATTGGGGTAGAGGTTTATTTATATCAGAAGGTGAGAAGGGCCTTTTGTCTTGATCGTCTATTTCAAGTTTGCTGTTTATCATACTTGATCACTCTTTCAATGTAGTTTTTATGATCATCACAGTCCCGTGATCCACAGCTTTTACATGTTAAGAGAAATCTGTGTGTAGACTTTTTGCTGGGTTTTCCAGGAATCACAAATGATGGTGCAGGAGCTCGTCGGATCTCCTCATCCCAGTCTTCTTGCTGTGATTGTACATTCGTTCTCTCATCATCACCCCAGTTTTCTGCAGGCTTCGACATCGTGTTTGATGGTTATAAAAAACACATGCTTTTATACCCATCAAACGGATTGACCTACTTTTGGTAGTTTAGTCATTTTTCAGATTTTCGTCCAATCAGAAAGCGTCTTACAAAAAGTTTTCTTTTTTATCCAATATTCCATTTACAGTACTCTTTTCGTGTATTTAATTGAGGGGTACTGGGATAACTATTAATAATTTTAGTTTCTATGTTGGCACCCTTCGAAAAAGGAATTTTATGACTGTATAGATGAAGCAAAGGTTTAAGATCCTCTCCGTATGTTCTAGAACTTACTAACCTATAAATCTTATTTTTTTCTATCACAGTTATCTTTGGACAAATACCAAAAGGTATAAATCTAGAATTGTGTCGCGTGACACGTGCATTCTTGTACATTCTGGATTCCGTATAATTGTATATTTGTGATGTGTGGTACTGTGTTGTATTGTTGTGCGTATTATTGATTTCACATCCCTGTGATTCCACATACCCTGTGGTTTCACACACCTGTGATTTTTACACACCTGTGATTTAGCATGTACATTTGCCATGTACAATGTGCGTGTAATAAGGGGGCTTATGTTGTATTGGTGGAGATACGTTTATGCGTGTCCTATTTGCGGATTTAAATATACGTCTATTTTATGAGCAATGTTTTACTGATGTCACGCCATATTTGCCACAGACTATGCATGTGTGTGGTAGAGAACTCGTTGACTGCGTGTGCTGGTTTCGCTAGGGAAAAGATACCTTTTAGTATTACGGATGTCCACTGTCCGTGCCAGCCGAGTTTGTCCGCGTGTCAGTGTTTTACCATATAAGGGACCTTCTGTAGGTGAAGCCAGTATACAGCGCAGACCATACCATGGTCTGCCCTGTATGTATGCTACCGGTTAGTGTTTCAGCATAGCCTGGTACTGGCCAACACGGATATATCAGATCCCATAATGGTGATGTTTTTGTGTCGTGATATTTCCGTAAATGACCACGATATTTGAGTTTAGTATGTGCTACACTCTCATTTGAGTGTATAGCCGTAGGACCGTTATGGAGGGGTTTGGCGGGGCCAAGAAGCGACCTTCGCATTGTCGAGACCAGTCGAGTAGATTTCGGATTATGAGATCTGGGTCTATAGTGTGCAGATTTATGGTAGTGTGGGGTATACCATGTTGGATGGTATTTATTCCACGAGGGCTGTACACTGGTTTGGTTGAATTTAAGGCGTGGGAACATATATTTATGCCAAACATAACCCACGGGTGACATGGCAAAATCCATGGTTTTGTAGTATTTATGTGAGATGTCGTACGAGGGGTAGGCATATCCATTATTCCGTGCATGGTTTCACTGGTGCGTATATAAGCGATGTCTCGCTATGTGTTGGCGGGACACATATATTCTGGTTACAGAAGACTAGTACTGTATTCACCAGTGACACGGAGGATTTTGGTATGTACCTAGAACATTTTATTTCAGCTGTGATTTGCCGTTGCTCGATTCCCGTTTTAGTCTGTTGTGCATCCTGTCTGTCTGTCTGTGCGTATTCGTCCAGTAATTGGAGATTCATTTCATTTTTGTAGCCTCTTGAGAACGCTCCAGCGAGCCACATTGGACGTTTTGGTCCACTCGTTTGAGGGCAGACCCCAGTCAGTGCAGAGTATCGGGTCGTCCGAGTGTCCGTACGTCTGTCTGGCGCAGTGTGTGTAGCAGCTCCGGGTACAGGCCTGTATAGAGCAGTGTGTGATAGCTACCTCGCGTTCAGCAGACAGTCACAGCCATAGTTTAGTGAAGTGAAACGCCATACACACATATCATATCATTATACTACCACCGAGTTGAATGTCACCTAAGTGAAACTTTTCCCGGCGTCTTAGCCAACGTGATAATCGCCATTTTGTATTATATCGGAACTTTACATCCGGTCTACCACTTTTTCCGGTATTACAACCCATTGATTCACCATGGATACTTTACATCCGGTCTACCACAAACGGGTTGCTACAGTCGAGTGATACCGTAGGAACTTTACATCTGGTCCACCATTTCGGGAGATAATACTACCTGTGGAACTTTACTTCCGGGAACCAACTTCCGGAACATTATCGTTATTGACTATCATGTGATGTAACCACATCCGGCTTTGAACTTTGACATTCATACTTTGGAAATATATTGCATAGGCAATACATATGTATACTTTGATAGTGTATGGTAATACTCCTATCATGGCATATCATGGCTAAAGGATTGTAGTAAGACTACATATATTGTTTATGGATTAATCCACTTGAAGTTGGATTATAGCCATATGGTTGACTAGACCTCATATTGCGGGTGAGGCAGACCTTGGGACCTTGATACTCAGAGGTTACACTATCTATTGAGATACGCCAGCACTGGGGTAGCTCAGATGATTGTCATTTGTCCTCCAATGTTCGTTATGCCATGTTATACTTGTATGTTATTTCACTTTGATTAGCGATCATCAAAGTACTTGTGCATTCATACTATTGTCCACTACGGGACCATTGAGATACCACATACCGAGTTTATTCGTCTATAGCTTTTAAGTTGCGTTAAAGTATAACAGTCGATTGGCTTACAACCTTGTAGTAATTGAATAGTATCATGCACAGTACAGTGATGTTCGCATATCAATGTATCATGTATTCCTGTGTGTTCCCCATGTAATATAGTGTACATTATAAGTGATTAAGTGACTACGTGTACTTATCTACTCTGGCCTATCCCTTACACTTCAACTGCATTGTTACCACTTTTCGTTCGTCGGATCAAGCTATATTGGCCATAACGTCATAACAATTGAAGTATACTTGGTTCCTATGATAATTGGGGGAGACAATTTGTCTCGATCATTCCTGACCTTGGTAATGACCTTGACAAATTGTTTGTTATGTATCCTATGAAAGGATAATATTGATATTTGGGT